>OZ010734.1:0-1200000 GCA_963932275.1 Andrena praecox
CCCAGAAAAAACCCAGAAAAAAAACCAGAAAAAACCCAGAAAAAACCCAGAAAAAACCCAGAAAAAACCCAGAAAAAACCCAGAAAAAACCCAGACATAACCCAGAAAAAACCCAGAAAAAACCAGAAAAAACCCAGAAAAAACCCAGAAAAAACCCAGAAAAAACCAGAAAAAACCCAGACATAACCCAGACATAACTCAGAAAAAAAAACCCAGAAAAAACCCAGAAAAAACCCAGAAAAACCAGAAAAAACCCAGAAAAAACCCAGAAAAAACCCAGAAAAAACCCAGAAAAAACCCAGAAAAAACCAGAAAAAACCCAGAAAAACCCAGAAAAAAACCCAGAAAAAACCAGAAAAAACCCAGACATAACCCAGAAAAAACCCAGAAAAAACCCAGAAAAAACCCAAAAAAACCCAGACATAACCCAGAAAAAACCCAGAAAAAACCCAGAAAAAACCCAGACATAACCCAGACATAACCCAGAAAAAACCCAGACATAACCCAGAAAAAACCCAGACATAACCCAGACATAACCCAGACATAACCCAGAAAAAACCCAGAAAAAACCCAGAAAAAACCCAGAAAAAACCCAGACATAACCCAGAAAAAACCCAGAAAAAACCCAGACATAACCCAGACATAACCCAGACATAACTCAGAAAAAACCCAGACATAACCCAGAAAAAACCAGAAAAAACCAGAAAAAACCAGAAAAAACCAGAAAAAACCCAGACATAACCCAGAAAAAACCCAGAAAAAACCCAGACATAACCCAGAAAAAACCAGAAAAAACCAGAAAAAACCCAGAAAAAACCCAGACATAACCCAGACATAACCCAGAAAAAACCAGAAAAAACCAGAAAAAACCAGAAAAAACCAGAAAAAACCAGAAAAAACCCAGACATAACCCAGAAAAAACCCAGAAAAAACCCAGAAAAAACCAGAAAAAACCAGAAAAAACCCAGACATAACCCAGAAAAAACCCAGAAAAAACCAGAAAAAACCCAGACATAACCCAGAAAAAACCAGAAAAAACCAGAAAAAACCCAGAAAAAACCCAGACATAACCCAGAAAAAACCCAGAAAAAACCCAGACATAACCCAGAAAAAACCCAGAAAAAACCCAGAAAAAACCCAGAAAAAACCCAGACATAACCCAGAAAAAACCCAGAAAAAACCAGAAAAAACCAGAAAAAACCAGAAAAAACCAGAAAAAACCCAGAAAAAACCCAGAAAAAACCCAGACATAACTCAGAAAAAACCCAGAAAAAACCCAGAAAAAACCCAGACATAACCCAGAAAAAACCCAGAAAAAACCCAGAAAAAACCAGAAAAAACCCAGACATAACCCAGACATAACCCAGACATAACCCAGAAAAAACCAGAAAAAACCAGAAAAACCCAGAAAAAACCCAGACATAACCCAGACATAACCCAGACATAACCCAGACATAACCCAGACATAACCCAGACATAACCCAGACATAACCCAGAAAAAACCCAGAAAAAACCAGAAAAAACCCAGAAAAAACCCAGAAAAAACCAGAAAAAACCAGAAAAAACCAGAAAAAACCAGAAAAAACCCAGACATAACCCAGACATAACCCAGACATAACCCAGACATAACCCAGAAAAAACCCAGACATAACCCAGACATAACCCAGACATAACCCAGACATAACCCAGACATAACCCAGACATAACCCAGAAAAAACCCAGAAAAAACCCAGACATAACCCAGACATAACCCAGAAAAAACCCAGAAAAAACCAGAAAAAACCCAGACATAACCCAGACATAACCCAGAAGAAACCAGAAAATCAGAAAAAACCCAGAAAAAACCCAGACATAACCCAGAAAAAACCCAGAAAAAACCCAGAAAAAACCCAGAAAAAACCAGAAAAAACCAGAAAAAACCAGAAAAAACCAGAAAAAACCCAGAAAAAACCCAGAAAAAACCCAGAAAAAACCCAGACATAACCCAGACATAACCCAGAAAAAACCCAGACATAACTCAGAAAAAACCCAGACATAACCCAGACATAACCCAGAAAAAACCCAGAAAAAACCCAGACATAACCCAGAAAAAACCCAGAAAAAACCCAGAAAAAACCCAGAAAAAACCCAGACATAACCCAGAAAAAACCCAGAAAAAACCCAGACATAACCCAGAAAAAACCCAGAAAAAACCCAGAAAAAACCCAGAAAAAACCCAGAAAAAACCAGAAAAAACCCAGAAAAAACCAGAAAAAACCCAGACATAACCCAGAAAAAACCCAGACATAACCCAGAAAAAACCCAGAAAAAACCCAGACATAACCCAGAAAAAACCCAGACATAACCCAGAAAAAACCCAGACATAACCCAGACATAACCCAGACATAACCCAGAAAAAACCAGAAAAAACCAGAAAAAACCCAGACATAACCCAGAAAAAACCCAGAAAAAACCCAGACATAACCCAGAAAAAACCCAGAAAAAACCAGAAAAAACCCAGAAAAAACCCAGACATAACCCAGAAAAAACCAGAAAAAACCCAGAAAAAACCAGAAAAAACCCAGAAAAAACCCAGAAAAAACCCAGAAAAAACCAGAAAAAACCCAGACATAACCCAGACATAACCCAGACATAACCCAGAAAAAACCCAGAAAAAACCCAGAAAAAACCCAGACATAACCCAGACATAACCCAGAAAAAACCCAGAAAAAACCAGAAAAAACCAGAAAAAACCCAGAAAAAACCAGAAAAAACCAGAAAAAACCAGAAAAAACCAGAAAAAACCCAGAAAAAAACCCAGAAAAAACCAGAAAAAACCCAGAAAAAACCCAGAAAAAACCCAGAAAAAACCAGAAAAAACCCAGAAAAAACCCAGACATAACCCAGAAAAAACCCAGAAAAAACCCAGAAAAAACCCAGAAAAAACCCAGACATAACCCAGACATAACCCAGAAAAAACCCAGAAAAAACCAGAAAAAACCCAGAAAAAACCCAGAAAAAACCCAGACATAACCCAGAAAAAACCCAGAAAAAACCCAGAAAAAACCCAGACATAACCCAGAAAAAACCAGAAAAAACCCAGAAAAAACCCAGAAAAAACCCAGAAAAAACCCAGAAAAAACCCAGAAAAAACCAGAAAAAACCAGAAAAAACCCAGAAAAAACCCAGACATAACCCAGACATAACCCAGAAAAAACCCAGAAAAAACCCAGACATAACCCAGAAAAAACCAGAAAAAACCCAGAAAAAACCCAGACATAACCCAGAAAAAACCCAGAAAAAACCAGAAAAAACCCAGAAAAAACCCAGACATAACCCAGAAAAAACCAGAAAAAACCAGAAAAAACCCAGACATAACCCAGAAAAAACCCAGACATAACTCAGAAAAAACCCAGAAAAAAACCCAGAAAAAACCCAGACATAACCCAGACATAACTCAGAAAAAACCCAGAAAAAACCAGAAAAAACCAGAAAAAACCAGAAAAAACCAGAAAAAACCAGAAAAAAACCCAGAAAAAACCAGAAAAAACCAGAAAAAACCCAGACATAACCCAGAAAAAACCCAGACATAACCCAGAAAAAACCAGAAAAAACCCAGAAAAAACCCAGACATAACCCAGACATAACCCAGAAAAAACCCAGACATAACCCAGAAAAAACCAGAAAAAACCCAGACATAACCCAGAAAAACCCAGACATAACCCAGACATAACCCAGACATAACCCAGACATAACCCAGACATAACCCAGAAAAAACCCAGAAAAAACCCAGACATAACCCAGAAAAAACCCAGAAAAAACCCAGAAAAAACCCAGAAAAAACCCAGAAAAAACCCAGACATAACCCAGAAAAAACCAGAAAAAACCCAGAAAAAACCCAGACATAACCCAGACATAACCCAGAAAAAAACCAGAAAAAACCAGAAAAAACCCAGACATAACCCAGACATAACCCAGAAAAAACCCAGAAAAAACCCAGAAAAAACCCAGACATAACTCAGAAAAAACCCAGACATAACCCAGAAAAAACCAGAAAAAACCCAGAAAAAACCCAGAAAAAACCCAGACATAACCCAGAAAAAACCAGACATAACCCAGAAAAAACCCAGACATAACCCAGACATAACCCAGAAAAAACCCAGAAAAAACCCAGAAAAAACCCAGACATAACCCAGAAAAAACCCAGAAAAAACCCAGACATAACCCAGACATAACCCAGACATAACCCAGACATAACCCAGAAAAAACCCAGAAAAAACCAGAAAAAACCAGAAAAAACCCAGACATAACCCAGACATAACCCAGAAAAAACCCAGAAAAAACCCAGAAAAAACCAGAAAAAACCCAGACATAACCCAGACATAACCCAGAAAAAACCCAGAAAAAACCAGAAAAAACCCAGAAAAAACCAGAAAAAACCCAGAAAAAACCAGAAAAAACCAGAAAAAACCAGAAAAAACCCAGACATAACCCAGAAAAAACCCAGACATAACCCAGACATAACCCAGAAAAAACCCAGAAAAAACCCAGAAAAAACCCAGACATAACCCAGACATAACCCAGACATAACCCAGACATAACCCAGACATAACCCAGAAAAAACCCAGAAAAAACCAGAAAAAACCAGAAAAAACCAGACATAACCCAGACATAACCCAGACATAACCCAGACATAACCCAGACATAACCCAGACATAACCCAGAAAAAACCCAGAAAAAACCCAGAAAAAACCAGAAAAAACCAGAAAAAACCCAGAAAAAACCCAGACATAACCCAGAAAAAACCCAGAAAAAACCAGAAAAAACCAGAAAAAACCCAGAAAAAACCCAGACATAACCCAGAAAAAACCCAGAAAAAACCAGAAAAAACCCAGAAAAAACCAGAAAAAACCCAGACATAACCCAGAAAAAACCCAGACATAACCCAGACATAACCCAGACATAACCCAGAAAAAACCCAGACATAACCCAGACATAACCCAGACATAACCCAGACATAACCCAGACATAACCCAGAAAAAACCAGAAAAAACCCAGACATAACCCAGAAAAACCAGAAAAAACCCAGACATAACCCAGACATAACCCAGAAAAAACCCAGAAAAAACCCAGACATAACCCAGACATAACCCAGAAAAAACCCAGAAAAAACCCAGAAAAAAACCCAGACATAACCCAGAAAAAACCCAGACATAACCCAGAAAAAACCAGAAAAAACCAGAAAAAACCAGAAAAAACCCAGAAAAAACCCAGACATAACCCAGAAAAAACCCAGACATAACCCAGACATAACCCAGACATAACCCAGACATAACCCAGAAAAAACCAGAAAAAACCAGAAAAAACCAGAAAAAACCCAGACATAACCCAGACATAACCCAGAAAAAACCAGAAAAAACCCAGAAAAAACCCAGAAAAAACCCAGACATAACCCAGACATAACCCAGAAAAAACCCAGACATAACCCAGAAAAAACCAGAAAAAACCAGAAAAAACCAGAAAAAACCAGAAAAAACCCAGACATAACCCAGACATAACCCAGACATAACCCAGACATAACCCAGAAAAAACCCAGACATAACCCAGAAAAAACCCAGACATAACCCAGACATAACCCAGAAAAAACCCAGAAAAAACCCAGACATAACCCAGAAAAAACCCAGACATAACCCAGACATAACCCAGACATAACCCAGACATAACCCAGAAAAAACCCAGACATAACCCAGACATAACCCAGAAAAAACCAGAAAAAACCCAGAAAAAACCAGAAAAAACCAGAAAAAACCAGAAAAAACCAGAAAAAACCCAGAAAAAACCCAGAAAAAACCCAGACATAACCCAGACATAACCCAGAAAAAACCCAGACATAACCCAGACATAACCCAGACATAACCCAGAAAAAACCCAGACATAACCCAGACATAACCCAGACATAACCCAGAAAAAACCAGAAAAAACCCAGACATAACCCAGACATAACCCAGAAAAAACCAGAAAAAACCAGAAAAAACCAGAAAAAACCCAGACATAACCCAGAAAAAACCAGAAAAAACCAGAAAAAACCAGAAAAAACCCAGACATAACCCAGACATAACCCAGACATAACCCAGAAAAAACCCAGAAAAAACCCAGACATAACCCAGACATAACCCAGACATAACCCAGACATAACCCAGACATAACCCAGAAAAAACCCAGACATAACCCAGACATAACCCAGACATAACCCAGACATAACCCAGACATAACCCAGACATAACCCAGACATAACCCAGACATAACCCAGAAAAAACCCAGACATAACCCAGACATAACCCAGAAAAAACCCAGAAAAAACCCAGACATAACCCAGACATAACCCAGAAAAAACCAGAAAAAACCAGAAAAAACCCAGAAAAAACCCAGAAAAAACCCAGAAAAAACCCAGACATAACCCAGACATAACCCAGACATAACCCAGAAAAAACCCAGACATAACCCAGAAAAAACCCAGACATAACCCAGAAAAAACCCAGACATAACCCAGACATAACCCAGAAAAAACCAGAAAAAACCAGAAAAAACCAGACATAACCCAGACATAACCCAGACATAACCCAGACATAACCCAGACATAACCCAGACATAACCCAGACATAACCCAGAAAAAACCAGAAAAAACCCAGACATAACTCAGAAAAAACCCAGAAAAAACCAGAAAAAACCAGAAAAAACCAGAAAAAACCCAGACATAACCCAGACATAACCCAGACATAACCCAGACATAACCCAGACATAACCCAGACATAACCCAGAAAAAACCCAGAAAAAACCCAGACATAACCCAGACATAACCCAGAAAAAACCCAGACATAACCCAGAAAAACCCAGACATAACCCAGACATAACCCAGACATAACCCAGACATAACCCAGACATAACCCAGACATAACCCAGAAAAAACCAGAAAAAACCCAGACATAACCCAGACATAACCCAGAAAAAACCCAGACATAACCCAGACATAACCCAGAAAAAACCAGAAAAAACCAGAAAAAACCAGAAAAAACCCAGAAAAAACCCAGAAAAAACTCTAACGATATCCAGAAAAAACTGTGAAAAAAGCACTAATAATAGTCGGAAAAAACCACTAATAATATTGAAAAATGACCGAAAGTAAGCCTGAAAGTAAATAAATAAAGAAACGCAATCATCGTCGGGCCTCGCTACGATAGGAGAACCTGACCGCGCGCGATACTGCGCGTTTTCGTGTCGCTGTGATATGTCGAGCAATCTGAAATCGTAGTAAATCGGGATCAATGAGTTTGAAGCGACAAGTACACGTTTGAATTCAATTTATTGAAGAAAAGAGAACTGAGAATCTCAGCCTCTCCCGAACGCTATACATATTCACGATACAACGGAGAATACAAAGACGGTCTGAAATAATTGGCTTCGTCTCGATTTTCGTATCATTCGTTGATTCGTTGATTCGCCGCCGAAATAAATACACACGCGCGCGCACGTTTCATTTCCAACAGTTGGTTTTTCGTTGTCGAATATAGTCGCAGTCCGAACAGCAGCGATCGGCAAAACCTAAAAAAAAAGGAAAAGAAAAGAATTAATACTAGAACGCACACGCGTTATACTGCTTCTCTACAACCAACCAACCTCTACTCGATCCGTTTCTTAAAACCTGCGCTCGAAATCCGTCTCACCCCGCGAAACAGATGTAAACGGAAAGCAAAAAAAGAATTATTAGTTGAAATCGGAAGAAAAAGCGAAATAGTATAGTAGACACCTCGCGAACGCAAGATTTCCAAGGGAGTGGACGTAGCGTGGCACGCAGCGACCAACCGACCAACCTCCTCTCCGCAGCAAACAAGAACCGGACGACACGGACCAAGAGCGCAGCATCGTCGGGGTCCACCGACTGTCCAGGCGCTGTGTTTAGAGACGTCTGGAAAATTGACAAGGAGAAATTAGTCGAAGAAGGAAATGGACGATAGCGAACCGGATCGTTGGCGCGCCACGTATCTTAACCGACCAACCAACCTTATATATGTATTGTTTTAGAAAACATATTTATAAATAACGCATAACCCGATACGTAGGGCGTACTTACTTTTATTCTCTTACGATCGTCGTTGAGAAATCTGCTGCTCCGTAGCGGGTCGCTTTCGTCGTCTATTCCAGAGAATCGCACCACGCGCCGACCAGTCCTCTTTTGCGGGTGAATGATGCTCCTACGAAGCCACAGAAACGGGGGGTTTAAGAATTGTGAAATGATATATCGAAAATACAGAGTTAAACGCAACCACAGCCTTTTACTTACCAACGATTGCAAAATGATGCGCGATCATTCCTTTCTCGTTCGCTTCCTAACACGAACCAGAAAAAACCCTGAAAAAGAAAATGAATAGTTAGTAAAATCGCGACTGGTGTACAGGTTAGAATTATTCGACTGAATAATCGAAATCGCGGAAACGTCGTCGTTAGTTGGCTGTGAATTTTAATGAGATCGCGCGCGATATTTAACGACTGTTTAGCAGAAATAAGAGAGGAAATTCGTAAAAACTCGCGCGTTTTTAGGTTAAAAACACTGGTTGATTTGCAACAACGATTCGCGCGGTGTAAACACGCCACTCTTTTGCAAGGCACGAACTTGGTAAAAATACGTGAGAAGGGAAACTCGTTAACTCGATCGAGCATAGAGTATAGGAATCGCGCCCGCTAGAAAGGTACGCGGAAGGAAACTCGGTAGTGCGAAAATGATGACACTGCCATTGGTCGCGAATCTAAACCAACCAACCAATCGCGTGTATCTGACGATCGGCCGCCGCGCTTGTTGCAGCGGTGTATACTGGGTTCCGTGACGCTAGGGGCCGCGTTCAACTGTACAGCGGGTTCCGTGTTTTTAGGCGCCAACGACACCACGATCCGTAATGTCTTTCAGCGTTTCGACGATTTGAAACAGAGAGTAGTATAAATAGTAGTGGGAAAAACTCTATTCAAATGACTCGAATCGACTCGACGAAACGCGTTCGTATTTGAACGGAAATTCACACGCATATTAATTGTTGGACAAATTTGGAAACAACTTGTTGGACGCGAGAAATAAAACTTGGAGTCAGAGTCTCGCCATCAGTTTCAACTATAATCAATATATATATATATAAATCGACAGCGCTATGACAGCGCTCGTTGGAAAACTATGGCATCGACAACACGATATCATGCGCGCACGTTCCAACTCTGGTTGAGCACCGCGGGCCGCGCGCGAAACGAAAATAAAGAAAAATACAAGTCCCCGAGGCGCCGGCATCTGGCAAATCTCTAACCAACCAACGAACCTCGACACCAACCCCGCCGACAGCATAACAAAGTGTCTCTCTCTCTCTCTCGAGGACCCCCAATAAATCGTCATCGAGCTTAGCTCGGAGAAAGCAGCGCGAGCCTTGAAAGGGTCGCGCGCTCGCACATGTGCGCGGGCGAAAAGAGCCTTGGCTCGAGAACCGTAAAAATCCTTCCTACGGTACTCTTCTCTGTCTGTGACCCACCAACGTTTCGAGAGTTAAACATGTGCAAAGCACCGCGCGCCGAACCGTAAAAATCCTTGCTACGGTCTCTCGCTTTATTTGTCTACCTACGAGGTGCTAGTCGATCCGCCGCGCGCCCAACCATAAAAATCGACCCTTATTTGCTGCACGTGTTGTTCCGTACCTACCGGCTAACTACACACCTCTAATTGGTGTCGTCCACGTCCTCGCCGACGTGGGGGCTAAATATTTGGCCGCTCGCGGGGCTGGCTTTGTTCGAAGAACAGAGATCGTTTATTGGGGCAGCTTAGGAAAAACCAACTCGAACCGCGCCAAATGCCAGCGCAGGTGGTCTCTCTCGACATGATTCTAAAACTAACGACTGATCGCGACGCGAAAAGTCTCTGTTAAAGAGACGCGTCTCTCTCTCTTGAAACCATATATATATATATAGAGTTTGCCTTCAGCCTCTCTGTCACGCGTGTAGTTGATCGCCGCCGCGTACTTCTCCAAGACACAAAGAATCGTAAAACGTGCAAAGAAATCATCACGCATCGTGTCTCGTCAACGTTTTTGTTGAAATTTCCTATACTCTCTCTGTGTTTTCTCATTCGTAACTCTTTCGGGGCGTAATTCGCGCGTCCCCTTCTCTCTCGTTCTCTCGTGTTCCCCCATCTCACCAGCCAGAGAGGAGATCTCTGTCGCGGCCATTGAAACGGGGGCCGAGAATGTTGGGGCTCGTGGATTGGTCGTGACGTAGAAAAAGAGGTGGTTCGCAGAGTCGTCGGCGGGAAAACGTCTCTCCATCAGCGGAGAGAGGGTAGTAGTCTCGGTCGTTGGAGAGGGAAAAGCGTGGAAAATATATAAGCGCGCTTTTCAGGCTTCTAATCATTCGCTCTGCTTTTGCACCGAATGCCAATGTGTTTTTTGCGTGTCTCGTTTTGTTGATCGTTGTGTCTCGTGTTTTTCGTGTATCACCGCCGCAATTGCTTGATTTATTTCGCATTGTGCGCGCAGCTCTTGCTTGTCCTCTCGTCTCTGTGTATGTATATATTGTGATCTCTTGTTGTTTCTCAATTGTTTTCGTCTATCTTTCTGTGTGTCGTCGTCTCTCTCTCTCTCTCTCTCTGTTCCTCTTCCTCAACGTGTGTGCTTTTATGCCACACAGGTCTTGCTGCCATCGCGCTGCAATAGCTGCCGTCGCAGCAATCGCAGCAGAGCCAACACCACACGCCCAACAGCGTCCACGCGTACCGGTCAAGGGAGGCCCCTTATAAACACTGCAAACGTGAGTTTATTTAATTACAATGTTCATATTAAGATGGGTTAATCGCAGTGTGTTAGTGGGGACGTCCGAAACGGAGAACTGTGTAGCGTGTCGAGAAAGCGCGGAACTTGTCGCGCTGATTTGAACGGTTCGCGTTCGCGCCGCCGGCAATCAGAATCCATCTAGACTTGCATATGTTCGCTTCTTCGTCGCGATATTCGAGCGCGCCCTTTTTTCTACATCATTTTCAACTCGTTTTGCTTTAAAATCAATCATCTTTTTCAACTCGTCTTTCGCGTCAATTAGTACACGCTTTACGCGGCCGCGAGCGGCCGCGCGCCCCCCAAAAATCAGGACCCGAACCAACTCTAATACCCCGGTGTTTATAGAATCTCGTTTTGCTTTGAAACACGTTTTTTTTTCAACTCTATTTTCGCGTCGATCGGTACGCGCTTTACGCGGCCGCGAGCGGCCGCGCGCCCCCCAAAAATCAGGACCCGAACCAACTCTAATACCCCGGTGTTTATAGAATTTCGTTTTGCTTTGAAACACGTTTTTTTTTCAACTCTATTTTCGCGTCGATCGGTACGCGCTTTACGCGGCCGCGAGCGGCCGCGCGCCCCCCAAAAATCAGGACCCGAACCAACTCTAATACCCCGGTGTTTATAGAATCTCGTTTTGCTTTGAAAGACGTTTTTTTTTCGACTCGTACACGCTTTACGCGGCCGCGCGCCCCCCAAAAATCAGGACCCGAACCAACACTAATACCCCGGTCAGCGTAGAATCTCGTTTTGCTTTCGCAGTCGTTTTGCTTTGGCCGAAAACGCGATCGAAAACGTTTCAGCTCGACCGTTACGCGTCCGCGACATGTCTCTCCCGAACGTGTTGGAAATCGCAGAAGCAACCAACGCAAGGGAACCCCAGTCGTCTCTCTGCAACAACGGCCCCCCACTAACCTAAACCCACTGTTTCAACCATTTTTTATTCACTGCTCTAAATGTGTTTTTTACATGTGTGTATATATATATGTATGTGTATTGTATATGTGTATCGGTCGAGATTTTTCTTTTTTACGAAATCGCCTGTCTGATTTGGGGCCACTCCCCAACCACGACTATAATCCCCTCGAATCCAGTTGAAATTTAAGAAAAACGCGTGTCTCTGCGCGAATCCCCTCTTGGAACACGATATTTAACGCGTCTCTCGGATCGCGTCACTTTGATTCGAGCCCCTGAATCGCAACACCCAGAAAAAACCAACCATCCGATTCGAAATCAAGTCGCGTCGTTGATCCAAATTCCCGCTAAATTCGCGCTCTTTCGCCCCGCGCCGGCCGGCTGCCGATGATACAAGTTGGCCCGAGGCATGCGCCTCAGCAACGCCACCCTCGGGAATGGCCAACGTCGAATTGTTAACCAAGTCTCTAAAATATAGGAATTTCGTGCGTTAGTTGGTTAGTTACTTTAGAAATGTAAAATTTAATGAATTGTTGTACATATACGCGGTGAATCGCGTGCCTAACGGCGCCGCGACAAACTCATTTCTCGCGTAGAGTCGTAATTTCAGAAAAAACCCACACTCTTACGTTGTACCGCGCCGGCCGGCTGCCGATGATAACCCCGTTCGCCCGAGGCATGCGCCTCAGCAACGCCACCCTCGGGAATGGCGAACGTCGAATTGTAAATATAGCTTATATTAATTCGGTGGTAGCGATAGAGTAGTGTAATATATCGTCCAATGAATTTGTACATACATACGCCATCAATTGCGTGCCTAACGGCGCCGCGACAAACTCCTTTCTCGCAACGAGTCTATACCCCAGAAAAAACCCACACCGCGCCGCGCGATACTCTATAGATCTCGCGTCTCTTACGTGTTACCGGCCGGCTGCGCCGATGATAACATCCTCGGGAATGGCCAACACGTCCAATTTCGTGCGTTAGTTTTAGTTTGTCGTACACAAGACTCGCGTATCGTCCAATTGCGTGCCTAACGCGACTCATTTCTCGCGTAGTCCGCGTAAAAATCCTAACGCCAATCGCGTAGTAACAAGAGCGACGCTCAACTTTTTGACATCTCAAAGGAATAAAACTAGAATTCGACCCAACTTAAACCACCAATCTCTGCTCGCGACATCTAGATGCTAAAAGGCGAGACCGCTCTCAAACGTACAAACGAGCCAGAAAACCACTTCGTTACATTCTTCGAAATTCACCGTTTCAACGATTCCTTAATTTCTTCGCTAATTCGCGTTACATTCTTCAAAATTGACAACGTCGAACCGCCAATTCAGACGCCACGTCCAACCACGAATCTCGCCAACAATTCCCCGACATTCTTCGATATTGACAACGTCCAAGATTGGTCATCTCGCCAACGATTCGCGTTACATTTCTTCGATATTCCCAACGATTCGCGTTATATTCTTCGAAATTCACCACGTCGATCCGCAACTCTGGCAATTGGTTACATTCTTCAACGATTCACCGCGTCCAACCACACATCTCGCCGACAATTCCTTAATTTCTTCCATATCGACGGCCATCGTCCTAGCTAAACTTCTCCATTCCACTGCGACGCGATCGCAAGAACCAACAAAAATAACTAACGATAACCCAGACATAACCCAATGTCTTTCAGCGGTCGCGATATTCGAAAAACCAGTCGAGTCGACGAAAACTCTATTCCAATCGCACGCGAATCAACTGTCAACGAAACGTCGCGTAATAAACCAATTCTTTCTTTTTTCTTTAACGTGTTCTTTACTTGTTTGGCGTAAACAAATTAAATATCAATGAATACGTAGATGTATTCACTCGTAAATAATTTGGCTTTATCCTTTGTTAATTTTCAATGATTAATTATGTGTACCTCGGGGTGGGTGGTCAGATGTCGTGACTTGACTTTTCAACCCGATTTACAGTAAATATTGTCTTGAACCAAATATCGACCAGTTTTCCTCAATCGGCATAAAATTTACAACACTTTAGGTTTGTTCTGATAAAATAAGTAATATCTATATTATTTTTAATAGCCATTTTATATTAGGTCGACCGCCTCCACCAACAAACCGTATTCATGGACGGATACAAGGAAATTACAACCTCATCAGCAATTACGGAGGAAGCGACCAATTGTTTGAGGCATTTGAATATGCTGAATCCTCAGGTGACGCTGATGCGGATAAGAGCAGACAGTGCGGTCACAATTGGCGAAGAGGAAGTAACGACGGAAGACAGACAAAATGCAAGCCAACCTGCAACTTTCGTCATAGAGGATAGTGACGAGGAAAGTAGTACGGAACGAATAACGCCATCGATGCAGGATATATCGCAGTGGGAGTCAACAGGGACGCGAGGAAGAGAGGTGGCGGAATTGAGGGCTGGTGCATCCCTCTATAGGATAGAGGAGGAGGAGGAAAATGAGGATGTCGAAGGAGCTTTGATAATCGATACAGAGGACGAAATGGAGCGGGAAAAGGAGATGCGGGAAAGGATAATGGAAGAGGAGACGGACCACGAGTTTGAGTTGGTGGAGGTGTCGTCGTTAAGGACGGAGACGCCTCCCCATATTATCCAATGTGGGAAAGGGGGAAAGGAAGAGGAAGACGGGAGGAAAGAAAAGGAAGGGAAAGAAGACCGGAAGGGAACGGGAAAAGGAAAGGGAAAGAGAAAGGGGAAGGGGAAGGGGAAGGGGAAGGGGAAAGGAGAAGAAGAAAAGAGCAACAACAACAACAACAAGAGCAGCAGCAACTCCGAGGAAGAGTGCCAAGCAGGATCCAGCGGAGTGGCAAGGATATTAGCACGTACACTAGGACAAGGACAAGGACAAGGAGGGACAAGAAGCAGCAGCAGCAAACACGACACACAGGACGGACGTACGAAAACCAACAGACGACACAAAAACAAAAAAACGAATGAGACAACACGACCAGACGACCAAAACACGATAACCGTATTAACATTCAGGGATTATCCCCGGACCAAAATGACGGAGAAGGAGAAAAACAAATTGTGCGTCGTAATTACGAACGAGGCTTTGAAGAGGGACAAGAACCTGCGAGTCATTAGACATGGTATTAAAAACGGGGGTGTCATCATTAAGTCAGAGGGGGAGACTTTTCAAAAAATGGTCGATGACCTTATAGAGGAGGGCCTTTTGATAATCGAAGGGAAAATGGTCCTGAGACAGGACGAGCAAGCGCTGTTGACGAGGGTGGAGGTAACTGTACGGGTCAATAACCCCGAAGTTTCGGACGCGGAAACGCTGGTGTGGGTGGAAAAATCGTTACCCGAGACAAAGGCCACGAAATGGCAGATAATAATGAGGGGTCATGCGGGTGAAACGACGCGTGAGATGACGGTACGGATGCCGTTAGATTCGCTGCATCTCATCCGGCGAAAAGGGATGCAGATGACGGTGAGCGGATTCTTCCGCGTTACATTCCGCGAGAAGAAGAGCTAGAGAGAAACAAATTCTCTCTACGCACAGTCGGGGACAAAAATCCAACTGTGTGGACAGGTACTGGAAGTAGGTATGAATCAAGTTTAATCCAACTAGTACTAGTCTTATAGATTTAAATTTTATTTGTTATATATCCTTATAATACATAGGGTAGATGTCCCAATTACTGCCACGTTCAGATTATAACGGAACTTGGTTTAAGGTGGAACACCACACACTGTGACGACCGGAAAAGTAAGGCATTTTTAAAGAAAATTTTCAGGAATAATTTACAGTTTTCATATAAAATTGTTCATTACCTACCCCTCTTTGGTACGCTGTCTTAAGAGACTATACAAAAAGAATAGAATAACCACATCCATAAATTTTACAATATTAATTAATCTTGTAAACCCCCCCCCCCCACGCGCGAGCTGGTCGAATGTGTAACTCTGTGTGTGTCTGTGTGTGTGTGTGTGGAGAACAGCAGGTCCGAAATCAAATTTCATTTTTTTTTAATAAACTATACGAGTGTAGTTTCCGTTGTGCGTACCGATTTCTTAAACAAATTATTTTTGTAAATAATGTTTGTTTTCTTTTGTATTTAAAAAAGTGGGTTTTCAATCCAACGAATCCGTACGTACAACGGAAACTACACTCGTACAGTTTATAAGAGAAAAATGAAATTTAACTTGGGACCTGCTGTTCTCCACACACACAGAGTTACACATTCGACCAGCTCGCGCGTGAGGAGGTCTAGAAGATGAATTAATATATGAAAATTTATGGATGTTTTTCTATTTATTTATTTTTGTACAGTCTCTTAAGACAGCGTACTCGAGATATATGATGAAAAATTTTCTATGAAAACTGTAAATTATTCGTGAAAAAAAATTTTAAAAAACGCTTTCTTTCCCGGCCGTGACAGTGTGTGTGTGTGTGTGTGTGTGTGTGTGTGTGTGTGGTGTTCCCCCTTAATCATTTCGCGTGTTGTGTAACGTAAAAATTCATTCCCTTCAGTCGAGAAAAGAAGACTCCTAGCAGCAGAGGCGGTCTCGGGCTGTGCAGTCCGTCGCTGTGAGACTATTGGTCGAGTCACACAGCTATGGTTCGGCACACTTTTAAACGACGAGGCACGTGTATTTTAGTTATTGGCTCGAGTTGCCACACGTACGCATTGTAGCGCCCCCCGCGCGACCAAGAAAATAGCCAACGAAACAACACATGGCGAGATCGAGTGTGGGATAGAGCGATCTGACCAAACGTAGCCTACGCTATTGTTTTGACGATCGTCGGTCAGATCGCTCTATCCCACACTCGGTCACTCGCGCGATGTGTTTCGCGTTGGCTCTCTTGGTAGCGCGCGGTGCGCGACAATTCGTGTATGTGTGGCAACTCGAGCCAATAACCAAAATACATGTGCCTCGTCGTTTAAAAGTGTGCGCGAACCATAGCTGTGTGACTCGACCGATAGTCTCACAGCGACGGACTGCACAGCCCGAGACCGCCTCTGCTGCTAGGAGTCTTCTTTTCGCCGGGTAATAGTACATATATTTTTTTATTTTAATGTAAATCATAATGTCCATAACATAATAACAACTGTTTTTTGTACTTTTTTTTTTATACGTTAGGTTTTTATTACATATAATAAATCAAGTGGCAGTAATTGGGACATCTACCCTAGATTATTTAGTGAATAATTGAAATGCATGTTTACAATTCGCGTGTGCGAACAAGCAATATTTAACGAAATAGTATAAGCTATTTTGCGAGAGACAACCAAATAAGTAATCATGAATGCAGAGAAGAGGGTATATTAAAAATGGGTCTCGTCGGCGGATTTGTCTTGGACCAAGACGACACAATGTGACCCCAAACACACGGCGAAGAAAAGTAAAAAATGTTTAAATGATTGCAATATTGAATTGCTCGAATGTTCGGGGCTCTGTGCCGCGGCCATTCGAGCGATTAAATTTTGGTCTCGTTTAAAAATTGTAAAACTTTTATTCGCCGTGTGTTTGGGGTCACATTGTGTGTAACTTGTTTCAAGACAAATCCGCCGACGAGAGCCATTTTTAATATAGCCTCTTGTAAATTTTCATTCCATGTATCGCGCGATATACTTGTCTGCATTCATGATTACTTATTTGGTTGTCTCTCGCCAAATAGCTTACTATTTCGTTAAATATGGCTTGTTCGCACACGCGAATTGTAAACATGGATTTCAATTATTCGCTAAATAATCTCTATGTGTTACAAGTATATATAAGAAATTAAACTTTAATTTCTAAGACTAGTACTAGTTGGATTAAACTTGATTGATGCCTACATGCAGTACCGGTCCGCGCAGTTGGATTTTTGTCCCCGACTGTGTGTATCTCTGTAACAAGAGATAGAGAGAATGTTTGTCTCTCTGTCTCTTCTTCTCCACCACCGGCACCAGCACCTCCACCGGGCCCCCGCAGTCTCCCTCTGACACCGAGCCCCCCGTTTCATATTTTTAATATTTGTACAAAAGAAATAAACAAAACAAATTATAAATACCTGCGTTTTATTTATTTATTTAGTCACAGGTGACCTGTATCCAACACACGATCGACATCACTTTAAGAGTGGGTTAATGATTAATAATTCATCGGTTAATATAACAGCTAATTCGGCGCTGACGTCAGACTTTTCAAAACCATCCTTGTGATCCCCAAGTGTTGAGACTGAAATCCCTTGCTATATAATGTTTAAAAGTTTCAACTAAATCCCTGAGATCGAGTGCGCAGGGAGTGTGTGAGTGAGATCGATTTGCCGTGGAATGACGCTGAAAATAGAATAACGAATCCTACGAGCCTGTGTCGCGATACATCCGTTCCCCCCGATTTGTCCGGCATAATTATTATTATTTCATATCTCCTCGGGATGTTGTGCAAATATATATATTTATTTATACCTATATATATATATAAGTCGAACTAAAAAGTTTTAAATAAAACAATTTCAACACCGACGTGCAAGGAAAAAGGCCGAAATTGCAGAGGAAAAGTGTTAACGTTAATCGCGACGACGCCCAATCTCACTTATTTCGAACAAAACGCCTGGCATATTTAAAAAGTCGCTGCCAGACTTTTCGACACGATGAGGCGCGCGGCACTCACCGACTTTTTAAACTTGCACAGTCGTTTTGTTCGAAATAAGTGAGATTGGGCGTCGTCGTCGCGATTAATGTTAACTTTTCGTGTGCAATTTCGACCTTTTTTCAGACAAGTCGGTTTTATTTTTTTTTAATAAAACAACACTAACCTAAACCAACAAACAAACAAACCCACGAACAGATGGCGCCTCGAGTTTTGGACCAGCAGCTCGTCGAAGATGGCCGCGTTTCACGGCGATCGATCAGAAGAGGGAGACGAGTGACGCCCTTCGGGGGACACCAGGACCGGCACCAGGACCGGCACCAGGACCGGCACCAGCACGCCAGCACTCGGGAGCTCCTCGTGCCGGACGACATTTGGCTGGCCTATGTCAGCACGGCCTCTCTGCCGGAATTTGATCGGTCCGTGATGGCCATAGGCCAGTCAAGTCCGGACGAGGAGCAGAGGAGGAGGACGATCAGAGGGGACATGATCGTCTCCGAATTGAGGCGGGTCACTCTGCAGGGAGCACGAGCGGGTTGGGAGAGAGAGGAGGGGGAGGCAGAATATAGCCTGAGGAGATCCTGGTCAGACTCCTCAGGCATATACGAAACGAGGGCAGACGAAATGCTGGAAGATTGGTTCGAGGAGGAGCTAGAGCAAGTTTCGGAGGAGGAGGAGGACGACGCGAGTATCAGCGTCGACTCTGAATCGTCGACGCTGATACTCGCCGACACCGACGACGACGACGCCTTCCCCCATGCCCCTCGCAACTCTCCCAACCCCGAGAGCCCCCTGAGCCCCCTGAGCCCCCTGAGCTGCTCCATCAGCCCCCCAACCACCCCCAGCTACCCCACCTTCCGAGATTATAGCGAAAATCACCCACTCCGACCATTCAGCCCGGAGTGGGATCCGGGTCATGAAACCCCGGCGTCTCCGTCATGGTCGGAGTGGGACGATGATGGCAGTTTTGGTGGGAGTGTGTAGGGGCGGCGGCGGTATAATAAAACATTTACACTTATTTAACTGTTTCTTTAGTATTATTTCGAAAACCTATCTCTCCTAATCCGGCAGTTAAAAAATTGTTGCATTTTATTTGTTCCTCGCACTTATTAGTTATTGGAACCACGATCGCGATTCCTTCGATTCACTTGGCGAAACACTCGTGCTGTTTCCATTGATTTTTATTTTAATACGTAAGAAATTTTTTCTCACAGTCTTCCCCTTATCAACGTGAAACAGATCTCTTGACTTTCGGTCGCTGCCTCGCGTCCCATTAAGTGTATTACTCGTCGCCACTGCCTCGTTCATTTTATTCGAAATTCCTCCACCTTCGGTCTGACCGATTTCCCCCCGAATGATGGTGAACGGGAACGGGAACGGAAACGAGAACGAGAACGAGAACGAGAACGAGAACGAGAACGAGAACGAGAACGAGAACGAGAACGACGAGGACGAGGACGAGGTCGAGGACGAGGACGACATATATCAACCAATCAACCAACCAAGTCCATCGCTGTGCCCTGGAGGAGCCGTCGTCGCCCTTGTTTCCCTCCACTGCCCCCCGCCCCCCAACATTCCCCCTCTCGCCCGGAGAACGCGATCCGGAGCTGTCTGCCCAGCGTCGTCCCCATTCTCGAACGAGGAGGAGAGGACATAGAAATGTATACAAAGAAATAATGTAGAAACAAATGTAAGAAAAATATACGTAAATAAATCTGAATAAAACAAATATAGAAACGTATACATGAATTCTGATTTACGAGGAAAACCCAGAAAAAACCCAAACTAAATCCAAATCCACCGCATGACACAACCAACCAACCAAGCGCACGTTATAAACGCACTCTTTCTTTTTTTCTGTTATTCTAGGCAGACGATACACGCGCGCGCGCGCCCCCAAACATGGAGATTGTGCAAATAAATCTGCACCATTGTAGGGCTGCCACCGAGACGTTGGTCCACTTTATGAAAAAGGACAGGATCGACGTCGTGCTGATACAGGAGCCCTGGTTCGGCGCCAGTGGGCAGATCCAGGGTCTTGCAGCAGCCGGGAAAATCTGGTCGGTGGCGTCCACGAAAGATATCCGAGCCTGCGTCCTGACGAGGCACGGGCTCGATGCAACATTTCTTCCGCAGCACAGCGACGACAGGACGAGCGCTGTGATGATGACGATCGTCGCCAAGGACGACGGGAAGGCAGCAGCCGCGCCACCAACAGCACCAACATCGTCCTCGGCAGCGGCGGGTAAACGACAAGTGGTGCTCGTGTCCTTGTATGTCCACTCGTTCGACAACGAGCACCCGCTAGGAAACAAGGGGGAGGGAATAGCCGGCTGGTGCGCCAGCAAGGGCTTGGACCTCCTCATCGGAATGGACGCGAACGCTCAACACGTGACGTGGGGCAACGCCACGAGTAACGAGCGAGGTGAGAATCTGGCCGACATGGCGATGGACAATGGTCTGATTGTCATGAACAGGGGAAACAAACCCACGTTCATGAACATACGCTGCCAAAGCATCATCGACGTCACGCTGTGCACGAAACGCATGGCGGGAATGGTAAGAGATTGGAGAGTATCGGACGAGGAATCCTTTTCGGACCACGTGTACCTCAGGTACCGTCTGACGGGGGCCAAGTCCGACTACTCGACCAGAAAAAGAAACCCGAAGAAAACCAACTGGTCGGCGTATCGCGTGGCAGTGGAGGCGGGCGTCTCGAGGCTGCCGCGCAGGTACGGGACACAGGAGGAGATCGACAGGGGAAACGAGGCGCTGACGAGCCTCCTAACAGAGTCATGGGAGGCGTCGACAGTCGTCTCGATAAATCGAAATAGAATTCTGGCCTCTCCCTGGTGGTCCAAGGAATTGGCCAGCCAGAAGGCAGAGGCCGAGAGACTGATGAAGAAGGCCCGCAGGAGTCGTAGGAGAAAGGATTGGACGGCTGGGCTCCTAGCGAAGAGAGGCTTCAACAAGCAGCTGAAGGAAGCCAACGCGGAAGCCTGGAAAAAATATACCTCGGAGGTCACCAGCGTATCGGAGGCCTCCAGGATAAATAAATCACTGATGTCGGACTGTTCGGCGGAGCTGGGGGCACTGGCCCTGCCGGACGGTCAGTACACAGCAAACGACGGAGAGATACTGCGGAGGCTGCTAAAGGAGCACTTTCCGGGATTCGTGGCCAAAGAGCCTGCTGCGGCAGCAGCAGCGAGTCCCGTAAGAGGAGGCGCAACTTTAGCGGCAGCCGCGACATCGACCCAAGTCGCCCATATACAGCAGCAGCAGCAGCAGCGGCCCCCTAGTCCGATGCTGCCGGCGGTGGCGAGGACGTCGTCGTTGTCGTCTTCGAGAGACCCTGGCGCGGCGGCAAGGGAAGAGCCGCAACAGCGGCCCCCTACCCCGATGCCAGGGACGTCGAGAGACTCGGCGGCAGACTTACCCGGCGGCGGCGCGGCAAGGGAAGAGCACCAGCAGCAGCAGCAGCAGCAACAACAACAACAACCACCACCACCTGACTGGTCTCTGGGGAATAGGGTGGTGAACCTGGAGAGGCTGGAATGGGCGGTGAGCTCGTTCAAGCCTCTCAAATCCCCGGGGCCGGACGGTGTGTACCCGAAAATGTTGCAGGAGGCGCTGCCGAGCGTAGGCAGGTTCTTAACGAGCCTGCTGAGAGCTTGTGTAGCGCTGAGCATCCAACCAACGGATTGGGGACGAACCAAGGTCGTCTTCGTACCGAAGCCAGGCAAGTCGGATTACACGACGCCCAAAGCATTCAGGCCGATCAGCTTAACCTCGTTTCTACTGAAAACGGCGGAAAAGCTGATCGACCGATTCCTAAAGGAATCGGCGCTGACGAGGAGCCCGTTGCACGCGAGTCAACACGCGTTCACACCGGGCCACTCGACGGACGTGGCGCTGCACCAACTAGTTGCCGAGGCAGAGGAGGCCCTGGTCCGAGGTAAGTATGTGGTTGCAGGCTTCATGGACATCGAGGGGGCCTTCAACAAAACAACAACAGCCGAGATCGAACGGGCAATGGTTCGGTTCGGGGTGGAGGAACCACTGCGGAGATGGATCAGCCACATGTTGCGACACAGGCAACTCGTCACCAGCAGGGGATCCACGACGCTAACGGGATCGGTGGACGAGGGGTGCCCTCAAGGGGGTATCCTGTCGCCGATCCTGTGGTGCATGGTCGCCGACAGACTGGTGACGATACTAGCAGCAGTGTTCGGAGTGAGGGTGGTGGCGTATGCAGACGACATCGCCTTCCTCGCGATAGGCGGCAACAAAGAACTCGAGTCCCCCATGGAGGGGGCGCAAAATGCGTTAAACGCCACGACGGAGTGGTGTAGCGCAACGGGCCTGTCGGTAAACCCGACAAAGCTCGAGTTGATGCTCGTCACCCGTCACCATAGAAAGGAAGACTTGATAGCCGAAGCAACCGGGAACCTGGAATTTCTGGGTGAGCCTGTGACGTTTGTCAGCCAGGTAAAGTACCTGGGGGTGACCATCACCGACCGGCTGGACTGGAAGGTGCACGTACGTCTGCAATTGAGGAAGGCAAAAAACAACATCTTCCTCATGAACAGAGTCGTGGGCGGCACCTGGGGCCTGAGCCCCAAAGTGTCGCTATGGATATACCAGGCGATAATTGTACCTCGACTAACCTACGGAGCAGTCGTATGGTGGTCGGCGACACTGAACCAAGAGATCAAGATGGAGCTGGAATCGTTGCAGTGCTACGCCCTGAGGAGAATCCTCGGGGCGTTCCGGTCCACGCCGGGGAGAGCCATGGAGGTGATCACCGGCGTGCCACCGCTGGACTTGGCGATTCAGACGTCAGCCCTGAACACGGCTCAGAGGATCAGCAGCTGGGGCCAGTGGACAGAGGCGGGACTGGAGCAGGTGAATCCAAAGTTTCACCACAACTCCGTCACGAGGCATGTGGGCGATGCCACGACGAGAAAACTGTTCGAGATGCCGCAGGACCGGTGCGTAGCGACATACTCGTTCCGTAACCGGTTCCGCGTCGACATCCTGGACCGGACGGAATGGGAGGACGACCTCAGGCCGTACGACAGGAGCCGAGAAGACGTGTACTTCACCGACGGCTCCAGGAAGAACGGCCTGACGGGAGCCGCGTGGACCAGTTTCCACAGGGATGACACCAGTTCCGCGGTCCTGAGAATGGGCGAGTGGGCCACTGTGTTTCAGGCCGAAATCAGTGGAATCATGGACTTGGCGACCACGCTATTAAAGGAGAAAACTACGGGCAGATCGGTGGTAATTTGCTCCGACAGCCAGGCGGCACTGATGGCGCTCACCGACGCGTCAACCATATCCAAGATGGTCGGTGTGTGCAGGGACCGCCTGAACGCACTGGCCGAGATGGAGAACCTGGTGAGGTTGACCTGGTGCCCCGGACACAGCGGCATCGAGGGGAACGAGAAGGCCGACGAACTGGCCAATCAGGGCTCGAACGAGGACAAGTCTGAAGCCGATCCGCCCGTACCTCTGGCCTTGGCCACGTTCCGAACGAACGTGAAGAGGTGGAGGGACGGTGAGTGGACAAGTAGGTGGCAGGACCCAGACATAGGCTGCAGACAAGCCAGACAACTGCTGGGGGACGAACCGCCGTACAAGAGGAGCAGGCAAATGGTCGGCAGCACCAGAACAACCACCCGGAACGTCACGGGAATGCTCACCGGACACGGAACCGTCAATTATCATGTGAACAAAATGGACCCGTCCAGATCGGCGGCCTGCTCGTTCTGCAAGCGGGCAGCCGAGACGAGCGAGCACCTGCTGTGCGAGTGCCCCTCGCTGCAGGACCAGAGGAAAAAATACCTGGGAGCCGAGTTTATTGCAGCGGAACACGTCCCAGAGCTAAGTATCGCGGCGATAAATAGATTTACGAACGAGGTGAACCCTTGGAAATCCCCGTGAGGGGACCAAGAGGGCCAACTCGTTCGTGTTGCGCGATTAAATTCAAGCATGTTTGTCATCTAAAGGAGGGTCTAGGGATGTCGCGTGGTAACCTCCGACCCAAAACCTCGCGCCAGCTCGCGAGGTCGGAGGGGACGAACGCGACCCCTTGGTTGATAGAGATTCGTTTGAAACATGGGGGGCAAGGCGATGCCCCCTGGACGAGACCCACTGAGGGGGGCGGGGTTGGGGCCCCCCTCATTTTCTGTTCTTTTCTTTATTTTTGATTGTCTTGTACACTGATCGAGAGACTCTGGGCGGTATTCTTAAACGTGTCTTAAGATTAAGAGATCGCCCCTTAAGCATTTGCTCGAGATGCCGCCTCGGCATTCTCAGAAACGTGACTTAAGATCACACACAGATCTTCTTAAGCCGTCGTGTCTTAAGCATTTGCTTGAGATGGTGTTATTCGAGTGTCAAGACGCGCGCGCGATCCTATTCTCGCGAAAAGAGGTAATATTTTCGAGACAACGTTTTCTTGGTCTCAAGACCCCCCATCTCTCCTATTGCATCCGATAGGGGCCATTACATTATTACATTGAATAGTAGTAGCGGCCAATAGGAGATAAGAAGAGAATATATATATATGTGTTGGTATTGTACCAAAAATCCATCAAGGACTCGCAAAATATAAGAATCGTGGCTCGCCCATTTCACCGGAATTGAGAGAAACTTACTGCTGTGTGTTTACGATATATAACATGCAACTGCAAGTTTTGAGGTAACTTTCAAATATAATATTCTATTTTTAACGTCTGAAATATTGATAATTTTAAAGAGTGTGCACGAGGAAAATTGTTTAAAATATATTTGTAGCAACTGCGCTTGGTGTCCAGAATTGTTTTCCGTGTAAGATAGACGAGATTATTCTCTCTGTCTGATCGCGCGACACCTCGGAAAAGGAAATGATGGAGGGCAATCGCGCGGCGGGTTACCGGGTACAGACAGACGAAGAAGAGACGTAAGTATTCGGTTTTTTAAAATTATCATGCTGTTCGGTATGAAAAAGAATTATAATTATTGACCGCGACTATTGTATCATTGCAGCTATAACAATATCCAAAGTAGAACTGTTGTGGTATGTGCGGTGTTGCGCAACATGTCATTAATCTTCAATGACATATTACCAGAAGATGATGATGATAATAATGAACGAGTAGCAGTGGATGTACCGCAAAATTGGCAGGGAACGCCGATAGGTTTGCTGTCCGTGAGCACTATATATATATATACACACACTTACACACAGAAATCGGCTCTTTTCAGAGCCACCAAAATCGGCTCTTTTCAGAGCCACCGTGATGTACAAAGTCCGACCGAGCAACCTCCTCGTGGTGTACATCGGGTAACGCTGATGCCGGCGGCATATCAACTATTTAATCATCTATATATATATATATATATAATCTTAAACTAAACTGGTTTTGTATATGTGAAATTAGTATTATCGTTATTATTATTTTTTAGGAACCAACAACTTTCGGCCTTCTCTTCTCTACACGTTTCGATAAGCAATGGCGTCAGGCAATGCGTAAGTAGTACTTATTTCTTGCGTCCAACGAGTCGTGCTTTCTTTCCAAATTTGTTAATAAAAACGAATTAGTTTGCTTTAATGCTCGTGCACAATCATTTTCGTAACCGAGTTTCCTTCCGTGTAGCTTTCTAGCGCGCGCGATTCCTATGCTCTATGCTTGATCGAGGTAATATATGTGAGTTTGCCTTCTCGCGTCTTTTTCGTTCGTGCCTTGGAAAAGAAGCTTTTGGCGCGCGCGTGACAAGTGTTTATAACCGCTGATCTGAGATTACATTGTTGTCACGCAACTGATAAGTGTGGTTAGACCCCACCAATCATCCGTCTTCACCCATGCTATGTGTGCGTTGCGTGCGGTGAATCCCCGGCTAAAGAGTTCGGGTCGTGGATGTATAAATTGACAGTCGAAGATAGTGACAAAACACTTGTGTTTCTACGTTTAGCATAATCGATTGGTTTCAATTTTTTTATTTTATTTTAGTTGTAAATTAAATTTCTTTTAGTTATAAGTGAAGTGTATAAAAAAGTCATATATAAATTCCTACTTTGTACAACTATATTTTATCGTCGGTCATTAACGGTCACAGTCTATATTTTACAGAAATTGTTGGCTTGGGATATCGTACCTCGTACAGAAATAGTTATAAAGTGTCCGGGTTTCGAATGAAAATGTCCGGGGTTTTAATGCTCTCTGTCCGGGGTTTGTGATTTTACAGATGGCAGCCCTATGCGCGACGAACGCCAACGTGGATCCTCCCGAGCTGATTGAGAATCAGCGCTGGTCGAGTTGCTACGAGCGCGCCGTGCTTGGTCGCGGTCCGTGACGTTGGGTTCCCTCCGACGACCAAGGATCTCACGCGCGTCGTCTTGCTAGTCGGGTAAGTAACGAAACAACTGTGTGTTTAACACTGTATCATTTATATGTCCTTTCACAATTCTTATCCCCGTCGCGAAAGACGATCGACGAGATGTATTCGTCTACTAATTCGCTCCTTGTCGATTACAGATCTTGCTTTCCGTTTGAGCGGGTGATGAAAAATATCTGGAGAAGCGGAGCGTACAGCGGTGGGGATCGAGTCGCGAGGTTGGTTGGTTGTTACGCAGTTTATAACGCAGAGACACGTGTGCTCGATTATTAATTCTTTCCTTTTCCTTTTCAAAGCAGAGGTTTTGCCGATTCGCAGTGTCGATTCTGCGGAGACGCTGCTGCTGCTGCTGAAGGACCGTGGACAACGGAGACACCCCGCTCTCTCTCTCTCTCTCTCTGTGAACTGTGTAGTGCACGCGTGTTACGAACTAACAGAGCGTTGGAACCAACGAGTGTCGTCGCTTGTGTGTCGAGATTTCTAAAGGAGGGTCTGGGATGTCGCGATCGTCCCCTCCGACCCAAGACCTCGCGCCAGCGAGCGAGGTCGGAGGGAACGAACGCGACCCCTTTGTTGAGATTCGTTTGGATGAGACCCACTGAGGGGGGCGGGGTTGGGGCCCCTCTCATGTTAATTTTTTTTTTAATTTTTTTTTTGATTGCCCTCTACACTAAACCTAACTAAAACTTAACTGTTTCTTTTCCTCTACTCTAAACTAACCTGTTCCTTTTCCTCTACACCAAACTCAACTTTACTTGATATTTACTTCCTATTTTCTACTCTAAACTAACCTGTTTCTTTTCCTCTACACTAAACCTAACTAAAGTTACCTGTTCCTTTTCCTCTACACCAAACTCAACTTTACTTGATATTTACTTCCTATTTTCTACTCTAAACTAACCTGTTCCTTTTCTTCTACACTAAACCTAACTAAACTTACCTGTTCCTTTTCTTCCACGACACCGCGTCTCTAATCTCTCATCTGTGAACTCGGGGTGCGTAAACCTAGCATGCTTTACGCGTCCGCGAGCGGACGCGCGCCCCCCAAAAAATCAGGACCCGAACCAACTCTAATAACCCGGTCAAAGTGGAATTGGTGGTTCCGCGACGAGTTGCGCGCGCGACGTCGGTCTCTGGTCCAGCCTGGCGCGCGTCCGTTCGAGTTCCAAAGGACCTGTTGCGGGTGCACAGCACTCGCTCTCGTGCCTGCACCTTGCCAGTGCCTTTTAGATTGTTCCTGCCTGCTGCTTTCTGCTCTGTGCTTGCCTGTTGCTTTTACGCCTCTGCATCTTGCTTATCACTCTTAACTTGAACACTCTCACACTTACCTGCATGCGCTTATCGTGCCTGTTGCCGCTGTCGTCGGTTCTTGCATCCTGCCTGCTGCTTTCTGTTCTGTGCTTGCCTGTTGCTTTTACGCTTCTGCATCCTTGCTTGTCACTCTTAACTCGAACACTTTCACACTTACCTGCATGTGCCTTTCGTGCCTGCTGCTTGTCAATGGTCTTGCATCCTGCATGCTGCACGTAACTTTTCTTCTCCACTCTATGCTTGCTAATTCTTGCATCCATCACTCTTTACTTTCATACTTACCTGTGCGCTCTTCGTGCCTGCTTTTGCACCCTGCTTGTTACTCTCCGCCTTCTACTTGTGCTTTCGTGCCTGCCTTTGCACTCTGCTTGCTAGCTAGACACAGAGAGATGGAATGTCTGTGCGAATGTAGCTCCCGCTGATACCACAGCCGCGCGTCCATCTCTCGATCCCTCCTGTTTTCTTACCCTTCGAATCTGCTTGCTGTCCGAACTCATTCGTTAAATGTTTCGCTATCCGCTTGGTTGGTCGGTCGTACGAATCGCGATGGTTTAGGGGACGTGAGAGAATATCCGAGGTGGTTCAAAGTCGTCTGAAATTCCTCCACTCTTCCGTTTATATAGACGTGCATCTGCTCCGTGTTGATTCTGCTTCCGATCCTGTTAATCATTGAAATTGTCTTTCTATTTGTTTCAGTCAATGAACCATTGTATGTCTAATCTTACCCTATACTATCGTAACCGTTATCGTTTGTCTGTAACCCTGTCTCTAAATTATTTCTCTGAATCACTATTATTCACATTTACTTACCTATGAAATGTTAAATGCTGCGCCTACTTTCGAGTTTCCTCATCTGTATTATTCCCTAAATGCTTCTCCCTGTCTCGTGATGACTTGTTTGTTATAAATCTTGCCTGTTGAACGCTGCCTTTGAATTGAATTATCTATCTGTTCTACGATTATACT
The DNA here is from genome assembly GCA_963932275.1 of Andrena praecox. NCBI lineage: Eukaryota > Metazoa > Arthropoda > Insecta > Hymenoptera > Andrenidae > Andrena > Andrena praecox. Next base: position 29,016 of record OZ010734.1, read on the forward strand.
TACCTCTATTTCGATGTTACGCTATATCCCATTTACCATTGATTTTAATTTCTTGAGTAGGTTATCTGTACATTTAACTTTGTCTATAACCAGAACTTCTGCTCTTTGATACATGTTCACAGGCCCCATACTACCGTTGCAGCGTAGGGCTGAGATGGCATCAGTCCTAAATATCTTCCTGAAGCGACTCGAGCCCCAGAGCTGATTCCTCGGATTGGTGTTTGATGCAGTTATGTATCGTGGCAACTGCTAAGGAATTGAATAATCCATGTGCGAAATAAAAATGCTTTCGCTTTCTCTTTCTCTTTCTCTGGTTTACGAAAGGATCCTACTACTCGTACACGGACAACGACCGATGGACTGCGCGCCTTGCATCACGCTACCAACATCGTACGAGCCAAACACACGCACAGAGAGCAGTCAGAATGTTGGAGCGCACCAGCTATCCTCAACCAACCATCATCGTTCTCGTTCTCATGATTGCTTCGAACGCCTCTCTCTTGTTTGCTTCTCTTATTCAGATATCAGAGTGATGCTATTCACTTTCCAGTCTGCTGACACCTCTGCCCCTGCTCGATGATCTGTGACGTGATATCCACGAGTCTGGACTTCCTCTCTCTCTCTCTTATATCGTCCTGCAGGCTTTGCAGTATACTTGGGCTGAGATGCTGCCTGCTCCTGCTGTGCCGTGGGATAAGATCTTGCCGCCAACGAGGGAGCCAACTTCTGTACGCATGTTTTTACTGATACCATTCGTTCTTCCAGAGGAATGAGAGCTGTTGCTGCTGCCGCTGCTGATCGGTGTATTCCATACCTTGTTACTTCTAAACGTTTTAAACGACTTAAACAATTCCTCGTTAGATGGCTGATTCCTATACTCTGGGTATGCGCTTCCCTGATACGTGATACGTGCTGCTTCCTGACACTCATCGCTCCACCATCTGAGAGTCGGTCTGCCGTTCCCGTTCATCAACCTTTTTGTACTCTCCCAAGTAGCTGGTTATATGCTTTATTACTAATATTATTCTCTATAAATCTCCTCTGTTTCAGCCCGGTTGCGCGCGACTTTGGTGCTATTAGTACCATCGGCCTGTCGCTGGTAGAGATATTTGTGGCTGAGAACTCACATCGACTGAAATTGGGCGATGATCGCTGCTCCAACTAGCTCCACTGTGTGTCGTTTATCTCAACGTCGACGTTCAAGTATAGTGAAATTGTTCGTAAATCCGGGGCGGTTGGTCTGCAGTTCATCGTTTATCGATCATCGTCGTTCATCGCGTTGGGTATCGTCGTAGGATCTTTGAGGAAGCTTGTTGTCTGTCAATCGCGTGCACTAGATCCCCATCCGACAAAATTCACAACCTTGCTTCCCCAGACTGAATGAGTAACGCTGAAATCTCTCTCTCTCTCTCTCTCTCTGTCTCTCTCTCTCTCTCCCCCTCTCTCTCTCTCTCACGCTCGCTACTTTTCAACTGCATGTGCTTTTCGTGCCTGCTGCCTGTCGACCCTTGCATCCTGCTCGCTGCTTGCTTCTTGAGTTCCTGCTACTGCATCCTGCCCGCTGCTCTCCGCCTGCATTTCCTACTATACAACTGCATGCGCTCTTCGTGCCTGTTGCCTGCCATTCTTGCATCCTGCATGCTGCACGCGACTTTTGACTTTTGACTTTTGCCCTCCACTCTATGCTTGTGCCTCTCGTGCCTGCCTGCTTTTGCATCCTGATTGACACTTTTCGTCTTTGAAAATTTTTGCTTGTCGTGCCTGCTCGTGCACCCTGCCTGCTGCTTCTCACCTTCGCTCTCCACTCTATACTTGCCTGCTGCCTGTTGCCTGTGTTCTGCACCCTGCTTGCGCCACCACTGCTACTCTACACTCTGTTACTTCTATACTCTTGCATGCCGCTCGATAATCTTCACCTTCGCTCTCTCTATACCTACCTGCTGCCTTATACTTTGAGTTCTCTGTTATTCTCTGCTCTACACCTAACCTGTACCTTTACTTCTGCCCTCTAGCTTCTTCTTCCCTATCACTCTCCGTTTCACACTCAACTTTCGCTTATCGTGCATCCTGCACCCTACCTGCTCACACCCGCCTCACCCTCTACTCTAAAACTGTCCGTTTACTCGTCTGTCTATCTGCTTTGTGTACCAAGTACTTATTCGTTTGATGCTCACCAGGGAAATAAATAAAAACGAAACGGGAAGAGGACGAGAACGAGGAATGGACAACGACCAAACAGAGGCAGAAACGGGAATGGAGAGATGGACATCAGGCAGGACAACAACCACCACCACCATCATCACCATCGATACTACAGCTACGAGGGGAAATCATCAACAACAACCACGAAACGGAACGCAACGCAACAGTAAGATCGAGACAACGAAACGTCTCAGCCGCCAAACAGGACAACAACAGAACAACGACCAACCAACCAACAGGAGACGACATCAACAAGCGGCGGTCTTGTCAACGAGACGACACATCGAATGGTAGATATCGACACCAGCCAGAAAACCAGCTCATAAGTAACCTTGCAGGTCTAACGAAGACGATGACGACGATCCGGACTGGAGCTGCGCGTGGCAGACATCAGCGGCGACGGCGTCAGGGAGAACACGGAGAACAGGATCCATTCGGACGACGCCCACGAATGATGATGGTGAAATTGATGCTGCCGGAGTTGGACGCAAAAGGAGAGAACCAGGACAGAACCAACACAGGCCCGACGATTCTGACTGGGGCTGTCTGACAGGCATCGACGACATCGACACGCGACGACCTTATCAACGAGACGTCGGCGACAACGACACATCGGATGGTAAATATCAACAGCAGCAAGGGAACTAGCTAATAAGCAACGTTACAGATCAGCAGCAGCAGCAGCAGACGACAATGACAACAACGACGACGACGACGATGACGATTCGGACTGAAGCTGTGAAACAGACACCAGCGGTGACGGCGCCAGGGAGAACTCGAGGAGCGGAACTTGGTCGGAGGACGCCTGAATTCTGGAACCAAGGCTGCCGGAGATGGACGCAGGGGAAGAGCCTGGACAGAACCAGGAAAAACCAACACAGGCCCGACGATTCTGACTGGGGCTGTCGGACCGACATCAGCTACATCGACGGATCGACAGTCGGCAACCTCACCAGCAAACAACACATCGAGTGGTAAACAAAATTAAGAGTCAAGCAGCCAACTAGCGAGAAACGTGCAATGTTACAGGCCGGATAAATTCTCAATCGAGCTGCACAACGGACTCCAGTGACGACAACGACGGCAGCGGTGACAGAGGGAACGCGAGGAACGACATCCACACTCGATCGAGGCCCACCGCGTTGACAGTCGCTGGGGATGGAGATACACGCTTCGGGGGAACCTGGATGACGACGAACGACCAAGGACTGCAAACCTGGCTCCACCTCCTCAGACAAAACCCCTCTACACACATGAGTCTGCACAATACACGTCATGCATATACATATAACTATACCTACACTTATACTGGAACAACCAAAGTCTACTTGGTTACTTATTTGCTTATTTGCCTCACTGGCTTACCTGCTCATCCATTCATTCACCTACCCATATATTTACTTGTTTATCTACTTACATACCATTTACTTATCTATTCACTTATTTATCTGCTATATCTATCCTACTCACTTACTCATGTGCTCACTATGTTCAAAATCCCCATGCCACTTTCCTTAGACGTCGTACCATTAACACTCTCAACATCTTCGCTACAACGCTTGATTCCCCCTCTTCTTCTTCTTCTTCTTTCCCTTCTTTTCCTAATCAAATACAACCATACATCCTGCACCGGAGTTCTAAATCTTAGATGCACCCCACCTGGGAATCTCCTACCATTATCAGCTGCTCTACACAACTTGTCAAGTCTCTATCCGTTTCTTCCATCAAGTCAACGCTTTTCACTTCAACCTCAACGATCTCCATCAAACACCTATCGCTGCCATGTAAATGTTATTCGTAGCTACTGCAAGTTTAATAGGATTACCAACAATACCATTCGATAGGAAATTTCTTCTTCCTTCTCTCGTCTTTTTCATTCACAAGATAGCTTGTGCACCCAGAACCGACACAAATGCTAGATCATTGTTATAGCAAAAACTAATCTTATACTCGGTTGAACCTGGTATAAACACATACCGCCTGCTGATAGTCGTCTCTCTCCTCGTCTACAAATTGCCTTGTTTCTCATGAACCTCGATACTCTCGTTCTTCTTCATGTAGCGGCCGCTAATTTATTAATTTGAACCTCCACCTCTGCCTCTACTTTACTTACTGCAACTATATCCTCTTTGGCTAGGATAACTGTTGACACGTTTTGTCTCAACTTTGAACAGTTGCGCCGGAAATGACCTTCTGTCCACATAAATAACATGTTCCTGACTTACCCGTAAGCGCAGCTGGCTTCATACCTCGCTCCTTAGAGTCCGTTGCGTCTGTCGCCTTCCCTTTCTAGACTCCTGCCCGCGACCTAGCTCCAGCTACATCTAGCGTCAACATATCCACTGACGTGCTTTCAACAATTGTCGCAACAATCTCCAAGATTTGGGCATCGCCAGCTACAATAAACCGCACACATTATCCTCTCCCCCTATCTCGGCACCTGTGGCCATCAACTGCCTTACTATTTCATCAAATTCTGCCAAGAATATCTCCAAATTCTCTTGACACTAGCCTTCTACGCAGCATCAACGGCCCTGATATAACTTCTTTTCATACCTATCTGGTAAACTTTCTCCCATGCCTCGCGCGGTCTCCTCCTCTCTAATCAACCCTATCTGCGAAGCCTGTATACACTGCACAATTATGGATTTGCACAAGTTATCCTCCTTATTAGCCTCTTGTGCTTTCCACAGTCCCTGTATAATCTGCTTCATTAGACTCCCTACTTACCCATCCAACCACATCCTTCTCATCTAGCAGCGTGATCACTCTAAACTTCCATGTGTGGTAATTGTCCTTGCCCAACAAGTCAATATTATATCATGGTTCCTCTCCATTTTGACTTCCCTATTATTCTCCACTCTACACTGATCGTCACCTCCTCTCTACGTGCCATCCGATCTTTATCGAAATAATATCTATTCTTACCGTCAATAGTAAGATACATCAACTCTATGTGTGAGCACCGAATTAAGAACAAGGGAAAAGTAAAGATCTTAATCCCACCTCTAGAGAATTGGTATCCAACAAACTATTAGCAAAACTCTTAAACGCGAACACATTCACACGTACATCAATTTCTCTCGCCTCACATACTCATTAACACAAGAAACAACGCGTTACACAATTCATATTTTATACAACAATAACTTCCTATCCATTCACCCATTCTGACACCTCGGCTACCCTACGAAATACAATCCAACTCATCTTTCCTCTACTCCCAGAACCTCCTCTCTATAACTAATCTCCTACTCTTACGACACTATTCACTTCCCTGCAGGTCTACTCAATTCTTCCTATAAAATCAGGTCTGAAACCGCTCTCTCTCATCATATCCCATAAAACCTCTCTATCTACACTACCCAAGCTGTACCCAGATCTGCAAGAATGCATACACTGCATACACTCTATCTCTCTCTACTGCGTACTGTAATACATAGACACTGTCTATCGTATTTGGCTGCTGCCCGAAACCGACCTGCGACTCGCTCAGGACACCCTACTCCACCAAATCTGCTACTTCCAGCCTCCATTACTACGTCACCGATTGGACCTCTTGACTCTTGGCATCTCGACCACTACAAACGCTATCAAGGACGATCATCGCTGAACCGTATTGCTCGCCAAGTCCACGGTGCCAGTGACTATGGCCATCACGGTCGTCATGTCCGCTGAGACCTCTGTGGCCAAATCATCCCCCTCGCTGCTGATTCAGATGACGTCTAAGATCGCCCTCTTGGGGACTGCCTCTCCCAACACGGATCAACTCATCTCTATAAACTACCCAAAAGACCACTGCTGATCCTCTAAACACGTTCGATCAAATCTGCTTACATACTTACCTAGTGCTCATCATCACATAAGCGGTCTCCCTGACGCTAATTAATCTCAGTTATTTATCTATTTAGCTACTTGATTGCTTAGCTGTTTGTTTATTCAGTACTTACCTGGATATCTACTTATTTATATACTTGTTTATTTATTTAACTATTTAACTATCCATTTATTTATTAGTCTATTCGAAATTTATTTACCGGAGAGTACACTACGCACACGGTCGGTCTACGATCCACAAAAGAGTCTGTCTGTCGTCATGAAACGAGACCACTCTCAATCCCAGTCCCCTGCATATAGATGGACAAACATCGCGGCAACAGGGAAACCGATCCAGACACCACCGCTACTACAGACTAGACGGTGGCCTAGATCTGAATAACGAGAAACACCAATAAGGATCAAACATCAGGCGGAGCGCGGGGAATATATACCTACCTGGACGATGCCTCCGACCACTGATGCGATCAAGGAAACACAGTCGACAACGGGGAAGTCGATCCAGACACCACCACCACTACGGGCCCAATGATCTCGACCTGAGCAGTGGGAAGCACCAACAACGATCGAACATCAGGCGGAGCGCGGGGAATTAAGACCTACTTGGACGATGCCTCCGTCCAATGATGCGATCAGAGAAACACAGGCAACAACAGGGAAGCCTGGACGAGAGCAATACGGGTCCAAGGACCTCGACTCAAGCTGCGAAGCAAACACCAGCAACGACGACGTCAAGGGAACGCGGGAAGCAAGGCTCGCTCGGACGACGCCCTCGACTGCTGCTACTGCTGGAAATACAGGTAACAATAACAGTAACAGGAGATCCGACGGGAACTCTGCAGGCCAAACGACCTGGACTCGTACTACGGAACGAGCATCGGCGACGATGGTAGTGGAGAGAACGCGGGGAGCAGCACCTGCCGGGTTGATGTCTACCGACAGATGCTGCCGATGGAGATGCACGCACCGGAGAAGCCCGGACAACAACAATAACAATAATAACACAACAATAACAGGAGGAACGCGGGAAGCGCGACTCACTCGTTCAACCAAGGTCTCAGATCGAGACCGGAGAAAAGCGTACCAAAGAAGCATGGACGGAAGCTCTACAGGTCCGAGGGTCTGGCCCGGACTGTGTAACAAACATCGACGGCGGCGACGATGATAGGAGGAAGCGAGGAGCAGAACTTGCCAGGACGACGCTTCCGACTATCACTGATGTGCCGCAGAAAAACGAGCAGCGAGGAACATAGATGGAAGGAACGTAGGCCGATGAACCAATCTTGGCCGCTAGAATTCGATCGACTCGAAGCAGTCGTCAGGAAGGGGTTAGGAGATGTGGGGCTTGCACCGGAATACCGCCTCGGCGCTTTTCCCTCCCACACACACAACCCACAACTGCACGATCTGCGACGGGGTTACCGGAAAAGACGAACAGAACCAACCAACCAAGGGGCTAGACGAGACAGGACGAATCGAGAGACTCGACCTGGAGATCGATCAACACCAAGTAGACAGATGACAACCGTCAGCGAAACGGACCTGCAAATGAAACGGGGCCGACGCAAGTTGGACCCGGATCAACTCAAATGAATCGAAGCAACCGGCAGGAAGGGGATGTGAGACGCGAGAATCACTTGGACGACCGTTTATCGGGAACCAAGCTCGCGACTCTGCCCTGACCGCCTGATCTGCGACGACACAAGCACAAACGACAGTTTGTAGAAAAAACCCAAGGCACGAGTGGGAACGAGTTGAGCGGGCAACGAGGAGGAACATGTGCTTCGCAAGGACCTCCTCGAAGAACGCTCCTCTGTATCCAGTCTCACACTCGACTCAAATGCCCAAAGAGACACAAGAACCAACAAACTTGGAGATCCCGAAAGGGATCACCGAGCAAACAGACCTATAAATAAAACCGGGCCCGACGCAAGTTGAACCCGGAACAGCCTGGTCAGCTACTCATTCACAGAATCAACTCAACTGAATCGAAGCAACCGACAGGATGGGGCGTGTGTTGTGAGGCTTGCACCGGAACACGCCTCGGCGCTTTTCCCCCACACACACACAGTCCACAACTGCACGGTCTGCGACAAGGAAACCAGGAAAGACAACGTCACTGCATCAGAATCAACAGAGGTTCGAGGGACGAAAACCGACAACGACCGATGCGATCGGGCCGCTTAGCGTTGGACAACAGCCAAACGGTGTGACGGAACGCAGGTAGGTCCTCGCTAGATGTCGTCGACAAACCAAAAAACAACGCAAACTCGAGACCTGTCCGGGGGAGCGGAGGCCGAACCACCGAGACTCGGAGCCTGAAGGAAGTTGAGATCCGGAGGTGGGCACTGGCTCGCAAGGACAGACATCGAACCAATCAACCAAAGGGCTAGACGAAACAGGACGTATCGAGAGACTCGACCTGGAGATCGCTCGACACCAAAAGACCGTTGACAACCGTCAGCGAACAGACCTGTAAATAAAACGGAGCCCGACGCAAGTCGGACCCGGAGTAGTCTGGTCAGCTCTCAAAAATCATTCACGCAGCCTTCTCTCAAGGGAGGAGGCTAGCCCATTAAGCAACACCACCACCATCACGGAGGATCGAAGCCTGCCTAGAGGAACGAAGACTGGACTATCCGGACTCGGAGCCTGAAGGAAGGAAGTTGAGGCCTGGAGATGCACACCGGACCCACGGGCAGACGTCGCGAATCAACGAGACAGGACGGACCGGAAGACTCAGCCTGAAGATAACCCACCAGAAGCATCACCACCAGCAAATCCTTCCTCATTCTCGTTCACTCCTACCCCCGTGTACAGGCGCGACTACTAGCCGGAGAGTAAGCCTCAACTTTATAAATTAAACTAAATTAAACTAAATCGGGCTGACAAGCCATCGACACGGGCGCTCTCACTCAGCATGCTGCGGATCGCTCTAGGCGAGTAACGCAACTGAATGCGATATAAAGCGATGTAACGCGATGTACCTCGACTCACACAAGGCCTTCGATTCGATTCGATTCGACTTGATTCCTACTGTATATTATTATTATTATTATTATTATTACTATTATTATTATTATATAAACTAAAGTCATTAAACTCAAGGAACGGGGCACGAGCAATGACCCTCTGCGGTGAACTGACAACGGATTACATAACGCGGTCTTTATTGCTCTTTTTACTATTCGTTACTCGACAACGACACTAGATCCATACATCGAGAACATGTACCTTCTCGGCGTGCATGACCCGCGGAATCACGGAACTTGCAAAACAGACTCGAATCGCATCGAAGGCTGAGATATATATATATATATACATACATATAACGACCCTCACACCGGCAGAACTATGCGAGTGGGATGGACGTGCTAGTGAATGGGCACCTAAGACTAGTGAACGAACAATTTGCGGGGCTATGATTGCAGTGCGATTGACTCCACGTGCAGCAGGATTTGCTCGGATGCAAATAGCAAATAGGAAACAGGAAGGAATACCTAATTAATTAATCGCTTATTCCAACAACTTAACTTATTCATGATAATATAGGATGTCCATTCGCTGATACGTGTTCGTTTACTGGTGCGTCCGCCCTACTCGCCTCGACAGGAAGTTAGTCTCCTCCTCATACATCTTCCTCGATAATGCCAAGCATCGCGAACCCTGCACTTTGCCTCACCCTACTCGCCTCACCTTGCTTGACTCCACTAAGAGTGCAACCCGACCCGAAGCGAAGCATAGCTCTACTCCAACCCAGCCCACCACCGCCTAACCCACTGCCCTGCAACACGCCAATCAACGCTCGACACACACACCAAGGAACTGAGGGACCCAAGGACCCGTAGCTTCTGGGAAGGAATCAACATCAACATCTACCCCCACATCTACCTCCACATCTACCTCCACATCTCACAGAAGAACATCCTCACGAATCGCACCAGGAAGGAAGGAAGGAAGGAAGGAAGAAAGGAACGTAACGTAACGTGACACTACAACTGGACTACAACTGGACTGCCCGAGCCCGAGCCCAAGCCCTAGCCCAAACCCAAGCCCTAGCCCAAACCCAAGCCCTAGCCAACCCGTCGCCGTATCAGGTCAACCCCTGCACGCAAAGGACACCAAGGAGTCGAAGGATTTCAAGGATTTCGAGGACTTCAAGGAGTCAAAGGATTCCAGGCACCCGAGAGAGGGACTTGACATCCAGACATCCACACCACACCTCCACATCTCCACATCTCAGAAGGGCATCCTCACGAATCACACCAGGAAGGAAGGAAGGAAGGAAGGAAGGGAGGAACGTGACACTACAACTAGAGACCACAACTGGACTACCCAAGCCCAAGCCCAAGCCCTAGCCCAAGCCCAAACCCAGGCCCAAGACCACCGACCACCGATTACTTCAAGCCCAAGCCACTGTACTGCCCAAATAGATAGATCGGAACGAGTCGCTGAACTCTACAAATCTGTATGCGAAATCACGTGGCTTAGATAGTGAACCCTGTCCTCGAACAACACGCCCAGACACGTGCTGCGATAGCGTGATCCACTCACGAATGCTGTATGCAATTGCGAGATAAGAACAGAAACAGAAAACCCTCCTCCTCCTCCATCGAATGACTATGTGGTAGGTCACATCAACGAGTGAGAGCGTCGATTGTCACGAAATCAAACTTGAATGTCACAGCCATCGCAGCGCACTCCCCTCTGGATGATATGTTGCTGCGATGGGTTACGATCATTACCCTCTGTACACACCTTCTTCCACCCCCTATCCCAAAACCACCCACCCTGCATCACGCCTCACACTTGTGTATGTGCCTCGGGACATGTCCCGCAAGTTTGCACAATTACACAAGTAGGAGGCTCGACTGAACCAAAGCGGACGACAGGAAGGGGACGAAAGTTGTGAGGCTTGCACCGGAACATGGCTTGACCCTGTTCCATCTCACACGTACTGTCTACTCCTGCCAGGTCTGCGGCGGGGAAGTTGCACAACGCCCACTTACGGACATTCGACAGTGTCCACACCCCAGAACGGCTGGATTTAGGGCTCAATTGCATGCTAGTCGGACTCCGACAGGACTTATCGTAGTTCAGGTTAGCGGACACTGTTGGGTGCCGTCGTTCGCTCGAGATCTGTCCGAGGACAGTGTCACGGCGAGACTCGAAATCTGACAGGAACAGAATCTTATACGTGGACACTGAACCCTCGGGCAGAGAATCGGGCGATAGTCAACTAATGTGTCCAGAGACCATCGGGCGGCCAGTGAGAGGGGGAAGGGAAGTGAATCGTAGAGATGCTTTCCTGCGCACTTGACCTGACCCTGATCGATGGACCTGCCTCGGAATCCGGACAGCTTCTCAAATCAGTTCAGAGATCGTTGAACGGCCAGTGAGAAGGGATACAAAAGTGAATCATAGAGATGACTTCTCGCGCACTTGACCCTGATCGCTGGACCTGTATCCGAAATCTGGACTGCTCAGTTCAGAGATCATGGAGCGACCGGAGAGAAGGGGATATCAAGTGAATCATAGAGACACCTTCTCGCGCACTGACCCCCTGATCGATGGACCGCCCGGACTCTGGGCCAAGACCATTCAACTCATCAGTGCCACCTTCTCCCAAGGGAAAGACCAGCCCAACGATCAAGGATGTCTGAGAGCAGCCACATCCAGAATAGCTGGAGCTAGGGACTAATTGCATGCTATCCCCACTCACTCGTCGAGTATAGGTTAGAGGGCACGGCCGAGAACCCGTCGACTTGCCTAGAGACTGGAGTAGTCAACACGGGATCGCGCGAAACAGTCTCTGTAATGGCAGACCCCGCGAGTAAGGACATTCTCCGTCGACATGCGGTCAAGTAGGCGTCGCGGATCAGAAAAAAGTCGATGGGGATACTGAAAGCGGGTAAACCTCCCAAGCGGGTCACGAAGCGCCGGGAGTATGCTCTCTGATGTTCGCCTTCACAGGCGCCGAGGGTACAGCTCCCCGATGAAACGGTCTTAGGACTAGTCCTTCCTTTGTGGCCTCTGACGTCATCACGCCACCCCGCTACACGTTCAACAACAACAACAACAACAACCCAGACATAACCCAGAAAAAACCCAGAAAAAACCAGAAAAAACCAGAAAAAACCCAGACATAACCCAGACATAACCCAGACATAACCCAGAAAAAACCAGAAAAAACCCAGACATAACCCAGACATAACCCAGACATAACCCAGAAAAAACCCAGACATAACCCAGACATAACCCAGACATAACCCAGACATAACCCAGAAAAAACCAGACACAACCACCACCGCCATCACCATCACTGCTGCAGTTACGAGGGAATCAATCAACCACGCAACACAACGCAGCAACAACGATCGAGTCAACGGGACGTCTCAGTCACCACCGAATCGAACGGGGAGATCAGGACAACAACAGATCGCCAACGGGAGACGACATCAGCACGCGGCGGTCTTGTCAGCGAGACGACACATCGAATGGTAGATATCGACACCAGCCAGGAAACTAGCTCATAAGTAACCTTGCAGGTCAAACGAAAACGAAGACGAAGACGACGACGATGATGACAACGATCCAGTTTAGAGCTGCGCGTGGCAAACACCAGCGGCGACGACGCCAGGGAGAACACGGGGAACAGGATTCACTCGGACGACGTCGCTGAATGTCGAATGTCGAAGCTGATGCTGTCAGAGATGGACGCAAAAGGAGAACCTGAACAAAACCAACGCAGACCCGATGATTCAGAATCGAGCTGTCGGACAAACACCAGCGACATCGACACACGGCGACCTCGATCAGCAAATAACATACATCAGATGGTAAATATCAACAGCAGCCAGGAAACTAGCTCAAATAAGCAACGTTACAGGTCGGACAATCCGGACTGGAGCTACGTGACAGACACCAGCGGCAGCAACGGCGCCAGGGACAACACGGGGAACAGGAATCACTCGGACGACGCCCACGAATGATGATGGTGAAATCGATGCTGCCGGAGATGGACGCAAAAGGAGAGAACCAGGACGAAACCAACACAGGCCCGACGATTCTGACTGGGGCTGTCTGACAAGCATCGACGACATCGGCACGCGACGACCTTATCAACGAGATGACGGCGACAACGGCACATCGGATGGTAAATATCAACAGCAGCAAGGGAACTAGCTAATAAGCAACGTTACAGATCAGCAGCAGCAGCAGCAGCAGCAGCAGCAGCAGACGACAATGACAACGACGACGACGACGATGACAATTCGGACTGAAGCTGTGAAGCAGACACCAGCGGTGACGGCGCCAGGGAGAGCTCGAGGAGCGGAACTTGGTCGGAGGACACCTGAATTCTGGAACCAAGGCTGCCGGGGATGGACGCAGGGGAAGAGCCTGGACAAAATCAGGAAAAACCAACACAGGCCCGACGATTCTGACTGGGGCTGTCTGGCAGGCATCGGCGACATCGAGACGCGGCGATCTTATCAACGAGACGACGGCGACAACGACACATCGGATGGTAAATATCAACAGCAGCAAGGGAACTAGCTCATAAGTAACTTTTGCAGATCAGAAATAACCGAACGATCCGGACTGGAGCTGCGCGTGGCAGACATCAGCGGCGACGGCGCCAGAGAGAACACGAGGAACTGGATCCATTCGGACGACGCCACCGTATGCGGACGCTGACGCTGACACTGATGCTGCCAGAGGTGAACGCAAAAGGAGTGTACCAGGACAAAACCAAAACCAACACAGGCCCGACAATTCTGACTGGGGTTGTCGGACCGACATCAGCTACATCGACGGATCAACAGGCGGCAACCTCACCAGCAAACAACACATCGGGTGGTAAACAAAACTAAGAGTCAAGCAGCCAACTAGCGAGAAATGTGCAATGTTACAGGTCGGATAATTCTTACTCGGGCTGTACGACGGCCACCAGCGACAGCGATGGCAACGAGGACGGAGGAAACGCGAGGAACTGCATCCATTCGACCGAGGCCCACCGCGTTGACAGCCGCTACGGATGGAGATACACGCTCCGGGGAATCTGGAGGACGACGAACGACGAACGACGAACGACTGCAAACCTGACTCTGCCTCTTCGGACAAAACCCCTCTACACACATGAGTCTTGCACAATGCACATCATGCATATTCTTATACCTACACCTATACCTATACAGAAACAACCAAAGTTTATTCGGTTGCTTATTAGTATATCTGTTTGTTTCCTTGTTTGCTTGTTTGTTTCCTTGTTTACTTGTTTGTTTATCTATTAATTTATTTATTTATTCATTTGCTTATTCAGTCACTTACCTATTTGTTTATTTACTTACTTATCTATTTATTTATCTACTTATTTATTCGTGTACTCATCTATGCCCAAAAATCTCACGCCACTTTCCTCGACGTCGTACCATTAACACTCTCAACACTTCCACTACTACAACACTCGATTCTCCCTCTTCCTCTTCTTCTTCTTCCTCTTCTTTCTCCAGTCAAATACAACTATACACCCTGTATCGGAGCTTTAAATCTCAGATACACCCTCCCTAGGAGGTGTTCTATCACACTAATCGAGACTCGAACCTACCCCCAGGTTTACTATCTAGAGGTTTAAAAGCAAATACCCATCTCGTGTCTACAATCTTGGCATCCTTGGGCTCAAAGACTCGGTTCCATGTATCACTCTTGTCGAGAGATTTTATCTCCTCTTCATTGCCTGTAACCATGAGTTCATATCTCTTTTACCTCTCAAGTCTTGATAATCTTCGGGTGCCCGCCCAACAAATGAAACCGCATACACTCCCAAGCCTTCTAACTTCGTCATGTACGGTTCGTAATCACCTAACTCAGCTGGTAATTCAACCTTTTCCTACCTCTCTTGCTCCCTCACGTTCAGTTCTCTTGCCTATTTCATGTTGACTCAAACTCTCCACTAGCTCCTCTATACTTTCATACTCGTTGCTGGCCTCTAAACATACATCACTACTTGGTCCCAAGTCCAACTCTATTCTATCCGCGTCCTTCTCACTTCCATCAAACGTGTGGCTGCCATCCCTCTTTTCCTTTGATACGATACTTTTGCATCTTCCACTACAGTATAAAGCGAAATATAACTTTCCCTTTTCTGTATCCCGCAACCTATACCCTGTCTGCGCATATCCAATAGCTATACATTTCTCGGACTATACATCGAACTTACCGCGTAACTCTTTCGATACACGTGCGCATGCTATTGAATCCAAGATTTTGAAACTTCGTGCTAGGACTTGTGTTAATTACGTACGCTGCTGCTATAAGGGCTTCACCTCAGAATTCTCTAGGTAAATTCGAATCGCTCAACACTAACATAGCTTTCCCAATCACGGGTCTGTTGAACCTCTCCACTCCCTTGCTCTGCTGGGGCATGCAAGAAACATTATAATCTATACTTGCCCATTACCCCCACAACACCCTCTGAAGTCTTATTCTCCTTCACTACCACATATCAATATTGATACCTTCTGGTTAAACTTTGCTCGGGACATCTACATACATTCTCTAAATTCCTCATAGACCTCACGTTTGCCCGTTTCCATATAATCATACAAATCCCGATCACCTGTCAATAAAACCAACAAATATCTATGTCCATCGTGGAACGAAGGTGTTATCGGCCCACGTACGTCTGAATGTACAATTCCTAATATCCTTCTACTCTCGGTTCTTACTCCGAAACTTGCCCTCGCCATTTTTCCATTCAGACAATATTCGCATATCCCTCTACCCTCTAAAAAACTCTACACTATCAATACCATTCACCATCCCCTTTTCTTATCAAGCTACTGAAACTAGAATATCCAATATGACTTATCTACTATGCCATAACTTCGTAATCTCAACTCCAGATTCTACAATCGAACATTCAGTATTTGCTAATATGGAAACGGTCGCATACAAGTTTCTTCTGTGTCCTACACCTAACAACCTTCTTATTCTTGACTAATCACACCTGGTCACTCTCAAAGATTGTTTACTTTATTTCCGTTATCTCTAAATCTTGGAACTAACAATAAATTTCTCCGCAAACTAGGAACAGTTGATAACTTTATCCTACATCTAACGTCTTATCATCTATTCGACTTGATACTTCTAAACCTACTGCTCCTAAATAAATACTCTCATTCATTATTGCAAATTTAACGAACTCTATCTTTAACATAACAGGACCTAAAAACACTCCCTCCTATCCACCATATATGAACTGTCTTCTTGAACGTCCTTCCGCTGCCTCCGTATCTTCTATCTGCATCCGATCCTAATCTCTTATAATTTATTTTCCCTCCTTCTCCTTTCTTCCCTTTAACTCCAAGGGCCCTGTTTCTACACAACCATATCAGACACCTGGCCTCCTGGACATGGAAGACGTGGATCCTGACGTCCTCTCTCCACCACTTTTACAGCCCCTCCTCTCCTCTCGGTTTCTGTCCTCAGCTCTGTCTCTACCGCGTTGAACGTTAAATCTTCACTCTTCTTTATATACTTTCATATACATATATATATTGCCCAGTACTGTTACTACTATCCCGTAGAATTTAAACAAGGCTAAAGCAGGCCGCACATTGCATCCTCGTCTCTCATTTCTGCACCCGCTGCCCTTAACTGGAGCAGAAGTGGTTAAAAACTCCAGAATAAACTCTCACAGACTCACACCCTCACTCAGATTCATTGTTATTGATTCCTCTCTCCTCTTCTCCCTTCCCTTCTCTTCTTCTCGTTTCTCTTCTTTTCTTTTCTTCTCCCCTTTCTTTTCCTTTTCTTTTCCTTTCTCCTCTTCTTCTTTTCCTTCCTTTCTTTTCTCCTCAGAAACAGCTGACCTGGCCTCTACAGACGCTCTCAACAACGACCATCGCTGAACCGTACTGCTCGCCTCGTACGCGCTGCCAGTAAATGCGGACATCACGACCGACGGATCAGCCGAGGCTGCTACGGCCAACTCTCCTCCCTCTTGCTGCTGATTCAGATGACGTCTACGACCGTCCTCACGTGGACCGCCTCTCCCAGCACGGACCAACTCATCTTTAACTCATCTTTACGAACCATCCAAAAGACTGCTGATCCTTTAAACACGTCAGGTCAAACCTAGTCACTCACTCATCTAGTACTTGTTATCACATCACATAAGTGGTCTCCTGAAGCTAATTAAACTCATTTATTTATTTATTTATCTTACTAGCTTATTGGTTAATTTACTTACTTATCTAGTTATTTATTAGTTTACTTGTTTATTTGTTTAACTATTATGTTTATCTTGTTGGAAACTACATCGCACATATATGCGATCTACGATCCACAAAAGAGTCTGCCGTCATGAGACGAGACCATCCTCAATCCCAGAAATGAGCAAATATCGCGGCAGCAGGAGAGCCGATCCAGATACCACCACTACTACAGACTAGACGATGACCTAGATCTGAATAACGGGAAACACCAATAAGGATCAAACATCAGGCGGAGCGCGGGGAATATATACCTACTTGGACGATGCCTCCGACCACTGATGCGATCAAGGAAACAGTCGACAACGGGGAGGTCGATCCAGACACCACCACCACTACGGGTCCAATGATCTCGACCTGAGCAGTGGAAGCATCAACAACGATCGAGCATCAGGCGGAGTGCGGGGAATTAAGACCTACTTGGACGATGCCTCCGTCCAATGATGCGATCGGAGAAACACAGCCAACAACAGGGAAACCTGGACGAGAGAGCGATACGGGTCCAAGGACCTCGACTTAGGCTGCAAGGGAAGCGAGACTCACTCATCCGCTCAACCAAGATCTCCGATCAAAGCCGGAGAAACGCGTACCAAGAAGCATGGACGGAAGCATTACAGATCCGTGAGTCTGGCACGGACGCTGTGTGACAAACATCAAACATCAGCACGACAACGACGGCAGGGGGAACGCGGGAAGGGCGACTCGTCCGCTCAACCAAGGTCTCTGATTGAGGCCGGAGAAACGCGTACCAAAGAAGCATGGATGGAAGCACTACAGGTCTGCGAGTCTGGCACGGACTGTGCGACAAACACCAGCACGACAACAGCGACAGGGGGAACGCGGGAAGCGCGACTCGTTCGTTCAACCAAGGTCTCTGATCGAGACAGGAGGAAAGCGTGCCAAAGAAGCATGGACGGAAGCTCTACAGGTCCGAGGGTCTGGCTCGGACTGTGTAATAAGCATCGACGGCGGCGACGATGATAGGAGGAAGCGAGGAGCAGAACTTGCCAGGACGACGCTTCCGACTATCACTGACGTGCCGCAGGAAAACGAGCAGCGAGGAACATAGACGGAAGGAACGTAGGCCGATGAACCAATCTCGGCCGCTAGAATTGGATCGAATCGAAGCAGCCGTCAGGAAGGGGTTAGGAGATGTGGGGCTTGCACCGGAATACCGCCTCGGCGCTTTTCCCTCCCACACACACAATCCACAACTGCACGGTCTGCGACGGGGTTACCGGAAAAGACGAACAGAACCAATCAACCAAGGGGCTAGTCGAGACAGGACGAATCGAGAGACTCGACCTGGAGATCGATCAACACCAAGAAGACCGATGACAACCGTCAGCGAAACGGACCTGCAAATGAAACGGGGCCGACGCAAGTTGGACCCGGATCAACTCAACTGAATCGAAGCAACCGGCAGGAAGGGGATGTGAGACGCGAGAATCACTTGGACGACCGTTTATCGGGAACCAAGCTAGCG
The DNA here is from genome assembly GCA_963932275.1 of Andrena praecox. Taxonomy (NCBI): domain Eukaryota; kingdom Metazoa; phylum Arthropoda; class Insecta; order Hymenoptera; family Andrenidae; genus Andrena; species Andrena praecox. Next base: position 47,817 of record OZ010734.1, read on the forward strand.
ACTCTGCCCTGACCGCCTGATCTGCGACGACACAAGCACAAACGACAGTTTGTAGAAAAACCCAAGGCACGAGTGGGAACGAGTTGGGCGGGCAACGAGGAGGAACATGTGCTTCGCAAGGACCTCCTCGAAGAACGCTCCTCTCTGTATCCAGTCTCACACTCGACTCAAACGCCCAAAGAGACACAAGAACCAACAAACTCGGAGATTCCGGAAGGGATCACCGAGCAAGCAAACAGACCTATAAATAAAACCGGGCTCGACGCAAGCTGAACCCGGAGCAGCCTGGTCAGCTACTCATTCACAGAATCAACTCAACTGAATCGAAGCAACCGACAGGATGGGACGTGAGTTGTGAGGCTTGCACCGGAACACGCCTCGGCGCTTTTCTCCCCCACACACACACAGTCCACAACTGCACGGTCTGCGAAAAGGAAACCAGGAAAGACAACGTCACTGCACCAGAATCAACAGAGGTTCGAAGGACGAAAAACCAACGACGATCGATGCGACTGGGCCTGCATAGCGTTGGACAACAGCCAATTGGTGTGACGGAACGCAGGTAGGTCCTCGCTAGTGGTCGTCGTCGAAGCAAGATTCAACGCAAGTTCGAGACCTGTCCAAGGGAGCAGAAGCCGAACCACCGAGACTCGGAGCCTGAAGGACGTTGAGATCCGGAGGTGGGCACTGGCTCGCAAGGACAGACATCGAACCAATCAACCAAAGGGCTAGACGAAACAGGACGCATCGAGAGACTCGACCTGGAGATCGCTCGACACCGAAAGACTGCTGACAAACTGTCAGCGAACAGACCTGTAAATAAACGGAGTCCGACGCGAGTTGGACCCGGAGTAGCCTGGTCAGCTCTCAACGATCACTCACGCAGCCTTATCCCAAGGGAGGAGGCTAGCCCATTAAGCAACACCACCACCATCACGGAGGCTCGAGACCTGTCTGGGGGAACGGAGGCTGGACCGATGAGACTCAGAGCCAGTAGGAAGTTGAGATCCGGAGGTGCACACCGGCCCCTCGGACAGTCGTCGCGAACCGACGAGGCAAAGGACCCACCCACCCATCGACGTGACAGGACGGATCGAGAAACCCGGCCTGGAGATGACCCACCAGCAGCAGCATCGCCACCAGCGGACCCTTCCTCATTCTCGTTCACTCCTACCCCCGTGTACAGGCGCGACTACTAGCCAGAGGGTAAGCCTCAACTCTATAAATTAAACTAACATTAACTAAATTGGGCTGGCAAAGCCATCGACACGGGCGCTCTCACTCAGCATGCTGCGGACCGCTCTAGGAGAGTGATGCAACTGAATGCGATATAAAGCGATGGAACGCGACGTACCTCGACCCATATAAGGCCTTCGATTCGATTCGATTTGACTCATACTGCACAAAATTAAACCCAGTAAACTCAAGGAATGGGACACGAGCAACGGCCTTCTGCGAGGAAAAGGCAACGGCTCGTATAACGCAGCCTCTATTACTCCTTTCACTACTCATTACTCGACAATGACAACAGATCCACACACTGGAAACATTAAACAGTGAACCCCTCGTCGTGCATGACCCGCGGAATCACGGAACTGGCAAATGGATTCGAATCGCATCAAAGGCTGTTACACATATATACATACAACGACCCTCACGCCGGTAGATCTCCGCAAACGCGACGGACGCACCAGTGAATGGACACTTAAGACTACTGAACGAACGGTCTCTATAAAACTATGCTTGCAACGCGAGTAAATTCAAGTATTGGAAACTTAATTGGACACAAGTAGGAAACGGGTAGATACGCTGAAATGTCTAAATGTCTAAGTAATTAGCTACCTATTCTAACAACTTATCTTATTCATATCAACATGGGATGTCCATTGACTGATACGTGTTCGTTTACTGGTGCGTCCGCCCTACCCGCTTCGACAGGAAGTTAATCTCATCCTCACGCGCCCCCCTCGATGGTGTCAAACAGCGAGAACCCTGCACCTTGTCTCACCCCACTCGCTTCACCTTGCCTCGCGTGGCTTCACTGAGCGGGTAACTCGACCCGAAGCATAGCTCTACCCAGCCCACCACCGTCTAACCCATTGCCCTACAACACGTCAATCAACGCTCGACACACACACCAAGGAATTGAGGGACCCAAGGACTCGTAGCTTCTGGGAAGGAATCAACATCTACCCCCACATCTACCTCCACATCTACCTCCACATCTCTCAGGAAGACATCGAATCGCACCAGGAAGGAAGGAAGGAAGGAAGGAAGGAAGGAACGTAACGCAACGTGGCACTGCAACTGGACTACAACTGGACTGCCCGAGCCCGAGCCCAAGCCCAAGCCCAAGCCCAAGCCCTAGCCCAAACCCAAGCCCTAGCCCTAGCCCAAGCCCAAGCCCTAGCCAACCCACCGTCGCATCACGTCAACACTTACACGCAAGGATACCAAGGAATCAAAGGATTTCAAGGACTTCAAGGAGTCAAAAGATTCCAGGCACTCGAGAGGGACTCGACATCCACACCTCCACATCTCCACATCTCTGGCAAGGGCATCCTCATGAGCCACACCACCAAGAAGGAAGGAAGGAAGAAATGCGGAACTACGAATGGACCGCGACTGGATGGCCCAGGCCCAAGCCCAAGCCCAAGCCCTAGCCCAAACCCAAGCCCAAGCCCAAGCCCAAGCCCAAGCCCAAGCCCAAGCCCTAGCCCAAGCCCAACCCCAAGCCCAAACCCAGGCCCAAGACCACCGTCCACCGATTACCTCAAGCCCAAGCCACTGTGCTGCCCAAATAGATAGATCGAACGAGTCGCTGAACTCTAGAAATTTGTATGTGAAACCACGTGGCTTAGATAGTGAACCCTGTCCTCGAACAACACGCCCAGACACGTGCTGCGATAGCGTGATCCACTCACGAATGCTGTGTGAATGTGAGATAAGAATAAAACAAAAACCCTCCGTCTCCTCTTCGAATGAACCTGCAGGGTGAAACGCCTAAGTGAATGAGAGAGCCAACCGTCACAAAACTAAACTCAGACCGTCACAGTTGACATGACGTACTCCCCTCTGGCAGTTAGTATGTTATCGTCATCTGTACAAGTATATACCTCTTCCTCTCACCGCAACCACCCATCCTACAGCCTGCCTCACACTCGTGTATGTGCCCCAATTCTACAAACACGCACAATTACACGAGTAGAAGGCTCGGTCGACCCAAAGCGGACGACAGGAAGGGGACGAAAGAAGTGGGGATTGCACTGGAACTCGGTCTCGGCCCTTTTCTACCCCACATGTACTGTCTATTCCTGTGCGGTCTGCGGCGGGGAGACCGCACAACTATCATTTACGGACATTCGACAGTGTCCACACTCCAGACGGCTGGATCTAGGGCAAAATTGCATGCTAGTCGGACCCCGACAGGACTTATCGTAGTTCAGGTTAGCGGACACTGTTGGATGCCGTCGTTCGCTCGAGATCTGTCCGGGGACGGTGTCACGGCGGGACTCGAAATCCGACAGGAACAGAACCTCGAACGTGGACACTGAACCCTCGGGCAGAACATCGGGCGATAGTCAACTAACGTGTCCAGAGACCATCGAGCGGCCAGTGAGAAGGGGAAGGGAAGTGAGTCGTAGAGATGCTTTCCTGCGCACTTGGCCTGACCCTGATCGATGGACCTGCCTCGGGAATCTGGACAGCTTCTCAATGCAGTTCAGAGACCGTTGAGCGGTCAGTGAGAAAGGGATACAAAAGTGAATCATAGAGATACTTTCTCGCGCACTTGACCCTGATCGCTGGACCTGTCTCCGGAATCTGGACAGTTCAGTTCAGAGACCACGGAGCGACCGGAGAGATGGGGATATATTATATATATGTAAAAACAAAGTGAATCATAGAGATGACTTCTCGCGCACTGACCCCTGATCGATTGGACCCGCTTCAGGACTCTGAGCAAAGACCATTCACTCATCGGTGCAGTCTTCTCCCAAGGGAAAGGCCAGCCCAACAATCAAGGATCTTGAAAGCAGTCACATCCGGAATAGCCGGAGCTAGGGATAATTGCATGCCTTAGCACCACTCCCTCGTTGAGTTTAGGTTAGAGGACACGGCCGAGAACCCGTCGACTTGCCTAGAGACTGTATGTAGGACCCCCCAATGGCACGCGCGATACAGTCTCCATGATGGCAGACCCCGTGAGTAAGGACATTCTCCGTCGACATACGGTCAAGTAGGCGTCGTGGATCACATAAAAAGTCGATGGGGATACTGAAAGCGGGTAAACTTTCCCCAGCGGGTCACAGAAGCGCCGGTAGCGAGATGTCTCTGATGCCGCCCCCGGAGGCGCCGGGAGTCTGATCTCTCTGATGACGCCCCAGAGGCACCGAGAATCTGATCTCCTTGATGACGCTGGAGGCGCCGAGAATAATTGGTACCCGATGAAACGGTCGTATGACCAGTACTTCTCTTTGTGGCCTCTGACGTCACCACGCCACCCCGCTAGCCGTTCAAAACAAAAAACAAAACAAAAAAACCCAGAAAAAACCCAGAAAAAACTCAGAAAAAACCCAGAAAAAAAACAGAAAAAACCCAGAAAAAACCAGAAAAAAAAACCCAGAAAAAAACAGAAAAACCGGAAAAAAACAGAAAAAACCCAGAAAAAAACAGAAAAAAAAAACCCAGAAAAAAACAGAAAAACCGGGAAAAAAACAGAAAAAACCCAGAAAAAAACAGAAAAAACAGAAAAAAAAAACAGAAAAAACCCAGACATCGAACCCATCAAACAAGGGGCTAGACGAAATAGGACGTATCGAGAGACTCGACCTGGAGATCGCTCAACACCAAAAAGACTGTTGACAACCGTCAGCGAAACAGATCTGTAAATAAAACGGGGCCCGACGCAAGTTGGACCTGGATCAACTCAACTGAATCGAAGCAACCGGCAGGAAGGGGATGTGAGATGGGAGGCTCACTTGGACGACCGTTTATCGGGAACCAATCTCGCAACTCTGCCCTGACCGCCTGGTTCGCGACGATACAATCACAAACGACAGTTTGTAAAACCCAAGGCACGAGTGGGAACGAGTTGAGCGGGCCGTTGCGGAACATGTGCTTCGCAAGGACCTCCTCGAAGAACGCTCCTCTGTATCCAGTCTCACACTCGACTCAAATGCCCAAAAGAGACACAAGAACCAACAAACTCGGAGATTCCGAACGGGACCACCGAGTAAACCGACCTGTAAATAAAACGGGGACCGACGCAAGTTGGACCCGGTGTAGCCTGGTCAGCCCTCAACAATCATTCACGCAGCCTTCTCCCAAAGGAAAAGACCAGCCCAACACGCAACACCACCACGGAGGTTCGAGGCCTGTCTGTGGGAACGGAGGCTGGACCACTGAGACTCAGAGCCTGAAGGAGGTTGAGATCTGAAGGTGCACATCGGGCCCACGGACAGACGTCGCGAATCAACGAGACAGGGGACCCACCCACCCATCGACGTGACAGGACGGATCGAGAAACCCAGCCTGGAGATGACCCACCAGCAGCATCGCCACCAGCGGACCCTTCCTCATTCTCGTTCACTCCTATCCCTGTGTACAGGCACGACGACTAACCAGAGGGTAAGTCTCAGCTTTATATATATAAATTAAACTAGACAAGCAAGGCCATAGACACGAGCGCTCTCGCTCAACGTGCTGCGGATCGCTCTACCCGAGCAATGCAATTGAATGTGACATAACGCGATGTAATGTGAGGTACCTCGACTCACATAAGGCCTCCGTTCCGATCCGATTCGAGTCGATCTGATTACCACTATATATTATTATTATTATTATTATTATTATTATTATTATATAAACTAAACTCATTAAGCTCACTAAAACTCAAGGAACGAGGCACGAGCAATGACCCTCTGCGGTGGACTGACAATTGATTACATAACGCGGCCTCTATTGCTCTTTTCACTATCCATTACTCGACAACGACACCAGATCCATACACCGAGAACATGTACCTTCTCGGCGTGTTTAACCCGCGGTATCACGGAACTTGCAAACGGACTCGAATCGCATCGAAGGCTGTTATACATACAACGACCCTCACGCCGGTAGAACCCCGCAAACAGGACGGACGCGCCAGCGAATGGACACTTAAGACTACTAAATGAACGGTTTTGAAGATGCGCTTGCAACGCGAGTAACCTGACGAACTGGAAATTCGCTGGAAATTCGCTTGGACACAAATGGGAAATGGGAAGAATGCCGAATATCTCATTAATTAGAGATACCTATCCTAACAACCTACCTTATCCGTATCAACATAGGATATTCATTGACTGATATGTGTTCGCTTACTGGCGCGTCCGCCCTACTCGCTCCGACAGGAAGGTAATCTCCTCCTCACGCGCCCCCTCGATGGTGTCAAACATCGAGAACCCTGCACTTTGTCTCCCCCGCTTGCTTCACCTTGCCTTGCCTCGCCTGGCTTCACTGAGCGTGTAACCCGACCCGAAGCGAAGCATAGCTCTACCCAGCCCACCACCGCCTAACCCACTGCCCTGCAACACGCCAATCAACGCTCGACACACACACCAAGGAATTGAGGGACCCAAGGACTCGTAGCTTCTGGGAAGGAATCAACATCTACCCCCACATCTACCTCCACATCTACCTCCACATCTCTCAGGAAGACATCGAATTGCACCAGGAAGGAAGGAAGGAAGGAAGGAACGTAACGTAACGTGGCACTGCAACTGGACTACAACTGGACTGCCGAGCCCGAGCCCAGGCCCAAGCCCAAGCCCAAGCCCTAGCCCAAACCCAAGCCCTAGCCCTAGCCCAAGCCCAAGCCCTAGCCAACCCACCGTCGCATCACGTCAACACTTACACGCAAGGATACCAAGGAATCAAAGGATTTCAAGGACTTCAAGGAGTCAAAAGATTCCAGGCACTCGAGAGGGACTCGACATCCACACCTCCACATCTCCACATCTCTGGCAAGGGCATCCTCATGAGCCACACCACCAAGAAGGAAGGAAGGAAGAAATGCGGAACTACGAATGGACTGCGACTGGATTACCCAAGCCCAAGCCCAAGCCCAAGCCCTAGCCCAAACCCAAGCCCAAGCCCAAGCCCAAGCCCAAGCCCTAGCCCAAGCCCAAGCCCAAACCCAGGCCCAAGTTCACCGTCCACCGATTACCTCAAGCCCAAGCCACTGTGCTGCCCAAATAGATAGATCGGAACGAGTCGCTGAACTCTACAAATTTGTATGCGAAATCACGTGGCTTAGATAGTGAACCCTGTCCTCGAACAACACGCCCAGACACGCGCTGCGATAGCGTGATTCACTCACGAATGCTGTGTGTGAATGCGAGATAAGAATGAAACAAAAACCCTCCGTCTCCTCTTCGAATGAATCTGCAGAGTGAAACGCCTAAGTGAATGAGAGCGCCAACCGTCACAAAACTAAACTCAGACCGTCACAGTTGACATGACGTACTCCCCTCTGGCAGTTGGTATGTTATCGTCATCTGTACAAGTATACACCGCTTCCTCTCCTTGCAACCACCCATCCTACAACCTGCCTCACACTCGTGTATGTGCCTCGCTTCTACAAAACAGAACGCACAATTACGCGAGTAGAAGGCTCGGTTGAACCTAAGCGGACGACAGGAAGGGGACGAAAGAGGTGGGGATTGCACTGGAACTCGGTCTCGACCCTCTTCTATCTCACACGCACTGTCTATTCCTGCGCGGTCTGCGGCGGGGAGACCGCACAACCCTCATTTACGGACATTCGACAGTGTCCACACTCCAGACGGCTGGATCTAGGGCTCAATTGCATGCTAGTCGGACCCCGACAGGACTTATCGTAGTTCAGGTTAGCGGACACTGTTGAGTGCCGTCGTTCGCTCGAGATCTGTCCGGGGACAGTGTCACGGCGAGACTCGAAATCTGACAGGAACAGAGTCTTATACGTGGACACTGAACCCTCGGGCAGAGCATCGAGCGATAGTCAACCAACTCGTCCAGAGACCATCGGGCGGCCAATGAGAGAGGGGGAGGAAAAGTAAATCGCAGAGATGCTTTCCTGCGCACTTGACCTGACCCTGATCGATGGACCTGCCTCGGGAATCTGGACAGCTTCTCAATTCAGTTCAGAGACCGTTGAGCGCTCAGTGAGGAAGGGATACAAAAAGTGAATCATAGAGATACTTTCTCGCGCACTTGACCCTGATCGCTAGACCTGTCTCCGGAATCTGGACAGTTCAGTTCAGAGACCACGGAGCGACCGGAGAGAAGGGGATATATTTATATATATGTAAAAACAAAGTGAATCATAGAGATACTTTCTCGCGCACTGGCCCCTGATCGATTGGACCCGCTTCAGGACTCTGAGCAAAGACCATCTACTCATCGATGCAGCCTTCTCCCAAGGGAAAGGCCAGCCCAACAATCAAGGATATCTGAAAGCAGCCACATCTGGAATAGCCGGAGCTAGGGATAATTGCATGCTTTTAGCACTCCCTCGTCGAGTTTTAGGTTAGAGGGCACGGCCGAGAACCCGTCGACTTGCCTAGAGGCTGTATGTAGGACCCCCCAAAGGCACGCGCGATACAGCCTCCATGATGGCAGACCCCGTGAGTAAGGACATTCTCCGTCGACATGCGGTCAAGTAGGCGTCGTGGATCTTATAAAAAGTCGATGGGGATACCGAAAGCGGGTAAACTTTCCCCAGTGGGTCACAGAAGCGCCGGTAGCGAGATGTCTCTGATGCCGCCCCAAAGGCGCCAGGAGTCTGATCTCTCTGATGACGCCCCAGAGGCGCCGAGAGTCTGACCTCCCTGATGACGCTGGAGGCGCCGAGAATAATTGGTACCCGATGAAACGGTCTTAGGACCAGTCCTTCTCTTTGTGGCCTCTGACGTCAGCACGCCACCCCGCTACACGTTCACAAACAAACAAACAAACAAAACCCAGACATAACCCAGACATAACCCAGACATAACCCAGAAAAACCCAGAAAAAACCAGAAAAAAACCAAAAAAAACCCAGAAAAAACCAGAAAAAAACCAGAAAAAAACAGAAAAAAGTCGATGGGGATACTGAAAGCGGGTAAACGTCCCCAGCGGGTAACGAAGCGCCGGGAGTATGCTCTCTGATGTTCGCCTTCACAGGCGCCGAGGGTACAGCTCCCCGATGAAACGGTCTTAGGACTAGTCCTTCCTTTGTGGCCTCTGACGTCATCACGCCACCCCGCTACACGTTCACCAACCAACCAACCAACCAACCCAGAAAAAAACCCAGAATTTTTTTTTGTAAGTATTAAATGGTTTCCTACGCGTCAATCTGTGGTGTAGGTATTTTAGAAAAAAAAATTTTTGAAAGAATTAATTTTTTGTAAGAATCAATATTTCTTGTAAGAATGAAAGGAAAACTAATAAAAGTAAAATATTCATAAAAAAAGTATTCGCGGAGCTCCCAGGACGCGCATGGACGCATCCATTCTTTTTACGTCATTTTGAAATGCTAGTTTAAATTTTAATTTTTCCTACTATTTTTAAGTCATTATGAAATTTCCTATAAAAATTTGACACATTTGGTACTTTCGCCCTAAAGCGCCCAACATGCTTCCCAGCGACGTTATTGTGCCCTCGGAGAGAGGGTAGCAGAACTCGTCCCACCTTAGCGGCCTTAGCAGCTAAGGCGCAGTGTTGGAGGGAGAACCGAAACATCTGTTTTGGGAGCAGATTTCCCCTACTTGGGAAGGCCTGGTGTACGACAACCACTGTTTTCAAGGGTGAAAACATTTTTCCGTGTGGAGCAAAATTGAAAAACGATTCGGTCGGCCCGACGCCGCGGCCAGATCTGAACCGAACGCCACTTGAGACTCCCTATTCTCCATTGTAGCGTAGTAAGAAATTCATCATTTTTTATCGTATCGATATGAAAGTGGTATCAGTAGATTCCTGGCGTTCTCCTGATTAAAATCATAACAAATTTCCTGCAAATCGAACTACTTTTACACAAGCAATTTGTATTCCTTATGTAAAAGTAGTCCGATTTACATGAAATTTTGAATGATTTTCATCAGAAAAACGTAAGGAATCCATTGGTGCCACTTTCATATCGATACGATAAAGAATGAAGAATTTCTTACTACGCTGAAATGAATATTGCACATTTTCACCCCCGACTGCGGGGGTCGATCTCAATTCGCTACGTTCACCCGAGAATTCATACCTGTTTCAGAAAAGAATAATTATTTATTCTTTATGGTATCGATATGGAAGTGATGCCGATGGATTCCTTATGTTTTTTCGATGAAAATCATACAAAATTTCATGTAAATCGGACTATTATTAACGAAATTAGCTTGAGGTTATAGGAATTAATTTTTCATAGAATTTCCTTCATTATTTTCCTTGAAAACGCTCATGGCACGCCGACTCGCGAGGCCGGGCGACCCGAACCGACTCGCCGATCCACGCGCCGTCTGATTTCACCTTTAAGACCCAATTAATGTGATAGTACGCGTGCTGCCCGAAGCTTTTAGTATTAAGCAAGAGAGTGATCGCTACCCACAAGCTAGTCCAGAAGGTAAACTCGGAATAGGCGGGATCTCCATAATTTTGGGAGCTGACAATTCTAATTGGTTGCACTTTTGAGGAAGAGGAGGGTCTCCCCTCTGTGAATTCGTCGATGGAACAGGTACTCTCACCGTCCTGACGACGTGGAGGAAAAGCACAGCCAGCTGGTCCCAAAAAATAGCCGCGATGGTCGGACAGAGCGTCACGCCAGCATCGCGGTTTATGACGGTATTGTCCTGTGAGTCAGTGGTGGACAAGGGTACACGCGGATACGGATGGTTACCAAATGTCGACAGAGCAATATACGGCTTAACTCGAAGCGAGGAAAGTTTGAGAATGGGACCAATCGAAAGATCGATCTTTTGCACCATAATGTTCGATTTTTTGGATCGATTTTACAGTATAGGTCGATCCTATGGAATCGATTCTCGGGGAACAGAAATCGTGTTCCAATTCTATATTATTTATAAAAAAGTTTCCCGGTCTCTGGAAATTTAAACTGAAACTACTTTTCTGGAACATTAATCATAGAATTTTGATTTATTGAAAATTAGGTTATAAAATATCACATAAGACGCTACGTGAGTTCCCCCGCCTTGTAAGAAAAAGTAAAAAATTCGCGATTTATATACAATTATATAGCCATGTGGTCCATGGGCAAATGAAGAATGTTCAGGATGGAATACCCCTGAAGAATACATTTGTGATTCATGTGGTAATTAATTTTAAAACAAAAAAATAATTTTTTTTTTTATTAATTTAACAGTTTTCTCACTTCTATTGTAAAGAAAAATCATGGCCGGAATTACCCCACGTTAATTCCGTAATTCCAGTCAAAAGAACATTTTTGTGTTATTGCTTCCAACTGTGTTACATCGTAAATTTATGCTTTCTCGGTCATACTAATAAAAACTAGACACTTCAAACTATCAATTCATATAAAAAATTTTAGCAACTTACACATTTGCTATATAGCCGGAAGTACCCTACTTTCCCCTGTTTGCAGTATTCGAATTCGAAATACAGAAGCACACGTAAAACGACAAATACGAATGCGCGTAATATGCGCATTGACTGCCCATGCTTTTATTTTCTGCACTTGCTGCACGCATTATGAGCTAGAAGTTGGAGGATTCTAGGGAATTCTACGAAATTGGTACTGCCATCTCTGCACTCGCGGTATGAATTGCAACCAACGTAACGGTCTCAATTTCGAAGCGAACAACACATGCCTAGAAGGTTTTAGTCATGGGGTGCCTTCCGATTCCCGCATTATGCGTGTTACGTCTTGTAGCAGGGATTTGAAGTTAGGATGTGGATGCGGATGGGGATGCGGATGGGGATGAGTTCGCTGCCCGTGGAGCGCTAATGCGCTCTGCTCACGTTCGCCTCTCGTTGTACCCTCCAACTTCTTCCAGTGTTAATTAAGTTGAATAAATTGACTCAGACTTATTCGTGTTGTAACTTATTTTTGTTGTATTTTTTTTGGATACGTCTAATAGCTTTGGCCGTTGATCAACGAATGAATCAACAAAGATGCCGTCGTTCAGGATTGAAAAGTGTACGTGTTTTTGTTATCCAATTAAAATGACAGTTTCTTAATTAATTGTCTGACGAATCGTTTGATTGGTTCTTCATTCATTACGAACGAGCGTTTTTACATGATATCCGCGATTTAATAACGAAGCAACCGAAACCAATATTTAATCAATACCATTAACGAGCGTCTCTACGTAGTATTCCTTGGAATGCTTTGTTCATGATTTCAGTTACTTCGTTTAACATTTAAATTTGGCGCATCTAAATTTGAACATGCAGAGCCATCTAACGTTAGACTATACTCATGTGTTACCACATGAGATCGTAACATGCGCATAGACTGCAGAGAGAACCGTTCCGTTTCAGTCTATGCGTGTGTTACGCTATCGCTTGAACGTAGCCACGGAAATGTATGTAATCGATAGGTAAATTAGGAGCGAAGTTTGAAAGTAGATGTTTATGACATATGATTAAGAAAGTATTATTAAGGATGTGCGATGCGGGTGGCATACGTGGGAAAGATCTTAGGCAGAGCTCGAAAACAGGAAGAGGACACCGATTAACAGACCCGAAACGAATCGCGAGTTTCTTCTAAGTCACGTAATCTCTTGAAAAGGCCTTGTCCTTTGTTAGTCTTTAGCAGTGTCAATTGACTCTTGAAGTGTTGGCGACGCGAGGGAAGTCGTAAATTTCTTTCAAGGGTTGTACGCTCGATCCTCGGAGCAGAGCCTAACTTTCTCTTCCCACGTGGGCATCCCGCTGTGTAACGAAAAAGCGCGCTTCCACAGAGTTTCCACCACCACCCGGAATTAGAAGGAAAGATGGACGTCGATTCGCGGGGGCGGACGGACAGCCACGGCACAGCCTACCCTTTGAATCTGGCTCATCCCTCACCCTGATTGGCCTAAGGACTGGGAGGACGCCCAAGGATGGAAGGGGCACCACGTTCGAGGAGGGAAGGAGCAACGACGGAGGACTCCGAGAAATTAGAGCGATTCTGACGCTTGAAAGCAAAAGTCTGTCGCTAACCAGCTAGTTGAACAGTTTAAATAAATTCTAGAGTTAACTTGCAAATAGTACTTATATTTATTTCAAAACACCCACACTCCGACGAGCAGAGCGGTTCAGCGCTCCACGGGCATCAACCCACGTTCTAATTTTCAAATCCCCGCGATAATACGTAACACGTGCATTGGTTGCGTTGGTGGCGCATACGATTCCCTAGAATTCTCCCACCTCTAGCGCATGAAGCATGCAGTTGATGCGCGCATGCGTATTTGTCTCTTTACGTGCTCTTTGAAAAACATACACCAAATTATGTGGTCCCCTCCTCGAAGTGACAGAAAATATAACCTACATATATGCTATATGACAATAAATGTTTATTGGATATTTCGTTCTTTTACCCTACATTTGTCAACTTTTTATAACTTAACATCCTTCCAAAATATTATTGTTACGCCACAACGGTATCTTTATGAAATTGGGTATAAGGTCACTGTCCCTATTTCTAATCACCCAGATAGCACAAAGACGTTTTAAAAACGTTTTTAAAACGTCCAGGGCGGACGTTCAGGACGTTTTAAAAGCGTCCATAAAACGTCCAGAAAAGGTCCAGAAAACGTTTTAAGAACGTCCATTTTCACAAATCAAGCCGTGGACGTTCAGACATAAAATGGACGTAAAATGGACGTTTTTAAAACGTCCTGTGCTATCTGGGAGGAGAAGAAAATCTTACCGTTTCCGACTGATCCATGAGACGATATTATGATATCTCTGTCATGCGTGGATAGATTTTATTGAAATTCGGTCTTATTCGAAAGCTTATATGCGGTTTACATAAGAAAAATGCCTTTAAATTTAGAGAATATTGCAGGCGTGATGAGATATTAATGAAATATGTTTCAGGTTAGGTTGGAATAGCCCGGCGACGAGTAAATGATAGCGGTAGCGACAGTCGACATATACAGGGTGTCTTTCCTGTACTTGGCGTCGAGACGCTCCCGCGTCTCTAGATACAGCTTTCGCCTCAGTCCTTTCACCCGGCGTGTCTAAGGCAAGGTTCCGCCAGATAGCCTTACTGACGAGTCCTCTGGCGGACCCGGGACGAAACGCTCCTTCCTTTTCCTCTTATCGTTGGTGGATAACAACCACCAAAAATTCAAACGATTCGCGACTGCTGAAATTGTAGAGATTCGAAGAACGATTCGCGACAGCTGAAATTGTAGAAATTGTAAACGCTTAGCGACTATCGAAATTGCGGAGATTTTAAACGTTTCGCGACTGTTGAATTTGTAGATTTTGAAAACGTGAGGCGACTAAAGAAGCTGTAGAGATATTGATCCCCATAAAAAAACTTCCAAAAAGTAAAAAAATTGCGCCAATTACATGAAATCAAATAAATCACAAAAAAAAATGATTCAGTCTAACAACAATTATTATTTAATAGTGATTCTATTTCGCGACGGACAATGAGCCATGGTATCAGTGTGTTTTTAACCGTAGTCCGCAGTTACGGATATTGTCACTTGTCAGCCTTTGCTTTACGTACGTAGAAATGGCGTGAGAGCAAAATTGCAAGTGGAAAATGAACAAAAGGGCGATAGGCGTAATTTGGTAGACAAGGGGCTCCGACGAACACGAAATCCCTGTTCGGCTGGCAAAGTTCAAAGTTGCTGGGGAAGCATGACTCGTCTGTGAAAATCATTTACTGCAACGTACAGAGCGGAGCCAGGAATTTCGAGGTTATTCATCAGGACACAAATGGTGAGTGGTGGCGATTTTCTTAATCGGGAACATTCGTAACGTCCCTTGGTCGTCGCGACTAATACGGCAGTTATTCTCGCGAATCCTATTTGCGACAATCATCGCGAAGTGGAAAGGGTAGCGAAATCTATATAAGGATACGCGTCTCGTAACAATTGTCAACAATTTATTTCGCGACAAACTTCGCACTTGAATAACAAACACTGATACTCTTCCTCTAATCTTATCTACATATATTATTCGTTTATGTCCGTAAGTAGCAGATCTGTACAAATGCCATTTGACAATTAAGATCGGAAGTAACGAGAAGTAGAATTCGAAATGAATTTCAGTGTTTAGCGATATTAGTTTAAGCTTTCGGGTCTGGTAACATGTTCTAATTAGCTCGGGCGTGGCTTAACATCGCCGATTTAACCAGGGAAGCTTATCGTGTCTGGTTTCTGTTTCAGTCGGATTCTGTGATAAGTGGAAATTTGTTTGCCGCTGCTAAACAATTAGCGGATAGCGAAGTTCAACTGATAAAGGCTATAGAAAATTCCAAGGCAAATAAGAAAGGGATCGCAAACACTATGTCTATGACAGCCAAGAAGAGTGGCAAAAAATCTGCTAAAGCTTTCAATGTAAATATACGAGTCGTAACGTAACTCGCAGAGATTCTTAATCTTAACGGGAACGATAGAAATTTACCCGTCGGTTTGTTAATCAGGTTCGTCCGTCGGCCGCTTTGGTAGCTGCTAAGCGCGACGCGGCGCGCCGACACATGGTTCAGGGAAAGAAGTCTAATAACGTGTTCGTGCGTGATATATATCAGAAAGCTATAGACGCGTACAATCTGAGAAGGAAGGAGACCGGCCTCGTGTTCGAACGATCTATGGCCGAGCACGAGTGTCTTTGGGACCCAAATTATCCGGAGTGCCCAGCTAGATTGACTAGAGTTTTGCAGAGATGCGAAGAATTAGGTTTAATAAGTAGGTGCAAGCTTATCGCGCCGAAATTAGCTACAGAGAGCCAAGTACTCGCGAAGCACAGTCAAAAGCAAATTGATATTTTGAAGGCCACCGACAGATGTACGGATCTGGATAATTTAGAGTTACTTTCGTCCAAATATGATGCAATTTATGTACATCCTGTACGTGAATATTTACAGAGAACATTGTCGGTTTTGAATTGCTAAATTTCGATGGTGAATTATTTTTAAAATTGTTCCAGTCTACCTACAAGCTGTCCCTGTTAGCTGTCGGCTCGACGATAAATTTAGTGGAAAGCATTTGTAAAGGAGACATCCAAAATGGAATGGCTATTATAAGGTAATGAAATTTTGGGATTCTTATTTTTGAAATTTCTGATTATACATATCGGACACATTAGATTAGACGATTGAAAAATTTTCTTTAGACCACCTGGACATCACGCGATGAAATCAGAATACTGCGGATACTGTTTCTTTAATAATGTTGCGATTGCTGCTGAGAGTGCTTTGAGAAATAAGTTGGCTAATAAGATTTTAATCGTTGATTGGGATGTACATCATGGACAAGCAACTCAGCAAATGTTTTATAACGATCCACGGTACCAACGCTATTTTTGTATTTTCGTACTCTCTGTACTGTTTCGTCGGAATGAAGATTTCTGTAATTGCTTTTCGTAGAGTAATATACTTTTCTATTCATCGCTACGAGAACGGTGAATTCTGGCCAAATCTTCGAGAGTCGAATTTTCATTTCGTCGGAGATGATTCAGGACAAGGATATAACTTTAACGTACCACTTAATAAAGTTGCCACGACGAATGCTGACTATTTGGCGATATTTCAGCAAATTTTGTTGCCAATGGCATACGAGGTAATAATTCGATTTACCAGATTCCTGGTACACCGAATGTGTGTATCCAATCCAATTATATATAAATTTTCTATACAATCGTAATCGTAAAATGGATAAATTTTAATTGTAGTTTCAACCAGATCTCATAATAGTGTCAGCTGGTTATGACGCAGCCTTGGGCTGTCCAGAGGTAAAAAATAGTAAATACTACTAATTAATATTTCTCTTTTCATCCTAGTTTAATCCTGATTTTGTGATTGTTTCGGCTGGATTTGATTCCGCGATTGGGGATGCTAAGGTTAAAGATGTTTCCAGATAAAGATCCATATAAAATTTAAATAACTAAAAGTTTGACTAATTGTAAATTCGTTTCGATCTGTATGCATATATTATATATTGCTTTTTTACACTGTATTTTTACGGTTTTATTAATCGCTTCATTCTCCTACGATGTTAAGGGCGAGATGTTGCTGACTCCCGCGTGTTACGCTCACTTACTATCGTCATTACTGAGCCTGGCATCTGGAAAAGTTGCTGTTGTACTAGAGGTACATTATACAATATACATACATATAAGGAGTACTACCTATATTTAAACCTGGCAATTATTCGTTTTATTATTAGTTTTACTATCGCACAGATGTAGATCTATAATCCTTTCAAAAATATCTACGTTCTAGGGTGGTTATTGTTTAAAATCATTAGCCGAGAGTGGAGCGCTGACACTGCGCGCCCTGCTGGGCGACCCATGTCCTATGTTACAAACTCTCGAATTGCCCTCTTTAAGGTGAGACGAAGAATCTAATGGCGTTTTCGGACGGTCGCACTGGGGCGGACCGAGTGCGAACCCTACCCAATCGGAAGCGAAGAGTGTGAACTTTTTCGCCTCCGATTGGCCAAAATTCGCACTCAGTGCGCCCCAGTGCGACCGTCCGAAAACGCCATAATATGAATTTATAAGAATTCCTTTATAACGTATCGATTATCGTTTCAGTATACGCGACACGATTCTGAATGCGATCTATGCTCATAAACCATATTGGAAATGTTATCAGTATCAGGATACGTACAGTATTAATAGCACGATAAATAATAAGGAGGAGAGTAGTAACGACGAGCATTTACCCGTAGTTGTATTTAAGTAAGCAGGTTTCATACCGTCCTTGGTAAGAATATTAACGTTAGTTTGGAACTAACGTAAACATATAAATTTTCTCTATTACAGAGGTAGCGATATTAGGCAAGAAGCGTATGAAACCCGAAATTGTTATCCAGTTCAAAGTAAAGACGTTATCGAGTCGATAGAAAATCAATTAAACGCACTAATACAGCGTATGTTTGTAATCGAATATTCTACGCTCTGTCGACGCGTAATCAGAGTTTTCAGCCCCACCTTATTTGTTAATAATCCTGTTTCAGTTACTACTTTATCTAAGGCATCGAACAAGGTATGCGTTGTTCACGACGATAGAATGTTAAATCATTATGATATATCCGACGATAGTCATCCAGAGAAGCCAAATCGGATTAGTGGTATCTTGAAGAAGTGTCAAGAGTACAATATACTCGATCGATGCTACGTACAGCAGGTATGCCGGCACTAAGGAAAATTCCATAATACGTCTCTACATTTTCGTCTGAATTGTCACCTGAACTGTGTCTCTCACTGGCTGTGTTGTAAAGGGGCGATGTGCAACGATGGAAGAATTGTTACTGGCTCATACGAAAGATTATATAGATACGATAAAGGACACCGAGCATTCGAAACCTAAGGAGCTACAAAAGCTAGCGGCAGGCTTCAATTCAGTGTACATACATCCTGAAACTTGGGCATGTGCCTGCGTGTCTACTGGTTCGCTGTTACAAGTAGTCGATAGCGTGTTAAATGGAGAAAGTCAGTCCGGTGTTGCTATCGTAAGGCCTCCGGGACATCACGCAGAAGAGGATACGGCATGTGGCTTTTGCATTTTTAATAATATTGCCATAGCAGCTAGATACGCCATAGAATTCTACCACGTAAAAAAGTAATTATCACTTCTCATGCTTGCTCCGGAGGATGCAACGCGTGTGCAACGAAAGTTTGTTACTTTCTGCCTCGTTTCGTTTATTAGGATATTAATAGTAGATTGGGATGTACACCATGGTAATGGAACTCAATCTATCTTCGAGGAAGATCCGAGGGTTCTCTACGTGTCTGTCCATCGTTACGACAATGGCAGCTTCTTTCCGAATTCTAAACGAGCTAACTATAATTACGTTGGCTCTGGATCGGGAGAAGGTTTCAACGTGAATATACCATGGAACAAAGTCAGTGTTTTCGAATACCGTGCAAAACAACGAATCTTCGTACGAATAGAATGGAGTTATTAATGTATATGTATTTTTTTTTCATTTATACACGCTGTCCATGTAGAAAGGGATGGGCGATGCCGAGTATATAGCAGCATTTCAACAAGTCGTAATGCCAATTGCTTATCAGTTCAATCCAGAACTGATCTTAGTTTCGGCAGGCTTCGATGCGTGTATCGGGGATCCACTGGGAGGTGCGTTACGCGACTTTGTTAGAGTACATTTTTCTATCATCGCACGGTAAAAAGGATCTTGCTCGTTTCCTAGGCTGTCTGGTAACGCCAGAGATGTATGGACACTTGACGCACTGGTTATCTTCTTTGGCTAATGGTCGCGTTGTTCTCAGCCTCGAAGGAGGCTACAATATCAATTCTATTTCTCACGCGATGGCTGTCTGCACGAAAACGTTGCTCGGCGACCCTTTGCCGACGCTAGAAAGCAATCAAATTCCATGCAAAAGTGCCATCCAGAGTATAAATAACGCTCTAAAAACGCAGAGGCAACATTGGCCCAATCTACTATTCAATCTGTCTTTGCCGAAGGAGAACGTGCTTCCCAAGGCTAAAGTGCACCAGAGAAAAACAAACGAGCAAGCGAAAATTGTCGAGGATCTTTCTAATCGTGCCGAATCTAAGATAGCGCTGGAGGAAATTGAGAGCGAGAAGTTGGAGCTGAAACTTTCAATCGACGACAAGCGTTGTTTAAATTCGGTATCGGACGAGGAAATAATATTGAAGTTACAGAACGAGATTGAGAATATAAAGATAAAAAATTCTTCGAACGACGATACTTGGAAGACGAACGAAATGGCGTGCAAAAAGTCAGCGAGCACGGAGGATACTGACAGTGCCGCGTCTGTCGACAAAGGTACGATACGTTAGACTATACGAAACGCATACGCGAATGTACTTATTGTCTAATGATGATCGGTCACTGATCCCCACGGTTGTAGCTTCGAGATGTGCCGCGAGAGAGTGCGTGAATCAGCATAGGAAAGAAGGATTTTCCAAAAATAATTTCAACAACTCTGACGCTGGTAGCAGCGACGAACAGAATGGAGCGGGTGGCCAAGCAAGTGCCAATGCGAACTTGTACGACTATCTTTCTCAGAATTTGCAGGTAAATTGTAACAATTCGCGAACATTGTAAATTGAACGCTTCTGTTACGTGTTACGTGTTACGTGTTACGATTACGATTACGATTACGATTACGATTACGATTACGATTACGATTACGCTATAGGCACTGATAGATGGAGAGATGTTTGCTGTGGTACCTTTGCGGGAGTGCCCGCATCTAGGCAGTGTCAGGGACGTGCCTGTCTCGGGGATTAACGTGCACTTACCGTGCATGGAATGTCACAGCACCGTTGAAAATTGGATTTGCTTACAGTGCTATACTATCCACTGTGCGCGCAGCATTAATCAGCATGGTATGCGGCACGCCGAAGAAATAGAGCATCCTTTGGCTCTAAGCTTCAGCGATTTGTCAGTTTGGTGCTACAGTTGCGAGGCGTACATCGATAATCCGGTGAGAGTCATGTTTCCCATGATAACAACCTATCTGCTTTTATACGCCTCTGGTTAGCCGCGACAAGAGTTGCTTCTTAAGTCCCGAGCTGAAATTTAACAAATTTTTAGCGACTGTATGCTGCACGCAACGCCGCGCATCTGAGTAAATTTAACGAAGAATTGCCGTGGACGTACAGCAGCAGCAATTCAAGTGCAAATATGTATTAATAAATAATATCCTCGTGTTAGTGCTACGAATATTCTTCTCTAATACTTGTGTAAATGATTTACAAATCAAAAGTTTCTTTTCCATATTTATCGGCTATGCTCTTTGTTGCATTTAGATAAATTAAAAAGTGCATGATTTTATCGTCGATAATATATACCTACTACCAATTGTGCAAAGATTTTTACATTATCAGTACAAGAACGATTGTACGAAAATTTTTTATCACTACGAGTAAACAGCGAATAGCAATGTACAGATCTTTTAATTCTCAGATAATCAAACGTGTAAATTAATTTTATAAGCTATACAGTATTTCCGTTTATCAATGTCTTATTCTACTAAACTGAAAGTAACGAACTTAAATAACGTTCTATTTTTCTATGTAGAGTAACGACGACGATTATTAGCTAGGTTGCACAGCTATATTAGAAATGAAAATGTACATTAAAGTATTTACAGTGCCCATAAATGGAGATTCGATTCTACAAAACTATTTATTATACCGTAAGTCATATTCGTGTAGAGACCGTACAGTTTTATTCGTAAAGTTTCTTTAATCGTACTATGCCCCACGTATGCATTACGTACCAATGGATTTTAATTTGGTTCGATCTCAAGACTTTCATATTTTTAATGGATAAGTGTGTTTGCTTTATTTCGAGGAATCCACAGATATATATAATTTATATAATTTTTTATTCTTCCGGTGTAACAAATATAACAGATATCATAGCGACAATAAACGATAATAAACGTATATTACTTACTTAACTTTATTTTGTACAAATGACTAAGCAAATAAAAAAATTTATATATATATCTTTCACGACGCGCGTACAGTTTTTCGTTTATTAGGCACTAAGTATTCTTCTATTCGTATTAACGATAATTCGAACTGCCGAAGAGCATCGACTACGTTATCCACGATATCGACGAACGATCGCAGATCCGAGAGATCGTTTATATTGGTTAAACGCAGGAACTTATTAGTGATCTTTACGAATGGTAATTTCTCGACCGTAAGATGCGGATGAAATCTATTTACAATATGATAACTAAATAGCTTTGTATTATTTTGAATGGACATAAACTCTCCCATGCCCGTAGCAGGAAGGGCATAATACAATCTATACGGTATACTTTTAGTAACATACTTGTGCTCACATTCGCGAAGTTTTAAGGCAATGATGTTACATACATCCTTTATAGGTTTCGAACCGTGTTCGTAAAGGTGGAAATCTTTAGTTAACTTATATTTCTGATTTCCACTGGTTACGTACGTTTTCCTGGTGTTTCTTAAATGCAAAAGTGCCGTTGGTATGGAATAAGTGTGGGATGTGAATAAATGTACATGCGTAAGATCTGGTTTTGCTTTTAGCTCGGTCGCTATGTGAGATGTCAGAGGTAGAACTCCGCCTTGATGAGCATACCCATAAAAGAGGGTCAACGTGATATTCAATATAAACCAAATGATCTGCATCTTACCGAGCTTATTTCTCGCGGAACAGGCATTATTAGGGTGAACGTTATTTTCAGCGATTCGTGAAACAGTATCGACCCCTGATGTCTGACTCATATTCGGCGCGTACAAGAAAACTAAAGGTAGCAATGTTGGTATTATAAATCGAGGCTCTTGATGAGGAAATATCGATAGCAGCGCGATAGGCATGATAAAAGATGCTGTCATTAGACCAACGACGCTTTGTATACGTGGCAAATCCAACCATTGCGCTTTTATACCGCTGTAAATAATATATCCTTCGTTATCGATCTTGTAAATTTCAGTTGTTAGAACGGTCTAAATAGTATATACATATATATCGATAAGGTATTCACCTATGCAACATTTTCCCAAATGTAACCAGGCCAATGATTCCAAGAACGTTATACAAAAGAGGTACATTTACTAGGAAATGTACATAACGAGGATGCAAACCGTGATCTTGTAGGTTTTTAGGGTTTACGTTGTATTTAAGAAAATTGAGCGGCGTCACCACAAAATTATTCATGGTAATGTCAAGATTACCTATCTCCGCCATTGTTAAATAACCGAAATAAAAGCTGTCGACTAGAATGAAAAGTACAGCCGTAGGTATCGCGCATACGATCAAAGTTAATATTCGAACGTGAAAGTCTCCGAAACCTACAGCCTTCGAACCTAAACCTCTTTGTAGCCAAAAAAAGATGGGGGCGCAAGCGAAGGCAATAAATGTCGGTCTGTTAAATATACCGATTACGGTAACGGTTGCAATTTTGAAACAGTGATTTAAAGAATGCGGAGGCAACAAAGCTTTGAGCTTGTAATATTTTACTCGCTCTACTCCATTTCTTGCTGCGTGATATTTATCCGAAAGATAGTCGCTTTGGACAACTACCTGAAACGATAAGAATCTTTTGTAATATCCTTTAGGGTAATTTGATTTATATTAAAGTAGCGTCGCCGTACGATATTTATACCTTTTCCGAATACGCCATGCAATACGACGTATAATATAATAATAAAGCTGTTAGTATTAATTCGATGGTGTTGGAAAACGTGCGCGTTCCATAAACGAGCATAACGTAAGAGCTGGCGTAAGCGATCAATCTTATTTTGTAATTCTGTCCGTACATGTAACATATCTTGTACAGGCAATAGTCGGATACAAAGGATAGGCCACACATTAACAGACGCGGAAATAATACAAGAAAGTACGGAGACTTTAACGAGGTACCAAAGTAAAAAAGGATGTATCGCGAAAGTCTCTTTAAAATTGTATATGGTACGCCAACAGTGATTTGCGGTATCAAAACGGTTCTAACGGGGAACGTAGAATTGTATTCCCATGGTTTGTTAACGTCGATATCAAAATGATCTCCTGTAAGATTAACAAATTTTTTAGGACGCGTCATCGATCTGCTTAAATTGTAAAATGCTACGATAAATGGACGTTCAACTCACCCGATACAACTTGGATGGATTGAAAATATTCATCGGGATGAATGTATCCCGTTTGCGGGATTAGCGTCAAAATGATTCTTAAGCTAGCCAGGAACCAATAAAGGCCTATTTTTCTTTTCACCGGTACGGCAGGTCGGTATTCGTCTATCGACCTGCGGTACTCGTTTTTGGAGTGCATGTTCTCGAACGAGTAATTTTATCAGTCTAAACTGAGTTTAGCACGTTGGATCAGTTTAGCGAGATTATGAAAATTTACAGAATTTTTCTGTTCGTTGATACCATCGCTTCTTCTTTGGTTTCTTACAAGGTAACGCGACATAAACTTAAAGCACGCGATAAAATTCAGATGATTCATTTGATGAAAAATATAACAGGCTGACAACAACTAAAAACTACCTATCACCTCGCATCTACCTGCTACCGTGACTCCTGACAACTGATAAACTCTGTTTTTTATGAACTCAAACTCAATCCACAGACGAGGTGCAGTATAGGTGAGTGTCAGTGTAGGGTTCCGTCTGAGGTAGACGAAACATCCAATGCATTTTCCTATCCCGGCAGTGATGTGTTGTCGCGGGCGATAGTGTCTCTAGCAGGGCTGGAATGGATCCGGCCGGCCGAACACCTACAGCCTGTAGGCTACAGGGAGCGGTGGTAATGTGTGCGTGAATTAACGCCAGCGCCAAGTCAGCCACGTGGCGACACCGCGAAACGAGTGTGACGTCACGGTTGTACCGATGCCAGCGCTAAGGCAAGCTACATGCGCCACGGGTGCGTCCAAGTACTACTACCAGGGATCGGCGAGCCGTGGCTATCCACTCGGCTACCTCACACGTACAGAAGCGGTGGTAATGTGTGCGTGAATTGACGCCAGCGCGAAGGCAGCCAAGTGGCGACAACGCGAAGCGAATGTGACGTCACGAATGTATAGACGCCATTGCCAAAGACGCCACGTGCGATTGTGAATCGAACATTTTTAGTAGTTTTTCCAAGTTTTTCATTCAATTGAAATTACACTTCATTACGACATGAATAAGGAATCAGGTAAGACAAATACTTAATACTTTTGCATCATCAGAATTATAGAAATGATATTTCTTATAAATACCAGCGCCAAGCGAGTTACGCCGCGGCCAACCAGCGTCGACAACATATTTCCCGGTGACGCTGGTTGGCCGTGGTTCGGCGGCTCCCATCGTGGTGTCTCACGCACACATTACCACCGCTCCCTGTACGTGTTTCCCCCTCCAATAGCTTCGATTGCCCAGAGTGAGCCGCGGCTACCGGCTCATCCTGCTTAGTGACGTAAAAACATGTGACGTCACATTCGCTTCGCGTTGTCGCCACTTGGCTGCCTTCGCGCTGGCGTCAATTCACGCACACATTACCACCGCTCCTGTACGTGTGAGGTAGCCGACTGGATAGCCACGGCTCGCCGATCCCTGCGCTGATGCTACGTGGCTTGAATATACCACTAGCGCCGGTGACGGAGAAGCCTTGAAGCTTCATTCTGTCAGTTTTCGAGTCATAAATTCATTATTATTTCAACGTACGGTGCTTATTAGCGTTCAAACGCACCAGACCCGTCTGCACGGATGTCTACTGGAGGCAACTATACGTTTTTAAAACGTCCAGGGCGGACGTTCAGGACGTTTTAAAAACGTCCAGAAAAGGTCCAGAAAAGGTCTTAAACACGTCCATTTTCACAAACCAGTACGTTTTTAAAACGTTTTCAGGACGTTTTCTGGACGTTTTTAAAACGTTTTGCAGGACCTTTTCTGGACGTTTTTAAAACGTTTTTAGGACGTTTTCAGGACGTTCGACGGGGCTGGTTCGATTTAATAAAAATTTATGCAAGTAAACTCGATAACAATTTATTTCATTTATTTAATTCAGAAATAATGCAGATTATATGCACTTACAATAGATACAAGAACATGTTAGTAGGAGGTCGAATATACAGAAAATACATTGAATTTTACAGTAATCAATATTGGGAACAGTAAAATAAAGGTGATAGTTACATATATTAAAACCGTTGCTACGTTTAATTTATGGAAATCTTCTTTCCCTTTTCTGCCGAGGCCAACTAAATAGCAGTACAATATCCATTGGGCATCAACGACGTTAACCTACAATTGAAAAATTATTCAAACCCTAACCTAGAACTACATACCTTTGACCGCAAATACTGAAACAAATATACAAAAACTGTACAAAAACGTTATGAAAATTGTATAAAAACTGTATGAAAACAATATAAAAACTGTATAAAACCGGTTTGCAAACATTCGGTCAGAAACATTTAAACAAATGCCTCTGTGTTTTTGGTTTTCCATTATTTCTTTCAGCAAATGTTCATAAACATTTATATGTACCAGTATGTATACTTATGTATATATGTATATAGATTTAATTAGGCTTTACCTGTACGATCTATCCATATTTCATGGATGGTTGGGTTAGACAGTGGTTACAATCCCTGGTTTCCTTCAACTAATGTATCCTAATTTAACGACATTTCTCAGATGGCGCACAGCCTCTTTTGAACGCCTGTTTCGGACGTTTCTAAAACGTCCGTAAAGTACGTTTTTAAAACGTCCGTAAAGTACGTTTTTAAAACGTTTTCTGGACGTTTTTAAAACGTTTTCTGGATGTTTTAAAAACGTCCAGAAAGCGTCCATAAAACGTCCAGAAAACGTTTTAAGAACGTCCATTTTCACAAATCAAGCCGTGGACGTTCAGACCTAAAATGGACGTAAAATGGACGTTTTTAAAACGTCCTGTGCTATCTGGGTAGAAGCAAAGTGCTTAAAGAGTCTAGCAGGATAAGCATGGTCAAACGGCCCCCACGCCGATTCCTGGAGTTGTTATTTTTTAAACAATGCTCCTTGCCTGAAAAACCATTGTGTAAAGTTTTAGATCGCTACCCCCCCGTTTAAGGGTAATACGGGGGTAAACGCCCTTAACGTTATTATTTTTTATCTCGGTTACTACTTAAGATATTTGAATGAAACAAAAGCGACAAAATAGCTACTTACTAGCTGTACGTCATATATTTTTTTCAAAATTTCAAATCTATTATTAAGGATAGAAAAAAAAAATTTTTGGGGGTGGTTTTTCGAAACAACCCTTGGAGTGACAACCTCCAAAAAAATCAAGAATAATGCTCTTGTATCGAGCTATTATATAAAAAAATCCCGAAAATTGTCGAGATGGTGGAACATAGTTAAATAATTTAAAGAAGATCATTATATTTTAAATATGAGGGGTTTTGTGACGATAAAGAGTACTTGTCGCGAGCCTGAGTACGTGTCATTTAAATGCGAATGGAAGAAACGATTGCGGTTCGTTTAGGAGATCGAAGTGTGGAGGTGAAGGTAGCTGCGGAACAACGCGCATGCGCTAAATACGAATACTTCACATGGTTGTGGTTGTCACACATAGGGTTGTTTGCAAAAACCACCCCCAAAAAATAAATTATTCTTTTCTACCCGTAATAATTGATTTACAATTCAGAAAAATATATGTATTACATAGCTGTGTATTACATATTAGCTATGTAGCTATTTTGTCGCTTTTGTTTCATTTAAATATTTTAAGTAGTAACCGAGAAAAAAAATAACGATAAGGGCGTTTACCCCCGTATTAACCTTAACCGAGGGAGGGGGGGGGGGGTAGCGAACTAAAACTTTACACAATGGTGTTTCAGGCTAGGAACATTGTTTGAAAAATAGCAACTCCAAGAATCGGCGTTGGGGCCCTTTGCCCATGCTTACCCTTGTGGCGGCCTCGAGCAGACGACGCGTGGTAGACTATCTCCACCAGAGGGCCACTTCTCTCGCTGCTACTCTCAGTCGTCCTCCGTTCATATATATACAAGTTTCCGTCCCAAGTCCTTCACCCAGCGTCTAAGGCAGGGTCCGCCAGGCAGCCTTACTGACGAGTCCTCTGGCGGACCCGGGACGAAACGCTCCTTCCTTTTCTCCTTTATCGATTGGTGGATAACCTCCACCAAAGTGGTGACCCCGACGTGATCGACGGTTGAGCAGTGTGCTCGCCGTCGCATCACCCTTCTACGGCTTGAGCAGTGTGCTCGCCACCCTTCTCTTTCCAAGGCCCACGCAGCGACACAGCTCGCTCGCCTTCTCTCCCTACTGGACGGCCGAAGCCTCTCGACGCCCGCTTGCCTCTCGACGCTTCCCGTCCGAGGTTATGCGGTACGCTGACCTCACCAGCGGGCTCGAAGCAACAAACGCTCGCCCCATCTCCCTACCGGGCTCGAAGCAACAATCGCTCGCCCCATCTTCTCAATCAGGCTCGAAGCAAAAAATCGCTCGCCTCATCTCCAAACGGGCTTGAAGCGCAACACCGCTCGCCCCATCTCTCAACAGGCTCGAGTACAACAAGCTCGCCTGCCTCGAGGCTATGCGGTACGCTGGCCCTCGACCTTCTCAACAAGGCTCGAGCACAACAAGCTCGCCTTCTCTCCGGGCACAAGTTCGCCCTACGGACTCCGAGTAACCGCCACCAAAACCATCGGTATATTCTCGATTCCTCCTCGCCCCCTCGTCGGCCTCTGGGGGGGGAGTAGATGTGGCGGCCTCGAGCAGACGACGCGTGGTAGACTATCTCCACCAGAGGGCCACTTCTCTCGCTGCTACTCTCAGTCGTCCTCCGTTCATATATATACAAGTTTCCGTCCCAAGTCCTTCACCCAGCGTCTAAGGCAGGGTCCGCCAGGCAGCCTTACTGACGAGTCCTCTGGCGGACCCGGGACGAAACGCTCCTTCCTTTTCTCCTTTATCGATTGGTGGATAACCTCCACCAAACCCTGCTACACCCTATTAATATCTTGGAAGTATTCGTATTTAGCGCATGCGCGTTGTTCCGCAGCTACCTTCACCTTCACACTTCGATCTCCCAAACGAACCGCAATCGTTTCTTCCATTCGCGTTTAAATGACACGTACTCAGGCTCGCGACAAGTACTCTTTATCGTCACAAAACCCCTCATATTTAAAATATAATGATCTTCTTTAAATTATTTAACTGTGTTCCACCATCTCGACAATTTTCGGGATTTTTTATATAATAGCTCGATAATAGAGCATTATTCTTTATTTTTTTGGAGGTTATCACTCCAAGGGTTGTTTCAAAAAACCACCCCCAAAATTTTTTTTTTCTATCCTTAATAATAGATTTGAAATTTTGAAAAAAAATATATGACGTACAGCTAGTAAGTAGCTATTTTGTCGCTTTTGTTTCATTCAAATATCTTAAGTAGTAACCGAGATAAAAAATAATAACGTTAAGGGCGTTTACCCCCGTATTACCCTTAAACGGGGGGGGGGGGGGGTAGCGATCTAAAACTTTACACAATGGTTTTTCAGGCAAGGAGCATTGTTTAAAAAATAACAACTCCAGGAATCGGCGTGGGGGCCGTTTGACCATGCTTACCCTGCTAGACTCTTTATAAATATCGATTGCTTCGAAATGAAATGTAATATCAATAGTAGCTTCTTTTTCATCAATTGCTAAAGTTTTGATTGCCTACCCTTGTCTGCTGACAATGAAGCAGTATTTTTGAATCTTTTCCTTCTCCGAGTTTTGGCTTGTAGCTTCAAATATGATATTTCAATATTTGGGCAATAGTGATTCAATGAAAAGACTATATCTTAATCGGCTTTAACGACAATTAGTGAATAATTATCATGGTAGAAATATACCAGATATTCTTAAAATTTGAATTGAAAAAACAAAGAAATGTTTTAAATTCTGCTTAGCTTCATCGCGGTAGCTGTTTAAGTTTTTACACGGACCAAATTACCGACGCGTTGCATTCATACGTACCATGTACATATGTGTGTGCAATACAGCAATTACAGCTTCGAGGAACGCTGGATAAATACTTACCGTTACGTAATACGTGCGTAAAAGACGTAACTGAGGCTTCTTGAGGATTTTTGTTTTCGAATGCAACTGAAAAAGTGGATAAATTCGCGGCGGGAAATGAATAAGTTATGAATGAATAGGAGAGTAAATGTTTTCCGAAGATTCTTGGATAGAG
The DNA here is from genome assembly GCA_963932275.1 of Andrena praecox. Lineage (NCBI taxonomy): Eukaryota > Metazoa > Arthropoda > Insecta > Hymenoptera > Andrenidae > Andrena > Andrena praecox. The sequence continues at coordinate 77,643 of OZ010734.1, forward strand.
AAATAAGTAAATACAGATTACAAGTGGAAATATTTATTATAAATCAAAACTTACATATTATTTAATAACAGTACTTGCACCTGAGAGCTACAATACCTCAAAGTTCTGTTGTTATGTAGTAAAGCGACTACTTCCGACAGAGAATGGACATTAATCTTATCCTAATACTGTATCACATCATCTACTCCTCAAGTATAAAGTAGCAGTAGACCAATGACATCTCACATTGATTTACAACTTATTTAAAAATATATTATTACCAATGACAGAGACAAATTTTCTACAAAAGGAAACTACACTAGACCCTACCACAACAAAGTAGTTAAGTAATAAATAATAAAAATTTCACTAAGATAAAGAAGTTAAAAATTACATAGCGGATACTTTGCTGCTTTCTTGAAGCTTGACGTATGACGTATGACGTATAGGATAGAGGAATCTTCATTGAGATTCTTACAATTAAAATTAAAACAAAGAAACAATTAATCATACAGAATATATATATATATATATATATATATATATATATATATATATATTTTTTACTTTTAAGATACATGTTTTTACTTCATTCACCTGAAACAAAATTAAATGAATATGTGGTGCAATTATATGTAGAAAGAAAAAGAATTAGTAGTTCGATTGCACGCGATATCCACTTTAATGTATTTTAAAATCTAGCTGCCGGATCATCACATATCGTTTCGTAGATGCGCCACTTCGTTTAGTTAAAAGTAACGAATTAAAATAGAATAAATAATTCGAATCCGAGGGAAATAAAAGTACTAATCCTAGGCCTCCAAGCTCTCAGGCGCAAAATATACATGTATCAATAAATGCATGGTTTTTTAGGGTAATGAGAGCACACATGAAAGTAAAATGAAAACACGTAAACATATAATAAAAAGGATCGATAAAGAAGGTCAAAAAAGGGTTATTGATGAACGCAGGATAGAATTCGTCAAGTGACAAAGAAATTCTGCATCGCATTTAAAGATTGCACAAAAACGAAAATGAATGATCATCACGACGACTGTAAGTGATATATACCAGCACTCAAGCTGCAATATCGAATCTTTTGAACTAGGTCAGTCCAAAGTATTTTAAGTACCTGTGGAAAGTACCTTATGTACTTTCTGGAAAAAGTCTTTTAACTCTTTCTTTGCAACCGAGTACACAAAATGTTAAGACAACTCGTGGAGATAGAGCTATACTGTATCCATCCTAAGAAAAAACGTGTCGGCGCAGGGATGGTTCCGAGGAGGCGCTGATTGGTCATACTCCCCACTTAACCGCATACGTTTTTCTCCGTCTTACCGCCTGTTACCTCTCTGTCAACTGTTCCGCACGCGACGCCTTCATATACACGGTGGCACAATTATTTCCGAATACGCACGGCAACCGCCTGCGTTTTATAAAAATTTGAACAAAAAATCTTATCGTTCCTTTGAATATAAATCCTAAAAAAAGACGTAATAAATGGCATTCTAAATAGACTATTTAGAACACCTCGTTAACTGATGTTATATCTGTTCGGAACCAAAGAACTACCGGGTAGATACATTGCACTCCTGCAGTTTTGACATTGACATCGGTCACGTCCCACCCTTGGAGGGTCAGGGAAACCGGCAGGTAAAGCGCTACGAGCAATCGCCTGCGTCGGGCCCGTAGGCGGTGGTGGGGGCTGCGCAGATCGGTCGTAAAACGGTATGGGCGTCGTTTTTTCTTAGGATGGATACAGTATAGAACGTAATCCTTTACATTCACAGGGCATTAATGTCCGTGAAAAGTACAGTAAACTCTCGCTATGGTCGCGCGTTGGGGATGGCGGCGAACGCTTAACGCATAGCGTCCACGATTCCGAGCCGCCAATGGCGCGAGAGCGAGCGAGCGAGCGAGAGAGAGAGAGAGAGAGAGAGAGAGAGAGAGAGAGAGAGAGAAACTCACAATCAGCGCAGGTATGGGAAAGACGAAGCGAGACAACATATCATGCTTTCTCTATTCCTTAGCCAACGATAAGAGTCGACTCTTTCGTTCCCTTTCGCTCGCTCGCTCTCGAAGGATTCTAAGAAGTGGTGGGGATATCGAGGAGCGTTCAACGCACAATTGAAATGCGGCCATAGCGAGAGTTCATTATATTACAAAAAGATTGGTGATTCTTCGTTCACGAATTCATAATAACTTGCAGTAATAACATTAACACTTGTTCAGATAGCAATCTCCAAGTACTACAGTAACTCTTCGTAGATAAAAGAAAACAGCGAAGAGCCGTTATAGATGTGCTTCGCGGGGAAAGAGTCAAAACGATGCATTTCATACGAAAGTTAGAGAAACGTATCATTTAGGGCCTTAAAATGAACGAATTAATCGATCAATCTATAGGAGGACTCGACTAATTCAAACGATCATCATTCTGCCTCGTCGTAGCTACATAACGATTAAGCAATTTCAGGCTCGATAAATATTTTGCATTCACAGCCGGTTACAATGATCCTTGGTTTCAAAGCAAGCGAATCACTTTTATACGAATGTGAAAAGAATAGAAATCCTCGATTCGAAACGATCAGTTCCGCGCAAAATAATTTAGATTTAAATAAACGCGTTTAAAAATCTCCCACTCCGACGAATATCGCGAAATTCTATAATACATATATCCGTTTTGCTTGCGCTATAGTGTACATCTTCGTTTAAACAAATCGAACGGATAAATAAATTAAGTATTGCGAATACATAAGTGTAATATACGTACTTAAGTTTACGATTATAAATAGGATTGAAAGAAATCAACGTTGCTGGCAGATTGGGTCTTTCCACTGCTGTAACGCGTATTTGTCTTGAGGTTAGCAAAAATCCACGGATATGAACAAGGACAACAGAAATGGGAAAAGATCGCTTCTCCCCTAGAGCGTGTTACATTCGTTAGTCTCGTATATGATGACGATGATATACTCGCGTAATTCTAACGTGCACGGTGTGTGATAGTGTAAGAGTACATTTAATGCGAAGCGACATACAAACATTCCCTATGATAAATGTAAATCGTTCCCTTCTCCCGGAGCCTCGATCCCAAAGCTAGCTAATCATGATGAACATGTATGAGCAACGAGGGGATATGTACGCGCGTGTTTGAGGCTGATTGAATACATCACGGTTTTAGGTCAATTACACGCAGCTCTCTCGCTCTGGATTTTGATTGAGATGTGTATAATTACGTGGATACGTTCGAAGCAGGGCTAGACCAATTCGCCAACGCAACCATTTCCTATTCCAAAAAATTGTCAGTCGCTAGCACGAAGCCGGTAGGTTGGTTGTTCCGAGTTAAGTCGAGCAACGTGGGTACTTCATTACGGTGCGTCTGAATTGAAAAGCAGCTGGAATGTGCTGTATATACGTTAAACGATCCCAGACGGACGTCAGACAATGTTTACGAAGTAAACAATGCAGAGCCCTTTTATCATCCAAACATATCGTTCCGCGTATATTTCTCTCTTACACATAGGGTATCCTTTATTGCGCACGAGCGAAATACGTCCGGTCCTGAAACAAAAGGAGAAGCTTTTCTAGAAACACCATTCATACAGTAATGACGATCTTTTGTCCTCCTTGTGACCTGCACACTTTTCTAAGCCTCGTAGAGTACATGTTACGTGTATACATAGAACTCTGAATATATCGAAACTGGGAATCTCTTTCAACGTTACGCCGCTATCAATTTAGGAAATACTTACAGGCCCGGATTAAAGGGGGGGGGGGCTGTAGCCCCGGGCCCCACTTTCCAGGGGGGCCCCGTTCTAAGCCTTCAGTTCTAAGCAATTTAAACTCGTTATTGTTTAAATTCTTGTTAACCACCCCCCCCCCCCCGCTTTTCAAGCACGGGGGACCCTCGAAGGTTGGATAGCCCCGGGCCCCAAAAATCTTAATCCGGGCCTGGATACTTAGTGTCAATTGAAGACACAACATCTGTAAGCAACTTGGATGGATATTACAGAAGCTGAAAAAAGACGTACAACATTAGTTTCTATGTATCACAAGCAAAAGTCTGATTCAATATCAACGTGACATTTACAATGATCAATTACTGCTTACAAAAACAAAATTGTACATAATATGTACAAGGCAACTGTTAAATATTCTATGCTAACTACACTTGGTATCCAGAGGCCAGTAATCAAAATTGTCTTAACAGGAAATCATCAACTTCAATCAGATTATGCATTACAATTTTAAAAAAAAAAGGTCTGCACTCTAGCAATGTCAATACAAAAAGGGGAGCGGATAAAAGGAAGTGGGTGGGACAATGTACACGGTGGGATGGCGATGATAAAAATAAAAGGGGCTCCTCTCTCTCTCTCTCTCTCTCTCTTTCTCTCTCTCTCTCTCTCTCTCTCTCCCTCACTCTCTACCCTGTGCATCGACACAAAACGTTGGAAAGTAATTACAATATTCTACAGAACTACAAATACGCACCTGCTACAGAAATCAGTTACATTTGTCCCGTTTGCCGTCCAGACCAATTTGCACTCCGATGGCATCCTTACTTTATAAGTCCCGGCCCGCAGGGTACTCAAATCAAAGCGAAACAAAACGACAACGCAGATATCGGGAAAAAACGACTGGTAACAATGGTGGTTAAAAAACACAAATGCGTGCGAGGGAAATTAATAATGCAAACCTGTTATACACATTCTCTGCTCTGTGCAAAAGGAAACGTGTGTTTGTTCTCCTACATACGATCGGTAATAACGAAAGAGAAAGAAGAACATAGACAGAGATTGTAAAGGTCCTACACGGAATGTCCCCTAAATGTGATTCAAATAACAACTATAAACTTATTCAGTTAGAAAATAATTTATTCGCTCTCTCGTTAAAGTCTCAAGGCACTACTTATATTAAATTATGCAGCGTTCATAGTTACTGATTGCAAGTTCAATAACATTTATACCATATGTCGGATAACGTAACAATTTATTCTTCCATGTAGTTAGGGGAGTTGGATGCCGTCAATAATGCATCAAGACGAGATAAAATTGGATATAAGGTGCCTCGAAGGATAAAAGTACCCTTCGTACGTTCTTGAGATCTTCCTAAAATAGATCTACACAGTAGCTTTTTCTACTCATTTGTCGCACAAATGAGGCGCGATCATTTAAAAATATACAATATAATATACATATATAAATAACATGAATTGCACGAGTCGCATCCGTTTCTTAGAAGTATGTAATACTTTGAAGGGGGAATTGTAACATGTTAGTTACATTAGAGTTTCGAGACACCTCACATCGCATTAAAAATAGGACACAATCCATGTAACCCTAAGCCAGATAAAAAATACTTTCGTTCGAAAGTGTAAATTCAACATACCGTTACACAGACAGGGCTAATAAATGTAAACCGATGACACGACGAATCATCGTAAACTCGAAGAAGACTGTATATGCGTTAGAAAATCAGAGCAGACTATACGAGAATATCGTAAAAGGCATCCGTTACAGAGAATAATGCATTATCTTCATTTATTGGCTCGTTGACACGATCATCATAGCGTTATTAATCCTCTCTGCACATCGATTATTTTGAAGTGCCACCTTTGCAGATCTATACCCAACTATATAGTTAAGCAAAGCTGTCGCTACAATTGACTATTTGTAATTCCTGTGCGTAGCTTCATAGGGTCTGGCTCGAGAGAAATAACTTGTACATAAAAATAATGCATTCGCTCGAGAGCAATTCTTCCGTCTTATACCGTCGGATCTTTCTGCCAGCCAAGAGTAACGCGTGAAACGCCGGACTGCGATTTCAGTACGAGAATAATCGTCTCTGGAAGCTTCGTTTATTCTAATCGCTCTCTATATGACTGTGTATAATACAAGCGTAAAAAGTTTCAATGTAGTAATTACAGATAAATGATGCGAAGTGAAGAACAAAATGTTTTGTAGAAAGCACCTCTGTCAAATCTTGGTTAACGTTTTGAAAGAAATGGGAAATTTTCAAATATCCTCAATCGTTTTATTAAAAGAAAAACAAAAAAAAACACAAAGGAAGAAGGAAAAGAAAGGGTGATTATAGGGCGTTATTATCACAGTTTACGAGTGGAAGTAATTTGTAAAGACTGTACTTTTCTATGCAAATACGTTCCCGAAGCGATCATGGAAATAGAAACGAACGTCGTCCAAGTACTTGTAAATGTAGTAAAAGAATGTGCATTTACGGTGTGCTGTCGTCGCAATAATCGAGAGACACCCGGCTGCGGAAAATAGTTATCAAATGCCCAAAATTGCCAAAGGCCCATTCCTACGTTCAACTGCACGTGTTCCTATAAATGCTCGCATTTAAGAGGAACCGTTTAAAGGCACGTCGACGCGGTCATAACGTTCCTCAGCACTTGGGTTACACCGTCATTGAATGTGAAACAGATACCTAAGCGTAAATGCTCTTTCGGGCATCGTACCTTTAAATGTCTCCTCTCTCTCCTCTCTCTCCCTCTCTCTCTCTCTCTCTCTCTCTCTCTCTCTCTCTCTCTCTCTCTCTCTCTCTCTCTCTCTCTCTCTATCTATCTCCCCCCCCTCCCCCTCTCACTCGTCCTAAGAGTACAGACCTTGAGTGACCGTACTAAGAATCAGTGTGTAACCGAGCATAAATCGAACGACAGGCAATACTACAGACGAAGGATATTCCTACGTGGAAGAGTGAATCCCGAAAGCTTGAAAGATCTTGTTTTTAAACCCGGGTTTGTTAGGACTAGCGTCGTGGTGGCCAGACTGTCCTTCGTGTAGCGCCCTCTGTACCAACGGCAGCGAGCCCTGTGATTGTGTGTTGTATCGCCAATTCATCAGAACGGGCCGGATAACGAAAAAAGAACAAAAAGAAAGAAGAAAAAGGATAGTAGACGACTAATCGTGTGCTACGACATGCAGTGCGACTAATATTTATTCAGATCATCTGACACAACTTACCTCGTCGTGTTGCTCGTGCTCGCTGTTGGCTAGGCTCGATCGCGAGTCGCGTCTCGTCGATCCTTTCTCCTCTCCTAAAATCTGCGCGACCTTCCCTTGCTTCACGAACTCTAATGTCTGCTTCAAAAAGAGACGGACAACGTGAGTATCAAAATGGTCGCGGACTCCTCGATTTATGTAGGTGTGAGAAACGTTAGCGTTGATCGATAGATACTTCTCTATTGACGGTTTGGAAATTCCTGTTAGATACCGTATATCACGATGCCCGATCAATTAATCATTCGCGATTAAATAAAGGTATGGTTTTGCAACTCTTATGCTATCTATAGACGCCTACGACTGCTTCAACTTTGACTGTGCTACTTCAATTCGACGTTATATAGAGTAAACGCAAGTACGCTCTTTACGTTTCGAGATATTTACATGAATTTGTTGCAGAATATTACTCAGTTGTTAAACTTACCTCTCTTCGTGACCTCAAAGCGCAATCTTCCAGAGTATCCGCGGCTTCATACTTTCCTTGCCTTCGGTACAATGCACCAAGGTTTTTCAAGGTTGTGGTGACTGTAGGCGAATCGACCTTAGCGGCTTTGTGCCAACCTCCGTATTCTCCGTATGGAGCATTTTCTTTATTCCTATGCTTGTTTTCTTCCCTTTCCTCTGCGACCTAAAAATTATGGAATTGTTTACCGTATCTATATCGTGACTATACCATCGTCGTTACAATCAGATGGTATACAAATATCTCCACCTGCCAAATTGGTTTATTATCGCCAGCAATAGCACCAAATTCTTTCTCGTGCGCTCTAGTCAGTACTTGTTTGTACAGAACTTCCGCGTCCTTATACTTTCCCTGTTTCAAGAAGCACGACGCGAGATTGTTTTTCGTTTTCGCGACGTTAGGATCGTCCGGTCCAAGTTTGGCTTCATAAATTTCAAGCGCTCGTTGGTAATAAAGTTCGACCTCCACGTATTTAGCTTGATTCTGACAGAGCAACGCGAGGTTGTTCAATTGTTTCGCAACGTCCGGATGATCACGTCCGAGAACCTTCTCTCGAATATAAAGAGCTCGCTTACATAGTGGCTCCGCTTCCTTGTATTTGCCTCGCTTCCCATATAAAACGGCTAGGTTGTTTAACGTCGCGGCAACTGCGGGATGGTTCTCACCCAGTGTCTTTTCACGTATGGCTAAGGCGTCGTTCAACAGATTAGCTGCCTCTTTATATTTATTTTGATCTCTATATACTAAAGCAAGGATGTTCAACATCGTGGCAACATCAGGATGGTTATGCCCAGAGGTCTTCTCCAAATCCTCCAACGCTTGCTTGCAAAGAGGTACCGCTACCTCGTAGCGACCTTGACCCGCGTATTGGATAACCAAATTGTGCAGCGTACGTAAGCGTGCAGGTATTTCATATCCAGCGTTCACTTGTTGTGCAAATTGCGAAGGCGGTGTCGGCGATATCGCTGCAATAAAAGTAAGAGTGATTGCAAAGTGACCCTTAGCCCGGCGGCTTAAGTCTGTGCTAGCACAGAAACTTACTAGAGCATCGTTCAATGTTAGTAAGGGCGCTGTTTGTGACTCCGCGTAGTCACTGAATTGTATTTCTACGGGGCGAACGTTCTAGGAGGGGCGTGTTGGTAAAACTCTTCTATGTATACCATTTGTACAGACTTAACGGGAAATTCAGGCATCTCCAGGGATCGGCTGACTCCAGCTCTCGCTGACACGTACAGGAGCGGTGGTAATGTGTGCGCGAATTGACGACAACGCGAGGCGAATGTGACGTCACTACAACGTTGACTCGCTGCTAGCGTAGCTTCGGCCGACTCTAGCTCGCGTAGCTGGAGTCAATTCACGCACGCATTACCACCGCTGCTGTACGTGTCAGCGAGAGCTGGAGTCAGCCGATCCCTGGGCATCTCCAAGAGCTGCTTGACGATAGGAAGGAACTATCAACATACACTTACTATTTCGGTCATCTGCATCATCATCGGGGAACAAATCGACCACAGGGTCGTCTTTCGGTCTATCTTTGGTGCCCTCATCGTCAGCGGAGGGATCAGGATCGTATTGTCTCATACTTGCCATGAATTCCAGCTGTCGCTTTTCCTCTTCCAATTGAGCTACCTGCAGTTACGAATAGTTTCATTTCAATCGAACGCCACAAATCCATGACAATTTGGTACAAAGATACTCACCGCTTGCTCGCTGGCTTGTAATTTCTGCTGTGTTCCAGCCAGCTCGTCCCTTAGCCAAGCGTTCTCTTGACACAGCCTTCTAACTTGTGTTCTAAGCTTCTGCTTCTCAGCCTCTATCATCTGTAGGTGGCTGGCTAGAGCCATCATAACTTGAGCCTCTCCAAGGCCCAATTCTATCATTTCGATGTTTTTCGATAACAGGCTGGCTTTGTCCCTCGCGGCTGGCGCATCCTGAGTCTGCAACCCCTGCAGAAGCCCCCCGTGTTCTACACGGAGAGCTTCTAGCCCTTGGATGACAGTCCTCGCGCCAGTCACAATTTCTTCCTGTGTCATGGCCGTCATTCTACCAATGTTTTCTATCTTTTTGCTGCGGAACAGAAAGCCATAACGTAACGGAGATTCGAGTAAGATGCGCATACAGGTTTAAACAGGAAAGAAACGGGATAGTTAAACCATTAAACATAGGTGTAGAAACTAATTACACGTCTGACGCCCTACGTAACGTAGACAACAGAGTTGGGCATTATCTAGATACAAAATTATTTAAATAACGATCGAATAAATGATACTTTAACTTTATTCGTTATTCGATGCTCGAATAATCGAAGTTATCTTTATTCGAAGAGCAACGAATAAATAATTTGATTGGATGAGAATTTATTCGACGAATAAAGATGATTTTTTTATTCGATGGGAATTTATTCGACGAATGAAGATAATTTTTTTATTCGATTAAAATTTATTCGTCGAATAAATTTTTCATCCGTAGCATTTATCTTTTCGAAGCCTTCGAATCGAATAAAGCCACGAATAACTTTCGTCAGCCCGGCCGAGCGGCGTGCGCCGAACACAAAGGACCGGAGGCTCGAATAAACACGCTCGACGCTGACGAAAGTTATTCGTGGCTATATTCGAAGGCTTCGAAAAGATAAATGCTACGGATGAAACATTTATTCGACGCATTTATTCGAATAAAACCTTCGAATAAAAAACTGTCGTTATTCGTCGAATAAATTTTCATCGAATAATAAAATTATCTTCATTCGTCGAATAAATTCTCATCCAATAAAAAATTATCTTTATTCGTCGAATAAATTCTCATCCAATAAAATTATTTATTCGGTGCTTTTCGAATAAAGATAACTTCGATTATTCGAGCCTCGAATAACGAATAAAAATTATTTATCTTTTGTTCGTTATTTGAGATTTTTATTTAGATAAACTTTTGCCCAACTCTGGTAGACAACGATAAGCGGAAAGTTCTGGCTCAACCCAATTCAATGGGAATTCACAATATTATATATAATTGTAACAAGGGCAAAAGGAAAGTCGGGCAACATAATAGGGTGTTGCAAAGAGTAAATGAGAAACACACTTAAAGTTCAACATTTAGGCATAGTAATCTGACTGCTGCTGTTTCATGTAATCCGAGGAGAAGGCGCAAAGAAAAAGGTAAAACGAACGTAAGCGGTATTTGGAACAACTTGCTTTACGCGCCAATAATTAACCGGAATCAAAAATAGGCATCGCGAGGAGGTATTTCAATCGAGGCAAGCAGAACGTATCCGGCATTCGTAACGCCGCCCGGAGAGAAGAGGAGCCTTTTCTCCAGCCCGTTACCGTCTAAAATAATTCCATTTCTAACGCGAGCATGTAATCGCCATAATTTCATTCGTTCACACGGCCGTCCAAGTCGGGTCTGCAAACAGTTGGGGCCGATTCTAAGAAAATTAATACCGATAGAAACTTACCCCATGTCAGGGCCGCGCAAAGCCCACAGAAATCAATGGTTCGATGCGTACGCGCACGCGCACGCGCACCCTACGACCTAGGTCGCGGCGAAATGGATTTCCGTGATGGAAGAGCAATGGAATCGGTACAACAACGCTTGTCGGTCGAGAGCACACAGATCGAAAGCACAGATATGTAGAAAGATCGGTCGCAGCGATGCCGGTTTCGACGAGAAACTTATCCCATGTCGCGGTGCCGCGTTAAACCCAAGGAAATCAATGGGCTCGATACTTGGGCGCATGTGCAAGAGCCATGGCGTGTTCTTTTATGCGACAGAATGTATATAGGTATAGAGAACCGAGCGGTAAAATTTCGTTGTGAGAAAAAGGAAAATCGCATGGACGCGGGCGCGCAAATCGATATCTGCGGCACGACTATCTGCAAGTGGTATTTATGGGGTTGGTTTGGCCATGGGAAAGAATTACTGACAGCGCCGAGCGAGGTCATGATTTCGGGGTTCCGCGCACCTGCAAACCTTGACCTCGTACAATCGTCCTTCCGAACCAGCCTTGACCTCGCGATTTCCACCGAAACGGTATATGTATCGTTCAACGAGTCGCCCTCGAGCGAAACCATTTCCGCCTTCGACCATCACAATCTGACTTCACTTGCTAGGGAAGCTTAACCTTGGAAAGCTGAGGTAACAAACGCGATGTAACATTCGTAAACCGACGCGACGTTCCACCATAAATGATGAGAGGGCGTGCACGAACCAAACGGAAGTCTGTCTGACGCATCGATTTCTCATATAAAGCTGCATCGAAGGAAACCAGCGGGCGATTGTATTATTCGCAGCTGATGGAAGCACATGCAACGAAACTTCACGGCGGTTTTTCCGTGCCAAGTTGCCCAGACATTTACTTCATTCGTCTGCGTGCATGCTATGAAAATGCTTCTCTAATCGAGTGCACAACGCGCGCGCGTAGGTACGGCGATCGTTTTGCTGGACAAAGGAGCATTGGTAAAACGAGCCGTGCGAAGTTTCTAATGAAAGTGCGCGGCAATTAGAGCTTGCTACGTTTACGTAAAAAGCCAGCGGTATGAGGAATGTCTGGGCGAACGGTGCTCGTACGAAAAAGGAAGAAAGAGAGCGGGGAGGTGACGATGAAAATGGATTTTGTGTGTTGGGGCTCGTAAGTAGGGGGGAACTACTCACATTCTATAAGCGTTCAGCGTTTTTGACATATCTGTTCTACCCATCGGTAACGTTGGACTCTGTTGGGCCTACCTAACAGCGTACAAAAAAAATCTCTCAACTTTCTACTATATCGATCTGTCTACGGTTCCACCCTCGGGGATAGTCGCGGACGTATTGTCACATTCAGTCAGACGAATTTGTTGTAGAAAAATCATCTATACACCGTTGCTTCGACCGTAGAAAAATATAGTATCTCTGTATGTACACTACAGTGTGCCGTAATGTGATCTCTAAATAGGGGGGCACCTCGCGGGATCGCGTTTAATTCTTTACTGAGGGGTTACGTTTGGCTTCGCACCCTGTCTGCACGGAACGGGGTGGTGGCGGACGGCGGGGGTGGAGGATCGCGCATGCGCTTCGATTCCATCAGTGCCCGTTTACGGCAGGAAATGCGTGCACATGGATACACATTACACACTGGCCCGTCCAGCAGATATAACGGAGTGAATGATGCGTTTCTGCATAAGAAAGCGAACTGCCGTGCGGCACGTCGGTGTCGCACGCAAATTGCCGTCAGTCGGTCACTAGAAATGACCCGCCAAGGGTGCGTGAGGGTGCGATGAATGAAGCTCCTAAGAGGGTGACACGTGTGTGTAGCCCTTGATCTCCGCCCGCCCCTCGCCGTTCCCCTCGATTCCTTCCCGAGCTCGAAACTTAATAATCGATCGTACATCGAATACATTTCCACGCGAATGCTGTGTCACTACTTAGTTTTGAACAACAATTTCTCAAGTCACATTTCCATACGTGTCAGCCGCATGCGCGGAACACTCGCAAATGTTACTTTCAAATGCACGCTGCTTTTGAAAAGGGAACTTTATTAGGGGATTCAAATATGCGCTACTTAGGGGCTACCGAATTTAGCGAACTCGGCAACACATGGAACTGTATCTCATAAATAATAATCACTTTTCCCCACTGATCTCTCTCGGCTTTCTTTCGCTATTAAAAGGGGATGCCGAACTTTAAGAGCGTGTCGCATTAACGCGAATGCCAACGCAGATACATATCGTCCAGACGAATGCGAGTTTCAAGCGGCAGCTACGTTTTCGACTAATTAATTAATTCGCACGGAACTGGCGAGTTTGTGGAACGTTTTAGGAATACCCCAACGGCAGAAAACAGGCGTGCATACTGCATAGAACGTTTTCGCAATCGTTCAGCCCTCAAGGGGAATTGAGAGACTGGCTAGCCGATGATGACTCACGGCATGACGACAGAGAACATTGCAAGTACATATTATGTACTGTAACCTGTAACCCGTAACATGTGCACGCGTGCTGCAAAGAGTAAAATTGCTTTCTCGAATTTCATTCGGTACATGGTACATGGTACATCTCCCGATAAAAGAATGCACCGTGAACAGTTTACCACGAATGGACGAAACAATCCTTTTGAAGCTCTTTTCTTACAGACGAAAATGTCCTTTTTCGAGTATTAACGTGTTCCCCTGTACGAAGAATAACAAATGATAACAAGAGAAATAAAAGTATTCTGTCGGAAGTGTCGAAATCGAAACATTAACGATACATGGAACAATCCAGCAGCGAGTGTTTCATTCCATTTTTCCAAAAAGTATTTAGTGCGCGCTCGATACAGGACGCTGAGGATACGTGGACGATATTTTTCGTGAAATTTTCGAAAGTGGAAAGGGGTTAACGAACGACAGGTAGAACAGGTACAACGAATCCTTTGGTCGCGTCAGGTCGTGACAGCGTGAATCAATTGAAGCTCCATATTCGTAAACTATAATATAACGGCTGAAATGCTGATTAAGATTCGTAGCATGTAACGATCGTATATTTGTCTCAACTTTCGGCCGTATACGTACTTATAGCGAATTGCGGTAAGAGTTTACAGAGCTACTTAGAAACTTACGATTAGAAACTTAACAAAGCAACTGAATATCGTCGAATCGTATCGTACTTTTTCCGCTTGAGGTTAGAAATCTCAAGCCCTTACATACGATGGTGTACTGCTACCAGGATTACATTCTCTTGCTCGTTCGAACCATACACCTCAAGTCAGTTCCAATTTCCAATGTAGGAAAAAAGAATACCGTGCCACCATATTGTTAACTCATCTCGTCGGATTCGATATCACTATGCCCAACATCTATTATTCGCTTATCTCACATACTGTGATTAATTGTCGGTTATCTGTGTGCATTTATATAATAACACACGACGTGGGCACCTATAAACAGGTTCGTGACATAGTGAAATTCCTCCTTCGAGCTGGCTTTCGATCCCTATCGTGGAATTAGCGAAAATTCGCTGAAACGATTTCCTCTCTAACTGCACCAGAATCGGGATACTTAATTATCATTATAATCGTCGTCATGGTTGCTGATTTTCTGTCATGGCTCTACAGCAATCTTACGGAAATGAATCGAAACGGTTTACCGCCGCTTGCAATCGCCCACCGAAGGCGTGGCAATTTCATGCCCCGACGAACGATATCTTTTTCCATTTACGCGTATTCGAGGGAAGAAGAGAAAGAAACAAAAGGAGCATTTGAAATGAGACAAAGATTGAGCTTACTCTTGAGAACGGTCCATGCAGGGATCCTTCCTCTATTCAGTGTATCATCCCACTATCCTGTAGAAAGGACACGATGCCTCGACGCACACGTCAAAGACGAGTCTCCAAGGTAATCTTCCGAATGCGGACGACGATGTTTCACAAATTCAGCTCGTACGATACTCTTATCCGGCGACGACGTAAAACGGGCACTGGCAGCGATAATATCGGGAAAAAAATACCGAGCCCACTGACGGTCCACGGTCGCGAATTTGCCGACGAAACGTAGTTTAAGGCTCGAGGGTATGGTCGCGAGATTCGCGTTTAAAAAATCGCCTAAAAAATAATAGGCAACGCGGTTAAAGAGGCACGAAAGTTCGTCCCCGCACGATTGATGACAGAGACTAAGATGGCGAGAACCGTCGGAACTTGGAAGTTAATAAGAGTACAACAACCACATATTTCACGAAGCAGATTTAAAGTATATGAGCGATAACGTGATCTCCACAAGCCACGGTGTCGTGTATTTTCGTAGAATCGTGTGCAGCTCGATAATCCGTTATTAGGCGTCTGTAAAACGAAATAAAACCTTCCAGTATGCAAGGGCGACCATCAGCCGATCGTAAAAAACGCGACTGAAGCGACTCCACTCGATCGCAGCGCCAACCACCATCCACCAACCACCGGAATACAATGAAGGTTAAGGCGGTTTCGATGAGACTTCTTGTCCAGACTCCAGACGCGATATGCATGCAGTTTTCTTTTCTAAACACTGCATCGTCGTGTGCGAGTATACAGTTAATGATATATTAGTAAATTACCACGCATAGTCTATGCGTTACGCATAATGCGTATCATATACATATATATATTAATAATAATTATAATATATGATAAACTCAGTTTAGTTTGAGCAAGAGGAAAGTTACTTGTAAGAGCTGGGGGGGGGGGGGGGGGGGGGGGTTGTAGTGAGATTGAGAAACACTGTAAATTGCGGTAAACCATATTTATTTGAATAATTATTATTTGAATAGTAAATAGATACAATAGAGAACGCTTTTAGCAGGCCAACTTCCCATTAACGATGGAGAAATATTAATATAGTTTTTTTCTTCTTCTAAAAAGAAACGCGTATCAACATATAGAAGTATCATCGATAGCGCTTTTTTTTTTTAAAAATCTCAGTAATAATTAGGAATAATGATTACAGATAATTCGTGATCATGTTATTAAAAAAACAATTAAAAGTATTATCATACAGATAAATATTGCTAATCTTGGAAACAGTTAAAAAATTTTATAGGTGTAATGGCATTATATAATCACTCATTGGCCTAAAATAACCAAATGCTATTTGTATTATGATAAGACGTTGCATTGCGACTCTTTGTATCGTGGGAGAAATGATCAGTTGTTAGTCATCGTTTTTGCCGGACATACTTTTCGTAAATCATCTTCAATGTCCGACTACTGAGCGAATCCTTTCACCTTTTAAATGGCATCGATATCAAAATCATCCTCGTCATCGGAGTCTTGGTTGACTGCAGAAGGCTTCTGCGCAGGCGGTGGCTGTTGCGGTTTCAGCGATTGTTTCGCTCTATCGTCGTATTCAATCTGCAAACAAATGAAGAATAGATATATATATATATAGTTAGAATTTCCTAAATTCTACACTAAATTCTTATTAGCGAGCGCTCAGAAGCTGTCCATTTCAACTCACCTCCAAATCGTCGTCTTCTTCCTCCGATTCAGAGTCTTCCTCCTCTGCTTCTTTCAGCCAAGTTAAAAACGGCGCGGCCTTATCATGAATTTCTTGACACAAATCTTTCGACACGTATCTTCTACTGACTTTGCTTGACCACTCGAATAAAGCTTTCTCTTCCAAAATATCAGCATCGTAAAATAGCTGGAAGATGAAAGTAACGATGATTAGCAAACGAGCCGTTTTACTCTCCTTAATATATAGCTTCTTACCTTTAAAATGCCAGGTACTTTTGGCATCAAAGCATCCTTATGCAGAGCTATTATTTGCTCGATTCCTCTGATTAGGTACTTTTGCGCCCTGATGTCGTCGTGGGTGAAACGCAGCAGAAGCACGCGGTACTTTTTAGTTTGAGCAGCGATGTTTTGATCGAAAAGTAACTCGGCTAAAATCAGCGGCGCCTTCGACTTGATCTCCAGACGTTCGGCCTCCGCAACCAGCTCTTTATGGTTGTCGAGTTGGCCGGCGTCGCGGCGGCATTTCACTAGTTTGTAAAACATGTCCATCCTCTCCTTCTCAGTCTTATCGAGATCATCGCTGATGGTCATCCCCTTCGCTCCATCCGTCAGGTCTTGCAGGCGAGCTCTGACCGCCTCCTCCGACACGTCCACTGCCCAATTGTCGTCGTCCCCGTCCTCGGTCGCTTTCTTCTCGGGGGTCTCGACCACGATGTCGGTGGTGCTGGTGGTATCGTTCTCCGGAGAACCAGATCGATCACCATTGGCGGTAGCGGTGGTTGCTGTTGTTGTTGTTGTGATGGTAGGCGTGATGGTTGGGGTGATGGTTGGGGTGATGGTTGGGGTGATGGTTGGGGTGATGGTTGGGGTGATGATGGGCGTGATGGTGGCGGTAGGGGCCCCGATGTTGTTGGTGGTGGCGGTGGTGGTGGTGGTGGTGGTTGTGGTCTCGCCGTTGGCGCGTTTCGAACGTTTGCCGCGTTTCCCTTCGGTCAGAGAGCTACCTTGGACCGCAGGATTCGCACTTGGTGGATTCTTCAGGATGTAGGTGTTCAGCTTATGATTGCTCTCCAGTAGACCATGATAACCGCAGGCCTTGCAACCCTGCGAGATGGTCAACTTCTTCGCGTTGACCATCAGCTCGGTCTCGGGATTATCGCAGGCAGGGCAGAGAACGTACTTTCGAATGAACCCGTCAAGGAGATCTTGCAATTTGGTGGCGTCGTGAGAACCGTTTACAATGAATCTTTCGTTTTTGAAATCGAATTGGGTTTGTGCGCCGAGCTCGCAGCCAAAGTACTTGGTCGGGTATGTGGCCGGTCGGCCGATGGCTTTGGCGACGTCCACCATGTTCACGATGACGGTCTTGATGCCGTTACCCTTGCCCTCGACTTTGGCTTGGATCCGCGGCATTTTGTAACGGTAAAACGCATCGCTGACGGTGCGGTTAACGTTGACGCTCCCCATGGTGACTGATGTTTCCGTCTCTTGCTTCTCGCTACCTTGATGTCCCTTCCAAGCGACAGCAACTTCCGGCGAGGCGTCGTTGTGAACGCGTTAGCGGATCCGCGACGCCCGACGGTGAGCGAGTGCTGCACGGCTGCGATTCTTTCTTGCTTTTTGGTCGCTCGCCGATCGGTCGATCTGATCCCCTCGCCTTTACCTTAGTCTCTCGTTCAAGTAGGTAGCGTCTTTGTCCTCGCCCTTCTGCTTCTACCTTCCACGTTTCCCAGCGGCAGTTTGATTGCTGTGCAGCGACGTTGCCAGGCAATGGCTACCCGATGGTAGCTCGTAACGTGTCGAGTCAGGGTGATTTTCGTTGTCTGCGGTTAGGTGTGCCGCACTACCCGCTGACGTCAGTCACGTTTCTCTGAACGGCTGTAGCTTCCGATGCCTATTACTGCGGAGAAATGGAGAACAAACGAGATGTTAAATCCACTGCTGCCCCTCTATCCTCTACAGATCACTGGCGAACAACACCACCCACCTGGAAAATTTTGAGGTCCTGTGCTTAGGCAGGACCAGGTGGTTCAGAAATCGTTGGGTGGTATCTTGATGCAGATATTGCCTCGGTTTGATGGGCAGAGGGGGGTAGTCTTCAATGATCATACACGCTGCCTGTCCGTTGCTTGTGCCCCTAAGAAAGCCTGGGTACCAGGTTGGTGCAGTTAACCCGCAAGTCGCTCGCAACCAACGATTATACCGTGCGAAGGAGATGATGTTGCCGTTTGTAAATCGCTTGGACAGTGTCCTACTACCACCGCCTTTGCTGTACACCGATCCTTTCCCTCTGGATGATATCCTGGATGTTTCTGAAAGCAAACGAACCAACCACAACAATTACTACCCCTGCTCGCTTAGAAACGGCCGGTGAATGTTTTCCGCGCAAGTTCTGTCGAAAAGCCAAGTACCTGTTCGAAACAGTGGCTTTGTGTAAAAGAAATCGGCGAGCACAAACCTACGTTCAGTGACCCAAATCATCTCAACCTAAAGAACGCAATGCGCTTTCGCTGGCATCGGGATTAGTCTCGCGCTCCCCGACGAGAGAAATTAATTTTTCTGGCCACCGGACGAATCGTGAGTTTCGGTGGCAGGCCTGCTAAAAACGTTCAGGGAACAGGACCATCGGAGATGCTGATTTTCACCAACGTATACGGGCTGCGGTCATTTGTGCGTGGTTGGTTGCGCCTCTGTTCTCGTGGAAATTTTGCCCAGTCTCGTTTACCTCGACTATTAACGATCATCTGGCCGGTGTTTGGACGGGATCGACCATGCCAGAATCATGATAGCGAAAGTCACACGCGGGCGTGTCCGGCGAAGGAACGTTTCGTGGTATCGCCGCGGAAAACGAAGCAACGGAGCTCCTTGCTGACCGTCATTATCTCGAAGCAGAACAAATGAACTTGGGGACAAAAGATGGACGAGGCTTGGCGCGATCGGATCGTCCATGAGCTACTCGAATCGATCCTGTAATCTAGATAATCTAGAACTCTATTAGAACTTTAGAAGGGCGAAGAGGTGTGGTAGGGTAGAGAGCTCTGCGACTGTTTCTCGGTGTACCCGACCAGCCCGCACTCGAATCGTCACTACCTAGGCCGACTTTCACTCTGAATTATTCTTAGCCTCGAATGCACAGTCAATCCTTCACAAGGAGAAACAACAAAATAATAAGAAATTGTACATTTTATTAAATGTACTGGAAACAATATTACTCGTTCAAGGACTTTTAAAGGACTTGGGTTCAGACTCCAATGAAACAGTATCTATTTTTAAAAAATTCAACGCCACAGTCGATCGGTTCGTTCGTTCGGGAGATATTTTTCACCGCAAGTTTCAGAAATGCAGCTTCGAGAAAATTGCCTTCAAAATTTATGACATCTCGTAAACTCAGAAACCTATTCTCCTGAAAGTCATAAAGCGAAAGTCACGTCTTGCCAAAATAGAAAGAAGTTTTGCCGCACAACTGCAAGGCATTAATTAAAACATAAAAAAGATGCAGATGTTGCAGAGGAGAAGGCGCAAATATGGACACGGGCACGGGCACGGGCACGGGCACGGGCACGGACACGGACACGGACAGGTCGGATACGTCGCACGGCTGGCAACAGTTTCGGGCTTGACGGGCGGGTAGAAATGAACGCAGACCCCGTCTCGGGTCGGGTGAGTCGAAAGACGATCGTTGACCCACGGTAGCCGGGATTTAACACGGGGACTCCCTCTGTCCGCCTAGGGGTGTGTGTGTGTGTGTGTGTGTAAGGGTCGGGAATTCCCTTTCACCTTCCAAACTAACAATAAGCGAATGTCTAGTGAACGTGACTTTGACAGTCGATAGTTTTGAGGACACCCTGTATATCAAGCGATACAGCAGAAACAGAAGCGCCTAATTGGTGGGGATTTAATGATATAGTAGAGGGAATGGGGGTCGAAAGAAAGAATTTTCTTCGTTCGTCATTGGGTTATCAGTGCTCCAAAAATTTCTTATCGATATACATTCAAAGTGGCCTCGCATCATCTCGTACGTATAAACCAGTCCGTGTATTGACGGGTTCACATTAATACTCGTGCTACTAAAATTAACTGCCCGCGCTATTTTAAGTATGCAAGCCGATTCACGCTAATACTTCGCTGTACTTAATTCGCATTATCGACGTGTATCGAACGAATACCCATATCGCGCGAGTAACATTGAGATTTCTAGCTAGATATAAAGATTAACATTATCCGCGCACATAACAGGCAATAAACTTACCGCGATCAAATTGCACGTATTACGATTCGTATGATAGCCATGGCCATTACGTAAGTTTCCGCGCTACTCAATCGGGATCCTTCCTTGGATTTTTATTCTGCTCTGGGAGTTTTTCAATATAAACACTGGTCATAGGGTCTAATACCGATGAATTTTCAGCCCTTGTAGAAAACACTGTGAATGCCAAAATTAAATATTTTCCTTTCTCCTATCTGAAAATGTTCTACGTGTATAATACTATGGTATATGTAGAATTTGATTTTTGGCACTTGCAGTGTTTTCTGCAAGGACTCTTCTCAATCGAGGACCTTGCAGCAACAGTAATGTATGCAAAAAAATCTACATCGTTTCAGCGCAAATATTGAATCTGCAGATTTGAACAATTTGCCAAGAATGGAGGAATCCTTCTTATTCTTCAATTGCCCTCGCCCCTTTTTCTACCGTTTCATGGAAATCTTATCTGAATTTTGAAAAGCTGCCCGGCGCAGTTTCAGTCATGTATATACAATACATATAACAGCATGCACCGCGCTTACTAATCCGCGATCGGAAAACAAGAAACCGATGGAAAAGAATTGCGATTGCGTATTAGCGGTAATACAAGCACGGCAATTCCTGACACGAAGCCAGACGGGGCTCGCGGCGCCGCGCCGCGAAACACACTTCCGGCTGCATACGTCGAATGCAAGAGGGAAAGGAGAAGCTACTCCTCTATCCCCGAGGCTTCCGACACCGTTCTACGATCGTACGATGCGAATGTAATTCACACTGTGCATCTCGAAAAACAACAACAATTGCCCGCGAGTGTTTAACGAGTCCCGCGTGGCTGGTATATTCAATTTGGAATGCACGCAATAGATTACAGCGTGCGATCGACTTCGGTGCAGGTATCGGAACAGAGGTGGGGGTGGAGGAATCAATTCATCTGGATGCCACAGTGGACTCCCCGAGATCGTTACTTTTTAGAGCAAATACCGAGGAAATATATCGAAGCATTTTATGGATTTTATCGACCTGGGCGGGGTTTGCGGTGACTTCGATAGGTACAGGAAATCTTATGTAAAAACACAACGGTCGCAGCTCGTGGTTGTGATCACGAGAGCTCGGCTTATTGTTAACTGTTCGAATAACTAAGAAGCTAATTGCTGTCCTCTCCCTCGAAAGATCTTCTTTTTTCGTTTCATCCTATACAATTCCAGTAAAGTAACCGTAACCGTAAAACCGCACACGCATTGCAAGAAAAAGAAGTGCCCGAGTACTTTGTCAGCCCCGTCCCTTACAATATTCATGATCCTCGGGTGTACGGTGCAAAATAACAGCCTGGAATTGCAGTCGCGGTGGTTCCGCATCGATAGCCGTTTATCAATGCACCGACGAGTAGTGAAGGATGCACCCTACCCCCGCCCGATGTATCGATCCATTTCTAATGGAAACGGAATTTCATATCGCGAAACGGAGTAGCTGGAATTCCAAGCCGTCTCGGACGAATAGCGGACGATATTCCACGGTAACATAATTGCACTGAAACGCTAATGGACGTTCGGTTAGACAGTTACGACGATGGTTAAACGGTGGACGTGAAAAGTGGATGCAGTTAACAGTCTGTTATCGAACCCGGGCGTGGTTGTAGGTAATTAAATCTTCCTCGCGACTCGGACGGTTTCGCGAAGGGAAAGCGGTTTTTTAACAACCTATGCGAGTGGAAAAGTCACGGAAAATCGCCAACGAACCGTGAAATTGTTATTTATTTTAACGGCAAATATGCGTTTATCGCGACTAAACAATCGTGCGGTTTGCTGTTGTAGCGTCGCGCGGTAACCTTTGTAGCGTTTGCAATAGACAATCTGTATCGTGCGACCGGTTGGAGGAGCAAGAACCGAAGAAATTGAAAATCGCGAGAAGTACGACGATCTCGAGGGGACGTCACGGCGTTCGTCCGCTTCCTTCGTGCTCCCACCACCCGGTGGCAATTCTCAGGCTTATCAATCAGCGGACCGGGAGGCTTCGAATCGTAGCAGGTCGACGGGAATACAGATTCCCTCATTGGGAGGCGAATAAGCTCGCGAACTGGGGTAGAAAGTAGAAACAAGCAAATGAGCCGGTACAGATGAGGTACTACTCTAATCCATGAATCGTTGGAGGAGTAACAGTTCGTCATCCCCGGCGTAAAATCGCGAATAGTCCAGTGAAATTAGGATTTCTCTTCGGAATAAATCCCAGCAAGCTAAATTTTGGTATAGGCCTTTATTTGGTCGTTTTAAACAATATGTCCAAAGTCCCCATCGATCCGAGTGCCGCTGTAAATTTTACAGAGGATTGAAAAAAAAAACAGTTTTTCGCGAATATCTCGTTATCTAGCAGTTTTGCGACAAAAATAGGTCTCACACAATTTATAACCTAGGAAATTCTGTACAAAAAAAGGTTGTATGAGTTTTTTTCGTAGGAGTAACCATTTTCATGTGTGCCGGATTACCAAGTTTCAACCCCCATACTTTTGACAAGGGAAGATTCCGAACCCGGAAATTCAGAAAATTATGAAACTCTGTAAATATGTAGCGGAAGTCCTGCTGAGTACAACGCAATTTCGTTTGCTGCCCAAATTCACTCCAAGAGGGTGCAATTGACCCCTGAAAATTTTTTATTTTGTATTATTACTCGCGAACTGTAGGAGATAGAAAAAAAGTGTTCAGGAAAAAGTTACTTCTCTTAATTAGGACTAACATTTGGTAAAGTATATTTCTTACAGTTCTTACGGTGCGTGAGTTATAACACAAAATCTAAAAAAAAAAACGGATTTTCAGGGGTCAATTTCACCGTCTTAGAGTGAATTTGGGCAGCAACAAAAATTGAGTAATACATACCTATATATCCTCTACTTATCCCCAAAGATTAAAGTTTAAATTTGTTCACTCGAAGGGGGTGAAATTGACCCCTGAAAATCCGGCTATTTTCCGATTTTGTGTTATAACTCAGGAACCGTAAGAACTGTAAGAACTATAATTTACCAAATGTTAGTCCTAATTAAGAGAAGTAACTTTTTCCTGAACACTTTTTTCTATCTCCTACAGTTCGCGAGTAATAATACAAAATAAAAAATTTTTCAGGGGTCAATTGCACCCTCTTGGAGTGAATTTGGGCAGCAAACGAAATTGCGTTGTACTCAGCAGGACTTCCGCTACATATTTACAGAGTTTCATAATTTTCTGAATTTCCGGGTTCGGGATCTTCCCGTGTCAAAAGTATGGGGGGGTTGAATATTGGTAATCCGGCACACATGAAAATGGTTACTCCTACGAAAAAAACTCATACAACCTTTTTTGTAGAGAATTTCCTAGGTTATAAATTGTGTGAGACCTATTTTGTGGCAAAACTGCTAGATAACGAGATATTCGCGAAAAACTGTTATTTTTTTTTCAACCCTCTGTAAAATTTTCAGCGGCACTCGGATCGATGGGGACTTTGGACATATTGTTTAAAACGACCAAATAAAGGCCCATACCAAAATTTAGCTTGCTGGGATTTATTCCGAAGATTGGGCAGATTTCCGTCTAATTTCACTGGACTAGAAGGGAAGCGGGGAAGTCGAGCCCTGGCGATACCCAGCTAACCCGAAGCAGCTTCGTAATACAGGCGAGACCGTGGCGCACAGATTTCGAGAGACATTCGCGTGATCACATTGGACGGGTAATCTCGTGAGCGTAAAACGTGCGAAACCACTCCCACCGCAGCACGATAGAAGCAAAGCCGTGGTCACCCCAACGTCACCAGAGAGATACCACCAGCCGGAAGGTTGTCAGTAGCGATAACTCACTGTCACCGTCGAGCAGGCCCCGCTGCACGGCAGGGCACATTTCGATTTGCAAAAAAGGCCAGGGGAGCCGGTGCTGCACGCGGTCACGTTGCGCCGCGCCGTGTCGCACGATACGCAAAGAGGCCACGTCAATGCACGTTACGCTGCTCGCGAGAAGGCGAAACCGACAAAGGGAGGGTACACGCCTGGGCAGAAGCTAGGCCCAACGCAGGCTTGTGGACCCGTTTGCGGGCACCTGGCAGCACGATCTAGCAGCGGAGGCTGCCAATAGATCCCTAACTGGCACACTTCTGTCCCTCGCTATGCCCGATAAACTTGAATGGGATGAACTCGTGGTGTCTAATCATCGAGGGCATCCCCCACGATACCACGTCGCAAGATCCCGAAGGAATCAATCAACTGGCTAGCCCGAATGGCTGTCCTCCTATCGAACGGCGAGACGGCGACGAAGGTGGAGCACGACCGAGGATCTTTACCTGCTCGGTACAGACGCATAAGTCGTGATTTGCGACCGTGGCTGGAGCTGCTGCGTAGTGTCGGTGGTCTCTACGTCTTCCTCGAGACCCTCGCCAGGCAGGGAGAGCTAGATCGAGGAAGAGAATCGCCCGGTTTTCCCGTTGGAGGATATGTCGTCGGAACAGAGTAACTCTCGCGGCGCTGGCTACGTGGACACCACACGGTACGACGGATTGCGGACGATGCCTGGTGGACGGGTGCTCTCTCTGCCGGCTAATGGAACTGGAATCGTCGTCGTGTACGCTCGCGACTCCGTTCGGCTCCCTGGATCGGCCTACTACACGGCCACCGTGCTCGCGCAAGCGTCCTCGTCGCCGGGGTACACCGCCGTATATTGATCGGAACGTGGCCCGATCCGGACGTAACGAGCGACGCGGAATTTCTAGTACGGCGGTGGTGCGCGCCTGGACGTCAGGCAAGGTCAGATTTCAGCGATCTCTCGCCCACGAGGACCTGGTGCCACGCTGCACTTCATTTCCTCCGGCGCGGGCGCGGGCTCGGCCGGGTCAACATGACTCCTCTCGCGCTGAAGGCGCGACGGATCGGGGCAGATTTCGGTTATCCTTAGGCACGAGGAGTACCGCACGGTGTGGCCTCTGTGGCGGAGAGTATAGTTCCTATCTGCTGCCATTGATAAGGTCGAGTTGAATATTGTTACATTAGGAGGATAGTGGATTCTCCTTTAGACAGAATCAGACATTGGCTGCGCTACAAGTTGATCAGGGAAGAAATCGATCGGTGCTTAATAAAGGGCAATGGGCAATCCCAGTTTCTGCAACCCTTGGCTGCGAAGACACGGTGTAGCCTCTGTTGCGCAGACCGGAATACATTAACTGTTCCTGAGTATTGATCCGAGTAGCCTGATCAAGGCGGCGACAATAACGGGAATTTAGGAAGTGCGTAGCAGCGGAAATGTAATTGAAAGCTTGCCGCTTGCCGTTTGCCAGTAGCCAAGTTCTGGAATCTTTGTGAGCCCCGACGATAACGGCGGTTCTCTTATCATCCCGCGGACCGTACGCACGCTAGCCTCAGATCACAGTGCACCTACCTATCTCCCGATAGGAAAACGCAAGTGTGCATCAAACTATGTATGTACTCGGAAAGGAGCGACATATTCCCCGACCCCGATTCGGGCTTAAGGCTGTTACAACACCCACAGACTCTCAAAACACCACCAAATTAGTGTACTATACTTCTTATTTTTAGGGCATATATTAATCAATGTACCTATCGTATAAATATTGTACAGAAATATTAAAAAATGGCCGAGTACGTACGAATTTTAAGATCCGTTAAAAACTTTTTTTGCCACAGGCAATTTTAAACACAATTTAGACTTAAAGTTTTAGGGACATTTTTCGGATAAAACTGATATTCTCTTCAAATGTCCACGATTTCGACAAATCGCCATGTACTTCTGTAGCAAATGTCATGTAAATTGTGATCATTTTTGGTTTTTTATCCTACGTCAAACTGTACGGGAGAGTGTCCTTTCAAAAACTGCAAGAATGGAAGAGCACCATCAACGCCATTTTGTTGAAAAAAAATAGTCACAATTTTTTTATCTTAATATATAAAGCAGAAAGTGTTTGTGTGTTTGTCTGTCGCCTAAAAACTTTCGAACGGCTAGCTGCTAATCCAGATGAATGTGACTAAGTAGGGTCACAAAAAGAATAAATGAATAAAAAAAAATATTTATAAAATGAGTACCTAAATTTCGGGCGAACCCGAGTAGTAAAGCTAGATTTATTCCGTATAAATCCCTTAAAAAAAATTTCGTTTTTTTTCTAATTTCGGCCCCCCCCCCCCCAAAAAAAAGAAATCTGAAATTTACATATAATTTTCAGGCCTCCAAGGTGGCCTACCCCTTTAATCGAACCCCCTAAATGAAAGCCTAAGTAACACCATAAATAAAACGGACGATCCTCCCCAAGAATGGCACCCGTTTCCCATGAATATAAACGAGGCTACAACGTGCCGAATTTTCTGGACAAATGAAATTTCGGATCAGTCCGAACTTTGTCTCGCCTCTGATAGCAAGGAACGTTCGCGATATCGGTGTGCACGAGGTAACGGGTGCGGCGGGCACAGTAACGCCCGCCGTCTTAGCCCCGGTGCACACGAGCGGCATGCGTCATTTTGCAGCCGCGTGAATGTGACGTTGTGTGTCAGCAGTACATATGTATATGTATACGGGGAGAGAGAGAGAGAGAGAGAGAGAGAGAGAGAGAGAGAGAGAGAGAGTATATATAGATATATATAAAATATATATGTATATTTTGCGGCAGTATTGTCGTATTGACGCGACTGCAAAATGACGCATGCCGCTCGTGTGCACCGGGCCTTATCCTCCGAGGCGCCCATTACCGAAGCCGAGCTGGATGTCGGTATCGCGCGAACGAAAGTGTCGCGGCGCGCAACAGATCGCGGTTATGCATCTCAGAACGTCTAGGGTATTATCTATCCCGCGGCTCTCGTGCACCATGCATTATGGATTTTCTGGTCGCGATCAATCTTGCCCGACGCGCGGAAACGATTCGAGCAAGGCCAAATATGCGCCGTGGAGGGACAGATCCGTCGCGACGATACGGCATGCGACTTCTTATGCAAATGCGAGTGTGAGTGCGCCCGTTCCCACTTCCCAGCCCCCGCTGCGGGGGTGAAGGTCCCACTGGGTGTTGCCGAAGGAGCACTGCGGCGCTTAGCGTGCTTTCGCGAACCCTTTGCGCGACGTGGACGCTCGCGATACGCGCGCTCCCTCCGCGAAACGATAGACACGACGCACAGAAGCGTATTGAATAACCGAATCGATCGGACGATTAGTGCAATTGTTTACCACACAGCCACTTTAATATTCAACGCTCTCAACCGACTTTCACTTGGCGGAGAAGTTACGTAAGCCGCGAGCCCGGCTTTGAAGGAAGTAATCTTTCGAGAAAGCAGGTTGCGAATAATTTTGCGATATAAGTAACATCGCCGGTGGTTGTTACTATTCGTCGAGGTGTAGGACGCCGCGATAGGAATTTTTCAAGCTTGTTCCGCTTGAGAATGCCAGCTGAACGTAACATGGACCAACTTTCTTTGAATTTATGAATGAACGTGGCCACGCGATTGGATGCAAACTAGACAGCACGTGGCGATAGACGAAAGCGTTTGCAGGCGTGATGGAAGAATTCCACGCGATCTGGTGTCGTATACTATCGCGTTCAGTTATCAAGTACCTATATGGTAGAATTAGAAGAAAATTTAGTTCCCCAGGACACTAATTCTGACACACAATTCTGCATGCTTTTACTTGTATGCATAAATTTCAGTATATTTCTGCGGAGTGACCAATCGCTGAGCTATTCTTTCATATTGTATTGTACTGTTGAATTTGTTCCGAGTTATTTTCCAATGCGTCATAATCATACTAAGCTGCTCGCTCGCAGGAGGAGGAAGACAGTATCGATCGGTTAGGAAATCGTTAATCAACGTCGCGGCTACGTTATCAGGATTTCTGATTGTCCAGTGTTGTCGTTCGTTTGAAAGGGTGTAGTTCTAGGGAATCGATTTCGGATTAAAGACGCCGTTTGAGAGCCCCTGGGAACTGATTAAGAGGTATTATTTTGCATTCGCTATCGGACGGCTATGCATGCTGAAGGGTCAAAGCAGGCCATCTTAAGCCGCAGATAAATGAAAAAAATACTACGAGCGTTAACGAAGGGAGCCAAAAGGTCTGATCGGTCGGAGACTGTTCCAGGAATCTGTTTCGAAAGCATACTTTTCTTTCCAACGATCGGGGATCACGCGATTCCAACACGCGCTTACGACACTATAGTACCTACCTAAATCCATGGAACATTTATAAAATTTCATTTCACACATTTCCTCCCTGTTTACCATTTTAATTACCATTACCATTAGAACCGCTTAATCATTGATATATTTATTTTTTCCAAAAACTCATGGAATACTTAATCGGTTTTCATGATTTAGGTCCATTTCTATTTCATTCAGAATGGTCTTATGATCGGAGAAACTGTAGAGTTTCCAAAAAAAGAAAATTTTTTTTTTTTGTTTTAAAGGTGTTTTAGGGTCTTAAAAATAATATTATGTGGTGCAATTGTATGGTGCAGGGATCGCAGATTACAGTACTTAAAACTTTAAACGCGTTTTTCTCGAAACGACTTTTTTTTAACTGGCCGGAAACATAACTCGAACAAATCTTCACCGATCGATCTGAAAAATGTACAGTATATTCAAAATTGCTTTCTCCAGCGACGTACGTAGGATTTTTTTTACAAACAATTTTGTAACGATTTTTTCATGAAATTTTAAACTTTTTTTTTCAAAAATGCATCAATTCGCGAAAAAGCAATATATCGAAAAAATCCTACGTACGTCTTTTGCTGTTGTTCTATAGAATCGAAAAAACTTTGGTTTTTTGTTCCAGGTCAAAAATTGCGGGAGTTAGGTTTCCGGCCGTGGACCCTTTAAAAAAACAGGCACCGACGGAGAAATGCTGCGCAGCCACCATTTTGTCATGAACGAAGTTGAAAAAAATATTTTTTTGTACTTCATAAGAAATTATAGAATTATAAATCCCATTTTGCAGAACTTCGATTGATCTCTTTATTGCGCAAAAAAAATTCCCGAAATATGCCTATTTTTTCGTGCGCTACAGTGGTGTAACCCCTTAAGCTTTCGTGATACCGCGTCGAATCGAATTTCTCCGTGCTCGATTTGATTTCGAAAAACAGATATAGAACAAGATAGTGCCGATTGTTTATTGGATACGTAAACAAACATGTACAATTAATCGTACCAGCGACGGTCTTATTGATCGTTTATCACTGTTTTACTTGACTTCAGATTCTAGATGATTTTCTTTTCAAGATGTTTCCTACATTCCTCGATTCAATTATACAAATTTATCCACGAGACTTATCTAAATTTTAAAATATGCGCCATTATATGTTATTGGAATATCTATTTCAGGCATCTTCGATCTAGAAGACTCGGCAAGAAAAACAGAAATAGCGACAGACAAGATTTCCGTCGCCGCTTTCGAAATTTCGCAATTTATTAACGTGGCGCACACGTCGGTAACGGTAATCGCGTTCTACCGTGTAATCCATAAAAAATGAAAAGAAAAAGTTAGATCGATCGCGATTGCAATAGATAAAGATGCCTCTTGGTAGATCAACGCGATCCAGTTAGAATGGAGAGCAATTTGAAAAAAAAGAAACCGATCGTGATATCCGACCAGCGAAAAGTTCAGTCATCCTAGACTCAATAGCATCACCGTCCAACTCCAAACGAATAAATAAATTTGTAATTACATTTCGAATATATAGATGGATTCGTCTAAGATAATACACACATTTAATTAATCGATATCAACCAGGTTGAGTGTAAATAGGCGCGAAGAGAAATTTCCCTTCTAACATACTTTATCGATTCAATTGGTAAACACTCGATGTAAACGATACAAAAAAAAAAAAAAAAAAAAAAAAAACAACACGCGTTTATGTCGAGGGAACAGGTTCGATCACGATGAACGTACAAAGTGCGGATGCTCGTCTCGACGTAATAAGACAAGTCGAAGGCGCTGCGTTCGCTTCGATAGACACGGTAGGATATTTCGTTACCATAGAACGTAGCGATACGAATTTTTATGTTTCTACCAATGGTGCCTGAACATGGAAACCTACAGACTGCTAAAGAAACTTTCCTCCTCGATAAACTTGATAAAAGATTACACTTGCTAATCGCCAGATGACGTTGCAATTTACACTCAAGCCGGAAATGAGTATTACAATTACACGCGATAAATTTGGAAGAGATAGGGCAATGTAGCTATGTAGCAGCTCGAATCATCGTGTACCACGTACACACATACGATAATTGTACAGAACTAACGTTAACTTCAGTCAATCATTACGATACGATAGTTTCTAAGAACGTGCAGCTCCGTTTCGTTTGTTTTTCCGCGCAACCATCGAAAAAGGACGTGAGACACGTCGATCGCATGCATGCACGTTATCACGTCTCGCTCGAACGGGCGGACCAGCCGTTTCGGCTCACTCAATAATTCGGTTCGCAATATCGATCCATCGTTGGGTCGCGGATGTATAGAAAGGGGGGGAGCAAAACCGATAGGACAAAGGGAGACAGGTTGCCATAGAGTAAGAACGTATAAGAACGTACATAATAAGAAAGGAAGGCGGATAGGAATGTCCGGATCACCGGATTTCCATAGGGAATGAGCCGCTGCTCCGCGGATCGCGCACGTTCTCGTGTCCAAAATGGCTGGTCGCTAAAATTAGCGTCGGAAAGGAACGAAACGATACCGGATAGGACGTTGCCGTCGCTACCTATGCCCTGCTTCCACTCACCTTGACGTCGACGAAAAGTCATATAAAATGGTATCGCCCTGCTGGACGGCCGCCTTCTAGCGTGAAAATTGAACGGTGGTTCGTGGGTGTATCGAGACAGATGGATCGCTCTGTCGGGGTGCACCCCAGTGTCTCGTTTTACGTATTTCTACTACGATGTGTCGCCACACGAAAGTCGGTCGGGGGAACGGTTCAAGTCGCGGCGACGTGACACCGTCTGTCCAATGCCTTCAGCTTTTCCTCGCTGCCCTTTTCCCCACTCGATGGCAAACTATGCTTTGTGCCGTCGGATTCTTACGTCCGCTCGAGCTTTCCTGCGGCTTTACGTGCTCTTGTGCTCTTCCTAACTTCCTCGCTTGCGACGTGCACACGAAACGTTCCGGCTTCTGAGACGGCTACTGTCTGAATACAACTGCAAGTGCTTCGAGAAAACAGGGCCGTAAGCATGGCTCCGCGACTCCCCGAAATTGATAGCGGCGCCCCTACCTTCCCTTCCACACCAGTCGTTTTTTCCCGTACGATGTCACGTGACCTACTGATATTACGACCAGTGACGCAATAAAGGTTTCCTCGGTTCCACTTCGGTTGGATCTTTCAGAACGATTCCGATAAGAGTTTCAGACAGACAGTTGTCGAGAAATCAATGTTTTCTGTCTGTTTGGGCCGACTTTACCGTTTTCCTTAGCCATGCATGCGTGTCCCGCGTGTCCCGCGTGTCCCCCGTGACCCGTTGAGTCTTGATGCCGTATCGTTGTATCTCCAAGTCCACGCACTACCCTACCCCTCTCCTCTTTCATCTCTATTTTTTTAAGCATAAAGCTTTGAGGTTAGGTTCGATAGGAGCATTACTACATATCATGTAGTAAGTATGTGTTTTTGTATTTGTTGCGCAATAGAGGTATCATTATTGTCGAACACTCGAACAGTAGTTGAAGCGAACATGAGAATGTAAAAATTGACATGCGATACCGAGAGCTCGCTGCGATTCGAATGGTTTGAAAAAATGGCGGCACTGTGATCGCGTTCAATTATAGATTACCACCGATACCTACCTACTTGCAAATTTGGAACGTCTTGAAAATTGTCTTTATTGGGATCGGTTGAGAGATTAGCATTTTGATATTCGATACTTTTGCAGCGGTTTTATAAAATTCTAGGAAAATCAAGTATACAACTTGTTACTAATGATTTATTAAAAGATCCCCTGTAGGAATACAATATTAAATATCAATTATTTACTCGCACCCTGATGCACTATTAAACGGCATTGTGATACGTCAAACGAAACCGTAAATACTTGTGCACCGAACCGAGTAACTGAGTAACATAACCTCTCGGTCAGTACCAGTACGAAACGTAATTGCGCACGTGACGTGCATCGCGGTTTACTTTCCGTATAAATGCATCGATTTACATTCAATAGAATTATCAGTGTTGCAGATATTGTTCATATTTATTGGTACTATGTTAATTAAATCGTAGTAAATGTTAGCGCAACCCAGTTTATACGCAACGTCGAGTTTTTCTTAATTCAAGACAGCACGCTTCGAAAGCCGTTAATTACTGTCGATTATTAATTCGTACGCGCAATATATCAGAAGATATTGCAAAGAAATGACTTCGCCATTTACTTGCATCACATGCCACGTGGGATTCCGAGATCTGGAAGTGCAAAGGCAGCACTACAAGTCAGACTGGCACAGATACAATTTGAAGAGGAAAGTAGCCGAACTACCTCCAATAACCGTAGAAGAATTCCAGAAGAGAGTGATCGCGCAAAGGAACAAAGACGATAAACAAAGGGAAGGCGAAACACTGAGCTGCAAGATATGCAAAAAGAATTTCAACACTCGGAATCAATATGAGAACCATTTATCCTCCAAGAAGCATAAGGAAAAGTCTGCGAGGCACGACAGTATTTCAGAAGCCATGAACGAGCAAGCGAACGGTGACGCTGATCCTACAACGCGTACAGACATCGGAAGCGAAGAAGAGAGTTCAAGTAGCAGTGGCGAACGATCGACCGACGATATGGAAGCGGATTCCGACGTAGAGTCTATAGATTCTGACGAATGGATCGACGACACCGAGAATCGGGTGAAAAATAATGATTGCTTATTTTGTAGCCATCACAGCAGATGTTTGGCGCGCAACTTGAAACACATGACTGTGGCGCATTCGTTCTTTATACCGGATCCTGAATATTGCGTAGATATTAAAGGGTTGCTTACTTACCTCGGAGAAAAGATTTTCGCAGGATTCTTGTGTATTTGGTGCAACGATTCTGGTAAGGAAATTGAAATTTCTATTCGAAAGGTTTTGTAATAAATTATTATTATTATGCGTGTATATAACGATTTTTATTAACAGGGAGAAGTTTTCAAAGCGCGGAAGCTGCCAGGGCACATATGATCGATAAGGGGCATTGCAAAATGTTGCACGAAGGAGATGCGCTGGCGGAGTATGCAGAATTTTATGATTATTCGTCCAGTTATCCGGACGCAGAGACTAACGATCTAAATACGGAGGTGGAAATACCAGAGTTAGACGACAGCGACTATCAACTAGTATTACCGTCAGGGGCCGTTGTTGGTCATCGATCTCTGATGAGATACTACAAACAGAACTTAAATCCAAATAGGGCATTCGCAGTGCCGAAAAGCGAGAAACTACACAAACTATTATTACAGTATAGAGCGCTTGGATGGACGGAAACGCAAAAGGAATCTGCTATCAAGAAGGCCAGGGATATTAAGTATATGCAAAGAATACAGGCCAAATACTCTATGCAATTGCAATTGAAGGCAAATAAACTGCAAAGATACTTTAGACCTCAGGTGAACTTCTAGATCTCACTGTTGTATGTATAAACATTATTGCGAGACTGCATTCCCATTTAAATTATATAATTTTTATGAAGATTAAATTGTTAGGCATGCTTATTGCATTGTACATTTATACATTTATTGCCAGAAATAAAGTTGTACTTGGTTAATTGCAATCTGCACTTAACGGAGAGTAATGTTGAACAAGATTAGACAAGACCACGGGTCGTTATAAACTTTAATATTTATTTGGCGGATATCTTTACAAAATAACTTGTAATATATTTTCGTAACACGCGACACCAACAAAAATATTCCTTGTAACTTTCACATTATACTCGTGTGGACCCATTTATCCAGTAATTCCTGTAATTCTTTTAATTCCTGTAATTCCTGTAATTCCTTCCATGAGTTAAATCACTGTTTTCGATATATCGTTACACACGACACGGATCTAGAAAATAATCCGTGTTCTCTGCGCTCTTCAGCGAGGGCTGTAAAAAAATGCGCACCCAATCGAAAGCGATGAAATATTATATACTGTGTAGTGTGTATGTGTACCACACGTATGCCGTATACGATATACAATATACATACATACTTTCAATTTACCCACCACCATCAAACTGTAAAATCTACAGAAGAGTTAAGAAATGTCAAATTGCACAACACTTGACAGTTGACATACGACTTTTGTGAAGTTTGTTTGGGCATGTTCCGCAGCGAGCGTCGCGAGTCCGTTTCGAATTAGCAGAATCAGCAGAATGTAGAACAAAAGCCCAATGAACGAAACGCTAAATCGATCATTATTCTAGCATCTGTCAACTCTATCATTGTTCTTACTGTTTCTTTTTGGATTTTGTAATTTTCTTTTTTGTTCCATAACAATACATGATTGAGAACACAGGCGAGGGTCAGAGCAACCGATGCTTCGAAATTTCGAATACGTTCTACGTGAAACACGCGGTCCGTCCGCCCTTCTTAGATACGATTAGTTTTGCAAATTCGTCTTTAAGACAAACACACATTACAACAAGAGCTGTTATTGTCATACAACGATACACATAGTTTACTCTACTGCTCTTTGGTAATATTTCTCGGCTGATTGAAGATTTCTCGGATAACCTTAAAGAATCTCGTCCCTTCGCTTCCCTTTTAATTCAGTATCTTTACCATCAGCTTGAGAGCTTGATGAGGAGGAGCGGGTCTGATCGACTCCTCGAGATCCTTGTACGGGATTTCCGCCTCCACCTGAAAACCGTGTTTCAAGCATACTTTCTGGGAAAACATGCCCGTGGCGTCGGCTTTGAACACCTGTAAACGCGCGATGAATTAAACCACCTGCCAGGGAACAATTTACTTCTCACACAGAACATTTACATACACTTCGTACGAAGTACACCGCGTGCAAAGAGGTACCTCTCGAGGAGAGGAAAAACGGGTGCATTGCAATTACATACATGTTGGTAAACGAAAATCATCCCATGCATATTAATCGAAGAAAGAACATGCTGAAACATAACCGAAATGTGAAAGATCGTTGGACGATCACGCTTTCTACGACACCGTCGTGCTAGACAGAGACAGAGGCAGATGTTAGGTTTATCCCCAAAGTACTAAAAATCAATTCGAAGATCGAAGCACGAGTATATAGGTAGGTACCGTCGAATCGTTTTGGCGATTGTGTGTACGAAACCAATACGCTATTAAGGAGGTAAATGAATAGTCAAGTTTTGGAATTGTATATTATTTATTGGTATATTTATCAGAAGATTGCTAGGTATAAAATAATGAAATAATGAAATAATGAAAGAATGAAAGAATGAAACAATGAAACAATGAAACAATGAAATAATGAAATAAGCGAGGCGAAATAGCTGCAAATTATAATTGAAATTTCAGGATGTGCTGTAAAATTAGAACACGCCTTACGCTAGGGACATGATAAAGGTCACGGGGCGACGATTCTAAATGAGCGAGATCTTTTTCGTTCAACTTAAACGCGCATGCATCAGATATTTACGATACATCACGACAGTGTTAAGCTCGCTGAACTACCTTGAAGCCGGCATTTCTCGCTGTTTCTATACTGTCTGCCATCAGGATGTTCGCCAAGCCCCTGCCGCGGAAGTTTGCACCCACGCTGAGGATCCGACACTCGAACAACTCGTCGACATTGTACTTGGAAAAGAGATCGATTTTCTCATTAACTTTATAGAGCAGCCCAAAAATTATTTTGAACTTCTCGTCGCTTAGTTCTGCCAGTCGGCGTTCAGCTTCTTCGCGTTCCCCCTTCTTCAGGATCCCGTTCAAAGCCATACCTGCTATCTGATAGGACAGGTCTTATGATCGACAATGAACTTAATAATCTTCAAGGTCCGTGGACCGCAGAGGGAACGTTTGGTAGTCAGCAGAAAAGTGACAGTTGAAGTAGCGTATGAAATGAATGATCGGGTTTTCGGAGAAACATGTGGTCACATTATATTACAATGATGGAGATTCTATAGGCCTTTCTTCGATTTCACTTACCGTTCCATTTTTATCCACCAGCATCCGCGAGTATCCCTGCTTTAAAGTGAGCTGGCAGTGTCTCTCCAACTCGAACTGGCTTTCACCTTTCTCACAAAGCCCGACTGCATGGTTCAGCGGCTCGTCGGCAAAGAAATTCCATTTCAAGTGGTGGATTGCGTCCTCGAAACGATTTTCCGGGACTTGCACGACCGTTAAATGATCGGACATCTTTGGGGGTGGTCACGGCACGAATTTTCCGCGCACTGAAAGGATTTTCCACGCGCGCACCAGCTTTCAGTAGGGAGAGCTGGCTCATATGGGAAAAGGTCCATATATTGATTGACCCAGTTCGAGAAATTCATCGGCTAAAGTGCTTATGCATCCGTCTTAATTATTCCCAAAGCGGAACGCCCGTTCCGCTGACTATAAATAACGCTGTATCTATAGGAAACCCATGTATCCATAACGTCTGCATCACCTTCCAATGCCAATAGAATCCATATAATTCAAAAGAAACACGCGTTTTTACGCTTTCGAGCAGAATAAATGGCGTACAAATATTACCAAGTGAAGATGCGCGATTTAATTGTGGGATACCGCGACGATTATGATAGGATGATGGAGAAGAATATAAACATGGACGTAAATATATACGTATATGTATATGCATATGTACATGTACATGTGGATGTTTATTAGTCATCGTTTCTTACCGAATACTTGGATTCTGTAACCTTCCGTAATATTGTAACAATAAGAATACTTTGAATTGCGTTTATACATAATAGCTGCCTGCTATACAAAGCCTGCGATATCGCGATCAACGAGAGATCTATCACACCCCACTTAGCCGTACTGCGAAATTAGTATTGTCTAAGGATTTTTGTGAGAGGATTAAGTTGTCTTATTTCGTCATACTTCATTGGACTCGCTCTTTAACACATTCGCACTCAGAATCGAAACATACTTTCTTTAATACTTCAGTGTGTGAAAACAAGCTATTTTTACAACGTTTAGAATAAAATATCGTCGTCTCCTTCATCAAGCATGTTTGGAGTTTCAACTTCTCTGTCAGCAGCTTTCATTGCTTTTCTAATTACTTCCATCTGAAAGAATAATTTCAATATTTCTGCGTGCTCTCCATTGGAAAGTAAGGTATTTAAATGTTGTTACCTTAGCTTTGGCCAGTTTCTTCTTATCCTGTATCTTCTTTAGCCGATAGAACTCCTCTCTCTCCAGTTCGTCCAGCTCAGAAATTATATAGGCTAGAGTTCTTTCGATTCTCGGAATGATAACATGCTCGATAGCATTTACACGACGGTTTGTGATTTTAATAACCTCGTCCAAGGTCACGAAACTGGTCTGCAACGACGCTAACTCTACTAATAGCTTCACCGCTCTTTGATAATTCTTCTTCAATTTTGCCAGCTGCTGGCCACCGCGGGCCAAACCTGCTAATTCGTACGTGTCCGTGCCATCTTGGTACGATTCGAACACTGGAAGGTTAACACCGGCGACGTTATCTTTCTTAGAACGGATTTTAATTTGTGCTTTTGTCACATTCTGTAGAACTACTTGATTGAAGTCTCCAGTCGCAAACTTCGCTTCGGCTAGGGAGAATGCTGCTTCTTTCATCACTTCTCCCATCAGCGTTTTCGTCTAAACGGAAAGGCAAGAGAATGAAAGAAAAGCATTATTAGTGGACAAGACGAATGATGGTTGATGGTTAAAGGCAAGGTACGCGCGACACGTTTTATACCTCGATAATTTTACCCAGAATCATTCGAAAGCGCATTTGCAATGCATCTGCCTTCTTCTTCAACAAACCATGACCTTTCTGCGCTCCCTGTAAACGGGATTTCATTAACATTTGGGCGCTGAAACAGAGATAGAGCGCGCGCATTAATATCCGTTAGATTACTCATAGTTGTAGAATGTTTATCTAACTGAAATCATGCGACAAAACAGAGAGAATATGCAAATGAACCTGGGAACCTTGGTGTCAGAATTATGAAATATAACCGCGATACATTGGCGAAATATCGAATAATAATGTGTCGATGATATTACGGTGCATTGAAAAACGCGATTTAAACGTTTCAACGTTTCAACGTTTCAACGTTTAAAAGTCAAAGTCAATGTGAGATAGGGTTACACCCATTTAATGACGAATGTTGCGGGAGGGTCGATGTAATTCGGTCGAAAACGATAATGGATAGGAAATAACTGAAAAATTGTATGAATGAACAAACGAAGAGTGTTTAAGCAATCTGTGCAGAAAATACTTACCCCCGAGAGGGGAAAATTGCAAGTTTATCCTTTCCAGACATAGCTGCGAGAACTATCAAGCAGACAGGAATGAGATTGATCAGCTGACTCGCGCGGGACCGGAAATTTCACAGGCATCAGGCAAATGGAGCATGCGCCGCTTGGTAAACCGCGAAACTTTGAAAATGCCAAGAACAAGATCGGGCGCTGCCTTGTTATCACTTTCGCGGACAACACTATCAAACTTTCAGCGGCAGTGATATTCTCATATTTAGAGTTTCTTTGTTTCTTTCGATATTGAAGTATTACGTTTTTTGCTTTTATTCATCGAGTATGTGAAACAATTGAACATTGAAATTTCTCCGTATATTCAACATTTCAACATTTCAACATTTCGTTAACTACTCAATTTCAGTAAAAAATTCATCAGATTAAAGTAAATATTTCACGTGAAATGATTAATTCACTACAAAAGCGAAAGTAAATAAATAGAAATCGAATGATTCTCAATGGCGCAGAACCATGAAACTCGCTACTCGTTTGAAGAAATGAGAGCTTCTTTTATACAGCGGCTAATAAAAGAGGATCGTTGTTTTTCCATTAGAGATAACGATTCGAAGGATACGTTCAGAATAGACGTGTGCGCTGTCGATCCGCATAGCACGCAAAAAACTTGCTGGCAGCCGGGAATAATAAGAAGAGCTTGCGAGGAAATACTCATGAGAATGAATATTAATCGTCTTTAAATACATAGGTTTGTACGTGGTTAATTAATATGGAACGAAGCAAAGCCATTCTGTTATGGCGTTTTCGGACGGTCGCACTGGGGCGCACCGAGTGCGAATTTTGGCCAATCGGAGGCGAAAAAGTTCACGCTCTTCGGTTCCGATTGGGTAGGGTTCGCACTCGGGCCGCCCCAGTGCGACCGTCCGAAAACTCCATTAGATCCAGTATAGAATTATTTTCTTCCAGTGAACTGCTGACGGCTTTAAGAAAAGCAACATGATTCACGTGCCAGATATTTCTAAGGATTTTATTTTAAATAAGGCAGTTCGGGATGCGACGAATGTTTTACTTAAGCCATACATGCCAGCGATGCTATCGGAGTCCTGCCACCAAACTCCGAACATTTTCCAAAGTCAATACGAAATGATGCACCACATTACACAGAGCTGTGCATCAAATTCGCAAGATTTTTTACTCAAAATGGCGACGATCGCGTGGGACTTTCTAAACGTTTTAAACGCATTTGAAAATAACGTCAGGAGCCAAGTTGTGGGAGAGCGGGATCTGGGTCCTCTGGACTGATATCAAATTACGCTTCTATCATCGCGGGAACAAGTATTTAGCGCCGAGATAATTGATATAAGTATTTTTAATAACACTGTACAAAGAAATTTCGTACAAGAACTTACAATAAAGCTAGCTGTCCAGGTTTCAGCACTTGTCTTACATTCATATTTATTCTAGCATCGGATATGTACGCTTTTGCTCTGTTCCAGTCACTGTTCGCATCACTATTATGCGAATCATCGTCGTCCGACGGTGCCCATGGTGCGCTACTAGCCGGCAAAATTTTCGGTACCCCATGATACCTCAAACGAGATTTCTCAGACATCACTACTATATCGCCGCTTCGTAGAAATACAGCACTAGCTGCGTCGTCTTGCGCGAGTCCGCCAATTAGAAATATCGCTGTTTGACCGAAACTTATAGAAAATAAGGGCGCGCCGACATTCACCTCAGAATGGTCGGTATGTCCAGCCAAGGTCGAATTCATTCTATAGAAATTTATAATTGCCGCTTCAGCTTTAAAATCTGCCAGATTCAAAGATTCCGCCAGAAACCAAGTCAGCAATGACAACTCGTCAGGCATTTCTGTCTTACTCGTTTCTGAGTATAATTTGGTATCCCAGTTATGATGATACCCCAATGTTGCCCAACGTAGTTTTGGCAGCATAGCTCGGGCTTCGCTGGACTTTCTGAAATCAATATTATACATCCATGTATCGCGAACATCTTCCTTCGGGTTGTTGCAGGTTGTACCATCGTACCCGAAACATGTATCCCACCAAGGTCCGTCGTCGCTCCAACTGTTGCGGGCATCTAGATTTAGTTTGGACGGCTTCCTCGAGTAATCCTTTAAACATTTTGTGATCCAATACCGTTGTCCGTCAGTGGTGAATGGATTTTTAATAAAGATGAGTCCTGCTTGTAAACGCATAAGTAGTTAATCAACAAAGCGTTTGTTAGCGACTCAATTGTGCTTTACCTGGTATGTCTAAAAGCTCGTAGATTTTCCAGTCTTTCACTGGCCTCAGTCCCAATTCACGTTCACATTGTTCGTTCAATATTTTCCCTTTGAGATTAATAACCTAAAAACCACTCGACTTGTAGACATTCGCAAACGCGCAAGAGTTACAATGCGGTACGTACTTTATTGCAATTGGGATGGTCTAAATCAATTACACCATTCAAATCCGGAGGTGGATCTCGCCTTTTATAATATTTAAAGCTGTCCTTAAACGTCATTTTGAATCATGGATGTCGCCATGTTTATTAACTCGTGCGCAGGACATTAGACCGATTAGAGTGATTAGACGTCGCACCGGCACGTCGCTAATAAATAATGTTCTACGTCAATCCGAGATTCATGTAATTTGAAAGTAGATTTTAACGCAGATACGGTTAAATGCTTTAGATGTTTGAATACGAATGTCATCATTTTGACCCGGTTGCCGCCCCTGGCAATCGAAAGTAAGTATCGATGATCGCGAGCCGTGAACTATTCAAGCGTGGCGTTTCCGCGAAGCCTCCGTAGAAATCGATTTCACAGCGATAGGTGATAGGTATGTGTCGACCGACGACGCATGACAAGCAATCGAAGATGAATCCACCATGCTAAGCTGACATGTGACTGCTTACGTGGTAAGAAACGGTAAGAAACGGTAAGAGACGGTAAGAGACGGTAAGAGACGGTAAGAGACGGTAAGAAACGGTAAGAAACGGTAAGAAACTGTAAGAAACTGTAAGAAACTGTAAGAAACTGTAAGAAACGGGCGAAGCATCCGTGAAGCGGGGGGAGCGCGTAAACGACAGATCGCGTATTACGATCGTTCGATTCACATTTAGCACAATATCATCATCGTGATCGCGAGCGCTAATGGCCAGATACGTATCGAAAAAGTGTGAGTGTCAAGCAATTCCTATTTTTCTCCTTTCGACCAACCCGTACGCGCACGGTAATGGGCCGTGACTAATTTTAGAGCGTAATTTTCGCATAATGACACTGCCGGGAAATCTATGATTTCATAGAGCCGAAGAGAGGCACGCCGGCCGACTTCAAGGCTTTTCGAAAGCTCCGGGCAAATTAATAGCGCGCGCCGCGTCAAATGATCGTCCATTACCCGTCGCTTCCATTCTCCATAAATTCCACCCACCCGCCTCGGTCACGACTGTGATCACCTGCGCCCGTAACCCGTAACAATGCGAACGGGTTTTCCTCGAGTTCTTAAGTTTGTGCGCGGGAAAGAATTAATTTCTTTTAAAATAAACTTCAAGTCAGACGCCGTGTACAATTAATCAATGATACAGTAAAACTGTACGTAGCGCGGCAGATTTGGAACGTACTTAAGACTCATGTGTTCGGAAGTCCCCGATACAGGAAATTATTAAAAAGATTATTTTTCCCAAAACTATTACTTTAATGAAAGTATCTATTGGCGACGCGGCGCGGTAGGAAAGAATTTTTCTAAGCTTCTGTTAGTGCAGATTTAGCAGTCCTCGTTAGCGCTGCAATA
Source organism: Andrena praecox (assembly GCA_963932275.1). Taxonomy (NCBI): domain Eukaryota; kingdom Metazoa; phylum Arthropoda; class Insecta; order Hymenoptera; family Andrenidae; genus Andrena; species Andrena praecox. The sequence continues at coordinate 120,391 of OZ010734.1, forward strand.
TCGAATTGTTTTCACGAGAATGGCTCGATCGATAGATCATCTCGTGAAAGTACTAGGTATCGTGATACATATGCCGTTACGAAAGGGATGAAAAGTTATTGTCATGTGTAGGAGAGCGCGTCGTGAATGCCGGCGCATTAAGGGAGTGCGTATTCTGACAGTTTCATGTCAACAAATGTCGTGCCCGCGGAGTCGCGCCCAGCCGTGGAGCCAGGCCTGCACCCGTGCTCGCGTCGTACTCGCGCGGCTCGGCCAATCGCGCGGCGTGGCAACGCCATCGGTGGCCAATGGCAGGCGTTCCCGGTGACGACGCGCGCCAAGAATAGCCCGTATGTATCGAGGCCGGTCGCGACCGCGAATTATCCACAGTCGTGCGCCGGCAGCCGACGGAGGAAGACGGTGCGGGGCGTACCGGGACACTGTGTTATCGTTCTCACCGAAAAGGTAGGACCCCCCCCCCCCCCCCCCCCCAGTAGATAGAGTGAAAAACCACCAAGCGTCTTCTGTGCGGCGCGTGATAAAGCTCCTCTTTTTGTAGGTCGACTCTAGTACGTGGCTATTCTTGTAATACGGTTCGAGGGTGCAATAATGTATTAAGGTGTATCGAGACTGCGGCCAGAGGATTTCGTCGGGATTCACGCGGGCCGGGCGATTAGACTGTCAAGTATATTCAACACTTACCAAGTTAGTGGGATTACAACAGTTTTTTCCTACTCCCCTAGCTGCTAGCGTCGGCTTTCAATATAGCGTAGTAACGTAGGTATGCAGATCATACGACTTTTCGCGTGTGCGGTTTTCACGAGGTTCAGTGAAATTCGTGAGATCGAGGAACAGGTGTGAGAGAATTATCGTAAATAACCGCGAAGACAGAAGAGTTCGTAGCTACATTCAAGGCCGTGCGACTACCGAGCGGAGCTTTATTACGAACATACGAACATGTTGCATTATTACGGCAAGAATCGAGAGAAGAATACATATGTTAAACGCGACGTTTGCTTGGCGAGAGGAATACCTACTTACCTACACTGTCGTTTCCAAAGAAAACGCTTCCTCTTAGATCTTCGCGTAGGTTTTATCATTTCTCTCCATTTCGTTAACACGAAAACACCATCTGTGCGTGTGGTGTTTTCACGAATATGAAGTTGGCTGTGCAACGGTCGATTATCGGTCTGAGGATGCGCTCGCAATAACCCGCGCGATTAGTGTTACGGATTACTAAATATAGCGAAACAGAGCATTGGCAACATTGTCACGAATCTCTACCGAGGACTGTATGTATCTATAGCGTCCTCGCACGGTACACCAGCAATGCTCCCGATTGCACGATACTTTTCTTAGCCTAAACATTTGAATGTTAAACTACCTACCTATATATTCGCTTCGCGGTCGCATCTTGTGCGCGCCGAGGTTTCCTTTTCTATTTTAAATGTTTCGAGTAAGTAATGTAAGTATATGTACATAGCGGACAGAATTGTCGGCGAGAGAAAATCGACTGGTTGCCGGGCATCTCCTTTCTGCGTCTACGCAAATGAAAGTGTATAATGTTTATATTGGCATGTAAAGTGGAGTTAAGGAGAATCACAAATAACCGTAATCATAAAACCTCATATTACGGCGGTTTAAGCGTGGGGCACGTTTATTATGAACGGCTCGGCGGTGTTTACTGGAAATGCATGCTCGCCGAGTGAACATATTTGTACGAAGGAAAACAAACGTTGCAATCGAGATATTTTTCGATCGATCTCGTTTGTTAACTCTCGGTTATATCATTTCTACATACCTATAATATCGTTGTTTCATATTTCTTCCTTTGAATAGGCACTCAGATTTCTGAATCTTCCTCTTCATCCTCTGCTCTACGTATATCCGTACGCCCGAGTACGAACTACGAGTAGCTCGAAGATACTTTACCGTCAATAATAAATAAAAAGCCACGGCGCCGGTTAATGAAAAGAATACAGAGAATTTTCGTTGCAACAATGAAGCGGAGAACGCGAGGATCTAAAGCAAGCTCGTATATGAATCTTCTCGGAGACTCGCCTTCGCGAAGCCATGAACCTTAAATGTTTACATTCGTTTGTAAACTTCCTCGGCGGCTGATAACCATTACACAACAATAATCTTATCTTTGCATTCGCTTGCAACCGAGTCGATCCGTCCTAAGGTGCAACTCGCTCGGCGCAATCGCAAACCCCTTTTCGTACATCGCAGCCCTTTATTTCCCACCGAAGAGCGCAGAATTTCTCTGATACTTAATCCTTGCCACTCACGCGATCGCCGCATCAAAGCAGATCGAAGGGAGAAAACAAATTCGCTACTCGCGTGCAGTTATACCTATCTTTTGAAAATCAGTTCGCACAACGAGGAGTGGCCAGACAGTATGTAGTAGGTAAAAATTTCTTTCAATGCAAAGACAATTCAATTTGAACAGACAGAGCAATGAAAAATTGCGATCGGCACAGCTTCACCTCGGCTATCTACCTCTTTTTTAGATAGGAACACAGTTTCTTCTACCTACCTAGGAGGTATAAACGAGGCTGTACCGATCCTCATTATCGGTCGAATCCAATCACCTCAGACAACTTCACCTTCAAATGGCTTCAAGTACCTACCGAGATTTATGGCAACGGGCTGATTTAGAATTTTGTGTTTTAACCGTTTGTTGACACTCTGGGTGTGAGCTACCCATAAGCTGATTTTCACCGCATCTGTACCTTCTACATCTACATATGTATATGCAAAATAAACCTCTTTTCTCTCAAAATAGGTATTATATGTATGTTTAAATTCTAATATTGAAATTTCTAAAAGTTACTTTAAACTTTAAAGATTTCCCTCGTTTTTTCTCGGCATATGGTGATCTAGAATTTTTTTTACAAAAACTCTGCTACAATTGGAATACATTGTAGAGAAGATATTCTGGCAGTCGTTGAAAAATTGCCCTGTGTGTGAGCTAGCCAGGTATGTGAAAGTTGATCGAAAAAAGAGTTGCGTCAACGAAGGGTTAATAGACATTGCTGGATCTGGAGCTGAGGCATCGTGTGCACAGCCTCGTCTCGAGGTTTCCAGGCCCAGCTGTCGGACAAGGCGAATATCTCAACAGATCCCGGCGCGCATTATCGCGATGCTTTTCAAGTAATTATCGCTGCGGAGTAGGTCGGACCTCATCGAGAGATTCCTCGCTCCTCCGCGACCATGACCTTACTGACATTTAATTCTTAGATCGTCGACGGCTTCGAAACTCGCCCATACAGGATCTGCACGTGTGCTGGATAACGTGCGCATTTCCATAACTCCGAAGGCCGGCGAATATTACAACTAGACCAATAGCCTTGCTTCCTCCGTCTTCTCCTACCCCTTTTATCTCGCTTTCATCGAGCCTTTCTTCTCTCCCCTCGTTCTGCTTTAGACTCCACGCTATTTCTCCATGCAAATCCCTTATATTAATCATCATCGTCACAGTAAACGAAGCCAGCTAACAATAAGTAGGAAAAATCTTCACTTCAGAATCACTTCTCATTAATTCTCACGAATCATGAGGGATCCCTTGCGATCTTATAAAAAATTACTCGGAATAGAGATCCTTCTCCTGCTCCTGCTATTGAGTAGAATAATAGGTTGAGTAGAATAGTAGGTTCGAAGCTACTATAACAGCAGTTAGCGTGCGTTTAGGAGTGAAAAGATAAAGGCACGGGTGCCTTTTTTGCAGAACTTGTGTACGGCTCCCTAAGAAAAGATCGCATCTCAATTAAGGTTTACCGCGGTCAAGGGAAAACGGTGGACGCGTATAAAAGCTCGCGGCTGATTTATTGGCGAGGGGCGAGCGAACGTGTGAGAGCTGGCTGGCTCCTCGAGTCACCTTCTTACACACAGCTGATTACAAAGTCGGGAGATGATATAACTGGATTTGCAAGTTGTCACGGTGAAAGAGTGAGAAGCTGGCCGGGGGGGATAAAGGGGGCCCCCGGTGGGGGAGGCCATTATTGTTCAAGGGCGTCAATGTACCGATTGAATTTAAAATGCTAATATGCATTCGCAGAGAAATGGCGATAGAGGAAGGATTTGTGTTGGGCGCGAACAGAATAGAGCCCGTGATCCTTATTAATATAAACGAGGTAGGTAGGTAGTCGCGCTGTAACGTTGATCCTGCTTCGCGTGGGCGGCAGATCATTCGCATTTTTAATATCCACCATCTTTGACACGCATTCGGTTCGCCAGTTCGCCAGTTCGCCAGTGTGGCCATTAAGGGGGTACTCCACTGTGACGCGCCAAAAATTGATGAATTTTCAGGACTTTTCTTTTGATAGAAAAAATTGAACAATTCAATTGAAATTTTTACTGGTTATTAAATAAGTTGTAAACTATATTCTAGTATTTTTCATTTTTTATTAAACGATAATATACACAGTGCAACAGGCAATCGAAGTTGCCTCCTAAAAAATAAATGTATCATTGGTGCAGGTGATTCCGGGTGACTCAGTGATCTGAAACAAAATTTCGAGTGATTTTTTTGCTTAATATGAGTGTAATTCTCGTCCGTAGCAGATTTGTTATCATACATAACAAATGAACAAAATGGCCCGCGTTAAAAGATTAATATCGAAAAAATGACTTTCTTTAAATCGTTTATCCATGTAAAAACTAATTAATTATTGAAATAACAATATAATTCTGCTAACAACGAGAGCCAGATATGTGTAGAGTAATGTGTAAAATTTTCAGCCTGATCGGTCCAGTAGTTTTTTCTATTTTACCTGCACGAGTTGAAAAAAAGTGGTTTCGAGAAAAACGCGTTTACAAAAAAAAATATCGATTTTTCCTAAGTTATTCGCAAATATATATATATACCTACAATTAATCGGCGAGGCCAGCTCCATACAATATGCCTTCAGTTTCTTCATATGACTCTTCTTCAGCAGATTTCGCTTCCCTTCGAGCTGTTCTAGCCTCTTTTGAGGCATCGGTGCTGCGCCGGTTAGCGCGGATCACGCGCCCCTTATCAGCAGCGGCGGTATTTGGCGACCATGCATCCGTGTACACGTTTATTAAGAACACGGATTTTTAATTCCTTAATACACGTTACACGTGTATTTAGACACACGTGAAAAGTCACGACCTCTAGTACTAATTTCTTTTCGTCGAAGACCCGTATTTGCACACGGGGTTTTAGTTTATGAGTAGTTGCTAGGAGGGGGTCACATTCAGGTAAAGAAGCAATTAACTAAAAGTGTCACTCACAATAGGATCAGGTATAATTGAAGCTAATGAGTAGTCGCAACAATAGGGATTCGTCCGCCCGCGGACGCAGTGCCCCGCGCACAGCTCCGCCTCTCCTAATAAACTTGGCTATGAAAGCCGAAATAATCGAAATAAGGACTCCAAACTTACACAGTTGATTCTTAGAGATATTTACTTTCGAAAAATGCAGAAAAAAAAAATTCCATTTCTCGAATCTGTCACAGTGGAGTACCCCCTTAATGAAAGTTCGGGGTCCGTTCGATGCACGCGATTTTCTCTCGCGTCAGCGTATCGCGAACAAGCGATGAGAATTACGAGAAACACTGATTGCACGTGATACATATGAGTAATTGATATCGTCGACTACTCGACCAAATCAGGGTGATTTACAATTTATCCGCTGACGTTTCAGGACGGCAGTTTGTTGCGATATTTATTAGGAGACAGAATTCTGCAGGAATTTATGTGGCAGCGGTGGTATCTTTAGAAATGCAAAAATCCTGTTCCCTCGCGGCGAACGATACAGTTCCGTAAGTTTTTGCATGTCGCGCAGAAATTTGCATTGCTTGCCTGCGAGCGTGAATGGCGGATTAGTACCTATGCTACGGACACGAGCAATTAGGTATTAGCGTAATTAGGGTGGTTTTAATTTTTATGTTGCAATTAACATTCCGCCTTACGAAAGGTCCCAACGAAACGGTGACTTCTTACAAACATCTTGTTTATTTACTTGCCCCACTTGCAAACAGATAATCAGCCCCGCTTTTTCACCAACACTTCATTGCCGTACCACGCGGTCGTACGAATGCCTCGAATCCTTGTATCAATGTCACCGTTAGCAGCTCGATATCCATATAGGTATTCGACGTGGCGATGTCGTCTTATAGTACTATGCAATAATTACACTTACGCCCGAGCGATCTGCATTTCCGTGACGGTGCCTTCGCGCGTAGAAGATACCACCTAGCTACTTACAAGCGGCCGGAGTTAGGTAGTATCGCTCCCTCGACTCGCGCGTTCTTCAACGGCGCGGATTCTACTAGGAATCGCGTTGCATCGGGATAAGGCCAACGACAGGCACGATATGATGCTCGTAATTTATCGCCGACAAGTAGCAACAAATCTGTGTCACTTCGTAGCGGAGATCAAAGCGACGCACGGTCCAAGTGTTCCACCGTAAGCGAGAGCCGTGCGCGCAGCGCGTGCGGATCGTTTCTTTAAATTGCTCTTGTAACGCTGGCGGAACGACGACACGCCGGACGATAGTAAATAACGCCGGGGCGTAGTTGTAATACCGCTAATAATAATTCCAGCCCGGTCCGAACTACCGGCCTTCTTACGAAACGAGATTTCGTGGATCGTAGAGCAGGCGATAACAATCCAACTGTCACGCTAGCAACGTCTTTATTCCCAGGGTAGCCTATTATCCCCTCTCGTCGTTTACGATCTCCTCCCTCGTTGCACTCGGGACGCGTGCCTCGGTGCCTTGATGTCTCACTCTCACTGCCCACCGACAGCTCTATCGCGCCTCGCGGTACCTACCTATATTACCATAACTTCAAATTCCCCCATTTAGATCGCCGAACAATTCACCTCGATCGTTGTATTAAATTTGCATCCCGCGGACCATGTTCGCCACTTGTTGCTCGTGCAGCATTTTTCCTCGGTGTTTCCAGTTACCTATTTCCGTCCCCGACGTCTATTTTCACGCGTCACACCCTCCGTTCTTTATCGCTCTGGCCGCGGAATATCGATGGTGAACATCGACGTTGCACAGAGGTAGGATTCCTGCCAGCCTAGCCGTTACGTAACCCCCTCCGGGTCGGGCGCGCGAGCAAGAGGAGGATTTTGATGCGTCGCCGATCGCGCACGTGCTCCGCGATCCCGAGCTTCTCGCGTTTGGCTCGTTCGCGAGCCGCGTCGATGGTTCCGCGAAATCTCCCCGCGATTTGGGTCCCCGACCGAACGGGGAGAAGAGACACTGCCGAGAAATCGCGTGCAAACGCGACCCGGTGTCGCTGACAACGTGACACCATCCACGTTTCGCGGCTCGGCCAATTTACGATCCCCGAACGCGATTTCGATGCTCAAGTGGTTAATCGCTTCTGGGCGAAAACGCCACACGCTAGACGGCCAGACGGCTAGACGGCTAGACGCTCGCCGCTCGCGCTGTCCTCGGAAATAGGTACATAATTCGTGTTTAAAGAGGTGTTGCGGAGGTTTCGAACCTCCAGTACTAACACTAACCTACTAATCTCGACACTGGCGGATTTAAAATCCTAATTTCTTTCTGGCTAGGGTCCCAGCCGGCAATATCCACCTAAAGATTATCAAACGCACGTTTTCCTAAAACTGAGCAAGCCCCAAGAAAAAAATAATCGACCGATATAAAATTCGTGCTTGGTATCGCCGACATTATCGAGTTTATCTACAATAGAATCCTCTGTCTTCGAGTGGCTGATCCGAGTGTTGGAATTGTCGTTGCCCTGTCCTTTCTGGACTGCCTCAGCCATCCACAGCCTTTCGACGAAACAGTTAGGGAAAGGAAGAATTAATGGGGATTGATGCCTCCCGAACCCGCATCATGTCTATCCCCTGCCCCCTTCTTGGCAAATCGTTCTCGAATTCCCGACATACGGGCGCGAATTCGTGTCCAGACAGTTGGTACGAGTTTCTAACCGCCCCTGAGGCACCGAGCAGCTCCAAAGTTTCTTGGAAAGATTTCTAATTTTCCTAGCTACAGAACAGTTAGGTACATGGCGAACTAGTGGGCCGGCAATTGAGATTCAAGAGGAGGCACTGTAATGACTGGAGAGAAGTGTACCCAAAGTACATACCTAACCTATCTACGCCGGTTAAAACCGACTTCTCGATCCTCCGTCCGCAGGTAACATTCTTTTCGAGCATTTCATTCGGTGTCACAACGAATCCCTAGCGAGGCTCTCCCGTGTGTCACCGTAGCTAACAACCGTCAGCACTGTTTCGCAATCGAACAATGTGTATCGAGGGGATCTCCAAATGAAGATGCCACTATTCAAATTTATAGCGGAGATGGTCCTCTAAGACAGACCGACCGTTCGGGAAGGGCGGGATTCCAGGTCATAGTTTAACTCTCGTTTCCACGAGCCAACCTCGAAGAGCGCGCGCTAGAAGATCCAGAGCGGCGATCGACTTTACGATAAACCTAATTGCCAGGAAAGTTACCGGCGATGGCGGAGCGGTGAATAGTAGAGTAAAGGTTCACGGAATAAAGATTAATAACTCTCGCTTCCGAGGAACACCGGGGCGCGGTGGGGTGGGGAGGCGTGCGCCCACTGCTTGCGGTTGATCCAGAGATATCAGAGCCTGCTGATATCTGCGGATTTACCAGAGACGTAATTCCGGTGTGTACCGCATCGATGGATCCGATCTTTTCAATGGGAATCTCAGATACTGGGGAAACTTTCAGGAATAACTTGCAGCAGGGGGATACCTAGGTAGGTAGAGACGGCAGCCTCGAGCATCCACTCGATTTTTATCATCATTCTCGTATAAACTTATACCTCTAAGGGAACTTAAATACAAATCACGGTCCTACGTTCGTTCAGCCATTTTCCAGATTCTGCTCGGCCTAGATTATAAAAGAACGAAGGAGAGAACCATGTAGTTCTCGGTAGATCTCGGTGAACGTCAGCGATCGACCAACTGTTTTACTGGAAACCACGGAACGAACGGTCCTGGCGGTTTCCTACGCACACTCTTCCCGCACTATGTTTGGCGGTCGTAACGAAATTTATGCTTCCTGTCCTGTAACGCGACCAACACGCTCGTTGGCCGGCCATGTAATTTACATACGGCGCTGGGTCGTGTGCGTTTTGTCTATGACCGTTGTGTGTCGCGACTGCGAAAGAGGAAATCGCCGCGCGCGTTGCATTTCCCTGGGTCGTCTCGGAGGGTGTGCGCAGACCTTTATACGTCGATTATGGAGTGGAAAAACTTTTTTTCACGCTTTGATGGTTAAACATTAACTGCTCGACAAGAGTGAGCCGAGTCGCAGCCTCCGGCCTGAGTTGCTTGTAAAAGGAAACCGGTTTCGGAGCGATCCCACTGGATTTTGAAAATTCCTTCTCCTGTCTCCTTTCAACACCATTCGATAAATTTCTAGCAATTTCTTGTGAGTTTTCATTGAAATATTCAAATAGCTAGCGTAAACTGGGAGAACATTAGCAGCTACTTAACATGCATTAAACAAGGAAAATGATGAAAATTTTATGCATTTTCACAATGACAAAAGATGCAGTGTTATGGTAGGATACTTAAAGGAAATGTAAAAATGTTCATTGTTAGATTACGGTGCATATTTACTAAATATTATTTAGTACCCAAGCCTAGATTTTCACGCGAAGCTGTTTCAATTTAGGTATGTGCCAGAGATCCCCACGTGGACGATTCAGAATTCGTAAAACTAGCCGTCATGCTCCAGGCCCCCGGTAAAGTAATTCGCTGTAATTAAAGCGGCATAATTGGGTCGGGTAGCGCCGTAATATTCTCCTGTTCCATCGTGGCCTCTTTGTGTTTCGGCTTCCCTCCAGTTCCCGCTACACCGCTGTGTAAAATGGATTTTCCGCTCCTTTTGAATAGGCTCGTTTCAGTCTCCTCTATCTTCCGCTCTTAGAATGCATTGCCCACCGAATCGCGCTCGAGTATGGAATTCGCGTTTTTAGAAAGTGATCGAAAGCAACAGTTTAACAAGCGTGTAGGTACCTACCTTGGGGCATCCACGTCTCGAACTCTCTTTCCACGCTCGTGCCTCGACCTCTCACCTTCGTCGCACGCCTTCTGTTAGTCGAAATCTCTCTACTCCGCTAACCTGGCCAACGCATATCGTTCTCCAGCGGCTTCGTGCTTTATCGTCGTTTCCCCTCGTGCAATTTTTACGACGGCCTTGCCTCTCCGCCATCGTAGTTTTCACGAGTTTTCGTCCAGCCAGTCCGACTGCCAACACACGGTCCCGCTGGTTACTTTACTGGTATGTTTATAAAAAAACAGCGTCGTAACTTGGCGAAATTGGCGGTTAAACGGCGCGGCGCTCCGTGAAACTTATTCTGACATTCTCGCGGGTATGGTATACTTACCTATTGGTATATGTATGTATACATCATTACATCGGGAATCATATTTCTGACCGATCTCGCGTGCAGCAGGATCGCAGAATTGTCGAGCCTCAAGTTTTCGTTGAGGGACGAGGGGAAAATTTGACTTTCCCATTTTCCTCGGTTACTCGTATTTAAAAGCTTCTGGAAGCGTGTTAAAGACTTTCTAGTAATGCTGATAAGAGAAATGGTAAATATTCGAGTAGAGGAGCAGTTATCTGGTTTATTAATTGTCCGTGGTAGCTCTTCATTCGTTACCTCGCGCCCTTGCGTTCTTTCCATGCTTGTGAAACGTGTGTGGAGTCACGGCTTTCGGGCAGATCAATCATGCTGCCTGCTTTATCAATTTTCGGCCACCTTATCGGCTCGAAGACATTGCTGTATCTGAGACATTAGTCCTTTGGAAATATATGTTCGCTGTACGGCGTATCGTGAATATTATGGCATGATAAGTCCAGTGATGCAACGTGCACACTTACACATGGCCACAGTCACGTGTGGATACTAACATTCTCTTTGCGAATCACTCGAGACCCCCTTAGGAGCGAATAAATTTAGGAAATATCGCTATCAGCTTGTTCTCCACCATTAGTTCACAAGGATTATTACCATTCGCGATAAAAGACAAATTAAAAGATTCCTGCGCGGAGAGGTTCAGTGATCATTGCTACCTGCCTGAACATCCTCAGAACCACGAACGACCCATATTTATTTTCACCCGATGGTGGGGGAGGGGGGGGGGGGGGGTATAAAACTCCCACAAGAAACACGTGTCTTTCCCATCGCCCCAGTAGAATCTACTTCCCTGTAACCCTCGAATTCCACACGGAGCAACCGAACACTCACGAATATAACAATACCACTAAGTCCATTATTGTAACAAACACCTCGTTCATGGTCCCAGCAAACACCGACTTAAGGTCTGCGCACACATACCCGCTACGCCCCTCTTCTTCTTACCAATGGCACACTGGCACGGAACTGAGACGGAACGGATATGTGTGCGCAGACCTTTAGACTCTGTACTCTATCCGTTGCACGCGACAATGTATCTCACTGTCCCGTGTTGAACAAACTTCCAAACAGTTTGATCCCTCTCTTTTCTCTTCTCTCTTCTGGCCGTCGAAGGTGCCTCTCTTTCTCAGCTCCTTAGGAACCGAGCCTCGTAAAGTAGGGTAATTGATCGCAGGGAGTTTCGTAGGGGTTTCAAGGGCCCTCGATACACGAGAAATCGTTTTCTGTTCCCTGCTGGCGATCGGCGCGGCGGGCGCGTTCGTTGCAGAAACGACAGCCGTAGGAATTAGGCCGCCCACGCTTATGTCGACGACCGTACCGAAAAAGCACGATAAAAGCTTTCTGGCCAGATGGGCATCGGTTGCGCAAGCTCCTTTGCTCTCTCGGTACCACGTCCTCCTTCTCTCGCTTCCAATCGCGGTACCATGCTCTCCCGGTTACTCTCTTGGTACCAAGTACATACCAGCCTCCTCCCCTCTGGCCCCCTTTCAGTTTCGATATCACACAGCATGCTTTCTCTCTCTCTCTCTCTCTCTCTCTCTCTCCCACCCTCATTTGTATCCTTAGGTATATTATATCCACTCTCAGTTTCTCTCGAATTTTTTCCTACCATATTTCCACCGCCTCTTTCTCAGCCCCTTCTCCAATCTTTTTCTACCTTCTCTTCCAACGTTTACTATTTACCACTTTCATCTTTTCCATCAACTTCTCTCGCCTCCTCCGACTCGTACGCAGATTTCACCTGCAATATCTCAATCTCCCTTTCTGCTGCTGTCGCTTTCGGAGTGGCTTGGAGCAATGCTCACAGTGCGTGCCCTCAACCGAGAGGCGCGATTTTCCACGCGCGCGCAACTTTAATTACCGCTTCGTGCATTGGAAATCAGCTCGGTTAAGACCGTCATGCCCGAGTCATAAATACGCGTCAGCAAACGATATATCGACGGACCCCTTTACGAAATGCCGACGCGAGATGCTCCGAAAATCCCGGCAACACGATATACCTACTATCTCGTCTTTCGCGCGCACGGACCATCTGGCAATTAATCTTCCTCCGTGTCCTCTGCCCAACCCCCTCCCGCGCAACATGTGCCGCGATTCTCGTCAACGATGGGATCAAGTTCAACGTGTAGTCGAGAATATCAGTCGATTCGTAGTAGGTATAATGAGCTTTAACTTTGCATACAGCTATGCTAGTGCTCCAAATCCTACCGGCAAATTCAGGTCAAAGGTTCACCTTTTCCCTGTAGATTTCCAAAACTCTAAACTCAACTTTCCCATCCACCTTTTCACACAGTGCTCTCTGCTAAATGTACCTATTCTGCGTAAAATTCAATAGAATCAAGTTTCTGCTTCACGTTCCTTTTTAAAGTAAATTACCACATAAATTAAATATAATAACCACCAGGTCTCTCGTTTTTGCAAATGTTTCTGTTCCAGTTAAGAATGCTACTCTTTGTAGCTCCTCAGCTATTACCTATATAGATAGGTACCTACTTCTTCCAAGACTCGTTTACTGTAACTTCTTCTACAAAAACTGTTCGACTTAAGCTTGATTTAAACCTAGAACGTTCCACGCGCGCGAGCCGTGAGAAGTATACATAAATCACAACGGAGGATAAGTCGCGTTCGGATTACAGGCAATTTATGTGGCTGGAATTCTGTGCTCCTCTGAAACCTCTTTTACACCGAGTGGCTCGAGCATTCGTATTAACTTCAGAATGGTGGATGGACTAACAATAATATCGAATTATTCGACAGACTATTTATAAACCAATGAAATTATTTCTACCGCGTTCACGTTGATAAGCCACTCAATTCTCTCCCGACTATGCTCGAAGCTAGTTAGCACCTTAGCACAGAAGTGGAAGGCAAGATCAATAGTTCCGTGAGGCCCGATTAACTCCAGAGCGCATATCGAGAGGCCAATCGCCATAAACACTCCCGTCGATCAAACACTTACTTCCCTAATCTCCTCCATCGATGAGCAGCCAGAAACTCCCAGTCCCCTTTGTCGGTGTAAAATTACTTGGAGACCGTGAAAGGTCCGCCGAAAAGCCAACAAGGGTTCCTCTGTGCCCCGAGTTCCAGGCTGCACAACATGGAGCGTTGTGGTGGTTCCGTACTACTTATCAGGCGATAAACTCGATAAAGTTTCCGGCCGCAGGCGCGATTCCGTTCGGCGCCGGGGAAGAACGGAGCTGATTGCACACCAATTCTAATAATAATTAGCAGCTAGTGTGTTCTAGGAACAAGGTTTCCGAATCCTTTTCCCTGCGTTATACAAAGAACCGCGTGGCGGTACAGGCACCGCCAGTGCCGCTGTGCCTCGCCGTTACTTATTGTGGCAACTGAATTCGGTCTATCAGATAAACCGTAGATAACGCTGTGTTTTGACATGACAAGAGTCCATGGACGATAAGGATTACCGTTCGCGATGATGTTGCTGGAAGAAAATTGCAAGTTGTCCGTGACGTGGATGTGCGTTAATCTTTAATCGAAAGAGCACTCCGGCGCAGTGGCGAGGCTTACAGTATACCCTAGTCGCGGTATATAATCGTGGCATGGAAGTCAGTGGCGGATTTAAGGAAAAAGGCCCAGGTGGCAAATGTTCTGGACAGGGGCCAATTTTTGTCGGGAAAATGAAGGGTTAGTTTACTAAAAACTGGCCAAGTATACAGAAAATAAATATAGTCTTTGGATAAATTCATATTTTTTTTTTTAGCATAGGGCCTCAGGGAGCCTTTCTGGGCAGGGGCTCATTTTTCGGGGAAATGAAGAGGTGGTTTACTAGAAACGGGCTAAATGTAGTAGTCCAGAAAAAAATATGGTGTTTGGATAAAATCATAATTTTTTGGGGAGGGGGATGCCTTAGGGGGCCTTAGGGGGGCAGACGGCAACTGCTAATCGGCCGCACGTTAAATCCGCCACTGCTGGAAGTTCAGTCGATTCGGGATATACATATATCTTGGATTTAGTCCGGCGCCGCCGAGAGCTTTGTTTCGAGAATCTTTCGGCGAGGAATCGAAGCGAATACCGAAGCGTCCGCAGCACACATCAAAATCAAACGGTTTCTATTTATACGTTTAACAGCGTGCAGCGGCGACGGCTTCGATCGGACACCTGTTCCCATTCAAACAAACTCGATCCTCCGATTATTATTTCAATCTGTTGCATTGCCCTTCGCGTTACACAACCGAGCGATTACATTATTCCTACCCCCTGTGTTGCACCCTCTCTATTATTCCCCGCACTGTTTGGTCCCAATTCCGTGCTCCATTATACAATGGCGAGTGCAGGCATCGATGTTCCTTGATCACGATCACGATCACGATCACGATCACGATCACGATCACGAAATTTTCAGTCAGCTGAAATGTTGTACACTCAGCTCAAACGATTGTGGCCGTTCGAGATTCGATTGCATTCGAGCTTACCAGGGTTGGTTTTTCTCCATCGCTAACATTCTACAGTATTTCATGAACATGGTGATGGCACTGCCAAGCCACAGGTTCCCGTCTAGAACACTTCTAATTCATGTTGAAACACCACTGTGGCACCATCTGCCTATGATTGTCATAATTTTGTATGTTACTTCATAATTTATTTATTTTTTTTAGCGTGAAGTAAACGGATGATGTTTAATATCCTGTCACAAAATTTAATTTACATTGCTTCGGTTATGTTTATTTTCCCGTTGTTAACATAAAATAACGGATAGGGGATTTTGAAATAAATGCGTATTTCTTTGCTCTACACATTTCCACTAATAATGAGCGTCTTAGATTTTAATCTATGAAGACTGTTACGAATAAAATACCACAACACTTTATTCATCTCAGTATTCTGGTTTCCTAACCCTTGCCATCTCTACGAAATACATAACATTCATTTCCATTCTTTTCCTTGTTACCACCATCCCGCTTTATTTATTTGTGTCTTCCATTATAAATCCGTTGATTTATTTGCTTTGGACATTATAAGTTTATCATTTATCAGTGTCAAAATTATGATTTGTTTTTAGGTTCATTGCAATAAAAGTCATTTGACATTTATTCTTGGTGTCATTTGGTGTCATTTACGCTACAGCACCGCGAACAGAGCCGATCACGCAGATTTATATAATTATGACAATCATAGGCAGATGGTGCCACAGTGGTGTTTCAACATGAATTAGAAGTGTTCTAGACGGGAACCTGTGGCTTGGCAGTGCCATCACCATGTTCATGAAATACTGTAGAATGTTAGCGATGGAGAAAAACCAACCCTGGTAAGCTCGAATGCAATCGAATCTCGAACGGCCACAATCGTTTGAGCTGAGTGTACAGCTTCGTTTCACGATCTCCGTCGATGAGGAAACTTGTGCGGGGGGGGGGGGGGATTTAACGTAATTAACGATTGGAGAATGTTTTGGCGTATGTGGGTTAAGAACGTAAGCTTTCTGCTGGAGATTATTTTCAATTCGTTTTCGAGCATTGTAGTGGATTTTAACCCTTCGTGGTCGCACCTTCTTATAATCACAAATTGGTCACATGGGGTACACTGCATCGCATTTCCATTGGAAAGCACGTTGATCGAATCTGTGAACTTTTCACTGATAATTGTACGTTCGCAATAGTCTTTTCTTAGAAATGTAAATTTTGATATGATGAAATTTGTAGTTGAGAAAATAGTTGGTGGGGAAAAGGCGATTTTCTTTTGTTAAAATTCACCAAATTTTTAAACTTTGATATTACCTACGGTCTAAAAATTTACAGAAATATTGGCAAAGACATATTATTTTGGAAGAGAATTGCCTGGGGTGCGGTACACCCCGTGTGACCACGAAGGGTTAAGAATGGATGTCGACAGAGGAGTAGGAGAGGAATCTTGAAAATTGCGAATTTTAGCGCCGCTCGGGCATTTATCGCTTTGTTTCGCGATTAGTTTCGTAGCACAATTTCAAAATCTAAACGTTCGTCCTCCTTCCGCTTCGTGGCCTCAATTCGCTAGATTCATCGTCGCTATCCACTCTATCATCTTTCCGTTTAATCAGTGGGAATAAATACGCGAGGGACAGCGAGAAGAGAGAAAACGACGGGACAAGAATTCGTTTATACATATACTCTCTGCTTCACTAGACACATTCACGAAACCCGTGCTCTTTCGTTATTCCCATTTCCAAACTTCGTCGTGGTATTTTCACGTATCCGTCTGTTCACTCCATTCATTCAGTAAAGTTGCTACTTCCTGCCTGGAAAGTAGGTATGAATGTAGGAGAATAATTGCAAAAAAAAGAAATCTAGCCCTCGCTTCAAGTTCCTTATACCTAGGTACACACCACTTTGCTGATGTTTATTGAAATTTCAGTGCAATATCTTTAGAAGAAAAATAAGTTTATACGATTAATCTTTGCCTTATCTCCATTTATATTTGCCCGAATTCGATAATAAACCTAACTCAAGAGCACGCGTTTATTGCACCTTAAAAGATTATTCGTGTCTGTTATCAGTGATAAGCGATAAATCTCTACGGATAAAGGAAATTATAAGGGAAGCAAAATTATCATATTTCCGTCATAGTAGGTACAATGATAAATTCCTTTCTATCCGTACCGTCCTCGTAAATCACGGCAACGCAACGGAGAGATTAGAAACGTTGAAGGTTAATGTCCCTGAAATGACAAGAAACAGCAACACTAACTCATTCATTAATGATTATCGATCCGTATGAAGAAGAGTCTGCCTCGTATTACCGAATCAATCCATCCATTCCCGACACGCGATAGATTTATCTGTCGCATTAGAATCGCGACGGGTGGGGATCGAATAGAAAATTTAAATAAAAATAGCCAGTCGATATGGTGTCGGCGATCAGATGCCTTGCGTCAAAGATAATAATTCTCCCCGATCAACAGATGTTCGACGTGTCCTATTCGATAAAGAATACCTAGGTAGCTGTGAAAACGAACGAAAGCCTCGAAATCTCAGCTCCACGGCTTAAGGTCCTCCAGCTCCAAAACCAAAGACTCACAGCTCCAGAACAGAAGATCCTCGTCTGGAAGACTATAGGCCTCGAGTCGAAAGCCTCGCGATCCTTAACTTAAAATCTCGAGGCCCACGTAGTTTCGGCCGTCTCTCTCCTTTTGTAGTGCCATGGGAGGCATCCTCCTCCGCGGCATATAGGTCAGTGGGTATGCCTGGGGCGGGGAGGCCCTTGTCGTTGCCTCTGACTCCGAGCGCTTGCCCCATGGTTGATCCGGTCCGAGGGAAGTGGATTTTTTCGCCGCTGGAAAGTGTAACCGGCCCACGGGACCGCGAACACCGACGGCGGGGCCCGCGGTGGAAGTGGCGGCAGAGGAGGCTCAGCGGAGGAGGAACCATAGAAGGCTACGAAGGAGGAGGTTGCAAGGGCATTAGGCTCCGAATACGGAACGATAAAATTCTTACGAAACGCGACTCTCCCGCGCGCACATGCCAATCTCCTCACTGTGCAGTGTGCACGCACGGGGACTTCGCACACTCGCGGGCGCGCGGGCGCGCGCGCGCGCGGCCAGGCAGTCTCGCCGAAAGAGGAGGAGAAAGAAGGAGAGAGGAGGAGGTCCTCTGAGAGAGGACGTTGGGCAACTTCGACGAAGGCGCAGCCGAAGAATTCGATGCCCGAAAACAAGCCCGGCGGAGCTCTAGCCCGCTGGAGGACGCACAGTTTCTTTTTAGAGGACGCCAGACAACCGCTCGCACGTCAAAATATAATTTTGACGGGCATTGACAAGCTTTTAGCGCCCCTCCTCCCCTCGCCTCCGCGCGATGCTGGATTCTTTTTCGCGTACCGCGGATCACGCTTCTTTATTTTCACGATCCACCATTACGTAACGCTTCGGCCACGCGGAAAAGGTTGCTGGAAAGCGACGGCGACGGCGACGGCGACGGCGACGGCGACGGCGACGCGACGATCGATTCTCGATCCATTTCGGGCCTGGAGCATTGGGTCCGAGATATGGAAGGGAATTAATTTCCCGTCGAATCGTTCGGTCGATTGAAATAGGTAGGTTCCCACCGAGCTCCTTGGTCTATTGAAGTAGGTAGGGGAGACCGGGTATGGTTGTCTCATTTTCCTATTTTGATTTTTTTACGGGTCATAGCTGCAGGGAAGTTGATTCAAACTTAGATTACTATAAACTACGTACGTCCGACTTTATAAAAAAAAAATTGGTCCTGTGGATTTTGTCAACCAGATTAGGAGATAATTCACATTATTTGCAGGAACTATTTTGTGACAACATACGCCGAGGCCGGGTTGGTTGTCACAGTATCTGGGGTTGATTGTCACACAATTGGTTAGCTAAGTTTATGAATAAAAAGTCGATTCAATTAAGAAACTAATATCAATTCCTGGGACACCTCACCTCTGGACGTCTTCTTCTTATAAGTTTGCGGCATTATTATTGCGAACTGTTGCCAAACAAACAAGAAAATAATATCACATGATAGGTACAGCACGTTACAGCAGGATTAGCTGTCACATGCGGCAAATACCTAACCCCAAATGTTCTGTGACACCTCACCTCTGGACGTCTTCTTCTTATAAGTTTGCGACATTATTATTGAGAACTGTTGCCAAACAAACAAGAAAATAATATCACATGATAGGTACAGCAAGTTACAGTGGGATTAGCTGTACATGCGGCAAATACGTAACCCCAAATGTTCTGTGACAACTTGCCCCAAACCGTTAAACAATTTCACCTCTCTATTCATGTATTAAAAAGTTTAAAAATGCAAAAAAAAACATTACAATAAGATAGAAAAAACTCTTAACTACGAGAATAATGCAACAATGTTATAGTCAATACTAAGGAACAACCTATACTTACTTGATAGAAAATGCGGCATAATTTACTTCGAGCGCACGAAAAGAAAGAATGATACATCGTGTCTCCATGCGACTCCACAACGACTTGTGTGATGGGGGAGGAGGCGACGATATGGTTACGCATCGCCATGGATTATTAGTACATTCCTATTGTTTATAGTTTCTTTATTATAGCGGTTGTGACAACCTACCCGTGTGACAACCATACCCGGTCTCCCCTACCTAGGAGGTATCTTCGCTTCGAATATTTAAATAATTATTC
The DNA here is from genome assembly GCA_963932275.1 of Andrena praecox. Lineage (NCBI taxonomy): Eukaryota > Metazoa > Arthropoda > Insecta > Hymenoptera > Andrenidae > Andrena > Andrena praecox. The sequence goes on from OZ010734.1 coordinate 139,885, forward strand.
AATTATTATTTTTGCCCGTTATCATCGGGTTTTTCGATTTGGGCACCGGCGATGTCGTTGAACCACGTGCACGTCGCACGTAACTAGCCGCAATCCTTGATAATCGGCGAAGGTCGGTTACACTCGGCGGCGTCGATACCGATCTCTGGCTTCCTGTTTCGTTATCAGTCGGCCACAACGATTCCAAGCCTGAATTCCTCTTTGTTCTCGCATTGATCCCGGCTCAATAGCCGGCGTATCAAGGCCGTATCAATAAGCTTCTCGTTCCCCGGAAAGAAGAATGCAGAATAAGGGGAACGAAGCATTTCGCAAGTTCGCTGCGATACGACGAGACAGAAAGACTCCGTTAGGTACTACCATACTTAAACTTAATCTTGCGCCAGCAAACGTACACAGTCCTGCCTACCTAGACAACCTATAGCCTATACACATAGGTATATCTTCCCTATGCATCTTCGCGGGGGGATCGAAAGTTACGTGTACCAATTACTCCACCCTGCCCATCGAATCTCAACACGAGTGTCTGCAGAAAATAAATAAACAGTTGGATGAAGGAAATGAAAATTGACCCAGCATGCCGAGGAAAGGGTCGTCCAGCAGACTTCCTAATTACCGTAGCAGAAACGCTACCCATCAAGTTCCAACGAACCTCCGCTTCCTCCGTGGCGTTAATCTCTCTGATCTCTCTATCTCTCTGTCTGTTCTTGTTCCAGGTTAAATGGTGATATAAACGACCATGTACAACCTGAATGTGAACGTGAATCCTAGTCCGGCGGCTGCCGCGGGTCTTCTCGGTGTCGCGGCGGCCGAGGTCACGCCAAGGACACCGGAAATCGTAAACTCCCTAATCGCCATGACCAATCCCTTCGAGGGTTACACGACAGAGAGGAGCAGGGACCGTACGGATTCGACTAGCAGCGGTGAGCCGAGCCCACCGAGCGTTCAGCACACCTGTAGTCAGCTCATTAAAGAAGGTACCCATCCGGTGGTGTGCTGGCCTTGATATCCTACCGGGATCTCGCGTCTCCTGCCTCTCATTTTCTTTTGCTTCCTGTTTCACGGCGCCCGCGATGCTCCAAGGCTAGCCCGGCCTCGTCAGCCTCTTAAACGCCGAATATTCTGGCCCCTAAGGTCGGCAACAGCGGTCGCGCTAACCGTAAGCGTAAGACCGCGGAGGGGCTGTCAGCGTTCAACCCCTACGTTCGTAATTTCTCGCGACGTTGCTTTGGAATCGAGAGACATTTATGAATATCCGGGATTAGAGTCAGTTTGAATGGATGGGGGCTTGCGGGATGGAGTTGCGCGGAGGAAAAGGTTGAGCGTAACGGTGCCTGATTTGAATACGCGAATTGGCTCAGGGAGACGTTTGTGGAGTACCTATACACGTACATATGGTACATATACATTGTATATGAGTACCGAGTGCTGCTGAGCATTTGTTTCTGAAATAGCTTGCCGTATGCTGGTAAGGCTGCTTACGTAAACGAACACATAGAAAGTTGGGCATCGTTGAAACGCTCTACCTTCCCTTCTACTGTGCAGACCGTGCTCGGCGTGCTCTCCTCTATTGTCTATTGCAAAAGTGGTATATATCCGGATTGAATCGCGAGATCCCACCCCGTAAAAGGGCCCGTTGGAAGGGTCGTGTGCTTGGAGGAATAATGTGTCCCACGGCCATTGATATCCTGCTCCGACGATCCCACCCAACTCCAAGGATTCTCTTCGACTAGAAATCTTCGTTTTAGAAAGGGATCTCGCTTGCCTCGGTATCTCTCGACTTGGCCAAACATATTCGATTCTTCAAACAGCCAAGACACTTTCATGAGCAAACAGTATGTCCTAATTTTGTTTACTGATCGGTGTGCGGTTCGTGATTGACGGTTTCACGCCCGAAAATTGCAGGGTTGAAGTTGACGCTGCAAACGAAGAGGAGGGCGAACGGGAGCGGGGACGAGACCAAGAAGAAGTCGAAGAGGGAGGACGGCAGCGCCGACGACGAAGAGGACGACGAGTCGGGGAACAGCAACGGCCGCGGTGGAGTAAGAAATCCTCACATACTGTTCTCGTTAAAACCGTTAAAACGACGTCGTAGCGACGTCGGGCGATTGCGCTGTAAGTCGACGGTCTTGATCGATTTCAAGGGTCCTACCCTCGGTGCTACCCCCGAAGTATGACCCTTCATTTCTTCAATTGGATTATCCCCGTATGGCCTTGGTCTCGCCGGTGGCCAACTCGAACCACGGCTTCCAAGCGATACCTATAAACTCCCATTTCAATGAAGGGGACCCACCACGCTAATCGATACGCGATGCCCAAACGAATATACCATAAATACCGAGGGGCGGTGGTCTGTTTCGCGAACGATTCCCTAGTAAACGAATTAAGTCGATTGGAGCCTCTCCAAGGCGATAATACCTATATTCGTATTAACTGAACTGTCTCCGTCTCTCCGTTGCAGCTGACGCCGGAGGACGAGGAGAGGCGTCGAAGGCGGCGCGAGCGGAACAAGATCGCGGCGACCAAGTGTCGGCTGAAGAAGCGGGAGAAGACGGTGATTCTGGTGCAGGAGTCCGAGATCCTCGAGACGCAGAACCACGACCTGAAGTCGCAGATCCAGGAGCTGGAGACGCAGAGGCGCAGGCTGGTGGACATGCTGAGCCTGCACGGGCCTACCTGCCTGAAGCAGGGCGGCCCCGACAACTCTTATCAGCAGTACGCCGAGCCCGTGCACCTGCCCAGTTACCAGGAGAACTTTGTACAACCCCCGCCGGCGTTGAACCAGCCCCAGAACTGCGTGACAGAGTATCCGGTGAAGGTGGAGGAGTACGAGGGTGACTTCTACAGGCAGGAGAGCCCCTACGTGCCAACCTCGGACGCCGGCTGCGCGGTCTAGTAGCTTTATTCGATAAGAGTAATCCCTGCCACGCCATGTTTCGGAGTGATCATCGAGGAAGTTCCGGTTTGTCTCGGTTGAGGTGGATCGCGAGGTTTGTCGGAGGCGCGCGCGACGTGGCCTAACTAGGGGAGGGAGGAGGAGTCGTGATCTGGACGAGTGCTCTTTGGATGGAATCGGGCGTATAATGTAGGAGTCGATGGGTATCGATAATTCTTGGAACGTAGGTGTCGCCGATGGTGCAACAGTCTTTGAAGAAATTAGTACAAAATAAAGTAAGGGGAGTAGTACGTGTACTTACTAACACGTGGAAGACAGTGGCCCCTTGCAGGACTGGAATATTACTTAAATTTTAACCACCCAGATGCGTAATGGTTGTAGCTGTTTTTGCCTATAAAAACGGGCAATCGTTAGCAGCTAGTATTCTGGCAATTACTGATATTCAGTGACTACTACATTTCAACGGGCCTACCCTCGCGAGGCTAAAGAAATGGTCGTATGCATTCCAAAAAGACACTAGAGGACGGGAACAGCGACGACAGCCAGTGAGGACATTGTCCAGAAGGCATTTAGATATAGTCTCATTGCGAAATGCCTACTTGTTGGGTGGGTCTCCCTTACCGATGGTCCCGATAAGCCGAACCTTCCTAGATTTCCTCTTTTCTCCGTTTAATCGCAAGTCTATAGCTCGTAAGTTTGATTATTATACCAGAGCGCCTTCCCCGTTTCACCTTCTTTCCCGCGCCCTTCTTATTTTATTGTGTTTCTCTTTATTTTTTGTTTTCTTAACACGCCCCTTTATACTCAAAACGTTCGTCGTAGAACGCTTGAAGACATTCCTTGAAAGTAATCCTTTCTCGAACGTAAGTAACCAATTCCTTGAACATAAAAGTACTGCGACATTCTAAGGTGTAATTAATGTAATCGATAAACGTAAGACAAATGCTCGAGCAGAATAATTACGAAACTCGCGAGAGCGTTAAAGAGTGATAAACACTTTGTACTCTGAGATTTGTTTCATCCGAGTTTTACTTACGGTGCATAACGCGCGGGTCGGCGATGACTCGCAGAGTTGAGCATTGTTTGAATGAATTTCATTGGAATTTACAAGCGAAGTGGTGGGTATCACTCATAAATAAGGAATAATTTACTTTATCGTTCAAATGCCTTCTGCCAGATACAATTTATTGAAAGTATTCGTGTAGCCGTTATTTCTGATGGTTGGATTTGGACGAAATTGAAATTTTTTCCACTCTGATAAGCATCGAGCATCGCTAACACGTTTCGTTATTATAAATAACAGCGAGAATCGAGAGCCTCTTATAAATCGCATCGCGTTAGTGCCGTTATTTTTTACGTGACTGTTTCTCGATTCACCAGTGAGGCAGATTATAACTCGTGTAATTGAGCATGTGTGTGTTGGGACGCGATCGCGAGACGCGCTCAAAGGATACTTATAATTATACGAATAATCGGATGATATTTAATATTATATACATGTGCATATTTTATATACAGATTACATGTTATATATTTACACTCGCAGAGACACGCACATATATATACACACACACACAATACATATATAGATATACAGAAAAGATTATATATATCGCGCGCGTCATTAACGATTAATGAACACTTAATTACACGACGATTAAATGTTCTATTAATACGAGAAGAGCCGAACGACATACCTCAATTTCGTGGGTAGTTACCCTCCCTCTGTGCGTTTGCGGTGAAAATTGACTTTCTGATACCTAATTCTGCCAGTATATCGTTACTCTGATCTTGTAATCGTTGAAATTTTCATTGTTTAATCACGCAGTGCGTATATTGAGTGACAGTGATACAAGGGAATGCCAAAGAACCATCGGAGACATTGGTCAGAGGAAAGAATAAGGGATTATATTTTTGTTACACCTGAATATCGATGGAGAGAGAGAGAGAGAGAGAGAGAGAGAGAGAGAGAGAGCATGGCAAATGCACTTTGGGCTACGCTTAAGCGTTCTTGCAATTTATAAAAGCTAGTTTAATAGTGAAATGCTTCGAGTCCACGGACTAAAATGCTTTTCATTCACGGAGTGTTACCGCCAGTTGATCTAACGTAGGAGAAGATTTTTCTTCCACTTCCGTCAGACGGAAGCGAGACAAAGTCTTCCTCTAGCTAGTTGTTCTTCGCAGTATGTGATTTAAAACGATTAACTCATTTATGCCTGCATACACTGTACAAACTACGAAATTTTCTTCGACAAATTCGATGGACTTCGAATGCGGATTTATTTTCTGTGAAAGTAAATTTTTTACGACTATATTCTTGTGGGTGGATTATATATAGGATACAAGGTATAAATGGGTTAAACATCTATGAACGTTTAGTATGTTTGTAATTGTGCAGGACGATCGTCAACACGTAACAGTCACACACGTGTGGTGCTATACCTAGGTATATACATATTCGCTTTTTATATAAATTTTATTAAGTTGCCCGAAGAGAGTATTTAATAGTTTAATACACATGTTAAGCATGTATTATCAACGTTTATTTACTAATGCATAATTCCGCAAGTAATAGTATCAGACATATTGAAACGGAGTTTATATTTATATATAGTATTGTATATTATATGAATCTTTTTTTTAATTGTTGACAGTTCGAGAGAAAAAGAAGAAATCTGGAGACAGTAGAGTTTTTATCAATGTTATCGATGTACCGAAAGGATTTACACATTGGATCTGTAACAGACTTATTTTAAGCATTAATTCATTATTCAATCGTTTCGTCACGTGTAACACGCCGACTGTTTGAGAGTATTGCATTTTTCTTTTCCAATTGTCAAAATTACAGTTATTTCGAAAGTGTAGAATGTATTTTAACATTTACGTTTGCTATCCAATACATGACTGCCATTATTAAAATTCCGGATACTGTCCGCCCACAGTATCAGGCTCATACTGTTCATCGTTTTATTAGTAACGTGTATCGAACAGTCTTTCTAGAGGATAAGTACGGAGTAACTTTGGAATAACGACACGGCGAACAGTATATAAGATTCTACTTGTTGTAACAAGATCGTACTATTGCCTTTTGTTACCGAGTACCTGGCCATGGATTACCATGCGACAGCTATTTTTCCTCAAGAGAAATACAACTTGAATTTTAAGTAGAAAAATGGCTGACAAAATTTTATCATTCTTCAAACCTAGGGGAAAATCTTATTCTTCGAATAAAAGTGCCTTCGATACTAACACCTAACTTATTATTTACTTGTAAATAAAATAAATAACAAGGATAGATTTTGCATTCTTGTTTTATTATAAAATTCACTATAATATAATACACACGCTTTCTCATACTTCAATCATGATCGATTCAAAATGGAATACATAACTTCATTTCATAAATAAAGACGCGTAAAAGGAGGAAACAAAGGGGGGAAGGGGGGGAAATAGTCTCGTGGAACCTTAATCGTACCTATTTAACGCGAGCTTACGAACCCCTGAAACATAAAAGCCACGATATAAATACGATTGCCCGAACGATGAAATTAGGGCTGCGTGTGTGGTCTACTTACACGATGATATTATTAATTGGAATATGGATTAATTTAACAAAGAATCCTATGAAGCCCATTATACAGAAACCGATCGCTGTGGCGATAGCGATCTTCTGGAACTCTGAAAGTAATCGTACGTGTAAGTCTGAGTTCGTGCGACTCAATTTCGTCGTAACCTTACCTTTTCGATCGGGCTTCGTGCACCGTTTGACAAGACGGATACTGTCCTTTGCGAACTGCCGTCCTGGCTCTGTGAGTTTCTTCACCTGATCCATTATGTTCGCGGAACTGAAAATATATATATTCCTGGTGCTATGAAATTTGCAATGATCTAAATGCAGCCGTACCCTAGACTCCTATAATTAGAACGTTCGAAGGCGAAGGCGAAAACGTACGCATCGCGTGTAGTTTTACAGTGATACAGTGAAGCATACGAAATCGGAGTTCGTACTGTTTCACTTACAGTTAATCAGGCACCGATACCTAATTTCGAACTCGTTTATTGCTTGAAAATAATCTACAGGTTATAACGGAAAGAGAACCATTTCACTGCCGAGGCTGCTCTGATTCTTTTTCAATTAAATCCAAGAACAATAGATGAAAACACGATACTCACGTTGCGCACAACTGGAGAACGATTATGCAGAGTGTTGTTTGACGTACGAAAAGCTGCGGTCGTCAATGTTTGAGGCGCTACGTGGACGCTACGCTGTGAAAACGTCACTTCCTGATACTTCCTGACCAGTGACGCTGGCATCGAAGCACCGCGGCGAAAACCTGAACTGCATTTCGAATTGTTAAAAGAGCTTTTACTGCTCGCGGATTGTAAGTAATATCGCTGAAACGAAGGCGTAAAATGGTATGCCCATAAAAAAAACTTCAAAAAAGTAAGAAAATTACGCCAAGTACATGAAACAAATAAATCACAAAAAAAAGAATAGAAGATAATAATATAAATCACAAAAAAATAGAATAGAAGAAAAAGTACAATCACAACAAATAGAAGATAATAATATAAATCAGAAAAAAAGATAGAAGAAAATATACAATATAAAAAAAGATGTGAAATCAAAATGAGCTGCAAGTACATATATGCACATGTACTTAAGGTGCCTTCCAACTGCGCTTAAGATGACAGAACAACACATACGCAGCTAAAATGCTGTGTTCGTACAGTCCATTACTCATATCACTCATATGGCGGATATTTTAATTAACCCATCAAAAAGAATCCCACTTAAAAACATTGTCGTAAATTAATAGCTTTACACAATTAATGATATACAAAAATTGCGCGAATTATAACAATGGCTACTTATACAAAGAAACAATCTATAGTATTAATAATATTAAGCAGATATATTTTTATACAAATAAATATTTCAATACCAATAAATATTTTATTCAAAATACTTGGCGCTGCGCCTCGAATTGGTGTTGCTAAACTGAATAAATATGTATTAATTGCATTAATCTTCTTCTTTTTTCCTGTGTGTGCGTTCGTAATGTATTTTAGATTGTAAGTGAGTTATTGTAAATTATTAATTTACTATTAATAAGACAATTAACATTTTTTCGGTTTCGCAGCGCCAAGTATTTTGAATAAAATATTTATTGGTATTGAAATATTTATTTCTATAGAAATATATCTGCTTAATATTATTAAGCGCAGGTGGAAAGCACCGAATCTTACATTGCGTTACACAGTGTCGTCTTTGCACGCAGCGGGAAAGCACCTTTATGTAGGTACTTGCAGCTCATTTTGATTTCACATTTTTTTTTTATTTTTTTTTTGTGATTTGTTTGATTTCGTGTACTTGGCGTAATTTTTTTACTTTTTTGAAGTTTTTATGGGGATCTCACTTCTTTTTACAAAGATAATTTGTATTGGGAATGACTTCAGATAATTTTTAATATTATATTATCTTCTATTATTTGTGATTTATTTAATTTCATGTACTTGGCGTATTTTTTTTACTTTTTCGAAGTTTTTATGGGGATCTCACTTCTTTTTACAAAGATAATTTCCATAGGGAATGACTTCAAATAATTTTTAATATCATATTATTACCGGGGCCGTGGGGGCCGTCAGTAATAAAAATAATCCCCCTAATATATTTATATAATAACATAAATATTATAATAATTTTAAAGAAATAAATTTTTTATTTTATACATATACATGAAAAAGTGCTTATATCATTTGCTCGTGCAGCAGGGTTAGATTCTCTTTCAGCTGTTGAAATAATTCTCTTCGTCTGCATCGTTAACTGAAATAGGACACGTTAACTAATTATTTATAAACTAGCTTAAAGTACCCGGCGTTGCCCGGGTAAAACTTCGATTATCACGGAGTCTCAAGGGGGTGAAATAAGGGGGAAAGGGTGGTATGTCCAGATTTCATGCCTATATTTTCCGCAGGGTTCTAGAGAGTAATTATGCAAAATTTGGTTCAGATAGGGTAAAAAAATCGGGATAAAAAGTATCCTGTATGTTATTCCTGTTCCTAGATTACGTATATTCAAAATTTCAGAAAGATCCGTTTCGTAATTCCGACGTGATTGAGTAACAAACATCCAATCATCCAAACACACTTTCACATTTATTATATTATATTATATATTATATTATATTATATTATATTATATTATATTATATTATATATGAAATCCGAACAGGTCCATACGCGCATAAGTAGAATCCATATAGTGTTCTGCGCTCTGCGCGAAAGAGATGCGCGTGACGGTTGCCCGTACAGTGGTGGGGATGCGAGTCCCATCGTTAGCTGTTCTGTGAGCGCTGCGATTCACGAAAACCTTGCTTCACTAAAATCGTCATTGCTCGGCTTCTATTTGTCATAGCTTAATGTCGCATACACATAAACCTTCCTCGAGAAATGCTTTACACAACGGTGCAACCCGCATCACAATCCGTCCAGTGGTTTCGGAGGTTTAAGATTTTGAACAAACGAACAGTTACATTTTTATTTATATATATATATATATATAAGAAGAAGATAGATAGAAGATAGATTATCATACGTGCTCATATGTCAAGATAAGTGAATGAATAATTGCGTATGCAAAACCCTACCTTCAAATTTGTGCGTACATAGTCTGACGTAGATCACACTACATCATCTTCTGCTTCGATTATCTGTAAATATAGGGTAAAAGACCCATTTACTGTCACCTACCCAATTACTGTCGCCCTATGCTGTTTTACTTAAAATAAGCCTTAAACCAAGTGAATTCATACACGAAAAAATTTTGACATACATTTAAAATTGTAATTTATGCGAGGAAAAGCAGGACTTAATTTTTTCTTCATTAATTTTGATAAGATGGTAAAAAGTTTTAAGTTGGTTAGGTGAAAGAATGAAAACCACAACTTCCTTACTAGCGACAGAGAAAACAAGGCACTAAAGAAAAGGCGGTAATTGTAATATTTAAGCTATTAACGTAATGACACATAATTGTTTAGATAATATAAGCATCGTAGAACATACTAACAATCAAAATTTAACGATTTACTGCTTCGTTTTATTTAATATTCGGGTGACAGTGATTGGTACAAGCGTTTCAAGACTTTTTAATTACTGTCATGGCAGTAATTGATCAGGCAAATGAAGCCTTACGCTGTTATTGTCACTTGTCATTCCTACAATTTCACGTGCGTGCGCGTATTGACATAACCTTGTACAATTTCGAAATTTTTGACAACGTAACCGTACACGTTTTGTAAGTACTATTGTTAATATTTATAACAGAATCCTACTTTGACATCTTTTATTAAAATAACAAAATTCCTATATTTATTCTCGTTTACTCCTTGCTGAACTAGAATTTAAAACTGACCTAACTAATCTATTAATTAATGCAATATAATCTAAAATGCTTTTATATTATTCTGTAGGTAATGAATACAAAAAAGAAAAGATTTCAGTACACCAGGGAGAACGTTCAAAGTGCTTTATTGTCCATTAAGTCAGGAATGTCTGTGAACGCAGCTAGTCAAAAGTATAAGATACCGAGGTCAACTTTAACTACTAAAAGAGACAAAAAATATCCTGACAAAAAGCCAGGTCCAGAAACTATTCTTTCAGAATACGAAGAATCTGTTCTAGAAAATTGGATTTTGGATAGAAGTAGGATAGCAGCTCCTGTTACAAAAGAGCAATTATTAAATAGTGTTCAACAAATGGTATCAGGTAGAAAAAATCCCTTTACAAATAATAGACCTGGACGTCACTGGTACCTAGCTTTTATGAGTCGCCACAGTCAATTAAGTGAACGAGTCACAGAAAACTTAACATTTAGTCGTGCTACAGTTTCTGAAAATGATATTAAAATGTGGTTCAAAGAAATAGAAGATTATTTAACGCTACACAATTTGAAAGATATTGAATCCACAAGAGTTTTCAATGCTGATGAGACCGCTTTAATGTTAAACCCAAAGGGTAATGGTCCAGTTATTGTGAAGAAAGGGAGCAAAATTGTTTACAAAGAAGTAGACAATAATGAAAAAGAGAGTTTAAGTACCCTAATTATGGGAAATGCAGCAGGTGACTTAGTGCCACCTCTGATACTGTTTGGCTACCAAAGACTCCCTGGACACATCATAAATAAATTGCCAAAAGGTTGGGGAATTGGCTTATCTGATAATGGCTGGATGACAGGGCAAACATTTTTTGAATACATAGCTAATATTTTTCACCCATGGCTACTCGAGATGGGTATAAAATTACCAGTCATTTTATTTATTGATGGGCATGTTTCTCATTTAACGCAACCTTTAAGTGTTTTTTGTATGCAACGTCAAATTGTGCTAATTGCATTACATCCTAATTGTACTCACATCTTACAACCAATGGATGTTTCAATGTTTCGACCATTCAAAATTGAGTATGGGAAAGTGGTGGAAAATTATCGTATAGAACAGGATCAATTAAGCGTACAAAAGGCAGATTTTGCACTTTTAGTCAAGAAAACGATAAATAATTTAGATGTTAAACAAATTTTGCAAAATGGATTCAAAACGTGTGGATTGTATCCATTTGATGTGAATGCTATTGACTATGGAAAACTTCTTTCAAGTAAAAGAAACAATTTAAAATCAGTGGTGATACAAAATGACATTAAAGAGAACAAAAATGCGTTAAAATGCATTGAACAAAAAATAAGTGCAGGCACAATTGATTCCTTCAAACTACATGAATCTAGAAATTGGACGGGAAAAGCGGAAGATAAAAGTCTTTTTGAACTTTGGTGGGATCTGTCACACCCAAATTCTGATCATGTAACTGCAATCGATGATGGGCATTTCGAAACAAATGAGGCATTGGAGTACAAACACAGATACATTAATGTTGATGAGAAGAGAAGATATTTCAAATGAACATTTAGAGCAGATTTATGTAGAAGAAATTGATGAAAATATAGAGGTAAAATCTACTATTAATACAGAGAATAGTTGTCCTCCTATCTCAGTGTGTGATCCATTACAAGATGTTTCAAATTTAGATCCATTACAAGATGTTTCAAATTTAAATTGTCGGGAGAAAAAGGACATTGACTCCAGGGTGCCTTCTCCATTTAAGCAATATTTGTATTGGCCTAAAGAGAAGGTATTAAAACAGAAAGTAAGAAACAATAAGGAAAAACTGCCATCCGTTGTCACAACAGATCATTGGTTGAAATATCAAAATAACAGAGATGAGAAGAAAAGAAGGTTTGAGGAGGAAAAGGAAGAAAGAAAGAAAATTAGATTAGCTAAAGCTGAAATAAAAAAGGAAAAAATTGAATCTGCGAAGAAAAAGAAGTTAGAAAAAGAAAAAGATGCAGCTGACAAGAAAAATGTGATAACAAGAAAGGACAAAGTTAAGGAGGAAAAGAAGAAGTCAATTAAACCAAAGAGAATACGTAAAGTAACAGGGAAAAATTAAACAAAGCTTTATTAAGTTACAATTAAATTTTTTTTTTTTCATCGATTATTTAAAGTCGCATCAACCACTAGTATGGGTTATTAGCGACTAATTAAATATTATTTTTATATATAATAATGGTTAAGCAGTATTAAAAGCAAAGATGTGATTTAAGTATACGTATATTCAAAGACTGCAAATATTTAATGTTATTGATACAAATTTTAAATACTTACAGACAACGTTATAGTACAAAGTGAAAGTAATTTAAGAATGTTACTTATACAAATTTATTAAGCGTTGACTAGTAAATAAATACGTAGGTAGCTTTACCTATGTCACAATAAAATAAATTTTGTTGTCCGCAAGAAACTGTGTATTTTTTTCTTAATTATATACATTTCAAATACTTATGAACATATATAATATGTTGTTTTTTATGAAAACTTACAACACAAAAGTACTTTTGACCGTAATTGATGCAAAAAAGTAATTGTTGGAATATGTGGCAGTAAATGATATGACAGTATTTTATTAGCTGATAGTAATTGGGATAACAGTATTTAGTCAACTGACAATAATTGGGATGTCAGTATTTGGCCAGCTGACAATAATTGGGATGTCAGTAATTCGATTGAACACATATCACAGGTGACAGTATTAGCTCCCGTCATATCTTTTTTAAATCAATAAATTTATTAATAAAAATAGAGATTTTAAGAGTCATACAAATTTTTTTCTTCAACTAAACATATTAAATAATAATAAATAAATAGATAAACTTATGCCTTTGATCAATAAATACAAAAACTATGCGATACTGTCAGAATCAATCCTTAACCTGACAGTAATTGGGTCTTTTACCCTATGAAAGCCACATGTTTTTTAGTTATACGACTTAACGTAGAATTTATATAGAAATATAGAAATAGAGCGGCCTTTTGCTATAGTAAGTGTAGAGACTACATAATGTGTCCGAAGGAGGTGAGAGCGTATGACAGAAAGTCTTGTTGCAGGAAATTTGAATTAAATGCTAATGGTAATAATTCAGCGAAAATGAACGAAGCGATCCAATGTTTTTAAAGCACAATTTATTGGTGTTGGAATAATATTAATTTAGTATGTATATTGGTGAATTGAAATATTGTTAATGGGAATCTAAAACATTAATGAATTAATGAATAGCGTGGCAACTACTGTGGATTTTATATATTAAAGTATTACGAATGTCTTTCACAAAAGATTGAAAAGCATCAAGGGAGATGTGTTTTCAGCGTACTTTCTTCACTAATGTGACTTGCTCTACATTGCAAGCAGTCCACCATAATCTATTTTCTTAATAATTTTTAATGCTACGTCGTTTGACAAATTTTGTAGATTTACCTTATTTGACAAATTTCCAGAAACTTGTGCGATACAAGATGCTCTGTCTATCTATCTAATCTTCTCCGGACAACCTCCAAGCCTGTGCGTCCCCTTCAATTTTATATCCAAGTCCTGTGCGTCCCCTTGATTTCTATAATATATATAAGCTTTACATAAAAACTCTAAATTGCTGGTATACAAATAAATATCTGGCAATTTAAATGCAAGATGCAATGCAATTTTTTGTTACTACAATATTTATTTTGTACATGCATGGTACAAATTTCCAGAAATTTATGCGAAAGAAGATGCTTCTCTGTCGAACCTTCTCCGGACAACTTCCAAGTCTGCGAGTCTACATAAAAAATCTATTAAAAAATTTTGGCGACCCACCTTGTTAATTGAGACAATAATTCAGTCTCCCATGTAGTGTAAAAATTTGTGACATTTCAAATTTGGACAACTTACCCTATTTGACACTTGGCAGGTTATGATGAATTGACACTTGGTAGGTTATAAAGCGATGACACTTGGTAGGTTATAATTCAATAGTATACATATATAGGTATATGTACAATGACGGACGCCGATCCCTGCCGAATGATCCCGAGAGTCGACGAACGAAACATACACTAGTTTCTTTCGGCTGAAGGTGTGCGTGTAACGCGTATACGTATTATGTTGACGAAAATTTGGCCTGGAGAAGAAGGAAAAAAGAAAAATCTTACCGTTTCTGACAGATTCATGAGACGATATTATGATATCTCTGTCATGCGTGGACAGATTTTATTGAAATTTGGTCTTATTCGAAAGCTTATATGCGGTTTACATAAGAAAAATGCCTTTAAATTTAGAAAATATTGCAGGCGCGATGAGATATTAAGGGGGGTCAATCAAGTGAAAATGAACTACCAGTTATTTTACAGATAAAAATTTGAAAATATGTATTTCCATATTATTTTTTACGCTGAAATGAATTATGTAAGAATTAATACAGTGACATTTTTTTTTCAAAAATTTAAAAAAAAAAATTTCGGAAAAATTATTCGATTTTAAAATCCATACCCTTATCTCTGTAGTATTGTATACAAAGACTGCAGAAAAAATTTCAGCTCGATAACTTCATTTTTGTCCGAGTTATAAAGTTTTTATATTTTGGCGTAGTAACTACAACGCTCCTGCTCCGTACGTTGGACCGACCAAAATGAACTACCAGTTATTTTACAGATAAAAATTCGAAAATATGCATATCCATATGATTTTTTACGCTGAAATGAATTATGTAAGAGTTAATATAGTGACAATTTTTTTTCTTCAAATTTTAAAAATAAAATTTCGAAAAAATTATTCGATTGTAAAATCCATACCCTTATTTCTGTAGAATTGTATACAACGACTGTAAAAAAAATTTCAGCTCGAAAACTTCATTTTTGTCCGAATTATAAAGTTTTTATGTTTTAGTTACTACCCCAAAACATAAAAACTATATAATTCGGACAAAAATGAAGTTTTCGAGCTGAAATTTTTTTGCAGTCTTTGTATACAATTCTACAGAAATAAGGGTATGGATTTTACAATCGAATAATTTTTTCGAAATTTTATTTTTAAATTTTGAAAAAAAAAATTGTCACTATATTAACTCTTACATAATTCATTTCAGCGTAAAAAATCATATGGATATGCATATTTTCGAATTTTTATCTGTAAAATAACTGGTAGTTCATTTTGGTCGGTCCAACGTACGGAGCAGGAGCGTTTTAGTTACTACGCCAAAACATAAAAACTTTATAACTCGGACAAAAATGAAGTTATCGAGCTGAAATTTTTTCTGCAGTCTTTGTATACAATACTACAGAGATAAGGGTATGGATTTTAAAATCGAATAATTTTTTCGAATTTTTTTTTTAAATTTTTGAAAAAAAAAATGTCACTGTATTAATTCTTACATAATTCATTTCAGCGTAAAAAATAATATGGAAATACATATTTTCAAATTTTTATCTGTAAAATAACTGGTAGTTCATTTTCACTTGAGTGACCCCCCTTAATGAAATAAGTTTCAGGTTAGGTTGGATTAGCCGTTTCTCGAGTAAATGATAGCGGTAGCGACAGTCGACATATACAGGGTGTCTTTCCTGTACTTGGCGTCGAGACGCTACCGCGTCTCTAGATAATTCGTTAATGCCTATACTTATGTAGGTATATAGTTTGTCGGTGGTGCTATGAAAATGGTAATTCCAAAGTTATGTCGATCATACGTAGAATAGTTGCAAGGAACGCTGCAAGATGGGGGTAGAGGCTCGAATCTATCTCGGTCCCGACGTCGCGACATAATTTGTGTCATACTGTCATACATTCCAGTTTTTGCTGTCCGACGCAACAGGTGTTGTGGTTCGTCACGTATTCGCGTTAATTTTTAAACACGACATTGTTCCTCCCTTGCGTACGTGTTCATGTTCATCGAAAGCAGCATCCTGCAATTTTGGCGCGCTACATCGTTCGTTTCGATACAGCGTATCCACCTTCAAAATCATTCTTACTGAAGAAGTCATTTACGAAGCGTGCTACCCACAGTGAAGAAACCACAACGGAGTAAAATGATCAATGTAAGTGTGATTTATTATTCCCTTGCGGTAGCTGAACCCAGCCACGGCTATCAATTCATTCGAATCTAGGTATCATTGATTTATCAAACAATACCGAATGAATGATTTAGGTTATTCGCCTTTTAACGTCATCCACGACACGTGCGCAAACGAGAACTGTCTGTCGCGCAGCTACCGCCATTGAAAATTCTACCGTTTGACAGTCGACAGATGAAACCGGCGGGAGTTTCTTGTGTTACGCGTGCAGTTTAATATAAACCGTTTAAACTTTCAACGAATCGTTGGAAGCCTGACGCGCGTGCTTATTTCGGGCTGTCGCGCGTGGTAAATGTCTAATGGCGTGTGCAGTGGATGTACCACGGGATCGAGAGGGAAAAAGGTAGCCTATAGAAGTTTTGAGTTATGGCTAGATGGCGCCATTAAGCTGCGTCGCGTGAATCGTGATCGACGACGTCGTCAGTGGTTAGTTAAAATCGTGAAAGATGGAAGATGTGTGGTGCGTGTTGTGCTCCGTTTTTCACAGAAATGGATATTGAAAGGACGTTGAAACTTGGGATACTTCACATTCCATCATATCCGAGTAAGCGACTAGTACCTACTACAGCTTATTTATTGGGTACTGTCACTCACGTTACATGTGCGAATTAATGAGCAATGAGTCAGGCTCGTTAGGGGTTCGTCGATCACATTTCACGCCTCGATTCTCCTATTTCGTGTCAGGTGACGAGACCAGGATTAATCGTGACGATTATATGTATTACGTGTCTGTCTAAAGACGGTAAAGATTATAATCACCCTCTGCCCTCAAGGAATGCTTCTATCGTATGCAACTTTTAGGATATTAGGGGGTGTCAGGTAAATCGAAATGAAACTTTCCCGCAGAATGCATCTGCGTCCGCCATCTTGGTGTTGTTATCCATTGGGCGCGATTATTTAAATCGTTTAGGAGTAGGACTCGGTTCGAGAGTGGATACACATAATTATTTATAATTCTCGTATTACAATGGAACGGATTGAACGAATGTGGATTATTCGGAGTATTATGTTACGCTGGAAGTATAGCAATATTTACATAAATTTACATATTTCTCTGTATTGTGTTTTAGAACTTGATAATTATAGGTATGTGGTTTTATTCAGTGATTAGTTATTGGAGGCACGACCTCCGACGAATATCGCCAGTTGCAATTAACAATGTCGATAATCTTTCGTTCTAGCGTCGGAAAACGTACGTGCACGTTCAAAGGAAACCCGTTTCTACACGTGGGTGGCGCGAAAAATGATCGTAACCCACGCGAGTTTCACGCATTTGGCGCGTTTCAACGATCGAACGCCTCGCGGCCTCTATGCCGTGCCACTATGAAGGAGAACGTAGGCATTGGTGCCATGTCCATCCATTGAGAACAGCTTTGCGCAATAATAAGTAGCAAGCAGATTTTCATTTTCATTTCCAAATTATTCTGCGCGAAATATGGCGAAGTAAATTATGCATTTAGAATGATACGATACAGAAGCTAAACTGAAACATAGGCTATAGGAATTTTAATAAAACAGCCTTTCTTCTCGTTTTTCCAGTCATATTTAGCCGAGTTAATGGCTACAGTACCTACGATATAGAACATTGAGGCGACAATAATGGTATTGTTCGCGCGAATGCGCTATCAGGGAATATATACGTTGCAAGGGCGATAAGAAAGATAGCTGGGAATGGGTGTCAACGACTCAGGTAGGTCTGGATAACATTTATCTTATCCAGATGTGTGCCTACCGGCGTTCACCTCCTCCATTCGATAATTTATCTTACCTTCCAAAGATATTCGGCCTGACAATAGTAGGTATATGGTACTACTCAATAACATACTTGTCAAGAATTTTACATTCACCTAGTCCATTAACGTCCTTCGTTGCAGGCGTTCTAGCAGAACCAGAGGTGCCACTAGTAAATTTCACTGTACCACCATTTTCCCGGCGACAAGATTGTGAAATATGCTAAAACACCTCCGTCCACCTATGACCGTCCACCTCCGCGCTGCGGGTTCGCTCGGAATTTTTTCCTATTCACCCATTCCACCGTGGCTCCAGCTTCCTGCGAATGATTCGCAACGCCATCCGCATGAATTTCCATTTCCTCGATTTGGCTTTAAAGCAACCAGGAGGCTCGCGGCCGCAAGAGCGTTTTCGCTAACGAACCGCGGAGAGTGGCCAGGGTGGGCCGTTGGGCCGTTGGGCCGTTGGGGTGGGTCGCATAATGACGAGGTATCGTAAAACGATAAAACGTGGTTATAAAAGTAAGTGGCCTGGTGGTCGTATAGCTAGTAGCTAGGCTCTGACCACCGTTATCCAGCCATAGTTGCTCACTTTTCCTAGTGCTTGTCGCCCACAGCCGATGCATACCTACTTAGTTACCTACAAGTAGTCTTTTTACTGGCAAACATATATCCTAAAGAAACGGATTTCTTTTTTAATTTCGAGGGAGTTTGTCTAAACAGGAAATACCGTAGGAAACCTGCTGTTACCGTTCCGTTATCAATGTTCCTACCGTAGCGTTATCTATTTCTTCCCTGTTTCCCTGTTTCCGGCTTTTCACCCGAGGAAACTGCCTCGAGCTTCTTGACAATTGATTTCGACTTTGAATAATCGGTGTGTTTGAAGGAAGTGGAACTGTATCTAGGGCAAGCGATGGTACTCTTTGGGCATTTTCTTGTTAGGTATCTCAGCGAAGACTCTTGTCTCGTTATCGAGTGCTAAATAAATCAGCCGTGGTTCTAGGGAACGCATCGAGAGGATTCGTATTGTTCGTAGGCAACTCGCTCGGGAGCAGGCGACGGTTTTCCTGCCATCGTTTTGTGCATGGGGTGTACGCCTATGGTGGTCCACCCGCCTAAAATCGATTCAGAGAGACACAGACAGGGCATAGACCTCCATCCGTAGAGTAGATTCATCGTAACTTCCCCAATACTACGTGCTATCGCGCCTCATTTGTAACCTCTGCCTCCTAGTTAACAAAGAAACTTCCTCCCACTCGAGAAAGTCGAGTCGTAATTTACACCTTCGACGACGCGTCCGATCATGTCTGATCACTATCAACGACCTCTGCTTTGTCTCTCAACTCTTTCAACATTCGTGCTAGCGTATAGCTGTACACGCTTTAAATCTGAATAAAAGTTTTGCTGAACTTTGTCTCTAATACCTATATCTGGCCGTTCACTCATATCTCGTGATCGTCAGTTAGGAAACAAATCCGTCGCATTATAATCCCATTCACGAGAGGGGGAGCAACAAACTCCCCGGCTAGCGGCTAGGCTGCTCGAATAGAAGTCTATTTAGCGTTGCTGATTTCTCGCTGTATTTCGTATCTCGAGATATCAAGAATCAGATCATATTTCTCGAGAATTCTCAAAAATCCGTCTTTCGAATGTTTTTCAAGAGATTCTGGTCATTCTGGATCATGCAAGAGTTTTATAAGCGATACAATAGTCTTATCTCTGCTTTTCGATATTTCCTTCTTTAGTAGCAAAAAGAAACTCGTTACTTCATTCGGTATAGAATTTTTTCTAAATTTTTAAATAAAAATTCAAGGGCACCTTGTCATTCTAATGTCGCTAATAAGATTTATTATAAATTGTAGATGTGTTTATAGGTTCGCGATTAACTAAGTAGTACCTACCTAATAGAAAATTTGAACCAGCTGGAAATTCATTTACGAAAATAAATGAGATTTATAATAATTTTCCTAGACTTAAGTTTCTCGTGAATTAGGTACGTACTGTAATTTCTCGAGGAATAAGAAATAAGTACCTAATTATAAAATTTCTCGAGAAGGAACACTAAATAGAGCTGTCGCGCAAATTAATTCCCGAATCGTTCTCTCGTCATTCGCGTCCCCGTGCATCCAGTCGGGATTGCCTGCGATCTTCGCCCCCTCGACCCTTGCAAAGCGGTCCGCGCCGTCCGCGGGTCGTTCCCGAAAACCAACGTTCTCAACGATCGTCGTCGTACCGAGGGGCCGCGGGGGTCGAAATTTCGTCGTCCCTCTCCCCCTTAATTTTACGATCGCCGGTGATCGTCACGCGGCCAAATTATTATGGGGGAAATTTCGCGTCGGCACGACGTTCACCGAATGGTCCCCAGCCACTGCCAGGGCACCGTGTCTTTATGCCAGTTAGGTTTATTAGCCGACGTTCTCGCAAAGAACTCGAGCCATCTCTGACGCGATTAAAACAGCCCCTGCGCTTCGCGAGGATTTCGAGGCGACACGCGTCCGGGCTTCGTAATTAGAGTCCTTGCGATAGGACGGGTCACGTTAGGGGATGAAGGGGGCGGGGGCGGGGGCGGTGGCGAAAGGAGACTGCCGTCCGTCCGTACGTAGTCGCTATTATTTCCAGTTCATTACTGCAGCGGGGCTTGTATCGCGGTTCCCTCGCATAGTAAATAATGCATCGCGACACCTGGTACACCCTGTACATCATCGCTGCGTATGCACGGTAGCGTCGTGTACAGTGTACACACGTACCAGGGCCGAGCGAAATATATGCGTAATGTATATGTAGAGGTTGGTGTGTGCGGGCGAAATAGGTACCTCGGTCGTGCACAATTCTACTATACTATGTATCACCTAAGCTTCTACCACTGCACTCGGTGCATCAGGTGTACACGCACTACGCTCTGTCGCGATGGCGGGCACGAATCCCAGTAATGAAAAGAATTCTGGCAGGCACAAAGACCATTCCTTGCAAGGAAATATGGTAGATACACCTCGCGGCTGGCATTGAAACTTTGCGGCTGCACGCCCAGATGTAAGGTCTGTGAAGTTGGCACCCCCAAATTCGAATTTTTGGAAAAACTCAACGGCATTCGTTTGCCCACGTTTGCCCATAAAAATTTTTCGTTTGCCCACCCTTCAAAAAAAAGTAATGGCAAAAAAAAATTTTTCATCAGCACCCCCATGAAAACATTTTAATGATTTGACAGTGGGAAATGATTGCCCATCGTTTGCCCACGATTGCCCACCCAACAATTTTTTTTCCCACCCTTCAAAAAAAAGTTATGAAAAAATTAAAAATTTTGTCATCA
Source organism: Andrena praecox (assembly GCA_963932275.1). NCBI lineage: Eukaryota > Metazoa > Arthropoda > Insecta > Hymenoptera > Andrenidae > Andrena > Andrena praecox. Next base: position 161,302 of record OZ010734.1, read on the forward strand.
GCATTTGCATTGTACGAAAGTTGTTTAAAATATAAAATGTAGGTATTTATGTATTGTACGAAAATTTAGAAAATAACTACTACTTGTATTTTTATAAAAATGAATATATTTTTCTAATGAAAAGACATCACTACGATTATTGTATTACTGTATCGTTGTATGTAATACATTTTTTTAAATTCTTTTTACGTCATTTTGAAATGCTAGTTTAAATTTTAATTTTTCCTACTATTTTTAAGTCATTATGAAATTTCCTATAAAAATTTCACACATTTGGTACTTTCGCCCTAAAGCGCCCAACATGCTTCCCAGCGACGTTACTGTGCCCTCGGAGAGAGGGTAGCAGAACTCGTCCCACCTTAGCGGCCTTAGCAGCTAAGGCGCAGTGTTGGAGGGAGAACCGAAACATCTGTTTTGGGAGCAGATTTCCCCTACTTGGGAAGGCCTGCCTTAGAATGTTTGTTTCGCTCTGATTGTCAGCCTGTTTTTGTCAGGATGCACAGTGGGCCTCAACCCGAAGAAATGGAGGAAAAATTCAACATGGCATTTGTTCCTATCAAAATACCGAATCTTACTGAGCTGATTTTAAAAAACTTTTTGGTTTTCTGTTGCCAAAGATAGAAAAGTATCTGTTACTGGATCTGAAGAAATCTGAAGAAAATGTAAAACATTTTTTTAGACGTGTTTCGCGAAGACATCTTTTATGGATTTTTTCAAACTTGGTCGACACACGTGGACGAATAGTGGAACGTCACATTTCTTTCAAAATGTAATAAGTAATTAATGTAAAGCATTCATTCTCTAAGTTTTTTTAAAGGTGATCAAAGATTTTGATAAAAATTCCACTTAAAGGTGATCATTGTCTCGGATTAATATTTATCCATTGCTCCTGAGATAATGTAATATCAAAATATAATTGCGGCAGTATATTATTTATTTTATTTGGATTATTGTAAGGCTAGAATTCTCAAATTCTAGTATTACTTTCGTAAGAAACATTGATCCTATCCACTATTTCTCTTTCTTCTTCATCCACTGGAATTTTGAAATGTATTTCAAATTTGTTAGCAAATTCCACCGATTGTTTTTAACGTAAGAGTTTCGTGTATTTGGTGACAAGTTATCAGAAATGTTTATAAATGCGTAGTTAAATGCTTTCGCTGACGGCACGCAACGCTGACGCCCTAAACTAAAGGGCCGCGGCGCCAAGTGTCACTGCTGAAACGTAAACAGATGTCTGCGATACTCTCGAATTCTTTCCAACGACGCACGAAAGTCAGTCGGTCTACAGAGTTCGGACACAGCTCTGCAAGATTGTGCGTTCATTTACGGCTTGTGAAGTAACTGTGAGAAGATTATATTATTTTCCGTTTTGCGATTTCAATGTGGTGATTAGTGAAAAATGCATAGAAAAGCATTGATAGACTCTGGTGTTATTCTGCACGTGCCGCAGATGTGTGAAGAGTGTGAAGTATTCGATGAGAGCTGCAAATTGAAGTGTCGTTCGAATAAAGTGACGGAAAGAAGTGTGTGCAAAATTTTTGGATAATATACCACCAAACGCCTTAAACATTTACGGTAAGAACAATCGATTTCGATAATACCTTCGAAAAAAATCGAACGTAAACGCGATCGCGTCTCCAGTACCTTTCTTTTCGCGGTTTTTATTTTTTAATTCGATTCTGGAGGGTGGGCATACGAAATTATTGGGTGGGCAAACAAAGCCAGATCGTGGACAATCGTTTCCTACTTTTAAAAAATTCAAAAGTGTTCATGGAGGGTGCTGATGACAAAATTCTTAATTTTTTCATAACTTTTTTTGAAGGGTGGGAAAAAAAATTGTTGGGTGGGCAATCGTGAGCAAACGATGGGCAATCATTTCCCACTGTCAAATCATTAAAATGTTTTCATGGGGGTGCTGATGAAAAATTTTTTTTGCCATAACTTTTTTTTGAAGGGTGGGCAAACGAAAAATTTTTATGGGCAAACGTGGGCAAACGGACTACTTTTACACAAGCAATTTGTATTCCTAATGTAAAAGTAGTCCGATTTACATGACATTTGGTATGATTTTCATCAGAAAAACATAAGGAATCTATTGGTGTAACTTCCATTTCGATACGATAAAGAATAAAGAATATTTTAATACGCTGAAATGAATATTTTAAGTTTTCACCCTCGACTGCGGGGAGTAGACCACGATTTGCCGGGGTCGACCGAGGATTCATACCTGTTTCAGAATAAAATAATTCTTTACTCTTTATCGTATCGATATGGAAGTGATGCCGATGGATTCCTTATGTTTTTCCGATGAAAATCATACCAAGTTTCATGTAAATCGGACTATTATTAACGACATTAGCTTGAGGTTATGGAAATTAATTTTTCATGCAATTTCCTTAATTATTTTCCGAATTACGTCGTTCAGTTTCATCGGCGAAACATAAGGAATCAATTGGCGTCGTTTTCGCAAAGATCTGATGAGAAATGCGGAAATCGAAGATTTCTAACTTCTTAATAGGCACTCCAAACCCATACAATTCGGCGAGGCACTGCGGGGGCTTGTCCTCGCCACGGGGTACCTGGGGGCATCCATTGTCCGGCGGAGCTCCAGAATCACCCTGTAGGTAGATAGGTACACCATGCCGCTTGATTTTATTCTTCATTTTATTATCAGAGAAACATGGTAACGTATTGATAGAGCACATTTTTGTGCATCTTTCTTGGGCCAAGTTCTCTTAAAGCTCAAATCTTATCATCGCCCCTTCTTACGTTGTGTTAGACCGTATACTGTAGCTGTCTGTGTTAACGATTCACTGTCTGATTTCAGGATTACGGTGTTCAGGATTGAGCCGCGGGATTAAGGTGGGTCTGCAATAAATGAGGCAGTAGACGAGGCTTCGACTCTGGGAGTCGTGGGATCTTCAGCTTCAACCCCTTCGCAGGTGACGGTAGAATACACATATGGGGTACCGTGTTATTTCTCTCTGACGGACTCTTGCATGCGCGGACTCTTCGTCCTTTCGTAGAAGTACCTAGCAGATAGCTTGTCTACTATTTTAACGCGTTCAGTTGATCTCTAATCGATGATTTAATCGCTTTGTGTTTTGATAATAGATAGTAGATACACAGTGTGATTGCAGAATTATTTGATCTTGGTGCTTATCGTGCACGTTCATCGAGCACCTTAATAGAAAGGCCTTTTGTTCTTGGCCCTGTAACTTATCTGCAGCTACGCGCTGGAATCCCAGCGATGCTAATTTCATCGTAGAATTCTGGGATTCCAGCGGCTTTCGCTGAGACACGGTTATTGTCTGGGGCTGTTCCAACTAGATACGTGCACCGCAGAGTTATATTAACCGCATTTCCCGGAAGATTCGATCGGTCCCGTGGAATTGGAAGAATTTAAACAATAGCCAGGTATCGAGCGTATGTACCTAAAGCACGTCCATATTGAAAATCAAATAAAGTGCTGTCGTTTAAAATTAAACATTTCCATGAGTTTCCTTGTGTATGTGTGTGTGTGTGTGTGTATTACCTCATTCATTTTAATTTTAACACCTACATACCATATGTGTATAAAGCAGAAAGTTTATATGTATATGTTTGTGTGCTTTAAACTCTTGGAGAGTTACGAAGTGTGCCTCAGCTCATTATGCCCGGCTAACTCAGATAAATCTAACTAATTTCACCCCAAAGAAACTAAAAAGAATTTTTTTGTATAAAATCAGAATCTAAATTCCGGGCAATGCCAAGTAGTAAATCATTAGTTTCATATAGATCATAGTAGAATTTATGAGAAATTCAGACCCTTTCCATATTTATCAAAGTTTGTCGATCGCACGAGCAATTTACGCGTCAAATGCTTCAGGCCGAATAAAAATTGGCACAATAAAGGGAGACAGAGGCGAAGTTATAGAGGAATTACAGCGGAACCATCAATTGTGCAGGTCCGTGGCGCGGTGGAGTGTAAACTGGATTATAAAACAAGCTATCGTTCCCAGCCTTATTCCGCTTCCATGCGACCGATCTCTGTGTGTATGTACCTTGCGATACGCATTTGCCCCAAAGTATATGTTGGAAGTAGTAGGTACATGCACCTATGTGTATGGTTGGAAGCCTTTATAGAGCCAGACAACTCGATTGAATTACAGTAACAGAGTTATCCGTCAGTTCGTGCGACGCGGGCTAAGGTCTAAACACTAAGTCTCAACGGGATCTAAACTGATTTTCGGCTCGTTCGAGTGAAAGGGGGACGCGTCTTAAGTAACATTGATTGAAACGGAGAAACTTTTTCCAGGCAAGCGTTATTAACCACCCCCGTATTTATGAAACTTCTTAATCAAATCCAGTTCGCTCGATCCCCGTTCAACGCCGTGCACTGTCTCAGCAGCAGTAGAGTAGCAGCCACTGTAGCTGCCCCAGTGGACGTTGAATCGATCCAGTGTTAGTACCTAGTAGAAAACAAGTGATTTCTCTGGCGATAATACGATTTTTTAAGCTGCGAAGCGTTATTGCTGCCAGCGCGCTTAATTTACGCGACAACGTGAATGATTAATCGCGTCGTTGCCCGAGTTGCAGGCTCTTGAACGGTGCCAGTTTAATTCCAGCCATGTCCAACAAAAGGTTTAGCCGTTTCGACGACGCTCGTTTGCATTAAGCGGCTTTATCGGTTATCCTACGCGCCTTCCCCAATCTGCATTTGACTTTGTAATTTCATTTATGCGCCGAGTCTCGTACCCTGACTCCGATTTCGGTGTCCTGTTGCACGATATTCGAGCTCTGTAGTCTGTATCCCCAAATCCCTTTTTCGCACGTCTGAACTCTGAAATTGCTCTTCCGCCTGTGATGCTCCGTTTAGATTTAAAGGTGGAATCAGACGGCGCGTGAATCGGCGAGCTTGCTCGGCTCGGCAAGTCGGTTTGGCGAGCCCGACTCGCGATCCATGACCGATCAGACGGCGCGTGGCTTGGCGAGCTGGCTCGGCTCGTCTAGCTCGGCAAGTCAGCTTGGCGAGCCCGATTCGGCGATTCATGACCGATCAGACGGCGCGTGGATCGGCGAGCTGGCCCGGCTCGTCTAAACTCGGCAAGCCCGACTCGGCGATTCATGACCGATCAGACGGCGCGTGGATCGGCGAGCTGGCTCGGCTCGTCTAGCTCGGCAAGTCAACTTGGCGAGCCCGACTCGGCGATCCTTGACCGATCAGACGGCGCGTGGCTTGGCGAGCCATGACCGATCAGACGGCGCGTGGATCGGCGATTCACGCGCAAAGATCGCCGATTCACGCGCCGTCTGATTCCACCTTTAGACGCGCGCGTACGATGCTCGTGATTAATAATTAATTATTGCAGCGAATCACTTGATGCGTTAATCGTCGTAACTCGTAGCCTTCGCGAGCGAAAAAAGGGTAGCTTGCGCATCCGTACGATCGTCACGAACGATTGCGCAACGAACGATCGTCTTATCTTTCCGCGTGCGTTTGCAACAGAGTTGGGCAAAAGTTTATCTAAATAAAAATCTCAAATAACGAACAAAAGATAAATAATTTTTATTCGTTATTCGAGGCTCGAATAATCGAAATTATCTTTATTCGAAGAGCACCGAATAAATAATTTTATTCGATGAGAATTTATTCGACGAATAAAGATAATTTTTTGTTGGATGAGAATTTATTCGACAAGTGAAGATAATTTTTTTATTCGATGAAAATTTATTCGACGAATAACGATAGTTTTTTTATTCGAAGGTTTTATTCGAATAAATGCGTCGAATAAATTTTTCATCCGTAGCATTTATCGGGTGCATTCCATGTGCCGCATTATGCGCATAGACTGCAGAGAAAACCGTTCCGTATCAGTCTATGCGTGCATTGGTTGCGTTGGTGGAGCATACGATTCCCTAGAATTCTCGCACCTCTAGCGCATGAAGCGTGCAGTTGATGCGCGCATGCGTATTTGTCTCTTTACGTACGCTTTGAAAAAGATACACCAAATCGACGCGCCTTACGAAAAGTAGCACGTTTCATTTTTTCTACATGCAGTTATCCGTAAGAAAAAAATGAAACGTGTTACTCTTCGTAACGCGCGTCGAAATTATGTGGTCCCCTCCTCGAAAGGACAGAAAATATAACCTATAGATATGCTACATGACAATAAATGTTTATTGGATATTTCGTTCTTTTACGCTACATTTGTCAATTTTTTATAACTTAACATCATTCCAAAATATTATTGTTACGCCGCGCCGCAACGGTATCTTTATGGAATCGGGTATAAGGTCATCCTATCAAGCATTTAAATCTGTAAACCTAAAAATTGAAGCTAAAATCAATTAGAATGTAATAAAATGCACGAATTTGGTAAACATGAACAAATTAAGCTAAAACTTACTATTTTGATGAAATATACTCAGAAAATGACGTTATGAATGGAAATTTTGATTTCTTAATCACGAATAATTACACTCCACAACTTCCTAATCCGCTCCCCAAAGTGACAGAAAATATAACCTATACGCTATACCCGATTTCATAAAGATACCGTTGCGGCGTAATAATAATATTTTGGAAGGATGTTAAGACATGAGAAGTTGACAAATGTAGCGTAAAAGAACGAAATTTCCAATAAATATTTATTGTCATGTAATTAGCATGTACACTAAGGGACATAATCGGCTTCCCTTCGGAAATTTGGCAACGTTGCATGTCGGGTCCCCCTATGTCGAAGAACCACTGAGTTATGCCTAGTGACAATGGTGACAATTTTACAAGTTATTATTTAGTTTGCTGAAATGGATTTTGCTTGGTAAAACATTACACGTAAGAGCATGATGGGCTCGATTCCTCATCTATTTGGCAAAGAAGTAGCATGTATCGTAGGTAGAAAGTTTTTAGACTGCCAGGCCGAAGTCTAGATAAACGCACGAAATCCCTATATCGGTGTTCCAGCACGGGAAGGCGAGGGAAGGCGAGGGAAGGCGTTTTGGCCGCCGCGACCCCCAGGTAGCCGCCGGCCGCATAAGACCCTCTCACTTGCACATAGGGTAAATCCGGGAGACGCGGTCGACCTAATATAAAATGGCTATTAAAACTAATATAGATATTACTTATTTTATCAGAACAAACCTAATATGTTCAGAATTTTATGCCGAATCAGAAAAACTGGTCGAAATTTGCTTTAAGACAATATTTACTGTAAATCGGGTTGAAAACTGAAGTCGTGACATCTGACCACCTCCCCCGAGGTGCCGGGAGAAATGGTTTTCGTCGTTGGCAGAGACTACTCCCATAATTATTCATGGAAAATTAACAAAGGATAAAGCAACATTATTTATGAGTGAATACAACTACGGATTCATTGATATTTAATTTGTTTACGCTAAACAAGTAAATAACACATCAAAGAAAAAGTGAATTACCTACTGGCGATTAGCAAGGCAAATGAATACAAAAGTGAATGAATAAACTAAATAAACAAAAATAATAATAAAATAAAAAAAAAAAATAAAAAATAAACAAAAATAATAAAAAATCATAACTCGACCATCTCACCTTTCTGCAGCGAGATATGGTCTTCTCGTTAGCTTTGAGAGGAAGAGTTAATATGGCCCAATACTTTGGGTGCATTGTCCCTCAATATCTCTACTATCTTATTATTCCAAACATTAAAGGAAAATAAACTTAGAAGTATATTTTAAATACGATTCTGTACAACCGCTGTTTGACAAAAGAGGTTAAATGTAACATCAATTTACCTTTTATAGCCCATAAATCCAGAAAAAACACGGAAGGAAGCGAAATAACGCTATTCATTCAACTATTTGGCTTCTAGAGAAGTAATTGGTCTGCACTTTAATGCATTTTTACGTATAGACTCTGAAATATAGCGACACGACCAACTCTCCGGCCCGACCGCGTCTCCCGGATTTACCCTAAAGCTCTGTCCTTGTTTAGCACCATCCCTGTCTACCGCATGCTCTCCATCATTCCCGTGCAGCGAATTGGCGCGAAGAGGCTAGTTATTTCTTACGAAGGAGCAATATCGATGGTCCTCACTTTCTACCTACGATACATGCTACTTCTTTGCCAAATAGATGAGGAATCGAGCCCATCATGCTCTTACGTGTAATGTTTTACCAAGCAAAATCCATTTTAGCAAACTAAATAATAACTTGTAAAATTGTCACCATTGTCACTAGGCATAACTCAGTGGTTCTTCGACATAGGGGGACCCGACATGCAACGTTGCCAAATTTCCGAAGGGAAGCCGATTATGTCCCTTAGTGTATGTAGGTTATATTTTCTGTCACTTTGAGAAGGGGACCAATCAAAAGATCGATCTTCTGCACCATAATGTTCGATTTTTTGGATCGATTTTACAGTATAGGTCGATCCTATGGAATCGATTCTCGGGGAACAGAAATCGTGTTCCAATTCTATATTATTTATAAAAAAGTTTCCCGGTCTCTGGAAATTTAAACTGAAACTACTTTTCTGGAACATTAATGATAGAATTTTGATTTATTGAAAATTAGGTTATAAAATATCACATAAGACGCTACGTGAGTTCCCCCGTCTTGTAGGAAAAAGTAAAAAATTCGCGATTTATATACAATTATATAGCCATGTGGTCCATGGGCATATGAAGAATGTTCAGGATGGAATACCCCTGAAGCATACATTTGTGATTCATGTGGTAATTAATTTTAAAACAAAAAAATGATATTTTTTTTATTAATTTAACAGTTTTCTCACTTCTTTTGTAAAGAAAAATCATGGCCGGAATTACCCCACGTTAATTCCGTAATTCCAGTCGAATGAACTTTTTTGTGTTATTGCTTCCAACTTTGTTACAACGTAAATTTATGCTTTCTCGGTCATACTAATAAAATCTAGACACTTCAAACTATCAATTCATATAAAAAAAACTAGCAACTGTGTAAGTTGCTCAATATTTTATAGCGTTTCTTTCTTATATAGCCGGAAGTACCCTACTTTCCCCTGTTTGCAGTATTCGAATTCGAAATACAGAAGCACACGTAAAGCGACAAATACGAATGCGCGTAATATGCGCATTGACTGCCCTTGCTTTTATTTTCTGCACTTGCTGCACGCATTATGAGCTAGAAGTTGGAGGATTCTAGGGAATTCTACGAAATTGGTACTGCCATCTCTGCACTCGCGGTATGAATTGCAACCAACGTAACGGTCTCAATTTCGAAGCGAACAACACATCCCTAGAAGGTTTTAGGCAGGGTGGAAACGAAAGATGAGGAAGGAAGCAAATACGTAACGCGCATTTTTATTTCTTAAAGGCTCTTACTGCTAAGTTTTTCGAACGTGCTCTTATAATGCTAACTTTACAGCTATACTCTAATCCAGAAGACGTACTAGAGCCTGCGGTTCTATTCAATAGCCTTCAAAACCTTGAATTTACCCCGGACGCGGATAATAAATAACTTCATTTTTCCTTTACACATCTGTTTACCAAATTACGCTGGGTAAGCAGCAGTTCGTCCTGTTAAACTCATAAAATATGGTCTTCGCTTTCAATAATTGTCGCTGTTCAAGAAGAATAGGAAAACTCAGGTTGAGAAAATCCAGGAACCAATAAAGCCATCAAATTTCGTTAGGAGTCGGTCCCCGATCCTTAGGACGAAGTAACCGATGTAGTTAGGAAGCGTGCTTCGACCACCGTCCAAAAGTCTCGAATTAAATTTAACGTAATCCATCCAACTGCATAGCTAATTGTAAGTAAGTAAGTTTGAACATTCCCGCGCAACCTCACGAGCATCAAACGCATCGAAAACCGTTCCAGTACGTTACTGCGGTTCATGCGCTGTTGGAATCGGAACGCTATGAATGCGCGCAGCGACTGCGCTGCGGTCTATGCGCATAATGCGTCACATGGAATGCACCCATCTTTTCGAAGCCTTCGAATAAAGCCACGAATAACTTTCGTAAGCGTCGAGCGTGTTTATTCGAGCCGCCGCACAGTGGGGCAGGTAGCATAGGATTCGCGGAAAAAATGTCATAACTTCGGTGTTTCTCAATATTTTTGAGTACTTTTTTTTATATTATTTGTTAATAGCCAACGGTTATATGGACATGAACATTAATAAAATTTAAGTATTTTTAACCAATGAAATAGTAATAAACCCCGTAAACATTCGGTATACAAAAACCATATTTGATAATTATGTACTAATAAATATGTAATATTACATAAACAATGTATTAACTATTTTCGAACAGTATGAAACATAATAGAGAAAGAAAATAACACAATTGAATTATAACATACATATAACATTAAACGACGAAAATGACATAATAAAGTAATGTTAATAATATTCTGTATTGCACTATAATAAATGGAAAAATTGCTGAAGCTATAACTAATATTTTATCATTTTTGTTATTAATAGAACAAGACTTTTAGAAATGAACATGCGCCTATACACTTTATAAAATAATTGATATCTTATAACATTTACAACTATTAAAATCGTAAAATTTTAATTTATAAAAAAAAAAGGAATATTATTTAAGTATTGGTAAATAATTATGAAATATGTTTTCTCTGTATCGATTATAGTAACAATACTTTATTTATAATTTTTATTGTTTTTTATTATTTAATGATCATAATATTACATGTCCATACAAACTAAAACTATCAAAAATAATAGAAAATAGAAACTGTGCAAAAATAGCGAGGAATACCGCTGTGGTGATGAGTTTCTGCGAAATCGCATGCACAGCGCACTCGGGTGATTATGTATTAATAACAACCAAACTTGCAAATATATGCAGCCAATTTTTGGAGGGCTGTTAGTAGATGGTATCTGCTTTCAATTAGTACTATCTAGAGACCGGAGGAAGGCGGAGCTTTTTTTATAAACCTAAAAGAGTTAATGAAAACTTGAAATACTAGGTAGCTTCATTTGAAGTTGTATAGTGGGATTACGGTGAAGAATTTTCGAAAAGTATTTATGTCACAAATAAGCTGAGACTAGGTATACACATTCGAAATACATGCCGTAAAAAAATAAAAATATGTAGAGGAATCCAGAAAAAATTCGACAATCTGGTACGAATATAGACACGTTTCCCGTTAGAATACGAACCGTCAACTTCAGACCAATTTTTCTTTGCAATTAACATTAATATGACATATCTGTCATATAGGTTAGATACGTTGGTCTATTGGCTATCAGGATATAGTGATGAATACATAAAAATACAACTTTTATTTTAAGACTTTTTTCCTCTCCAGCCCCACTGTGCGCCGGTCCTTTGTGTTCGGCGCTCGCCGCTCGGCCGGGCTCGACCCTCGGCGGCTCGAATAAACACGCTCGACGCTGACGAAAGTTATTCGTGGCTTTATTCGAAGGCTTCGAAAAGATAAATGCTGCGGATAAAAAATTTATTCGACGCATTTATTCGAATAAAACCTTCGAATAAAAAAACTATCGTTATTCGTCGAATAAATTCTCATCCAATAAGATTATTTATTCGTTGCTCTTCGAATACAGATAACTTCGATTATTCGAGCCTCGAATAACGAATAAAGATAAAGTATCATTTATTCGATCGTTATTTAAATAATTTTTTATCTAGATAATGCCCAACTCTGGTTTGCAAAATAATACGGCTATCGGTGGCCGATAAAAGCCGGTCGAGCAATTGGACAGTGATGGGTAAAATGTTTGTTGAAATAAAATTACTAATAACGAATAAAAGTTATAACAGAATTACTGGTCGTGTGTCGAACAAAGTTAACTCGGGTTAACGAACGAATGATGAAATTTTATTTAAATAAAAATTTTAACCGATACGGCGATTCTTGCTCAACCGTGGGATGCAAGTGACGATCGTTCTTCTAATTTTCGCATATACGCATGTAGGTACTTATGTACTCGGCTTCGTTAATTGCCTAGAATGTAGATTCTGCTTTCGCTCTATGCAGCATCTTTGTTCACATTAATGGAGGAAGTAGATATGTAGAAACATTATGAACGTAAATAGTACGGTGCAAGTAGAAGCACTGGAAAAGTTACAAGGAGGAGGGGAGAGGGGAGAAGGGAGAAGGTCTGAATCGAACTGAAATGAAACGGGTGATTCGTCATTGGCAAACTTTCAACTACATACTCCTATCGAATACATGTTGCAGGATGGCCTAGGGCCTAAGTGTTAAATGTAGTGTACTCAACTGTTCTGTATCACCCGTTCAGACAGAGTGGAAGGAATATTAAACTTTAATCATTTCAATTAAAATAGTAAATTATTCAAACCCAACTTAGCTCATAGAAGGAAAGCAATCGATCAACTCAGCTGGCGTGCACTGTCTTTATTGAATTTCACGAATTGCAACGAATTGGTTATACATAGGTATGCATAGGTACATCTATTTAATCGTATCGAAAGAAAGTAGCGTTGCGGTGTTTAAGTGTTCGAAGCTCGGAGCATGTTTTGAACACCAAGTCCCAGATGTTCGAATCCGCATCTGGCCAACTTTTGGGCTACCATGCACTCGTCATCGTCAGTAGCTGAATGAGAAGGAAAATAAGAGTGAGATAAGAGTAGGTAATTTATTTATTAATTCGTTTCACTCACCATCGGCTGCGCACTGGTGCACAGCTTCACGCACGCTGTCCTTGTTGTCGCCGTCCTCCAGGATTTTGTCTATCTGGGCGTGGACGTTGTCCATGTTTATGCTGTTACCGGTCATCTGAAATCAGAGTAGAAAGGGTTGAGGCATCAGATCTTTCGATCACAGAAAGTCAATTCCGCAGCTGCGATTTTTACGTACGAAGCCCATCTTCTCCAAGTAACAATGTTCCACGCAGCCGCGTCTCCTTATTCCTTCCGCTGACTGGTCTTGCAACAGATGCGGGATTTCAGCTAGCAAAATAATAGTTTACTCAGTCATGAGGAAAATGAAAGCTGACGGAAAAGAGTGTTTCTACGCTCACCTAGGGCAACACCCATTTTCTCAAAACAGCTGGTCGGTGGTTGTTCCGCGTCATCAGCGCGAGCCAACTGCAAGAAGTTGCGATTAATCGATAATTTTATAAAAAATTTCACTCTTGGCGCTGGAAGATATGTAGAATTGGTGGAAATCTTCAGTGGTTCCATAATGAAAAGAGCAAAGAGCGTGGAGACTTGCATACGAAAATTATCGTCCAGATGAGTCTCAGAGATAATTGTATTGTGGTCAATGGAGCAAGAAATTAGCAAAACTGTACCCTGTAGGACACAAGGCAGAAGGAGCAAAGGAAGATCGCGATGGTCTTCATGATGCTTCCCGAAATGACTTGGCGATCGTGTGGCAATAAAAATCACACTGGCTGCACGGGGCAGAACTTGGACGCGCGACGGTAGTCTGTTCGGTTCGACTGGCTAGGTAGCGTGTCAACTCTATATTTATAGCCAACGTGTGGACGGCAGTCAATTAGAGGTCCATCGACGATGATAGCGGATTTATGTAATTCCATTTTCCGGGACAATCGTAATAAACATTTGTCAGGGTACGCGGTGAGAGCATCTGTGCATAAACTACGCATCTGCGTTAGGTCTAAGTGTATCATTAACGGGGAATCATTAGATCTGTTTCTCGGCTTCAGAACTTACACATTCCAAAACAGAATTTCGCAGCTCTGATTTAGTTGGACTGGGTTTAAGGGCAAATTCAATCTGTGGCAGTGTTGAATTTTTCTGTTAATTAATCAGCTTTCAGATATTGTGTTACATTCTTGAAAGTTAGGGAGGAAATAGAGCAGTGATTGCCAATTTCCCATTCTGTTTTGTTTTTAATATGTATCTAACTATCTACTTATTATTAAGTTAGAAGTTTATTCTGAAATATTATAAAAGCGGATCGCGATTGAAAAGAAGGTTGTGAAACAAACACTGGAACAGAGGATGCTATTTTGGTAATTTTCTGGTATTTCGCCGTCACTTTTCGAGGCTAGGACAATTTATAGGTTTAACGAGTCTCTCTGAATCAGATACTACTGAACGTTTCCACGAAAATCGCGGCTATTAACTTGGCATGTAATTTCGCTATTCCATGATACGCAGTGAAGATCTACTACTAGAGATAAGCTGGTCACGAAATCTGCGCTATTTCGCCAAACTAATTGAGGGGCGAATGATACACCGGAAATGTTTGTCTCTACGTGGATAGTCAGTTGCGATTGTTAAGCTAGATATGTTCAACACATGTGGCAGAATTGCAAATTGTAGAAAAATTAGAGAAAATTGTGGTAGATAGGTAGGTAAGAAGAGGCGCGAGAAATTAGGTATTAACGTAAATAAATGAATAAATCCTTATAAAGATTATTGAAGGAAGCATTCTCTAGTTTGAACGAGTACTTGCCAATCTGAAAACTGATTAATTGCTGGTGGCGATGGCGGTAAGAAATTTTGGATTAATCTCTACAATTTCTGATACATATGTTGAAGGGTGTCATCTTGGCGGTCATCTATCTGGCAAGATCGTTGCATCATCGATCTTACGTAAACCAAGTGTTTGTAATTGCTGCAGCGATTTTATTCAAACAAGATATATTTACATAGAAATTCCTTGGCGTTCAATCATTATCAAAGCAAAAAAGTCTTTATCTCCGTTGACGAAGCGAGAATTTATTAGCATTGAATTGCCGAGGAGAGGAGCTAGGCACATTCGCGTGTATCCTTTCGATGTTCGCTGTAATTTCGAATAATATATTAGCTACTGTTGGAGAGAAGTGGTGCGAAGGAAAGTAAGACATTTCTGTTCTGTTGATTTTGTTCAATCGTCGAGATGACCACTTTGGATGGCCAAGCACCTGAAGAATGCGAAGCTCACGTCACACTCGTCAGTGATGGTTCTCACTGAAACAAAAGGAACATCGTTTCGGTCGATGATGTTCGGCTGTTCTAGAATTTGTATCAGGTTTCAATCAGGTTGCACGATAGTGGTCACATAAATTCTAATCTCTAATCAAGAGTTCAAAGTGTCTGACGTTAGACAAAACGTTTAGTGTCAGGTTTAAGGATGAAAGGTTTAGAAGCATTTGCAAGTATTTGATCTTTGAAATTTAACAATTTCTCTTGAAATCATGAATATAATTTTTTTAATATTTTTTTTTGCAAATTCTCAGCCAGAATCGTGTGAATTCTCACCCTCGCCCTCACCCTCACCCTTACCCTCGGAGAACACAGATGCTTTGAGGCGGTGAAAGGATGAAATGCGAATGATCTAGTCTAGAATCTAGAAAGAGTAGCTTGAAAAATACGCGTTTCGCACGCGTGTCGCACTTCCTCACCTTGATCGTTGCATACATTCAGAGCCGAGTTAGCTGTTGCTTTCACATCCTCCGGTATGTCGGATTTTTGAATCAGAATCTGAATCGCTTCCACTTCGATCTTACTGCCTGTCATCTGAAGGCAGGTGGAGAATTAGTAAATCAGTGGAAAGTTATCGATGAAAGACATCGAAATCAACTACAGTCGTAAAATCGTAGCTTGAGTGAATTTACAAAGGAAGGAGAAGCTCCTGTCCGAAATGCGCATGCGAACTTACAGTGCCTTGTGTTTGAGCGCAACAAGTCAAAGTGCAGCTTGCTCTCCTTATGCTGTTCTGGTCGACCGGGGACTTATCACGGCTGGTTGCCACATCCTCCAGTGCCCTTAGATCGTCTGTAGAACGAGAACAAATTCTCTAATCCATTAGGAAGCAACACGGAAGCTAACTGTCTTACCAATTGTCGCTGCCGTTTTGTGGACGCATATTTCCGCCTGTCTCAAGTCGATATGAAACAATTTCGACAATCCGAAGGCCAAAGTATCGGGAGCAGGATTCGCTTGGACAGCCGCCATCTAAAGCGTTCCCCAAAAGATTAGAGCAACGAAAAGAACGGAACAACGACGAATTATTTGCCTCGTTGCATAAGAAAATAGGTGGTATCCCATCGCACCAGTTGCAGTTGGTTCGACGCGAGCGCGACGGAGTTCCGCAAGAAATTCACAGAATGTACTTTACTTACGAAGGCAAGGCCAGCGAGCATTAAAAGCAGTGTACACTTCATGTCCTCGAGCTTCGTGTGTAACGATGTTTTATCACTGGCTACCGCACGGTTGTCTCACCAATTCTATTTCGAACGGTTCGATTTGTTCGATTCGACTAACGATTGGTGCGCACGGTCTGCTTTACTTATATCGGGACGAGTGGAGGTTAAAGATGAGAGATTATATCATATTCGGTGTTTAAGTTCGCGGAACGTAATCGTTCGCGATATGCGTCACAGAAAAAAAAGTTTATTGATCGCCTAGAGAAATTTGTTTTGCTTCCGCGGAAGGTCTTCTGGCGCAGAATCCGACGGGTTATTCCAGCTATTCGCACTTTCGGGCGGAAGCTAACGTGTAAACGGTTGCGCGTAAGTTGCAAAAATCAGATTCGATTTGTCGGCTCTCTGGCTTGTTTGTGTTCCGAATCGTTTTGTGGACGCGATGGAAATTTCGCCGAGGTTTGCATGAATTTGCTTTACGTCGCGGCCTGTTGCACCTATTCCATAGTGTGTGTGTGTGTGTGTGTGTTGCACCGTGCTCGAGTAACCCAGACCTACTGCTTGTTAGTTTTACAATTGCTTTCTTGCGAAATTTCCGGCCAATTTTGCCTCATTTAAAACGCTTCCAATCAATCTCGTGGACTTACTATTTCGTGGACAACTATTTATTATATGTATTATCAGTGACATTATAAGTAGGAAATGATTAAGATTAAATGATTCGTTGTGCTTTTATTGAGACGCAAGATTGATTATTCAAAGTGGTTTTTATTTTAATTCGATGTTTATGCTTTATGCATCGGAAACTTTTCCACAGAACGTGACGTTACACGGCATTTAATGATGTCCGATCTGTTGCAAAAAGCAGAATGAAAAAGAGAGGGCTGCGCCGCACTTGTTGGCTTCGTCTTTCACTGAAACATTAGAGATATTAATGATGGCAAGAAAAGTTATCCATCTGCCCATTTGCTGTATCAAAGGCAGCGAAATATAGTAGGTAAAAAGCGAATCGTAAAAATGCAAACGATATGATTCCAATAACGCTTGATAATTGCTTTCTCGTTTCACAGATGATCGAGGAATAAACGCGTTCAAGTATTGGTTTGTTACTTCTGGGAAAGTTGGTTGTTTACGAGACAAAAATACTGGGAACTGTTTTCTGAATTTCAAAGGATATCAATAATGGTAAACCGATTCTAAATTACTGAGCTTCCAGTGTTCTTAACCAAGTCTTTAAAATACGAAGGACGTTGTTAACGGGACAAAGAAATTTCCTAGCATCCACCGGAAACATTTACATACCTTTATCGACGCAGTCTTTCCACTTGTTGGTTGTCCGTTCGTTCGTAGGAAAGTTATTACGCTCTGCTATTCGGAGCACACGATCCAGTTGTATTTCGTGGTTGATCGTCTGAAATAATCGCAGAATTTTTCGCCATTTCCAACGACATTCACGTACCGACACTACCTATTAACTCACGATGTTCGATTTCTCGAAAGTGCACGAAACGAAGCAGCCAAAGTTCTTCATAACTTCCTCAGCTTTCTCCGGAGACAATGCGCTGTCGCGAAGCATACCCTCGATGTCCGTAACATCCTCTGCGAACCATATCAAAGCTATTCAGTATCACTACCACCTATTCAGAATATCAATATTCCATACATATTTCCCCTCGGAAATAAACGAAATTGTAGGTATTCCATATCCCTGTACCATCGTTCAAGTGGTTCCCGTTTAGACAGTCATTAAGCTGATCGACTGGCACGTCCAGTACCCCGGAGATCTGTTTCAGATCAATTGCTTGAATCGTCACCTAGAACACACAGAGTAGCTCGACGAGATGTATGTAGGTATCTACTCCCAGTTCTAAACATCCATCGCTCTATCGTGCTCCCTTCAGAATGGAAATACGATTATTAAGTAGTATAGGTACTCACGCTGCAAGCAATAACGCAAAGGAGAATCGCGATCTTACGACTCATTGCAGTCATTGCAGTCATTGCTACGAATCGATCCGATCGTTCGAAAGTCTTGGGCAGCACTATCGCGATTTCGTTCTTGAAAATGAACAGACGGACGTGTTTCGCCGCGGATATTTTGCAAACTGCAGGGAATCGTCTCGAGGCGGCCTTAATATTTATCGTCCGCAGAGAAAAACACGACACGGTTGACAAACGTGTACGAACGAAGCAAATGCTTAATCGCTCGGGGATCGCATCGGTTGTATGCAAAAACTGAATTAGTCAGCGAAAAGGTTACGATAGGCGGACGGTGGAAAAACAGAACGCATAGCGATATTGCTTCTCATATACAATATAATTAACACCTTGATGATCGCCCGATGAATAGCAACGCGAATTTTCCTCAATTTCCGCTGACCTCGCTGCGCATTTGCTACAAGGAAAAGAGATTCCATACTCGGAGCACGTAGGAGGAAGCTGTTTTATTATTTAGGCATAAGAATGGCGTTATCCCTGCCATTGTCCTCTGCGATTGTCCTTGGAAAATGCTTTCAGTATCCCAGAACAATATTCTCCTCTTAAGCGATTAAACTATAGCTATAAACTATAGTTGTCTATAATCGAGACAGCACTAGTTTATATACAATAATAATAATCTAGCGCTTCGCTACGCTAGAATAATTAATAGGTGTAATTTTTTTTATGTAATTTCTGTAAAGTAACATTTGCTTAACGAACAGTTATACCTAAAGGTGGAATCTGACGGACCGTGGATCGGCGAGCTTGGCACGAGAACGCTCATGGCTCGCCGAATCGCGAGCCTGGCCGAGCCTAGGCGAGCCGAGCCGACTCGCCGATCCACGCGCCGTGAGAACGCTCATGCTCGCCGAGTCGCGTGCTGTGAGAACGCTCATGGATAGCTGATTCGCGAGCCCGGGCGAGCCTGGGCGAGCCGAGCCGACTCGCCGATCCACGCGCCGTGAGAACGTCATGGATCGCCAATTCGCGAGCCTGGGCGAGCTTGGGCGAGCCGAGCCGGCTCGCCGATCCACGTGCCGTCAGATTCCACCTTAAGACATTTGGGGCATTTGAGTGGGTACCTAATCTAATCGAGTCTAAAGGTGGAATCAGACGGCGCGTGAATCGGCGAGCTTGCTCGGCTCGGCAAGTCGGTTTGGCGAGCCCGACTCGCGATCCATGACCGATCAGACGGCGCGTGGCTTGGCGAGCTGGCTCGGCTCGTCTAGCTCGGCAAGTCAGCTTGGCGAGCCCGACTCGGCGATCCTTGACCGATCAGACGGCGCGTGGATCGGCGATTCACGCGCCGTCTGATTCCACCTTTAATCGGCGATCTTTGCGCGTGAATCGCCGATCTACGCGCCGTCTGATCGGTCATGGCTCGGCTCGCCCAGGCTCGCCAAGCCGACTTGACGAGCTAGACAAGCCGAGCCAGCTCGCCGATCCACGCGCCGTCTGATCGGTCATGGATCGCCGAGTCGGGCTTGCCGAGCTAGACGAGCCGAGCCAGCTCGCCGATCCACGCGCCGTCCGATCGGTCATGGATCTCCGAGTCGGGCTTGCCGAGCTAGACGAGCCGAGCCAGCTCGCCGATCCACGCGCCGTCTGATCGGTCATGAATCGCCGAGTCGGGCTTGCCGAGTTTAGACGAGCCGGGCCAGCTCGCCGATCCACGCGCCGTCTGATCGGTCATGAATCGCCGAATCGGGCTCGCCAAGCTGACTTGCCGAGCTAGACGAGCCGAGCCAGCTCGCCAAGCCACGCGCCGTCTGATCGGTCATGGATCGCGAGTCGGGCTCGCCAAACCGACTTGCCGAGCCGAGCAAGCTCGCCGATTCACGCGCCGTCTGATTCCACCTTAACAGATACCTACCAAGGAGTCCGAGAAAATAGCTACCTATATTTTGCCCCTTTTGTGAAAACCACTACTTACGTACTTCGCAAGCACAATGTAGGTACCCTCCAAATTTCCGGTTCCTCATGTTGTTGATTCAGTTAGTCAGTCAGGACTTGTTCTTTTATACCTATAGATTATAATGCATATCTACTTACTAATTAAATACAGAATAGGCTTCGTAGTTACTATTTTAACATGCAAATCTCATTTCTATCGCTCGTTTCGTAGACCCAGTTAGAACAGCGCCCGTTGCGATTTTCCCCGCAGGGGAAAAGGAGGAGGATCGCTTAGCATTCCGCCGGGTAGTTGGTCCGCAGTTCCATCGGAAATGTAGCCGGCGCGGCGTCTGTAATCGCTCGCGAAGCCGACCATTTGCAAAAGTGTCTCCTCTTTTCCTGTGCTCCTCTCTACGGCCGTAACTTTATTCGACGGTGTGTATGCGAGGCAACTTGGACCATTACGGGGCTATATTATACCGCCTCACGACGTGAGCCGCTTACGTTAACGCGCGATCTCTGGTCGTCTTCGTCGCGTCTAGCGCAAGTATGTACATACCTCCTATATCTAACGTTTCCGGGAGCATGTCACAATCGACCAGCACCTCGAATATCTACATATTAGCACCGATCGCAAGCTCCGGGCGATCGTCTGGTGAAGCCAAACCATGGATTTGGGGACGTTTTGGTTTTTTATTGAATGGCTGGTATTCTCGAAGCTGCTTCGTCGTTTGGGAATTCTGCAAAGCCAGTCAACATACTCTACCGGGTGCTCGTAGGAGCTTTTGATCGTTGCGCGTTGAAATGCACGCGGCGTCCGCGTCCCGAGTGCAGCTTAATTATTCATAACGCGTTAACGTCGCTTTGTTTATTCATAAGCCGACTCCAGCGGCCGCCTAAGTGCCCGGAATTGTCTGTCCCCTTAATCTCATTCTTATTAATGAAATGTAAGGGCTGCTGTTAGAGGGGCTGGCGATATTTCATAGGCGATTCGCCTCGGAAGCGGTGATGGTGAACGTGCTTCGCGGCTACGTGGCGTCGGGATACACTTTTATATACATACACAAGTTTGTTCGATTCATCGAATGGGTAGTTGTGGAAGAAGAAGAGAAGGTTTGCGAAGGAGGGTGGCGAGTCATTCTGTTACATTTTTATTGAACGTAGTACACACGGATAAGGTTGATTGATACAAGTTCCTGGGCTTCGAGAAGCGACGGTTATTATATTAGTGTATGGTTATGCGGAGAAGAGTTTTTCTATATAACAGTCGGTGTACTTGTTGCCTATGTTGCACTCGTCAGACTCGCCTTTGACTGAAACAAGGCGAACAATGGTTATTTTAATTAGTTTTAAGCTTTCGATGGACTATTAGATAGATCTCAGAGATCTCAGTATCCATAAGATACGAGAGAGTCGAGAGTCCAGAAATAGATTTAGGAACCCTCCGTGGTCACAGCTTCTTATAGGTAATCAGAAATTGGTCATTTTTCACTTAGCATTTTGGTATTTTTGCATCTTTTAACTTTTCACTGATAATAGAAGAGTTTTTTCTGGAAAAAAGCGACCTTTGGAAGTAATATGTAATGCCGAGAAATGTGAAATGCGAAATGTGAACTGGAAAATGGCTGGTGGGTGCGATACACCATACACCCCGCGTGACCACGAACGGTTAACATCTGCTACTGACAAAGTTTCAGAAAAATCCAAGCTTTAAGAAAAAGGAGTCTGGAGGTATAGCTGGTTTCTATCACCCCCCGAGGCTGTTACTTACTGCCCTCGGTGCAAGAAGACGCGATCTGCCTGACGCTCTGGATTTCTTCAGGGTTATCCGCGTGAACCTTCTCTATCATCGTGTAAATCGGCTCCAAATGGAAGTCGGTGCCAATCAACTGGTGGACAGAAAGACACGGACGTATTGTGGAGACGTTCGATTCGGATGACGCTGATTCGACGAGTCGCGTAAACACAATTTCTCTGTCTTATTTTAAAGATAAGCTACTCCGTTTCGGATGGAGCGAAAAGTCTACTTACAATGCTCATTCGTTTCATGACGCACGCTTTCAGGCAACCCATACTCCTCGCGTCCACGCCGGTATTGGCCTGTTGTATATTCGTAGCTTGCTCTGCAACACAGTAATTCGTGAAATAGTCGTCAGGTAGGCTGATGCAAGTGTAGGTTAAGGTAGCATCTCTGCAGTTACAATTCTACAACTGTACAGCTTGAAATCGGTACACCGAGAACCGTGTGTGTGTGTGTGTGTGTGTGTTCTCACCTTGCGTAATGTGGAACTCCTCGGCGCAAGGAGTCAAGTCCGGCGTCAAGTACTCCATGTACTTCGCTATGAGCGCGTCTTGGTCCATGCCGCGAACGATGGTCTGATAATCAAATATTCGTAGGATTATTACGGAGCAGGATCGGACCACTAATTGTATGAATCCGAGTGAAGACTGAACGAAGGGACCGAAGTAAGCTTTCGAGGCTGTTCCTTGGGTCCACCGTATCCACTTCGTGAAGGAAATAGGTAAATCCCAAACTTGGGGACACTCACTGCGGCGGCCAGCAGGCAAGTAACAGCAAGGAGGATCTTCATTCTTCTAGTTCAGCCTGAAATCGAGCGGTATACGTAGAATTTCGCTGAATGGTTTCACTGACTGGTGGCCGTGGTTTCCCCGGGGCGACATTTATATCGAACGTGGGCCAAGGAATAGCGGGTGTTAGGGCCTGACACTGGTGCAGCAGGAAACGAGATAATTCCCCGATTTAGCTGGTTTACGTAAGGCCGTTCCAGTACAGCCGAGAAACGTCCTCGTTACACCCAGCTCGTGTCAGATTTGTCACGAGAAATGATTGCTGGCTGTCGCGGGATTAGGGCTGTTCATCGGGAATTACGGGGTCGAGGAGGCGTCGTTGTTGTGGCGATCGCCGACTTGTAGGTATGTTGTAAGTCCTCGGCTCGGGACGGGCAGCGGCGTGTGGGCGTTCACGATCGCTTGTTTGTCCTTTAAAATGATCGATCTGCGAGAAATTACGCCGCCAGGTGAAACCGATTGGTATGATTACGAACACTTGCAAACTTTGTTCGCAGCCTTCTTGGAATCTTTGAAGACCACGAGTAGGAGGTAGGTGGTAGGAGGTAGGAGGTAGGAGGTAGGAGGTAGGAGGTGTAAAGTGACGCGTGCAGTCTGAGGAGGATCTTCGTCCAAGATCATTGGACATTGCAGGAGCTAGGGGAACTCACTGGGCAATTAAAATCCAAACAACTGTGCATTCTATGTTATATTTTAAGTTAGGGACATCTGTTATTAGAATCGATTCTGTTATTCTACATATCGTTCGAATCTTCTCAATGTTCATCCAGGAAACAGTCGACGAAGGAGTAGGCCAGTTTGCACTCGTCTATTGTCGTTTTCACTGCAACAAAACCAAGCGATTAGTAAGGTCCAGTTAATCGTTGCGGTCACTTTAAATTTCTTTGTGTAGCTATCTATCTCACCTTTTTCCACGCATACCGCCGCTGCCTTCTGCCCGGCTGAAAGCATTTCTGGATGATCAGAATGCGCGGTCTTCAGGAAGTCGTTTATCTTCTCCAAGTTCAGCTTCGAATCTTTCATCTGAAATACAGGATAGGGGAAGTACGTATGTATGTACATATTATCGCAGCTTCGTCAAATTAAATAGGTACATCACTACGGTAGAAGTAAAGTCAATTGACCATCTTATTTTCCTGCAAATTACTCACCAGGTTCATCGATTTCAAAGTGCATGCACGAAGGCAGGAAGCTCCGTCCAAGCCACTTTTTGCATCTTTGTCGAATACGTCTCGCATACTCTCTAAAATGCGTTACAGAAAGCTTTGAGAATAGCATGATAAAATCTTCCACATCAAAGTATCAAGTTATACCAATGTATGTATTATGTACAAGTGCCATTGGGATTGTAAGTGATACCTACGTTCAGTGAAACCGTTTTCTTTCGCGCACTTTAGAAATGGTTCCTTCGAATTCTCCAAGTAGATATCGACAACATCCGCGTGAACGATCATCTGCCAGTTAACAAAGAAAGATTAATCGATTGAGAGCAAGATCCCTGTAGAGTGTAGAGTATAGAACTTCATAGCTGCTTATGAAGTCTGTTTCTTACATCTTTCCGTTCATGACTTTCCATTATGACTTTCAATAGTGCCAAGATTAAAAGGAAAATATTTATCGGGAAATCTTCTACGTGCCGATACGTGGTAATACTATAGTATAAAATTGGATTTTTGTGTTTTCTACAAGGACTCTTGAATTAATCAATCAACCTTGCACTTACCACGGCGAGTAACATGCAGATAGCGACGAAAAGGTTGTTCATCTCGAAACTGAAACTCGTAACAGTGCGTCTTGCAACTTATCGATACGGCGACTGATGCTTCTCACCAATCGATCGCAATATTTATACTTCAATATGTTGAGAAAAAAGATCTCACGCACGCGAGCTGACATTATCAATCTCCCGTAGTTCCCTAAAAAAACCTCTAGCATACCTGGTAATTACTAAGTAAAATCTTTTATATCCCTCCTTCACTGTGTTTTCTGTCTTCTGTCGTCAGCCTTGACTCGTATGGTAGACGGTGTCAGCTGGAGTAAAGAACTTGCAAGGTAACTGTTCGCTGAGAAGTATCCTAAATCCACCACCAAAGAGTCCGTAGAATTCCGCTGGCCCACGAAGTATGCCACACAATTCAGTAACGTAGGTATCATTATAAATATAGGTATGTAGAGAAATGGATATGGCAATGGCTACGTTAAACAATTTAGTTAAACGCAGTGGAAAATGAAGGTCATGAATGTTCTTTCTTAAAGCAATAGTCACGATATTTGATTTTCATTTTTATTCAGATACAAGCAGTGTTTGTTGCACGCGATGTGTTTCTTATTGACTAAGGTAGTTGTGTGAGCACTGTAGGAAAACCTATTACTTTTATACATAATATAATTGCCACTTCAGATCTACATTATTCCTATGAAAACAACAGTTTCTACAAATTCCAAGGCATCCTAATATCGGTTTTACATAAAGCCATAAAGCTACTTTTAGAACTACATATGTTGTCTATTGGATCCTAAATGTGTCCATTGTATTTACTTGCATATAACAGTTTCCTCAAGATCTTGCAGTTGTACGAGATGTTAATTCCTTCTCATTTTCCTTCCCTTATTCTGACTTGCTCTTCATGGTGTAGCATTGCGAGAATTCCAATGCAGCTTCGCATGCTTCGTCCTTTTCTTTCACTGAGAACGGTCATAAAAAATCATTAGTGAAAATGGCCATATCTTGCCAGTTCCATTATACCAGGGGCGGATTTGTGAATTGTGTGTAGCGACAAATTTTCAGCGAAAGAAATTGTCATTGTCACTTCTTATACATATGTGAGTTGCCATATTGAATTATTTTTTAAATTGCCTCGACTCTTTTAAGGGGTTATGCCTACCTGCGAGGTCTGAAAAAACATGTAGGTATACATATTGGGGAATTTTCGGGGGAAAAGCTAGCTTCAAGACTTTTTTAAACAAACCTTTATGTAGCTATTCGAAAGTGTACCTGCCTACCTACCTACATGTTAAACCAGTTGTAGTCATTTTTGCGATGGAAAGTATAAATAAATAAATGAGTGAATGAATGAATGAATGAATGAATGAATAAATAAAAGAAATATCAGCAATCTCCCAGTAGTTGGGGCGATTACTCTAAATTTCACCTGGTTCATCTGAAATAAAAAATTTGCGCACAGCAAAAGTATTGATTTTCGCCGCAGAATCGCTCTGATTTCTCATAATTTTTCCAATATACTAACTACATTTTGTCGAATTTTTTATTTCTGACGAACCAGGTGAAAATTAGAGTGGTCACCGCAAACTACTGAGAGCAAAAAAAAATCGCTGATATTTCTTGTATTTATTTATACTTTCCATCGGAAAAATTACGACTGGTAGGTACATAAAAATATTTGGCAAACCTACTTATTGGCCTATCGGTGCCAGATCTCCAAATGCGCCCCTGTGTATTTGTTAATGTTTATTACCTTGCTCGATACAGTCCGTTGCCACTTTCAGTTGAGCAGCTGCTGCTTCAGGGTCGGGTAATATTTTATCCAATACTTCCTTTATCTTGTCTGGGCTGAAAGCGGCGCCCTCCATCTGAACCATGCAGATAATTTTTTATTTTAAAACACTAAACGATCTTTCGAGCAGCAATTGTTCAAAGTGATGGGAGAATTTTTTGAAAACTGATTCTTAGAACTATCTTAAGTGATTATAGAGAGTTGTTCTTGTCTAATAACTATGTTACTGTCGTCGCTTAATGTTATGTTATGTTATGTTGTAACATAAACATTCACGTACTATGCCCATCTGTTTCATTATGCACTCGTGCATGCATCCAGATCTCTTTTTATCATCGCCTTCTACGCTCGCATCGTGAAGTTTAACCCACTCGGCTGAAACGTGCAGAAATCTGTAATGGTAATGAAAAATGAACAATATCAACTTACCTTCTGTAACGCCGAGTTCCTTGCCACAACTTTTCACGTGCTCCTTTGCGAGTTCCGTAAATTTCTCCATTTCGTCCGTATCGGCGCGCACCGTTGCCTAAAATTTATAATCGTAAACCCCAACGTTGCTTAATTTCTATCTCTATTTACATAGGTATGTATATTATAATAACGATATGCGATAGCAGGTCTTGAAGAAACACTGGCCGACAAATATTACGCTACATTGCAGAATAGTATACCTACATATGTATATTGAAATATTGAAATCTTTCCTCTTCAAGTGTACACGAATACCTAACCACCCCAATAATACGCCTTTTTACTCACCGCAACGAGGCAGAGACAACCGACCACTAACAGGGACTTCATCCTTGAGAAATTCGCTGGAAAACAAGGGAAGTGCAAAACTGACTGACGCCTCTCGACACCTGGACACGATATTTATATAGAAGCTGTGGAAATGGGTGTCGAACAGGATAAGGTGTTAAATCTCATTGCGAAATAGCAGGAAGAGATATAATTGCTCCCCGGCCTATCTGATCTACGTAACGCGTTTTAATTGCACCTTGGAAAAATATGACCAATTCGAGCCGTTCGTGCCTCTGTTTTCGCGAGAAATGATCGCTCATAATCGCCAGGTTATGCAGAAACAAAGTGTCTTCCTTCCATCATTCCATCGATGAAAAGGACAACGATGTTTACGCTTGCGGACAATTCAGGCAGATATTTCCTCGCGCTTCCTTCAGAATCATTAAGGATAATTAACATGTAACGTGCAATAATCCTTCTGAAAGCATTTTTCTGCACATAAGTTTTTATTACTCATGAGAGAATGAAAGTTTAACTGAGAGCACTTAGGATGTTTTTATTCCATGAATTAAGGGCACTGCAAGTAGCAGCTGAAGCGTCCATTGCAGGGATGATTGTTTCTCTGTTTCTCGTCATCGAGCTGATTGATTCGGTGATTTCCATCTTTGCTTTCCATCGCATCTTATCGACATCTTTTGCATTGTCAAGTTCGTGCCTCTGGTGGTAGTTGAGTCTGGAGACAATTAACGCGCGGTCAAGAAACACATAATTACCTTGTATACTTGGGTGTGTAGTATTCATCAGATACATAGGTATACCTACGTCCTACGCCGACGTTGTTTCTCTCTAATTGACTACCTCTATTATCCACAATCCAAATCATTACCACTGTTCGTAGACCCGTAAAAGGGTGTGTCCACATTTAATTTCAATGCTCCTTTTATTTCGAGAGATATCGGATTTTCAACATTTAATTGGAGCATCCAACCTATACTATGTATAGTATATCCTATATCCAACCAGCGATTTAATTGTTAAATCGATGCAATCTAATTAAGTAATTACCTACTAATAACGACTAATAATTAGAGAGACTGAGAACCTGTTCGGAGTGTTCCGATTTGGCTTTCGTTTGAATTAATCTCGGTATCGTCCAAGTTACGACCGGATTAAATTTAATTCTATCTCATGGGAATTTATTTAACCGATTCGACCCTAGTTGACTATAAATTTCTCGCGAATCAAGGTTATCAAGCTTGCTGCCCTTGCGAAGATAACGATAGATTCGTTCCTACCCTTAATTCTCGCTTCGAGCGAGATGGATTTATTTTAATTGGAAGAATTATGGATAGGAAAGGGATACAGAAGTTATTGGATAATTATAATCGACAGTTTTATAAAGTTAGGGTGAAATCAAGTGCTAACACAAACTCAGGCTAGCATTTACAAGAAACTGTATTCTTCGAACAGATGGAACTCTGAGCGTTCTTCGTACCCGTACAAGTATTTTCAATAGTCACGCAGAAAAATTTGTTCTGCGAATGGAGCACGATACTTTGATTGGTTTATGCCCTTCTTCTAGAATTATCAACTATTTATTAGCATCTGATGTGTAAATCGATTATAAGAATATAGCGAACCTCGTTTTATTATTCCTTTTCGAATAAATCGATTGGCCATTAATCGTACAATTAAAGTTCGTCGTATTTACAGCCGATGGTGCTGTTAACATTAAAACATTCCTTTCGTTGGAATCGCTCTCGACATTTCGCCAGCTTTACAGTTGGCTCTCGCAATTAGACTTATTAGAGTTTACACCATAGATTGATCAATTGTATTCGTCGATCTACCTATTAAGTATCTTGCAACTGTAGTTTGCTCGGTTCAGTTGACATTGCATAAATTCTTAAAACCGTCGATATACATACATACACTATACTGTCTATACAGTCATAAAACCGAACCGTACGCTCTCAAAGCCTCTATTGATTTTCAAGTAAATAAGGATGCGACGCACTCGAAAGGTCTCTATTAGAATTGCCAATGGTCGTGGACAGTTTATTAGACTCTTCTACATTGTGGTTTGGTCCTGGATTTTTTGCAGACGGCTTTAACCGTTCTCCGACGGTCACGACGACGACGACCACGATGGTGATGATGAGAATGACGACTTGCTGATGACTGAAAATTCACCTTTCCTCTTTGAAAGTTTGGTGAAATCGTCACCGATGAACCGTTCATGGAGCCAAGTAGAGCTGTAACAGAATAACGATTCATTCGTCATCATGGTGAAATGAACTCTTCCATGAAAATGGATATACTAATTAATTGCTTTCGATAGTTCCGAACACTTGAGTATATTGCAAAGTATTTCAAATATACTGCTACAAATCGGAATCCCGGTGATAGACATTCTAATATTATTAATAAGACGTCAGATTCATGGTAGCATTAGGATTCAACGGTTAGCTTCTGATTTTATAATTCTATCTAGGTGGGCCTGTTCGCATTGCGATGTCCTACGTCCTGCGGTAATTGCACACCCCCCGATTCTATGCAATCTTGTCACTATGTACACGCTCTAGGTACTCTCTCGTTCAAGATTAACAGCTTAAACCGATTTCTTTTCCTCTCACGGTATTCACTTTTGTATTTAACAATCACCTCGCTGTCCGTTTCAAACACGCATTTGCCAAACTGCCATGCGACCTCGCATCCGTCCGTGGCCGTCACTGCAAATTAACAGAAAGATTTTAGCAGTCAGCGACGATAACAGAGTATCAAACGTACGGAGATCGAATGGTAACAGAATTGAGCCAGCTTCTAATCTTCTCGAATGCTTGTCCCCTTCGAACGTTCGGGTAGAACGTTAAAAGGTTTGCATCGATTAGGCAAGTGCTACCTAGTACCTACCCTGCGGTCTGCAAGTCTCAACCGCATGCTCCACTCGTGGAATATATTGCTCCTCCAACATCAGGCGGGCATTGCTCGTGAACCAGTCGAACATTATCACGTCGTTCTTCATCTACAAAAAGCCAATCGTATCGTTAATTGAAGCAAAAGGGGAAATTGGCTGGATAGAAGATTTTGGGGTGTAATTAGCTTCTGAAAGGGATAGACAGGGATACTTACAGTTTTAGTGGTAGTCAGTATGCATCTCATGTAGCACATCAGGCTCTGTTCTTTTGGAAACTCGCCTCTGTGTTGGCCGTCTAAGAGGTCTACGTGAAAATACGTGAAAATACGTGAAAATACGTGATAAAATTCTTGTTATCAGGATGAATGGCGAAACAGAAGCGAAGTAGTATGCAAGTGGCTCAGCTGTAACTTGGCTCAGACCTCGAAATGCTTGAGTAAACATCTGCTTTTGGATCGATTAAGATTCTCGCGAGGCTCCGTTCACGTAGTATACATTTTTAGGTGCGTTGAAATGTTTGAATAAGATATTAAAGGTGCGGAATTCGTGAAGGTGTCAACTTTGCAGGCAAAACTCCCAACCCAACATCAGATCAAGGTCTCGAAACTGAATTAAAGATCTCGAAAGAAAGATTCATTAAAATACATATTTTCCATGGATTAACATAATTCTGATATTTGGCAAGGTAATGTAAGTACACTTCTATGCACTCGGCTGTTACGGAACAGCTACAGAAATATCTCACGGCAATGAATAATATGATAGAAAACATGTTGCATGGTAGACCTGTTAATTAAGAATGCTTATTAAAGTAAAATAAATATAGAGAAGATCGTACTTTTAGTGTGAAACTTAAAATTCATTATTTCATTTTGGTATATGTATAGCAAAGCGAACGATACCTTTCGGGGTGTCGTTTTTTTTCGCGCAGACCTTCCTCAGGTTCTTTATCGTCTTCTTCGCATCGTCTATGCTGAGCTTTTTCTGCGTGCCGAAAAACAGTCCGCGTGTACAGTTGATTGGCCGATCGGGAATCGGTAATCGGTAATAGTGAATGGACGATCAACTCACGCTCTCGGCGTTCCTGACCGCCAGAAAGATGAGTGTCAAAGCGACCAGCAGGATAACGCTAAACCGCTTCTTCATCTTTCCTATCTCCTACACCACGTTCTCCTTCGTTTTTCTCACTGTCCCACTGGATTCTTCTTAGGGAGGTGGAAGTCTGGACCACGATCACACAGGGCCTATACACGATCACCGAGAATCGCGCGAGCCTAACTCTTTTATAATGTTTCTGTAGGCGAATTGGTAGGAGAACGAACAATCTTCGCGTCCCGGGTGACACCGTCGGTGATTACTGTATCGGTGTGTAATTAAACCGCACCCGTAACCTCCAATCTCGAGAACAATTCCGGAGGTTAACAAGCGACACGGCAATATAACAAATTACTATTATGCAATGACGATACCGCGGCTAATAGCTCGGATGGATTAGTGGATACCCCGTGGTTGATCTAATGAACTGGAATTCAGTACGGGAAGTTGGGAAGGCCGCGTCGGGTCGCGTAGACTTGAGCACGAAGGCGAATGGCATGCAAAGTGCCACGGGTCGTTCGCCGCTAGCCAACAATGCCAACAAACTCTACGAAACAATGAAATTTCTACAGGACGCACAGGACGAAAAATCTGAATTTTTCCACCCCGAGGCACAGTGGTGGCGGTTCTAGGACGCCCTGTATACATAACGAAATTAGAAATCAATTTACGCGCGTGTGGTATGAAAATAATGGGGAAGAAAAAAAAATAGTATTTGGATATGGGGACCAGGCGGAAACTGCTGATCGGCCGGACGTTAAATCCGCCACATTCGCGCTCGTGCTCAAGTCTGCACGCGGCCGGCAGAAGGAAGCGCAGCAAAGTGGTGTTGCGAGGTCACCACTTTCAAGTGATGAATTTAAAATGAACCCACAATGTCGTACCCACGGTCCCGGAGAAAAAGCGATGTGTGGTTGGGTTGGTTATTCATACTTCATAGGCGAGCTTCAGGGGCAAGAATTATGATCAAAGCATTGCATAACAGTTTAAATAAATCCCTTGTTTCTCTAGGATTCGCGAGCATCTCGTTTCAACTTTCATACTGTCGTGATGTTTATTGCGTAACATAAATAACATGATTCTAGAATGTTGGCCGGTTTCTTTCATCTTGCTGCGTTGTCTCTGCTCGCGCCGTGCAATTTCGCTGGCAGTGTGCAATGCGCGTGACGTAAGTGGGTAACTTCCCTTTGGAACCTTCTAAGTATTCGCGTGCACCGCGGTTCTCTTAGGGGAAGAAAAATATCTCCGGATCCGAATTGTAGCAGCACTGCACGTATTGATAGCACATTTCGCATCCGTCGCCAGTGTACTCTGTGCACATTGGTGGAGAATTGCTTAATAAGAATGAAACTAGTGCAGGCGAAGTGAGAATTAAGCTTAAAACAACTGTTTCCGAGATTTTTCTGTTATTAAAGTTTGACTTGCATTTACTTGAACAGGCTATTCTATCGATGAACTTTGATAAGGTATAGAGCTTTCTCTTACCTTCCTGTGCACATTTTCTTATGCCAGCCTTCAGTCGAGATGCCACCTCAGCTGGCATAAACGAATCTACTTGTTTAAGCAGCATTTTGAAATCGATGGCTTCGTTCTTGTACTAAACAGAAAGCAGTACCTAACAGTGCGCAACGAAGCACTCATTTAATTTCAATTCGGTTTATAGTAGGTAATAATAGCGTTTCGTCTTACGGTTCTCAACGCTCTCATCACGCAATTCGTGTAGCAGGCAAGATTGTAGTCATCTGGGAATTCTCCTGTTCTTAGCCCCATCACCCGTTCTGTAATTGTTCGCACAATTGTTGCTTTTCCCTACAACTTTTATTTATTGAGTCAACGTAAATACGCGGCAGCATACCCCCCAAAGAAAAAGGAAAAGGGAAAAAGGAAAAGGGAAAAAGGAAAAAGGAAAAAGGAAAAAGGAAAAAGGAAAAAGGAAAAAGGAAAAAGGAGATTAATGTAACCACGGCTGAAATAATTCAACAGCCTTGTGAAAAGGACAAACACTGGCTTTTATTGTTTAAATACATTTTTCTAATCACCCAATGAATTCTATTGAATTTGCATTAAAAATATTGTTATCCGTTCAACTCGGCTCCCCTGAAGATTAAATTCTAACTGCGCTACTGGCAGCCTATTTTATTTCCAATGGACTTTGGACTTAGAGAATAGGAAACGCGACAAAATAGCTGAAAAACAACGGCAATTACCTTCGGTAGTGTCAATTTTCTGCAAGCAAGAATTCCGCAGACTCTTGGCTATTTTCTCCAATTGCTCGCGGCTCGGCTCCTACGGTTCGTTAACAAAAACCCTTATCACGATAATCGAATAAAATACCTTAGATTAGAACAGTGGAACGGTCGATCGATCTTTTGCTCGTTATGTTCTAACAAAGGAGAACTTACACCTTTCACCGCTCCGTACTCTATAGACACGAACACACTCGCGCAAAACAGCCATTTAACGTACATATTCCGACCCATTGCAGACCGAAATAGGCAAACCGAAAACACTGACAAATCTATCAACGGTAGGAAGAAATTAAGCAAATGCCTTCTTTATACCTATGTATGAAGGAAGTGTGGAGGCTTCTTCGACCAGGCATCTCTTTATAAACCTTTCGGACGATCTTAAATGCTGCTGGCCAGCATTCGCAATCTCGATAATTTGGCATTTGCGAGGGAATTACGATGGGAAGGCGGTGTTTTTCAACTCGATGACAAGGTTGGTGATTTTATGTAACGCGATAACCGCCAGGCTCCATCCTGAATTGTCCTCTGGCTATCATACATGGCTGCTGCTCAATCTTCAACGCTGATTTATTGTATTGCACGCAAACGGGGCAGAAGCAAATTACACTCGTTAACTTTCATTCGCAATTACGTGCTCTCGGTTGAATTTTCCAAAGTCCAATGAATGGTTTCACGAAGAATCATTTCAGGTGCACCCTGTGCGTGAATCTGAACGTAACGCGCGCTAGACGCTTTGGCCTGCACGTTCAGAGCTCGGCGCAATCCCCGCCACTTCTGGCTCACCCTGTCCTGCGAAGGCGACAGCGAGATACGTAGAACGAGTGCGAGGACGCTGATACTACGTTAAATGCTCACCGCCAGTCCCGAGCCTGCGAGCTCTTAGCGAATAAATACTGTACGCACACCTGATTCGGGCTTGGGATTAACTGTTAAATTATCAACTGCCAACGAAATATCGTTCTACCATAGCTTGTATTACCTCCACCGTGGTCGTGCGATCCAGTTGGTGTCTCGAATCCCTTTGCTCCGCGATTTAGGGGGGTATTACCGTATAGGTAACTTGTTTGTTCGCTTTGTCCAGGTCCTCTTGGACCCTTCTGCGCCAGAAGACTCGCGTTAATGTCGAACCCTTGTATCTAGAGAGATACCCTTAAAACAGGACCATCTGCCCAGAAACCACCCCCGTCGCCGTAGTCCGAGGGCCACTCTCCGCCTGCTCGATAATTGCATTTTTTCCCTTTCTCTACCCGCCTCGATTTCGTCTCTCCGCGATTAATTCCCACCTGATCGCCTCGTGCTCTCAACGAGATCTTCCCTTCCTCCCCCTTTCGCCCGTTAGAGAAGGCTTCTCTTACGGATCGCTCGCATTCCTTATTCACTCGTGGGGACAGCAATGCGAAGCTGCTTCCACTTTCATTACGCAAAATCGTGGACACGTTGCTTTTTAGATTGGCAACTCGAATACAAATCAGCCGCGGCGATAGTAGATTCCACCGCGAATGTTATCGAAAGAGAAGGTGAGATTTTTGCGCTCCCAAACACTCTGGAGAGCCGAAAGTGCGGCTGAGCTCAGGATGCGTGCTGGATAACAGAGAAAGTCGGCGTTATGATTTCGTGGATGGTTGCGTGGAAACGAGCACGCATCGCCCAGATGTGGGTGAAGGAAGGCCAGTGTTGCGCGATTCGAATTCTTCGGGTTCGATTTAACGTGATCGGGTGACGAAATCTTTTTATTACACGCGCGAGTATTTCTGGCTATGCTTGAGCCGCGAATGAATGTTTCCCAAGACCCGAGGTTCCCCCAAAAAGCAGATTCTTCGGAAGCATCGTCGTCGCGCGATGTTCTTCAGCACCGAAAGAGAGCAACGATCTCGAATCAGCGAGGGAATGCGGAAGAAAAGCCAGAGGGGTAAACACGAAAAGGAGAAAAGGAGAAAAGGTGCGGTGCAGAGGGAGCAGGGGGTTAGCAGAATCGTGGAAAAGGGGAACGAGCTGCTGCAGAAGGGAATCGCGGCGAAGGATCCCTGTCATGAGAATAACGTGAGCCTCGCGACGCCGCCAGTCGCCCTAATTAAACGCCTTTAATTAGCGGTAATACTTAATCCTGGCCCGAGACCTGCGGTGCGAGCTTGCATAACGAACGTCTTGTCGATAAGTATGCTGCGTCTCGTCCAGAATTATAGCTAGCTACTGTCGGCATTTCGTATGACTGACGGTTCGATTTTACTGATAATAAAACGTTTATTGCTAATAATACTTATCTTTTCACCGACACATAAATTCGGACACAAAGAAAAGAAAATTTTAAGTAACGATATACAATAATTTATAAAAGAACATGATATATGAATAAATATATGTATACATATGTACAGTACGCATCTGGCGCTCATGATTGCACATATAATTATATACACAATAGTACGTAGGTATACATACACTGAACAATGCACGCAGAAAAATAAATTTTTCGTGCATTTGGTTGAAACTAAATGTTATTTTAGGGGAGCGGGGAGAGGGCAGCGGGGTGTGGGTAAGAGAAAAAAAAATAGATCATTTTTATTGCTACCTTCTTTTATTTAGCTTCACTTGTGCGTCCGTTCGTTAGTTAGTTTGTGACGATGAAATCTTGTAAGCTAATTTTGAACCACTTCCACATGTCCGATCGGCTTGAAATTTTGCACACATGCGTAGCTCCGATGACAATAGAATATTTTCTTGTCTCCGACCTGATTATGGAAGCATGGACTGCTCTGCACTGGGGCCCCACAAGGAACCCAGCCATATGTAAGTACTTACGCTACGAGCCTACGAGCACGCACCTACACTACTGCAGTTCTCCTCACTGATTCTACCCTTAGCAACGGGACAGCTCGACGCTAGGCGCTGAAAACAGCTCCTTGTGCAGCCCTGCTGTAACCCTTCCCCGAGTAGCCAGTTTTTTGTAAACGTATCGCAGGCAATGCCAGTTGCAGAAAAGTCACGTGAAATCTTGAAACACGGACGCATTCGTACGGTGTTCCCCGTAACCGATGCGCACGATATCGCGAGAGTCGGTTGTCACTGAATTAAGAGGCTTATAAATCTCAGTGTCGCGGAGGGAAAGAAAGATTATTAAACGAACCGCGGACGTTAACGGGTTTTTCGGGGACGCGCGATTATGAGCGAAAGCTCGGGCGACTGGCGAATAAATTAATCGCCTGCCTCGCCGCGTTTAAAGGTTGCTCTTTGTGATGCTAATTACCATTCAATTAAACTCGCAGCCTCCCGACCCGAATTAGCTTTCAGTCAGCGCCGATTCGGAGAACCTACTTTCTGCGGCAAATTTCAAGCAAATTGCGAGCTCGTGCTTCTACCTCGCCCTCCTTACGACCCCTCTCGAGAGGAGAAAAATACACTCTCACCCTCCAGCTTCTAATCAGAGTGGCCTCTCGAAACTTGCTTCTCGCGTCTTTTGTCGGCTCGTTTCCAATCACGGCCTTTGACGTGCTGTTCATTTTTTTTCTCCACTGGCAACGGGCAACTTTGTTCGAGTCGCAAAAGTTGGGTGGAGTGTATACCTACTTACTGTTGCTATGTATTTCGAGAGCTTTCTTTTCGAGGGGCTACCAGCCTCAGTTTAGACCACTACCTACCTTCTATTATCGCCGATCGTCGTGTATCGTACTCAGTCGGTCCTCGGTTTGTAGATTCCTCTTTTTTTTTTTAGGCGTCCTTTTCCATAAAGCAATTTGCGTAACACGAAAGTACTTCTCTAGGTACTTCTCTTCCTCACGATTTGCTGGGCGACTCGCGAACCTTCGGGCACCGAGGACGAAAAAGGTCGGGCCTCGTGTGTGCCTCACACTCTCTTCCGGCACGATGTGACTCACAAACTCGTTTTCTCTCTATCGCCAGCTGGACCGTTTAATCTGCCGATATTCTCGTTTGCGCCGATAGCCGGCGAAGGAAAGGAACGAGTCGCGTTACCGGTTCGCGCCTGATCGCCGATCTGTTCCAGGCCTTCCGACTGCGAGCTCTCATTTCGATTGTCAATTATTATTCCACTTTCACGTTAAAATCCTAAGGGCACTTAGGGCCTCGGTCAGCCTGGCTCGGACGA
The DNA here is from genome assembly GCA_963932275.1 of Andrena praecox. Classification (NCBI taxonomy): domain Eukaryota; kingdom Metazoa; phylum Arthropoda; class Insecta; order Hymenoptera; family Andrenidae; genus Andrena; species Andrena praecox. The sequence goes on from OZ010734.1 coordinate 198,439, forward strand.
TATGTAGCTCTCTATATTCTTTATAATTGCAAGTTGCAAGGTATTCGATTAGCATACCGATCGTCAGAATGCCGAAACATGGGTGGCAAGTGACAACTACTCTTGGTTAGGAGAATGTGTTAGGTCGGCGAGTATGTATTCCAGACGGTTCGAGAAGCTGCGAGAACTTGGCGAACTCTAATGGCGAATCTTTGATTTCCCAAACGAATGCTCTGCAAATGGAGCTGTTTCACGGACGGGACAGGAAACGGGTAAAAGAATGATTTCGGCTCGTATCGCTGATGTTTTTACGGTCTTGACGTTTAGCGTACACAGCCGCACACAGGCTCAGGCATAATCGTATCGTATCCGTTTCCTGAGTTACCGAACGAGCCGCGTCCATTTCACGATAAACAAACTAAAATCGTAGCGCTCCTGAAAATAATCTTCACCGCGGGGCCACCGGGCTTCCAACTTTTCGTGGCGATCCACTCATCTCTCTCGTGTATATTTTTCTATTAAAACGGGCCTCACTGTAAAAATTACCGGCGTTTCAAGCGCGACTCGTTGATCGATGGGGGATAGCTAAAAAATCTCATGTCCATAAGAGGTTACAAAACAAATTGGCGATTTTTTATTCTTCTTCACGTCGTATCGCGGTCACAGAGGCACTTTGATTGCATCAATGACGCTTCGCTCGAATAGAGGGGATTCAAACGGGGAGAACAAAGCTGGATCTTAATGAAGCCTGACACTCGGCAATTAGAACCGGGCGGATCGTTTTTTGATTTAATTGCTGCCGAATGTCGGCGTATAACGACATTACGAGTGCTCAAGGGGAGGGAGTGGCTTTTATCCCCTCCGCACGGTGAAACTAGCTATTCGTTTTGTACACTGAGCTCCAATTTTTTTCTGCTTTAATGGAGCCAAACGTTGTAGGTGATGGTTCGATGCAGAAGTATTTGTGGGATGAGCAGGGATAATACCTTTTGCGTATGACGGAGTATAAACGAAAGTTGATGTGACGTTTGATGATATTGGAGCAGAAATACCTACTGCTTTGATAATCCCTTCGCCTTTGTACGCGAATCTTCTTCAATTACGCGACAGTGATCATCACCGATTATGCGATAATAATAATACAATCTTTCGCCTTTATGTCTATGAGTATTTGGACGGTTTTACGGAATTTTGATGACGTCATAGGACGAGAGTAGGTACTTACGTGCCCCGATTCTGTAATTTCCTCAATTATAAGCACTCTTGCGAACGACTGAACAAAGACGCCCTAACGGAAGTAGCGAATGTAATTATTTAGCTGGTTCCAGTTAATTGGCGATACCATTCGTAAATTAGCGTAACATCTTTCGAGTGTTCTCACAATCACACAAGCACACAAGCACCAAGTTACAGAGAACCTTTTGCTTCGAGAGGAACCAGCAACTTGTAGTTATCTTCTCAAAAGGATCGAGTTTTCTGGGAAGGGAATCATGCCTCGACTCACGGTGAGTTTCATAACGTACAAGGTGCCATCCTAGAAGCGATCGTAATTCGCGTAGCTTTTATACAGAGTTGGGCATTATCTAGATAAAAAATTATTTAAATAACGATCGAATAAATGATACTTTATCTTTATTCGTTATTCGAGGCTCGAATAATCGAAGTTATCTGTATTCGAAGAGCAACGAATAAATAATTTTATTGGATGAGAATTTATTCGACGAATAAAGATAATTTTTTTATTCGATGGGAATTTATTCGACGAATGAAGATAATTTTTTTATTCGATGAAAATTTATTCGACGAATAACGATAGTTTTTTATTCGAAAGTTTTATTCGAATAAATGCGTCGAATAAATTTTTCATCCGCGGCATTTATCTTTTCGAAGCCTTTGAATAAAGCCACGAATAACTTTCGTCAGCGTCGAGCGTGTTTATTCGAGCCGCCGGTCCTTTGTGTTCGGCGCCCGCCCTCGGCATTTATTCGAATAAAACCTTCGAATGAAAAACTATCGTTATTCGTCGAATAAATTTCATCGAATTAAAAAATTATCTTCATTCGTCGAATAAATTCTCATCCAATAAAAAATTATCTTTATTCGTCGAATAAATTCTCATCGAATAAAATTATTTATTCGGTGCTCTTCGAATAAAGTTAACTTAGATTATTCGAGCCTCGAATAACGAATAAAAATTATTTATCTTTTGTTCGTTATTTGAGATTTTTATTTAGATAAACTTTTGCCCAACTCTGCTTTTATAGAAGCAACTCTCACTTTTTCAGAGGCTTGTTTCGCTGTTAGAGCTTGACCATTTCCTCCAATGCACTAGTAACAGCTATCCTCGGCTCTCTAGGTGCAAACGCTTCTTCCACAGTGGTCTCGTTTATTAATAAACAGCTGGAACACCGCCCCACGGTTCCTTTTCTTTTAATGAAGACGTCGTACCCGAGGCAACGTACCAAACGTACACTCGGTATATTTTAGTTGCATGATTCAGCGACAGCCTCAACACGCGCCGCCGCGTCTCCCCCCCCCCTCTCTCTCTCTCTCTCTCTCTCTCTGTATTTTTTTTTATGTCCGCGCGATGCGTTATCCGCATTGCATCTGGTCGAGGTGACGAGGCAAAAATTACCCCCTTGTCAAATGAAATTTTGGCGATGTCGCGATAAAAAGCGAATACACTGCTCCAGCCTTTTTTTATTACTTGAATTTTCATTTCTTTTATAAAAGCAGATGCGTGAATTTCTTTTTAAATGCTAATTCTTAATTTTTCATAATTGAAAAAATATTATATTCCCTGTAAATGTCCTCGAAATGCAAATGTTTTGCTCGGAGCATGAAGCGGAGCTGGAGCAAGTATTCCCTGTTTTTTTCACTCCATTCTGAGTTTCGTGTGGTACGTGTAACTCTCTCTCTCTCTCTCTCTCTCTCTCTCTCTCTCTCTCTCTCTCTCTCTCTCTCTCTCTCTCTCGCTCTCTCTCTCGCTCTCTCGCTCTCTCTCGCTCTCTCTCTCTCTCTCTCTATGTACACGCGTGTACATCTCATCTGCACCAGTGAGGGTTAACAGCCACGGAGCGACGAATTATTACTGTTTGCGCTCGAGTAGGCCGCGGTACGCGCGAGCTCCGTGAAAGTCGACAGGCTTTAAGGTCCGCGCACACATATCCGTTCCGTGTCAGTTCCGTTCCGGCGCAGTTCCGGCGTGCCAGTGGTAAGAAGAAGAGACCCTCTACGCCCCTCTTCTTCTTACCACTGGCACGCCGGAACTGACACGGAACGGATATGTGTGCGTAGACCTTTAAGGGCACCGTTGTCAGTGCTGGCTGGTGGTAATGGTTGGCGGATGGCGGCGGCGGCGGCGGTGGTGGTGGTGGTGGTGTTGGTGGTGGTGGTGGTGGTGCGGCTGCTGCTGCTACTGCTGCTGCTGCTGACGAAGAGGAGGTTGATGGTGATGATGATGTTAATGCCGCAACCAGTGGTGCTGGAGTCTTTCTCCTGGTCGTCGCCCTCTTCCGCGGCGTCTTGCTAAATTTCTCAAGATCGACTTGGATTCTCGATTCTTCGTGGCTGGTTTCGATCTCCCATCTGGCTTTAACGGTTCCTCGATTCGTCGTCCACTTAGCAGCGCATTATTGCTGCAATGAGATCTGTATTGGAGAAATGGAGCATAGGCAAGCCATCGCTTTACTGGCTCTTCCTCGGTTAATTGACTCGTCATTGGAGCAACGAGACCAATGGGAACGTATAATTGAAGAATAGGGACAAGAAACTGAGCTTCCTCAAATGGCACAGCGTAGTTAAGAGATAGTAGCAACTTTGTCTAGTCTGAGCTCTTCACTTTCTATCGTCGAAGAATCAGCTGATCATCCAGCAACTGGCACACGATCGGCGCAACGCTTGTGATTGAACGACAAAGCCAAGAGAGGCAGGTTTTATTGAAAAGATATCATCTGTTCGTCCAGCAACTGGCAAGTCTGACAGTCGTCAAGGATACCTATGGTGGAAAGTTGTTTGAATATCGAAATGTTAGGGTTATTCCTTCGTGGACCAATGGAGTCGTGAAACTCTTTAGAAGCCACGGTCCGACTTTCCATGAAGAACGTATAATCTGTTTCGCTCTCAATTACCTTCTCATCGTAGTTGAGAAATACTTGTAAATCCCTCCATTAACAAATCATATAGTATCGGAACAATTCAACCTATAGCCGAAAATCAGAATGATCAAATTCACCAAGTAGGCAGATTTAACATTCTCCATGGGAAATTGACCAACCCTCCATCCAGCAGCGAAAACAATATCGAAGCAATAATACCTACAGCCCGGAGGGTAGAAAAGGAATCTGGAGACCCAGCAAGCTACCTGGGATTCGTGTGTACCGAGGCGGGCACCAATGGCGATCGCAAACACGAGCCTCTTTTGTTTAGGTTCTACATAGATGGGCCAGCAAAGGTACCTGAATGGTAGCGAGGGCAAGGACGGCGGTTCAGTGTCTTGTTGACCGTGGTCGAGTGAAGTCGTAGAGTGTAGAGTGTAGAGTGTAGAGTGTAGACAGTCGAGAGATGGTTGTTGCCCGTCGTCCCTCGAGTGGGTGTGTTCACGTGTGAACAAACGCGAAGACGAATCTGAAAGACCCCTCTCACCCGTTGGGTCGTGGCTGCTTCAAAGGATTACATTTTTCGTCGTGGAGAATTTCTATAATTCATCGAACCACTTGGTGCTTCGTGCTTCGTGCTTCGTGCTTCGTGCTTCGTGCTTCGTGCTTCGTGCTTCGTGCTTCGTGCTTCGTGTGTCGTGCTTCGTGCTTCGTGCTTCGTGACGCCATCCGCTTGTGGACGTTCTCATGTTTATGCAAGACACGTGTTAGGTACGTTGCTGCTCTATTTTAATAATTCTTCCTCCCCTTCACCTATAGAAACATATTTAATCATTCTTATAAAATTCTACCATGTTTTTCCTGCTACTTTGCTTGGCATATTGCACGTGCTTTTAGGAAGCTCGATTTTGAGAAAATTGCGACAGTTGGGAAATGAATTTTAGATTAGTCCGATGATGAATATAATTTTATGTTCCGTCTTTATTTCAGCAATTTTAATGCATAGAACAGTTGGATGATTCGCGTTACATTGAGTTTGCACGACGCGAAACGAGAGAAATACGTTAATTGAAGCCAGCAGAGTTCGCAGGAGCTACCAAAACGCGTCGTCTCACGGTACTTTCGGTTCTGTGTTGCCGTCTTTCTCACCTTCCTGCACGACCACGAAGGGAACGATTCTTATTCGGCTCGTGCAGGAACTACGCTCGATGCGTTTACGGAATGCTCTCGCCTTGGAAACGAAACAGTCGGGTACGAAACCGTGTAAAGTACGCGCCAGGTCCTCTCGAAAATTCTTGCACGAATTCGCAGGCTCGCACCATGATCTGGTATCGCGTTATTTATCGTGGCTCGTGTACAGTTAGCTGTGCTTCTTCCCGTTTCGCGCTCCCACCGCCAATTACGCTGATTGCTCGCCCTCCACGAAATAATAAATCGTTCGCAACGATTCTCTGATAATAGAAAGGCAGTTGCGAGCATCGACCGTGTGTGAAGTACGATCAAGACGCACACGAGAAGGCCCTGAAACCCGACGGCCTTTCTGCAATTTCATTCTTTTTTAAACCCCTTCTTTGAACCAGCCTGTACACGCGTGAAACAGGAAGGGAGCATGCATGTCTTTTTTCTTTTTTAAACTCTTAGCCTCATCTGTCTCTCAAGTCCTCCGACCCGTTCCCCCTTACCCTTGGCGCGATAAAGAATCCGTATTGCCTCAATTTAGATGCTGCACCGTTACGTTACGTTACGTTACGTTACGTTACGCGTTACGTTTCATTAATAGTAGACCACGCGAATAGTCGCCGCGAACCAAACGGAGCAATCTGTTTCTGCTAAGCACCGTGGAGGAAGAATACTCCTCGGAGGGAGGCTGCAAGGCAACTTGTTTTTAAACTTTCGTATACGAAAATGAAATATCAGAGCTTTCATAGCCGCGAAGAAAATAAGTTTTTTAATACAGGCACTCTCACATCTCGTCAAAGTGTCACCCAAATGTTTTCTCAAGGCAGAGGAGAAGAAGGAAACACGCGTAGTATGAAGGTTCGTTTCCATTGAGAGGCATACGGGTATGCGGGCCAAACAGTTGAGCCAATTCAAGCTAATTTCATATCGTGACCGTCCATCGTGAATCTGTCGTACCCTTTTCTCGTGTTGCTGATCAGAGAATGTCAGAGATGCGTCGCCCGGTGGGGCCGGCATTCAAGAGCTGCTAAAAACGCGCGTTTACGCGCACAATGGAGCACGGTCTGAGTTTCTTTCGAAAGCACGCCTCCCTGGTCGCCTCGAGTTCTGAGTTCTCATTCATCCCCTACCGAGCCGCCCCTCCGCGGAATACCACCCCACTCGCGAACTCCACGGACGTCTAACGAGTAACGAGGGGAAAATGTGAAGATTAGGTACGTCTACGAGCGGTGGTGGATTGATCGACAGTTCTATCGTCTGCAGCATTGTTCGAGGAATGAAACCGAACGAGAGAATGGGGGCTTTTCAGGGAAAGCCTCCCAGAGGCTTATTACTTTTGACGTTTTTGCGTTTCGCTCATGACACCTGCTCCCCGACTTTATTAAATCCCTCGGCGAGATCTCCGGGAGGATTCCCGGAGGGCGGTTGTCGGTTTGCGTCTCGTTTCGAATGAAAACAGCGATCTGCTCTAGATCGGGTGATTTTCACTTTGAATGGGTGAATGTGACGACGAAGAGGTTTTCAGTCTATAAGTTCTGTTTCAGACTGGTTTACATATTCCACTCTGAAAATAATATCTAATGCCATACATCAGGCCACACTAAACGCAACATCCAAGAAATTAGATAAATTAAACCCCCCCTTCTAATTTAAAAATCCGAATTTCTTAGTAACTTGTTTGATTACACGCGTGTACTGTACTACATATGTACTTACTTAGGTAGATAAAATGAATGTATTACGAGCTTTAGTATCATTGATCACTCATACTCCAGAATTTTAAAACAGCCTTACGCAGAAGTTGAAAACTCGTAGCTGCTACGAGGAAACAGTTTTTCCCATACCCATCATACACAATTTACCGTATTCTATCGCGCCGAGTAGGTGTGTAAACACCGATAAATGTGTATTCTTTTTAGGGGGTGAATGAAGACAAGACGCCTCTTACCGATTGGGAGACGTGGTATCCACTATTCCGCCCCTGTTCCCTGCTCAAGGAAGAAGCACGATAAAACTAAACAGGGGCGTGCACGTCAGCGTGCAATTTCCCTGCCAAGCCGTACGATCGCGGCACGACTTTGTCCCCCAATAACGAAAAATATGAACCGACGCGACGCCGACGTCGTGTCCCGAGACCCGAAGTGGTCTCACGGCGCGGCGGGAACTTCCACGTCGAGACCCATTCTTAGTAGCGACTCCGCGGCTAAAAGGGCCGAAATTCAATCCTAGCCTGACTTGTTCGCCGAGGGGTCGACGTGGAAACGCAGCAAGTTTCGCCAAGTTATTAGAATCGCTGGCTTGTCACCCTCCACTGGGGGGGAGAGATCCTCGAATTTTCGCCAGTCTCGGGTGGTTTGCATAAAAAATTATAAGGAAAGTGTTCGTAATTTCATATCTCTGTTCAGGTGTTGCCTTCAATCTGGAAACACCTTTACTTTAAATTTCTCCGTTCCTGTGCTCCAGTTGTATTTCCAATTAAACTACATATTGTATCGGCGAATTTTTTATACTCCCTTTGAGGGTTCCTCTGAATGAAGAGCAGTAGAGAGAGCACCGGAGGAAGTAATAGTTCACCCTGTATAGCGAGGCAGATTTAATAATAGCAGTATTATAAGTAAGTATTACGCCGAAGAAAGACTCCAGCCATGGGAGATCGACCCAAGTAGCTCCCACGAATTTAATAATTCCTTAATTATATTTCATCCACGGGGCCCCTTCCTCGCTGAACACGCATGTGCAGCTATAACACGAGGCACAATTTGCCGCATTGTTGGCTAGATTTTCACGGCGGGGACTTCCCCTCGCGCGCGATCCACCGTAGAAGCTGAATCGAATTTAGAGACCGGAAAGCTCAGTCGAGGAGCATCGAGTGGCTGTGGATCAATGTAAACCACGTCTAAATATGAATTTACCGGTAAATTTGGCCCACGCTGGGGGAGGTTTGCGAGTGGGCGAAATGAAATTTCGAGGAAGCTCCGTTCAGAGGCGCTTAAACTTGGTTAAAGAACAAACCTTTTATCCCTACACAAATCTCATTTCTTGCTGACTATTTTTCTAAGTAACATTAACATTTTAAAATGCCGCTAATAGGGGTAAATTATTGCATGTGTTTACCAGCATTCGATTCAACGGAATAAAGAATTCCGAGTAGGAGTGCACTCGGAGCAGAGCCCTTTTCATACAGATCGTTAAGACGCGTATAGATAATCGGGAAAATCAGATTAATTCCCGCACTAGGTATACGGCTCGATCCAGAGAGAATGTTTACGATCAATCCTCGGAATCGAATGGGACCGTGACGGTGTCCCCAGGGATCTGTCGCGGCTCGTAATATCAATCTACTGCGCGCACTTTTTCGTCCTCAATCGTGTTACACCCCCAGTTTAACTGGACGCGAATTTACGAGCGGCGTCACCAGGAAAATTCATAATGCTCGGTCGAAATTCGCGACGGACAATCCAAGTTCCGCGGTTTTAATCAAGCCATCGACATTCACGGCTCGCCTTGACCCCCATGGGGCCCTGGGGGTTGGACCCTGTTGTGCCACCGTCGGAACGTACGTAAACCACCGCGACGCGACGCGACGCGCCGCGCCGCGCCGTTCAGTCACGATTCCCATGAAACGCTCCAACGTCGCCGTTTGGTGGTTGGCACTGCTGGCAGTCATTGGCATGATTGGTCTCGATTAAAATCGACTTGCGAAATCGCCCGAACGATCTTCGTTGGTGACGCCATGGACGGTTATAGGAAGGCCTACGATCAGCACGGTATGTTTCACGCGAGGAATTGATGAATTATTCGCTTGGTGTTCCGCGTGGAAAGAGGGGACGAAATACGGAATCTGATAGATTGATTCGTGATCGGGTACCTGGTTGGGTTTGTTTTCGCGTTTCTGTTATTTCAAGACGTGGAAACGGAGTGGAGGCTGTGTAATGTGTATGTATCGCCAATGAATTTATTGCCATTCCATTGAGTTACTTAAGTATTCAACAGCTGTTGCAGGGTGATTAAATAATATTACCGGTACAGTGAATGATTGGCGCGAGTCTCTGAACGGGAGCAGCAAACAAAGTCGTAACAGTTATTATTCGATTGAGCAGCCAACGCAGCTGATACGCGGTGTGAATTACCTATGCATCGCGCTCCAGCGATACTGTGATAGAGTAATATTTACTGCTGGAACAGGGAAGTGTCGTGAATATCTACGTCGCCGGTATTTCTGCTCATATATTTTACGATAACACTCCGAATTGCGCATCGATTTTCGGATCCTGAACGGATTGTTAAGATAAAGGGCATTTATTACGCCCCACTTTGACACTTTCTATCCGCGAAGGAGATAAAGGGAAAATTATGGTAGATAACGCGAAACTGCTGGCTAATCTGTTCCTCAGCTCTCTTCTTCTCTTCGCGAGAACGCACCATCGGCAAGTGAAATTCCACGCGGATTCACATCCACCAACGCTGATTATTGTCGCCATTGTCGCAGTCGTATTTCAACTGGAGAAAAGCACCGAGCTTGGGCGAAGGTAGAACTCGCCAAGCATCGGGAAATACATATTTCTAGAATCGCCCTGCACGGTCTGTTCGTACGAAGAGAGGCGATCGAACATTCTGTTGTAAATTCCCGTTCGATTTCTTCCCGGAGCACGCATCCCGCGCGATATTGTTGTCTCAAGCCGAGTAGGAGTCTGGAGTCCCGTCGCTAAATAACGTTCGCGCAATTTCTCGCGGTGTCTTTCACACCGTATTCACCGGTTTAATCCGCGCTCGTAAATCCGAAGATCCAGGAACAAGCTTCGAGGTCCGCGCAGTTTAACGACGACGCCGCGCCGTAAGCCGACGCTTTAGCGGAGCTTACGATTTAAACCCCTCGGGCCTGCACATGGAACCGATGAAATATCGCTGCAAATTACTGCCAAATTCGACGGGAGAAAAGGTGCTACGGCACCGCTGCGATGAAAACGGTCCCGAACGGGCAGTTGTCGTAATACCTTGAACACATTGTGCGAATATGTAGCTACACCACGAGTATCGCCTCTGACAAATAGGTGAAAGCTCAAACGATGCACTCGGAACGGAGCACTAATGATTTGAGAATTGAGACGGGCACTTCTTATGCAAACTCACTCGACAGATTTATCTATCTGCGTCATTTGTGAATGAGTTAATTCGGTGGCACGGTTTATTTTGGTTTTATTCTATTACGATTGGTCAGTGATTACCCTAAGTGGGTTCTTTTGAGTTTTTTTTTGTAATATTATTAAGTTAGATTTATATTCTGAAATACCCATTTTTAATATTTTCTTCGCCTTATTAAATTTACCTTAGCTTATATGGGGGCGGAGATCGCAGGTTATTTTATTTGAATAATATAAAAGGGGATCGCGACTTTGAAGAAAGGTTGAGAAACACTGCGATAGCTGAATGACATTGTATAGCTGAATGAAATGTTAGCAGCAGATAATAATAACTAATACAATGGTTTTCTCGTTCTTTGTTACAGACACAAGTTTTATGGTGCGCGACAGTTTCGAGTGAATCCATATTCCTATTACATATTTCCTATACGTTACGTTACGTCGAAGTTGATCACAGTGTCGCGTCGGTTCTGATTAGTTACCTGGGTCTCGCGGGAAACGGTGTTAAAATTCGATGAGTAATATGAGAGGAAGATGACGTCACTGGTACAGAGGGACTTTGGGTCTCCGAGGAAGAGGGAATCCATCAGCAGCAATGCATCCAGCTACTTGATGGTGAGCGAAAACCGTGTTAAATAACCAACAGATGAAAAACAGAAAGTTCGCAATGAGTATCACAACGACCTCCTCGAGGCGTCGCTAACCATTCCAAACAGTCCTCGAACCTTGTTCCTCGTAATCTCATCATTAGTTCTCAATCATACACAAACATCGTTCCGGGGCAGTTTCAATTGCAGGAGGGACATCCGACCTAGCTTGCTCCTCCCCGAGATACAAAGCGTAAAACGTGATCTTGAGGAGATTCGTTTCGCTTTCATGGCTCGCCTTATCGCTGTCCAAATAACTTCTGATAGGGGGGATGGGGTGTTTCCAGCGTAACCCCTTATCCTTATCATGGCTAGATGTCCACTGGTCGGACAGTAAGCTGCTATGTATGTATTTAGAAGCGGCAATCCGGGAAACGGGAACAAACCGACGCCGATGTGTATTCAAAGACTGTCGACGCGAACGACGCCCATAACCGCGAAGATTGCCGCGTGTTGGGCACGAAAGGATGCGACGTCGTTTGTCAGGAAGACCCGCGACGGGATGGCGGAAAATCGAAAGGGGGAACACAGTGTGGTAGAGACCGCTCCACGCTTTCACCCTTCGCGCGATTCCATCATCCACCGGCTCGGTGTTATCACCGTCTACCTACCCTTTGATTATCCGCGCGTGTGTCGCGTGTTTCTTCTCATTTTTCCCTTCTCTCATATGGCTTCGATTCATTTCCATTCGTTTCGATTCATGGTGCATGGTGTCATTCACTGGACGTTCTACGGCAATCTTTCTTCTTCGCTTTCAGTTATTTTATTCTTCTGCCACCACTGTCTAATTTATCAGCTTCTCTAGAAATTCCGTTCCGGAGGAACCACTCTCATTATCAAAGTGTGCAATTCTCTGGCCCCCGCCTGGTTAACGAAAACGCGTTTTCTCCCACTTCCAGAGCATTCCCCTCGCCTCTGCGCGTTCCTTGGACTTGGTCTTGCGCGACTTCCTCGCGCGGTATTGAACGAGCTGCGTGGCCGGAATTTTATAAACGACGGGGAAATGTGTATAACCGAAGGCTAAGGGAGGCTCGGGAGGTATGCAAAGGGGCAAAAAGTGAAGTATCGTCGCCAGGCTTGCCTGCCGAGGGGTCGAAAGAGGAGAGAAACGCAAAGTCGACGGCCCAGGATCCCGTTTAATGCAAATTTTGTCATGCACCAGAACGATATCTCGCCCGTTGCGGAATTAATGTTCCCGATGTTTCCTTTTCATTTCCGGCAACGTCGCGCGCCACGATTTTCAAAACGTGATGGATAACCGAAATTCCCACCCCCGAGGGCTGCCTTCGGGAAGCCCTTTGTTTCGAGATGAACGTGTCCTTCGAAAAGTTGCTTGCGTCATGGACAAGAATTGCGTGGGGACAAGAATGGAAAATAGCTACTTAGTAATATCTGTCTTCTGTTTGCAATGATTGGGAAGATTGTAGGCTGAAGGAGGAACTACGGTAATTACGAGCTACGAGCGGTAAGTAAAGGACAATGACCGTGGCAACCGCACCCAAGAGCGGCGCGATTAACCGAAATTTCAATGGACCTAAATAGTTGTCTGAACGATTCTGCGAGAGCACGAGGTCTTTCACCCTTACGGGGACCATTACGTCCACGGCGGCTTAAAAACGCTTTAATTTCGCGGCTAGGAACAGATGGTCCTCTTTCCCCATGAAGGCACGTAGGACTATTTCTCGTGCAGGCGACTTTTCCAGGTCCTTCGATTCCAGATTATCGTCTACTTCCACCGAGGAAGTAACGTGGCCAACTGTTCGCTGCGTCTCGAAGCCTCGCTTCCATCTGGAAATGTGTTCAGCTTTACCAAAGCCTGCGAGGGTTCGGCTAATTACAGCTAGATGTGTGCTGCGACAAAGTAAACCAGAAGGATCGAAAGTGTATCGACAGTGGTGCGGTGGCAAAGTTTCTAGACAGTGGAGCGGTGTCCACGAAGATGTCCTTCGGTGGGACTCGATCGATGCCCACTGGGTGCCGAGTGCCGAGTGCCGAGAGTCCATTGTACCTGGCCTCTTATTCTTCGAGCTTTTAATCAGCAAATCAGTCATCCTCTGCGCCCTGTTTCCTGGGGAATTTCGTTCCTCTGAACATTCTGCCTCGTCCTTGCGAGCTTTCTCTCCTCTCAGGTCTCCCTCACCAACTTCCCGCATTTAACTTCATTTATAAAGGTTTCATAGCCTCGAGTTCCTTGTGTTTCTCATTCTTAACCCATCAACCGGGGGCGACGAGTTAACTCGCCGCGAAAGTTTAATTATAAGTACTCGCGCAGAACGAGTTAACTAGGCCTTCGGTCGTTCTTAAATCCACAAAGGGTGCAGTCAGTAAATCACGTGGTAATTGTTTCGAGACACCGTATATGTATATGTATTATAGTAGGCAGAACGAAAGAATACGTTTTCACGAGCGAAGCCGCCGCGCCGCGCCGCGCCGCTTCTGCCAAGGGTCGACCGGTATGCAAATGGAGTTTAAAGTCCTACCTATCGATCTCTTAAAGTGTAAAAGCCGATCGATCGCCGGCGCTGTTGCTGTTAATTGAATTAATCATCGGATCGAGCGTCTTCTTGGCGCGCGGGAATCGTCCCCAGTCTCTTTGGCTGATCCAATTTCCACCGGATAAATATAGCGTGGCTCGTTAATTGGATTATTTATCGAACCCCGGAACCCATAGGTACGTCGCCAGCCAGCATTACAATGGTATTGGACATTCGATTCTCATAACATGGGAATCCGTCGTTCATCCAGAAGACACCGGCGATAGGAAAGCGCGTATTTTTACCCCCGTGTCAACGAACCTCCGAAGGTTAATCCCTCGACGATCGATTCACCGGAACTCGCAGTCGAGCAAGTCGAGAAAAAGAGAAACAAAAAGGAAGCCAGCGTTAAAACTTTCAGTCGAATGGACGCGGACGCCTCTATCGGTCCAGTCCACCCACGTGGAAGGAAGTCGGACTTACTAGTGGCTACGGGGTGGGGGTGGCGGTGGCGGTGGCGGTGGCGGTGGCGGTGGAACCGGAGAAACCGCGCTGATAAATCCTCCGTTCAATCAAGTTAAAACGATGCTAAATTATTTGGAAGGGTACGGTAAAAGTGGAAAGCACGAGGCCTCGCGACCCTTACCTTATTTCCTCGGATTATATTTTTCGAGGGCACGAATTGGCAGCGCGCCGCTTTAAGTCGACGACTTAAAGGAGACCCTTTGCTCAAGGGGGTGCTCAACCATAGAGAGATTATCGGGAATTTTTCGCGAATAAATTGAGGAAACTGGATTTTTGTGCTCGTAATCTAGGTGCCTTTCTCCCTTTTCCTTTCAAATAGTATGATTCTCTGGTTAGTACCTACATAGTATTTTCTTCCTTTGAAAAGACCGTAGAAAGAAATTCTGTTTTTCATAGTAAATGAAGATACTGAATAGAGATCTTCTTGAATAATCTCGGAAGAGTCGATGGTACATTAGAAATTCGACAGATTCAACTACAGACCGAATTATGTACCTACATACATCTGTTCTCGTCAAGGTAATCGAAACTATTATTCTATGTGTGCATTTTTGATAACTGCTCGTCAAAGTAAGTACATGCTTACTGAATCATTTTTGTTTGGATCAGATGTTGCTATGGAAATTGAATGGTGGGTCGGTGCCTCGGTGGCACGTTCCCGTAGTATCGATTCCCAGCTACAAGTACACGCGACCCGTAAACGTGGCTGCACATTCGCGTTGAAGTTCAGTTCACTCACCTGCGCCGCTCGTAAGAAGGTGTTACGCTCCTGCTTTATATTCCACGTGACGAAATCGAGCATGGAGCGAAGTGTGCCAGTAATTTAAACAGACAATTAATGTTCAAGCTTCGTATCAGCCATTTATCGCTCGAGAGCCATTACACAAACTACGAGAACAGAAGCTTTAGCAAAAAAATGCCCCAATTTCTAAGTAGAACTTTCTACTTACTCCCTTCCTAACGATTACGGTGCTTGAACTCCCTCGCCTCGTGCTTCTTTGAATTGACATCAGAGTGTTTTGGAGCCACAGTGAAAGTCCCTCTAACTCGAGTGTCGCCGTTTCGTGCGAGGACAATATGAGAGTGGTATCTATCGGTGAGTAGACAATGAAATGAAATTTCGAAGAAGCGTATAGATCGCGTGAACGATATTCGCGTCGCGTTCACCTCTCACAATCAGCCCGCAGATTTCAAAGCTGGAGCGTTGTTGAGGTCAAGCTTCCCCAGCCTTTCATATTCCCACATCTGCGTCTTCTCCCGAGGCCGTGCTGCTGACGTGGTGCATAAAGATACGCGTGCACGGCCTCTCCCGTTGTCTTATCATCCCCGGTGTCGTGTGCTCGTGGGTACACAGAGGCTGGTAAATAAATGGCGAGCTACGGGAACCACGCAACCACTCCCGATCGAGTGCAGCTGTCGCTGCACACCGCGTGTCCCGATAGTTTCGGACCGCAGGTGAACGTAAAAATTATGTTCAGGACCAACAGACGGGCCAGAAATGTTGCTTTTTGTTTCGAGACTTTATTGTATGTACATGTCGAGCGCACTTGATGCCGGGCCCTCCGGGACCAAGCCTGCTAGTCTTTGGATAGAGTCTCGATTCTTCGAGCAGACCTGTGACGAGTGTGTTTATTTTTACGAAACTGACGGGATATGCATAGGTATGTGCAGCAGTGTAGCTACTTGGAAAACGGAGAAAATTAGTACTGGGAGACTTGATCAATTAAGAACACTTCAACTTTCACGTGATCCTCCTTATAAACAATCCTTTGCCTCTTGGAACATAATCTACACATACCTCAGACCTATCCTGATCGATCCCATCTCGATTCATCAGTGGATCCTCTCGATTAGTGGATCGAGGTGGCTAGCCCGAAGGTATAGAGTTATACATATGTAGAGTTCTAGACCAAGGGACCCGCGGGCGGGTTAATCCAGGCCTAATTCTAGCTCCATTCTAACCAAGTTCTAACCCAGAACCAACTCAGACTTGTATTATCCTCTTCCTTATACCAGGATTATTATCCACCGTTCGCAATCAACTGGGCCCAAAAGGAGTGCAGCTCGTTTCGGGACACAGGGTATGAATCGTGCTTCCGTTCAGCGTGTCCCTATTAAACGAATTCTTACAACGGACAGTGGACATTCGACTTTTGCGGGAGACGCACGTCGCGTCGCCGACCGGACGCGTGTTGGAGGTTTATTTGTCGTGGCCCGGCTGCATTACCTATGTGCGTGCATCGTCCATTACGATAACGAGCTGCCGGCACTGGGAGCCCGTTTAATTGTCGTTTGCGGTGCCTAATCGTTGTCGCGCCCCCCTGCCACCGCCTGCTCTCTGTACCTCGGGCTTCCACTGGTATAAACATCGCTCGGTGAAAACAACCATGCCGAGTCGGGCGTGCATGCACGCGCGATGCATATAAATGGACGCTGATAGAGCCACCGCGGTGTCCACGTTGTATGCGTGTCGATATTGTGGAACGCCGATGAAGACGCTCGATTCCCCATAGTCGTCCTTTAGATGAGTGGTTGTCTGATAGATTGCGATCGGCTGCGACCAACTGGATGCTTGTACCGACCAGAGGATACAGTGTAAAGAGCCCTCGTTCAGCTTTCGTGTGGTCTTCGTCCGGAGTGAACGCTACGCGATAGGTACCTACTTTAGTGCGGTATACCGAGGGTTCGATGTGCTGCGTTCAGGGATTCGTGATCTAACGCAGATATAATTCGCAAGGAAAGATCCTCGAGCCGGAAATACATAACACATATGTACCTAATATCGCCAGGCAAAAGTTAAATCGCTGTCGATTGAATAATAATTGATATTTTTCCATGCAGTTCGTTTCAAAGTAAAGAGAAATTATTCATCTTTCATGTAGCATATGTTAGAATCGTTGAAACCTACAAATTGTTAATGAGGACTCAAAAAACGTAAGACATGCAACAATCGGGAAATATTGATTAATTCATGTATATATGAGTTTTTAAAGTCATTTTCACATGTGCTTTTATTATTTCTTGCTCTATAAATGTCTTTTTATCCATCTTTGATTTCATTTTTATTAGAATAATATAGAAATTTGAAAATGTAGATTTTTAAAATATTTTAGTTTTTACGTTCCGATGTACATATTGGACAAATAAATTTTATTTCGGTTGCTCCGCACATTTCGTGACCTCACCTGTAACAAGCATTACATCGAAACCATTGTTCTCCGGTAGGCGGTATTGAGAACACGCATCCCTAGTAGCATTTTTGGTTGGCCAACGGTTGCCAACAGTTGGGAATTAGTTGGGATATAGTTAGTGTTTGTGCCTACAAATTCCCAACACAGGGCCTACGGCAAAAAAGTTACGACAGTTTGCCAACGAATATTTAATGTTGGGCCTACAATTATTATGGTTGGTTAATTAACAAAAAGTTACGACAGTTTGCCTACGAATATCCAATGTTGGGCCTACAATTACTACTATGGTTGGTTAATTAACAAAAAATTTACAACGATGATTAAATGTCGTCTTACAAACGTCAGAAAATTGGCTACATCAAAAAACCTGTTGTGATTTTTCTTTTCTTATTTATAAATACGTAATGAGGACGTCTGTCTTAAGACAAATGTGAAATTTTAAGGAATGAGTCTAAAGGTTGGATGATGATATTTTGTAGAATATTTCGCGTCACTGCACAGTTTTCATAAACAATGAATACTAGTTATGTAACTAGAAATTATAAGTGTTCACAAGGAAGTGTGTTGGTCAGCTGCGAACAGCGGTTGCTTTGTAAGCGGAAAGTTTGGGTTCGATTCTCCTCACCGCGAATTTTTTTTTTTTCCTAAACCAGACCTGAAGAAGACGTATTTACGACGTCTTTTGAAGTTCTTTAAGACGCCTTCTGGACGTTTTTAAGACGTCTTTTGGAAAGAAGCCTTCAGTTGGGCCGAGTTGGGCCTATGGAAAGAAACCTTCGGTTGGGCCTTCGTGTTAAGTGACGTTGGGCCTACGTTGGTTACAATCGTTGGCCCATTTAAAAATAGCGCGACACTTCAACAGTTGGCCAACGGATAACACGTCATTGGCCCAACAAACTCCCAACAAATAAATGCTACTAGGGATACTGCTAAAAGAAAAACGCTATTTTCATTACGAAAAATATTTGAATCGATTTCATTTCTTAAGTACATCATTAATTAGGTATTTCTAGTAGATATTCTTGCATTCACAGGTTTATTAGACTTACCTTCTCCGAATGTGACGTAAAATTGTGATAGTCCAATAAATTTTTACACTATTAAGATTCTCTAAAATCCTTCCCTTTCTGTAATTGTTGATCACATGATGCTGCAATTATAGTATGTCTTCCTACATATGTTTAGGTACTAATTCAGTGCATAACCGATAAATTTTAGAGCTTACTTTAAGAGATATAGCGAGTGGCGATATTAGGAACACTGGCGATATTAGGTACAGTCACCCTATATACATATACATATGAAATAATGTACAGGTATGCATTACGCAGATTTTTTTTTGCTTTTGGCGAATTTCACCCCCGAAGATTCGGCTATTTTCTGATTTCGTCTTATTTATAGCTCGTCAACTATAAGGGATGGAAAAAAGTTTTCACATACAGTTTATACAGTCCGCGAGTTATAACAGAAAAAAATGCGTAATACATATCTCGAAAGTTTCATAATTTTTGGGCTTTCCGGGTTGGGGATCTTCCCTTGTCAGCTCACTGATGATGTTGATTCTAAATTGCGATCAGGTGGTAGTTTGGGACCGGTGTTCCGAGTCAGATTTAGTCGAGTTCAACTAGTATAAATTAGGTGGAATTAGTGCGAGCCAAGTCCAAGCCTGTAGCGAACTGTGATCAGTTGGACGAGTGATACAGTTACTTGTTCATAATCGCACAGATGACAATCTTGTGGTGTCTGTGGTTGGATGTGGTGTCAGTGTCTCGTGAATTCTCTGTCGCCCCCAAAACGAGTTTCCGTATTCCTCTGGGACTGATATCGCGAGGGGTTGCTCAATTCTTTGCCCCATGTGCTCGTCATAGCGTGCAACGTATGCTGGCTTAAAATATAGGGTGGTCTGCGCGTATGGATGGGTTGTGCAAGCTAACAGACCATTGGAAGGGACGTAAGACATACATTATCGGCTATCTCGAGCAGTGATCTGAATGACTCTGTTCTCCTTTGCCTGCTTCCACTGGATAGACACGCACTGCTCGCTAGCGATGGGGCCAAGCTCACGTCAGTACACGTGCCGCCAGTTTCAACCAATTCAATAATTAGAAGGACGAAAGTACAGCGATGCGTCATTATTCGCACGAGCCGTAGGTATAGGTATACTTCTACACCCTCAAGCCCACAAGCGAGTCGAGGAAATGGCACGGAAGAGAAGCGCGAGCGAACATCTGCGAAAAATGTAATTCATCCGCGGCGGTGAGATGTCCGTCCACGCGACGCGTTCTTCCCGTTCGCGTCGGCGGATTTAATTAAACAAAGGACAGAATTGAATTAAACGCGGCGACAACGGTGGCAACGTGTTGCGCGGCAGCAACGCGACAGCGACAGCGACAGCGACCCGCCGCCGCGCTGATTGGATCTAATCCGTTTAATTTGGGGAATGAGTTTCAGCGGGCCATTTTAATTCGTCCTGTCGCGTTTGCTCTTCGAGTGCTCTTCGAGTGCTCTTCTTACAGCCGCGCTAGAGTTCCTCGGGCGAGAGATCCTCTAGCTAGTAGGTTCGTTATTACGATACACAGTTATTGGGAATTCTGTCCGTTGCTCGGAACCCGCGCGCAACGTCTCTCCAGGCTGCGGTGCGGAAGGAAAGCAGTTCGTCGAAAGTGAACCGCGGTGGTGGAGATGGGTCGGGAACCAGGCAGCTGCGGTGCGGGGATTGGAATGGGTGCATTCGAATATGGAGAGCAGAAGTTGCAGAAAGCGGTGTAACTCGCTCGCGTTGCAGAAATGGAAAATATAATCTTAGATACTGGAAAGGAAATTTCTCGAACGTGGTGAATGTTGGAAGGCAGACGTTTACGCGAGAGGAAGCAGGGGACACGATAAAATGACAAAGGCTTGGGTAGAAAAAGGGGGAATACATAAATAAGTAACGCCAGCCTGGTAGTACATTGTCATTCAGAGGGTCGACCGTCAGGGGTATCTTAAATGAAGATCGCGGTGCTCCGGATGCAAAAAGCTGGACCTGGTGAAAATCGTTGCTGCATTTTTCATGGAAAGCCGCGGTTGAAAAACGCTGGCTAACTCGGCCATGGTCGACCACGCAATGAAAAACTCTCGTTCATCCCTGCTTTGGAAATGGTTGACACCGTTCCGCTGCTCTTTTATGCGAATGCTTTCGAGCTTTTGCATAGGTGCTGTCGCGTTGGATAAAAATTTCAGACGTGTCATGGCCAGCGCCCCCTTTTCACGCGGCTTTTTCTGCATTCCTGCGTAGGTAGGTTTTTGGTGTCCCTGGTTTCGTTTTCAGTGATGGAGGTAATACGCTTCAGCAATCTTCCTTGGAGCCTCTTGGAGACTTTAAATACCCACGGTCTACTCATTTCTCTAGCGATTATTTATTCACAAGCGTTAGCTGACGCTTTAGTTGTTAGCTGAAACTTGAACGTTTCTACGGATTCCATCTGGTTTTCGGCGAAGATCAGCGAAGGGTTTCCCAATCGCAAGACTACATAAATTATATCGACCCTTTCCGTTCTCCTGGCCAAACCATCGATTTCCATCGGCTTTGTGAGCGAAGTTTCGACAGCAGGAATATGTAACCGAGGTCCTATGGGGTTCCATGGTTCGTTGCTCGTGTGACTCACACCGCGTATACAGTGTATAGTGTATGCACCAGGGTCCGTGTGCAAAGCAAATAGTACCTATAGGCGAATCGAAAACGTAGAGCATTTCGTTAGCTACATGTCGATAATCTCACTTTACTTCAAATATTATTACATTTATTTCGTTTAACAATGGAATATTTAGACCCCCTCAAATGCCAAGCAATTCATTAACCATTGGCGAGAAGCAATGGGCGTCCATCCGAAAATGATGCGCGACACAGTGATAGAAGCGGACAGGAGTCGGGAAAAATGCAGCCAGTTCCGCAGACACAATGACACGTCCTGTTACCTGTCAATCGAGCCATCCTCTGGGGGTCGGGTATGAAAATTTCAGAAACAGACCGACATTCCGTGGAAGGGGTGGCGTGGCGTGGCGTGGCGTGGCGTGGCGTGGCGTGGCGTGGCGTGGCGTGGCGTGGCGTGGCGTGGCGTGGCGTACCCGTGTCACAACGCGGGCTCGATACTCGTATCGACAGATTGCGGTCCGCGGAGCGGGGTTTGAATTGCAATTACATTCTCACGATGACCCTTTAAGGTCGATCCCAGCCCTGCGATCCCACCGCGAGGGTTCCGCTGGTATTTAAATTGCGCTCGAGAATGCGCGTTACGCCGCGCTGTATCGCATTATTGCTATGCGTAGTATGCGCCACTCCGAGTCAAGCCTCGGAAAGTACGACCCCCGGTTAACGATTTTTCGAAAATTCAGGGGTGTACCGCTGCCGCTCTCGAATATTAATTTTCTCCACGGCACGGCGATATCTGCCCCGAGTGGACAAAAACCCTACTTCCAATTCGGCCGGAGTTGTTTAAAGCCCGTTGCCACGGCTTTGGGGCTTATATGGTACTTTATAGTTTATAGTTTATACTTTATACCAATTCACGAGTATTCTCCGCATCGAAATCGCTGTCGGTCGGCATAGGTACGCCGAGCGACCACCGCGAACAGAATCAGTCGGTTCATTATGCCGCTATCGCAACGTATGCCACAGGGAAAGGAAAAAGGCGAGCTATACATATAAACGTGCGGCTGGCTACTTCACCGCCCTTTTTACCGCTTGTAACTCCCATTCACGGCACGGCACGGCACGGCACGGCACGGCACGACACGACACAACGGCTTTAATTACGCACGGTTATTGTGTAATCCTGTATTAATGCCGACAGAACGGCTCGAGTGGAATTACATAAATAATGAACGGAAGTTCGCTTTCATTCGCGAATCCTCGGGAACGAGTAAGGAGGCCGTAAATAATTCCGTTTAAATTGCCGCGTCGAAGCGAAAGGGTGATTCGACGTGCAGTGAGATAAAGTAGGAACCGTTTTTAACCCGAGAAGAGATCGCCAACGGGCTCCCTTTATTCAGCAACTTTTCCAGTGGAAAACTGTCCCTCCAGTGTTAACGGAGAGAACCCTCGGCGTTTCGTTTATGTTTTTACTTTGCGCTCGACCTAGCGGAAATTATCTGTACGCAGGGTGGACGCGGTGAAAAAACAAGCTCCAGTATGCAACGAAAATTTTACTCTGTTTGCCTGGAAAACGTGACTCGAGGAAACTTGTGCCATGCGGCGCGACGTTCCAAACGGAGCTGACTCATGTCACCTTCCAAGATCACAGCTCGCGGCTATTGCATAAGCCAGTATTAACGTCAAGACGTTACGTGATAAGAAGCGAGCTCGATGAGCTTACGGATTCACTGGCAACGCTCACACAGAACGCTCGCGAAACATGTATATGTGTGCATAGGATAGAAGAGGGCTTGGAAACGAGAGGGCAGGTCAGTTTATTACAAGAATCCCCTTCCGACTGGAGATCATCGTGAAAAATAACAT
Source organism: Andrena praecox (assembly GCA_963932275.1). Classification (NCBI taxonomy): domain Eukaryota; kingdom Metazoa; phylum Arthropoda; class Insecta; order Hymenoptera; family Andrenidae; genus Andrena; species Andrena praecox. Next base: position 221,169 of record OZ010734.1, read on the forward strand.
CCCCTTCGAATGAAGTGCGCCTTTCTTTCATAAATGAAATTTCTGGTAACCATAAATTGTTACAATACAAGGAGGCACTTGACGAGCGTCAAACGACTTTTGTCCTTTCCTAACAAATGGCTGCGAAATCGAATCGTTCCAAAACAGATGAATACTCAATACTTTAGCAGAGAAAATGGTGAATGAAGAAGCATATCTTCTTGGTTACTTAGTGACACGTAAAATTTTATAATTTTTTCATCAGTTCTACTGTGCACGTGGGGAATGCGTGTATCGCTCTCCACTCCTCTCGATATGTCGTCATCCCCGTGTTGCGCGACGCAACTTTATCGGACGTCTTCTCCGCGTTCAATATTGACTTTGCGAAAGTGCCTCCGGATGGAAAGCTTCTAATTTTCCGGGCTCCGATTCCATGATGCAATGCAAATACGCCAGGCATTCGCTGTACAAGGGATGTGCTCATGTGCAAACTTCATTTCCTCCCGCCCCCAATACTGCCGAAATCTTTTCGCTTCCCTTGCAAAGGGACATGGGATTCACTCATATAAATTTTCTCGTGGAACACAGAATGCGTTGGTGAACGTTTTGGAAGCTGAGAAGCAGGACTTTCAAGGATTCAGCGGACCATTTCCAAACAACTCCAACTTTCTTAAACTTTAAGTAGAATATGTGATAATTAAAGTATAATAAAGTTTTTATGTTATCTATTCTTTGGATTCATTGATCAGAGTTCTTTTGAAGTTGCTGTTCGAAGTGTCTTGAAGTGTATTTGAAGACTGAGGATTTTCTTGTTCTCAAAGTTGATTAAAACGTCACTGTCGTCAATGTATTAATCATCGCTGAACACGGTACCAAGCCTTCGATCACAGGGTTCCAGGGGTACAACCCCGATGAACTGCGTTATCGGAGGGCAACAGCGGGGTTTTCCGCAGCTTCGCCGTAACACGTTCAATTAAGGATTAACACGATTGCAGGCGGTCTGCTCGGCCAGTATCGGGATATACTAATTCCGCGACTTGATTATGACAGTGTTCCGCTAACGGCTAATGCCACTGGTATCTCATACCTACTAGCGGGCAATTGAATTTAATTTTCGTCCTTCGACGTTTAATAGCCGCGCAACAATTACATAATTCTACCTCGCAGCGGATGATGAAACGCTGCTATTTAACGCGTTCCATTACTTCGGCCAGGCGAAAGATAGTTGATAGGTAGTTGTAATTATGTATAAGACTTAAACTTGGCAAAAAATCTGGAATCATCTGATATCGATTGGGCTTGTTATCTCGGAATCTCGGAATCTCGATACTGGACATACACGAGGCCATTTATGTATATTATGACCATTCAAGACTTGCTGGGCACCTCGAAATTAAATAAATTCTGTTCTTTAGAAGCTCAATGTGACTCGTTTGCCATAAGAGCTACATTAAATACGATCTTGTTCGAACGGAGGCACTTGAATGGCTATTTACGACAGTTTTTCTTTAAAACACTCGACCCGGAGCGTCGACAGTGTAGGTATTCATTAAACAATAAAATGCGATTGATGTGCCACTTCGAAAGGAAGAGGTGTGCCACGACTACCCTAACCCCTTTTGCTTCTCTTTCAGCTGCTTAATTCCCTGGCGACCGATTTGGACTGCATGCTGAGCGAGCTCTGCACGACCCCGAATTCCTACGAGCGGTGAGTACTTGTTCCTCTCTTTGTCTTCTTCGAGGTCAAGAGCGGGGCTATGTCGATAGACCCCGAACCCGAACACGCCTTGCTACCATTCTCCCCCGATATCTTTCCGAAAATCGCGAAAAAATTCTCAGAGGGGAAGAAAAAAGCTGCTCGCTAAGGATGAAAGCTTGTTCGAGCTACCTACCTATAGTGCCTATACGAGCTATAGTGACTTAGGTGTGAAGTCACTCAGCGGGGCCTTACCCGACACCCTGCTGGGTACTGGCCGCTAAACGTGCCCCCTACTATCTCTTGCAGGACTGTATTTAGAGAAGACCAGGACAAAATCGGGGCCCTAAAGATTAACAGAAAATAAAACAGAAATTGAAGGTACGGATTATCATTATTAACAGACATCAATTAAGCTTTGCTACTGGCTATTAAAAATTGCCTCATATTAAATACAAATACGTTTTAGTAAGGTATATGTACTGCATTAGAACAGTAGTAATATAAATTATTTTATATTGATAACTTATTTTAAATTAAAATCACTGCATGTCATGAAGTAATTTTGGAGGTTTTACCCTTTAGGGCCCCGGTTTTATCCTGGTCTTCCCTAAACACAGTCCTGCAAAAGGTAGTAGGGGGCACGTTTGGCGGCCTGCACCCAGCAGGATATCCGTCAAGACCCCGCTGAGTGACCTGACACCTAAGTCACTATAGCTCGTACAGGCACTATACCAAGCTTTACAAACCCATCAGAGTTTTCGAGCATCTTGTGACACCAGTAAACAGAAAATCTTTTCAAACGACATACATATGTAGAATGGCATGATGGCAAGGCATCCATGGTGTTATATTTTCTATTCGCAATGGCAGATATTTCGTAGGCTGAGTTGACGATAAGGTGATCGAAAGCACCATGATTAATCTAACTTGCACTCGTACGGAAAACTGGATCCTCGAGCTTGGCTACGATCTTTCGCTCATAAACTTGCCGAATGGATTAAATACTTCTGGCGGTAAAGTATTCGGGGGTGGTGGATCGTAGATTCTCGAACGGGGTGACGCCGTTGAACAAGCATCGTTAGCCACCCCTTTCGCGTGACCACGGTTAAATCACGAATTCCCGTGGTAATTTATGATGGAAATGTTCCCCGACGCCTCGTGGCCGCGTGCACGCGGAATAATTTCCATATCGTAAGGACCTTCCTGGTGATCTATGGGAGACTTTGCCTACAATATCCGCGATGGTATATGGGATACCGTATAATGGCCGGCCCGTTAGATTAAACGCGCGCCCAACTTTCCGCGTTATTGCGACACGCTATTCTCGCAATTTATACCATCTTCTTTACTCTCATTTCCACGTTGCCTCGCAGTCATCGAATCGTTATTAAAAAACACTGCTCGACCGTACGCTACAAATCGATGGCGAACGCGGGACGTTTCTTCTACTTGGATTATTGCCGTGGTCCGTGGTCGATAAACCAGCCATCGAAATGGAGTATTGGAGGGTGACATAATTAATTAAACGGTTGTCCCTGGCGCTTAATTCTCGTCCTTAATCACGCGCCAAGGTAGTCTTCGGCTCTGTTTTCTCACGTGAATCTTCGTGCAGCTGATGGTGCCCTTTAAAATCATCCCCCGAGCTCAGTGTTCTTATAGAAAATTCCGTTTAACGTTTCTTTAAATCTTATTCTCATGGAAGCCCTGGTCTGTCGGTAGAAAATGGCCAGGACGATTACTGTAGCCTATAAAATCTTGTGATGTAGATATTTATGGCTGCTGATGTTGAACGGTGAACAGTTGGGGCACTTTCAATTTCGTTGCCAGCAAGAAAGTCGGTGTCTTTAGAGCCCGGTGCCTGTTAGAGACAAAAAGGGCGTGCTCATTATGCTCAGAGGATATTAGGAGAGCTTGCAGGTTGTGACGATGGTGTAGCAGCAAGAAAACGACAGGCAGCCGGCAGCCGGCAGCCGAAAGCGATTACGCATAATATTATGGCGCTGATCCCAGGCACATGCCGCGAATTGGATCATTTGTTCGCCGAAATGCTAATTTCGCACGTACTTATTTATTGTTTGCCTGCTCGTCGTTCAACTTTACATTCTTCTGGCTCTCTCTCTCTCTCTCTCTCTCTCTCTCTCTCTCTCTCTCTCTCTCTCTCTCTCTCCCTCTCTCTCTCGCTCTCTGTCGCTCCCCGCAGATCCACAGAAACGAGATTGAGATGAAGATTGATGCTTCCGTCTCTACTTCGTGGAAATTCTCGCCATTAAACTATTCGAATTAGGCACAGTGCGTACTGTTGATTCGCTGAAACTTGCGGGAAAGTTTGTCGTTAAAGGCGGGTCGTTTATTAATTCGTCGGATGCGCGAGCGTAGCTTTAGCGAGAAACACAGCAATGTTCTTAATAGCTGTGCCTCGTTAATGGCAAATGGGATCCGCGACGAAGATGGATTTCTCTGATTTTTTTGAGAAGCTTGCATTCGGAAGGTCTGCAATTAGCGAAACGAAGGGAACGTGGCTCGAAGCACATGCTGTCCGTGCTATCCTGAATCAGGCCGAAAGTGCTGGCTCATAGTTTGTTGTTAATTCCGTCCCAGCTTCAGAAGTCGGTAGCCATCCATAAGGAACTTGTACAATCTATCAAGATGCCCATCTGGCCGTTTCGGTGAAAGTTCCGGCGCTTCCCCAAATGGTAGATGCCCAGCGATAAATTCTCTGCAACAACGGTTTCTTCGTGCTGTCCCTAACAAGAGATTCAGCTAACGAACCACGTCGCGAGAAGTTGGTTTCCTGGTGGAAATCACGGCAGATATTCTACCGATTCTACTTTCAAATACCTACATTCCAGGATAGATACTCGAAATTCTTGAGACCTACAATTTTTTCAGATCCTCTCATTCTCCAACTTGCTAAGATCTGTTCGAGCTCCAGGCGTTGCCAAAATCTTTCCATTCTTCTCAGACCCATCCGCTTTCGTGGAAGTTCTTGCGAAGTGGGAGCTGCGCGTCGTCACCTAATCCTAATCTAATGGATGCAAGGGGACGTTTGAAGTAACGCGTCCCGCGACCAGAGGACAGAAACCGTTCAGCCAGAGACAAAAAGCGAGAGGAGAGGGCGAAAGGTGGAAGCAAGCAGACGGGGAGAACATTTCCGGGCAGCGCAAAAAATGGAAATTTCATTCGCGTCAACGACGCGAGCTTTTCAAAGCGTAACCCGACTCGTACATATCGTTATCGGGCCTCGAGCTCTCCCGTATCGAGCTGATCCTCATTTTCCTCCGTCGTTTTTCACCTACCCTCGTCGCTGTAGCGGGGCTGCGCGACCATCGCGGAATTCCCTCCCAGGCTTGCATGAAAAATAATTGAAGCGTGTTCAGGAATAGCACGGTAAGGTTGGAATTATGCCTGCGCAATCTTCGCGTTGCTGAACAACCGAACACTCACCAACCCTTCGAACCACGACTTTTTTTTTAACAAATAAGTAGGTACGTAGATTTGCATTCTGAATCGTGTCCACCTAAATTCCAAGTCAGCTGTTTAGAAAAATTAGCCATGCGTGGGAGAATTGTATTCTATGATACATTTTCGGCTTGTGTTTGCACCAGGACCCACCCCATTTCGATCGAATCACGAAGCATCTGTTGCAACGCGAGGCACGTTTAAATATTCTTTGAAATTGTTTCGAGTAAAAAGCAGCGTTTCGAACAGTGATTTTCCACGTCCCGGCCAGATTTCAGATTTTCGGTCCCGCGCCACTGTCACTTACAGTCCCCTGGAACACGAACCGCAGGGGTGGGAGCCCAGAATTGAAATGAAATTCCGTCCCCAGGCCGCAGCCCTGCGGTTGAATTATTATCGGCCGGTAATCTCGCTAAAAAGTTCGCCCACCCCCGCGCCCCTCCCTCCGTGGAAAAAATATCGCCATTCTTCTCGTGTCTCCTAAGGGCGAGGGGCGCTTCCTTGTTTTCACTTTCGCCGACGCTGTCTCCTCTGACCGTGCTGGAACAACCGGCTCCGCGTAATTCACGCGGCGCGCACCAATTTCCACGGCCGCGCGCAGTTAATCGAGCCGTAGGTATAAGTCATCGTAGAGAGTAATTGATTGTACGGATTGCCGGCGCTTCGCTGCCTCGTTGAACGCGAATTAAACGCTGCACGTCTGTATTTTTCACCGGTGATATTGCTCGTTAGCCGTTTAGATAAATGGATCAAGTGTTTCCACGTTATATTACTTCTGCTCGGCGGGGAAAAATCGAGGATCCAAGTATCTTTTCCGAACGGGGAGATATCGAAGCGTAGGCGCGATTCTTCGTTCCTTGCTCTTCGAGATGATACCGACATCCAGCAGTCACGAGGCATATCTTGGAACCCCGAGTGCTACCCTTACGAGGCGATTCGATTACACTTTACGAAACCGCCGAATTCATACGGCACAGCCGTGGCTCAGGGCTCAGGGCTCAGGGCTCAGGGTAGCGACGTTTCTTTTTACGACGCATCAAACCGAAATCCTTCGCTAGTAAACGCAGTTTTTACAGCGCCGCACAGTGGTCAAAAATCGAGAAAACCTGCCCAAAACACGAAGATGACCTTTGATTTGTACAAAAATGGGTATACTAAGGTTTTCGAGGTCGCTGATTACGAATTTGAGGTCAAAATTGCAAAAAATAAAATGACGGAACCAATATGGCGGACGCGCATATCAGAAAAACATTAGATTTAATCTAAATTTGGTAGCCTGGAGTTTTCGAGGTCGCTGATTACGAATTTGAGGTCAAAATTGCAAAAAAACAAAATGGGGGACCCAATATGGCAGACCGCATATCAGAAAACATCAAATTTGATCTAAACTTGGTATTCTAGAGTTTTCGAGGTCGCTGGTTACGAATTTGAGGTAAAAAAAAAAAAAAATGGCGGACCCAATATGGCAGACCGCATATCAGAAAACTTCAAATTTGGTCTAAACTTGGTGTCAGCAGCCAACAGTTTGTGCTTTGACGGCCTCTCAACAAAAAAGTTCCGATTTGTTCCACCTTGGGGCTTGTTGGAACTTGTTCACACAAGTGTAGAGAGTCTGAAAAAATTATTTCCAGTTGCTACTTTTTGCAACTTTGGACCGCATATCAGAAAAAAATCAAATTTGGTTTTCAGACACTATCGAATTCACTTTAACGATCTCGTCCGGTCTAACGCGAATCTAATGGGAAGCAGGGGTTGTCCAGGGCTAGGTCTAGAAAGGAGAGAGCAGTTTCTTCCTTCTGTACACCGGCTCGGCGGGCTTCGTATGTCTGGTCAGCCGCGTTAAAACCGCATTTACTCTGGATTTTGAGAAGCCTCCGCGGGCAGAGCGTCTATTAATGGGCAAGAGCTCCTGAGACATTCGCGGATCACGTGCGGGGGAGGAATATGCGTGTTTAATAATACACATGTAAAGAGATTTGACAAGCGTGGGGGGAACCTCCGACTGGCAAAAATCTCTTCGGTCGCTCGTATCGAGGCTGTCTGTGTGTAATTATAATTATGTTTCTTGAAAAATCACCAACTGCAAGTAAGTACCTAGGCACGTACGCGCGAAGATCACTCCGCGCCGAGTTAACGAGTTCTTCGGCTTTGAACCACGGTCTCTGCATCGACACTCGCGCGCTGATTATACTGCCCGATAAAGTGTTTTAATTTTCATTTACGAGGGATAAAGAACGGGTGTCTGTGCGAGCTTGAAGCGAGCGTAATAGATTGTGATTGAGCGGATGATAGACGTTCGGGTGTCTTATCGAGCTTTATAGTACCTAGGTACTCTTTTACTTGCACAGTTGCAATTAAGTGTACCGAGTCTCTGCCTTCTTCTTGGTACTTTAGGTTATAAATCTAATAGCAAGCTTTCAATGGGGTTTTTTCTGTCATTTTTTCTGCCACTTGTCATCGGCGTTTTACGTTGTATTTAAATTATCTTATTTTACTTCTTAATTTCTATTTCCAGAATAGGTGCATAGATACAAAAAATAAATTTGCATCTTTTAGGTCATAAAGACGTGAAACTTGGTAAAAGAAAGAAAAGATATTAGAAGCCAACTTTAGCATAAAAATTTTTCAACAATTTTATAATATTTTATAATTTTCTCCTTTTGTTCTCATTTTAATTTTGAAATCAACAGTCAGCAAGGGTACAGGCGCTAGTGGCGCGCTCTGCGCCGAGCTTTTGCGTCAGCTTCCCCATTCTTTGTCATGGATCGAGCTCCACTCACGCCTAGACTTCTACATAGCTTGCGAGTTATTACCGCGAACCCTTTCTTCCTCCGTCGATCTCGTTAATACAGCGTCGCTGGACGCGCGCGTTGTCTACATAATCATTACGATAATCATCCGTGTCGGCCACCGCGGATCAGGGTATCGTAATCGATGTAGACCATAAATTGGATACACAGGGGGCGTTCCCTCGGACTACTACGTGTTCTACTCCGTACCCCCTGACTTCCGTTCCCCTCTGGTGTGCTTCAGTCTCACTTACGATCGATAACGATCGCGTTCGATCCTGATAATTGCCTGCTTGGCCGTTAATCATCGCGCGCGGTGCAGGTGAGTGTCAGGTGGCCATCGAGGGCAACGCGTTTAGGACACGTTCTCGAGCACTGTTGTGTAAGTGATTTATCGGAATCGTGAGCATTGTGCTCGATTACCTGATTGAGGAAACTGTGCTATTAATCAGGCCTTTGATATTTCATTCGCGATTATCGCGATGCTTTTATTATTGCACTGGTATCCACAAGAACTACCCCCAAGGCACCATCACACTGAACAATTATTCCGAGCTTCGTGTTAGCAAATGAAGTTTAGGTAGCATTTCCAACTTCTCCGTTTCTGTCGCACTAAAAACGCAGGGACCCTCGAGGAAGCAGCAAGCCAGAACCGAAGAAAAATCTCGCGACTGGCAGGGTGAAATCTATTATCGGCGGAATTAGCGGCGCACCCTTTGTCTACATATACGCGGGCTAACGATAGGGGTGGGGCGGTCGGGCAAGGGTCGCGCAGACCCGTTCACCCTATGCTCTCCCCCTCGCCAAACATCAGACTCGCGTTAGTCGTCAGAAATCAGGGGGATATCCGGTGGCAGCCGAAGAAACCAACCCGGGGGGATCCCCCGCGGTGCCTCCTCTGCTCCGTTGTATCGAGTTTCCAGATAATTCGATCGAGCGTTCGTTCCGCGTCCGACTTCCACGATCTCGCACGCTTCCCTCTCGCGAGAAGAGGAGGGTGACTTTCACGGGAGAAATCGAGGAGTATCGTCTCGCGTTAGCTGTCGATTCGCGTGTGTGCCTTCCCAACGGACCTCGCGAGCGTTTCCACTGCAAAGTTTCTTGCAAACTCGAGAGTAGGGTCTCCGATGCTACTGCTATTGGATTCGAGTAAGGAGTAAGATTATGGAGATTGTAATCCTCTTCGCATTCCCATTCATTCTTCCATCTTTGCGAGTGCTTTTTCCATTCGAATCATTCGTATGCGAGAGTGTCCGAGGGCCGAAACAGTGTTCGATGCAGATATCTGGCGTGCCTTTGTTCACGGCCGGAAGCAGATAACGTTTATTACGAGAAGGCAAGAACGCGTTATCATGGTGGTTGGTGGCTTTAGAAGCGCTTACCCAATCGGAGAAACTTTACAGTCGTACGTTGGAAAGTCGTGAAAACGTTTAATAATTCAACAGACAAGTGATTACTTGTCGAGTGTTTCTTAGGATGCGTCCCCTAATAGTGTCCATGTTTCGTTGACAGTTTTCTGGGGAAGATACATTTCAAACGACTGTTATTATTTTCTGTGCACCTCGTATCGCCAGAATACGGTGAATCTGTTAATTTCCAGCGCTGGTGAATGCTAGGTGTTGCATCGCTTCGCGCATCGACCCGTCGACCCGTCGACCCGTCGACCCGTCGACCGTGCAAACATGTCAGGTGCTGCGAATAGGTACGCTGCTGCCAACCGTGAATAACCATGGAAATATCGTGCATAGGTATAATGCAGTGTTTCCAAAGCCTTTGTTGAGTCGCGAGTCGTCAATGATGTCTCATGAGATCCCCCTGTTTCTATTCAAAACATTCAAGACACACAGCAAAGAAATTACCGTTTTAATAGATTACAATAAGAATAGTGTCTACTTTCCACATCCAGCTTCCACTATCGCAAACCATATCGATTTCAAGGAGCAACGCGCTGTCTCGATGGTGTCTGAGGTGTTGTTTAGAGTAGGCTTCTAAAACTGTCAGCCGCAGACCCCCATGGCTCCCCCATAAATCCGACGGGCAGGATCCCAGAGCCGAAGATTTCGCAAGATGAATACTCGTAGGCGTGGCTGCTGCTCCTTGTTTCCTATGGTTCATGGTCTGCACACGCATCGCGGACTCCTCAGGCGTGATGGAGCGCAGACATAAGCGGGTGAATCTGCTGCGCGAGGTGCTGCATTACAGGTCTTACAGGGGATTAACATCACTCGGGTCGTAATAGTGGTGAATGTGTCGGTGTTCGCGATGAACTGAGCTGAGAATATTTCTGGTCGCTCCCAGAGAATAGAGCAGTTATTTTGGAACTCTGAAATCTGGGGTGGCGAGGCCTTTTATCAGTGACCTTTGCGATTAATTATAGGTAAGTAAATAAACAAAACCACAAGTACTTCCTCTTGAAACACCTCGTACAAGCGAATTAGTTGCATTCACCAAGCGTGTCTCGATAAATTTCATCGTCTCAATCAATGCGAAAAACTAAATAGAAGCTAGCAATCAGCGGTACTAACATAGAAAATAGAAGTGAATTTGCATGTTCATCGATCATCCACCGGGATGAATGTAGTATTAACTGCTGTTCGCCCTGGGGCGGAGGTAACGAACCGCGAAGATTAATGGACCGCGTCCTTGCCAGATAAATGACAAAAGAGCATCGCGGCGAGTATTAGCGAGATCCTCGTGGGCGACGGCGCGGCGTGGCGCGGCCCGATAGCAGCTGCAATTCTACCAAGATTCACTTTCGACTGGCTGCATTAATCGCCGCGGAATGGCTGGTCCATCGCCATAAATCCCCGTTCCCCTCGTTGCTTCTCGGGCGTTACCTGCTTGCTACCGGTGGTTGGTTCGACGAGGGGGAACAGAGTTCCGCGCCAGATTCCAGCACGGATTCCGATCCGAATAAATTCCAGTGGAGCTGGCTGCTTTAAAGTTACGTTCAACTTAGCCGCGATGGGATAGTACGGTTTCCTTGGATCGATACAGGGGTGTCAGTGAAGCAAACGGAAAGAGAGAAGCCTCGATGATCGGTGGATCAAAGTAACCACGGCCAGCGTGAACAAAACCCGGAGCCATGGGAAGCGTAATTGGGATGATTACACTTTGTCGGTCTGACAGCCAGTTGCTGTGTAAGTTCGAACGCGATTAGCGGAATGCCCAGCCGAGCTAATCCAGAGGGTCGATCTCGTCCTGCTGGACTCTTTTACTCCGCCACCTCGGCAATTTTCTTCTCCCTTTCTCGCCCGCCCCGGCGATTTCTGCCTCTCCAATCTAACCCCGACACGCGTCGCCGCGTGAAATCGCTCGCGTGCGCGAAAATTCCACAGGACCCTGCTTTTCTTCTTTGCTAACGGCACGGAAACGGACCGAGGGGAACTGATAGAAATGCCGGAGCGAGGCACGTCGCCGAAAAACATGAGTTACCGGCGTTATCGTTCCGCTCCGGTTCACGCGCGACCCATCTCGATTAAATATAATCAGCTGGACGTACGCTCTAGTCGTAAAGATTTCACGACGCTTGGCCCTTGGACGATGGTGCATGATTTTCCAAGTGCTGTAGATCTTCAACAGAGTTCATTCTATGTTTTTTGATCTTCGATATTTATATTTAGTAGGGTGGGTATTCTTTTTCGTCTGTTGAAGAACCGATGTTTCGATTATACGGTCGATTACAGTGATTGAATATTTAAGGACAAACTCTCCACTCGCGTAAATCGACTGGAGGAGCGACGTTCCCGCTATTTTCCCGGTTGTTTCGCTAATTTTCCAGCTTTCTTAAGAGGAGTACACGAGGTACTCGCTTGCTCGTGCAGGACACTCGTGAATATTTCAAGGGCCTCTCTTTTATTTTTACTCTTTTCCTTCGGTCTCCGCCTCTTCTGCCTTTCCTTCGAGTTTCCCCTCACTCCCTGTCCCGTGGATCCCGTGGATCCCGTGGAAAACTGAAACGGAAGTGTTCAGTGGGGAAAGAGGAGAGGCGGCTCAATCGATACCGGTCCACCCTTGAATTATGCACGCAGACTTGGCCAACGGGAAACGAACCGTTTTCCTTTAAAGGTGGAATCAGACGGCGCGTGAATCGGCGAGCTTGCTCGGCTCGGCAAGTCGGTTTGGCGAGCCCGACTCGCGATCCATGACCGATCAGACGGCGCGTGGATCGGCGATTCACGCGCAAAGATCGCCGATTCACGCGCCGTCTGATTCCACCTTTAGGTCTCCTCACACGGCGCGGCGCGGTACAGTTCGGGCACGGCTGTTAAATAAAAAAAAAAAAGCAAGATTTGCAGACAGCCGAGTGTTTCTTACAGTTTTATTCGCGGTCTGTTACACCGGGTACACGTGGACACGAATACGTGAAACGGGATTGCACTCCCAAAGTGCTTGCTTTCTTATTGCAATTTTATTCTCTTATATTCAGTTAGATTTCATTGTGGCAAGGAACAGAACTTGCTTTCAAATGTTTCCACGTCTCCCCCTTTGCGAAACATTTTCTCGGCAAGGATACCCAAGTTTGACAGTACCTACTGACGACTTCGTAGTTCGCACTCAAGTGCTCCACTAGTATGAACTGCACAAACTTCTATTATCCACTGACACGCGAACTGATGGTTTCTCTGATGGCTTGGAAAAGTCTTTGCACAGTGTTTGCTCAGATAAAACAGAATGAAATTCAGTCCAACTTTCCTTCTTCAAGATTTTCTACTCCAAGCCTCCAATACTCCAATCGAACGCTATGACTAATCTAGCTAGTGATCTATATAGCATTCGTGTGGCCCTTCTTTATACGTCTCGAAATTTTTGTTTTTGCTACCTATTTACCCGCTACCTATTGGCTGAAAAATGGTTGGGAGCACGAAAAAATGATATCTACATATATTTAGTAATTGAATGCTCTTAATATTATTGGAACAAAATTTCAAGAGGGTTAATTCTTTAAATCCAAACTATTGATGAATTCTAGTTTGAGGCCTAGTCGGCACCCTTTCCTGTTGCCCGATTGCAATAAACTTTTTCAGAGATTATTTTTTTATGAAATTGATCTATGTATAGAAATCGGACGATGAAAAATAAGGGCCACCTTCACAAAACCCAACGAAGAAGAGTGTACTACATATATCTCTTTCGACCCGACCAAAGGCTCCAACCAGCAGGAAAGGCTGTCTAGTGTCTACATAACAATTAACGAACGTCCAGGGAACGTCGCGACGGCGGATATCGTTTATCTGTTTTGAAGCCTGGACTGTGAAGTGGCTTGCATGTGCACGATTATTCGCATTCCGACGTGACATGCCGTGGCACGGCCATTATTTCGGAGTCCGTCTCTCTCGCAACAGGTGCACGGCTGCAGACGACACCGAATAGAATCGAATCGAATCGAATCGAATGGAACCGCGGGTGTGCGCAGGCCGTTCTCCGTTTCGCGGATGTCAAAGCTCGACACGGACGCTGGTATCGGAATTATTGGGTCGTTCTGCTGCACGTTTCGCTCCGTTGATGGATTCGAAACGTCGCTCGGAGTGTCTGCGCCAGGAAGGAATTGAATCAGGGTTTTCGAGTAATTTTCCCCTTCTGGCAGCGGATGATGAAGTTGGCCAGTTGTATCTATGTATGCCTGGCTGCTAGCATCTGCGGCAGCAGCAGTGGCAATTTAAAGAATTCAGTATTCTTCCTTTCTCGTGAAGTCGCATTGTTGGTTTACGAGTGCATGCAGGTGCTGGAGGAATTGTCTGATTGATTTTGGAAAGTATCTGTAAGCATGCGTTTTACGAGTGGAATAGCGAGCTTCCCGCGCTTTTCTTGCGCGGTTACCGTTTCAAGCTGCAAAGATTACCAGCGTGTCCCGGCTAGACTGGGGCAGAGGGCCTCGGAGCAGGCGAGAAATTAAATTCAGCCAAAGTAAATCGAGTTTACCCGCACCCGCACCCCGGGACCAAAGGGTCTAACGAACCAAAAAATCACGTTGCCGCTCGTCCGCCAAGAAGAAGGGCTCATCGACTGGCTGAGAAGAGATTCGCGGTGCCTCTGTAATATTAATTTTAATGGCTAACCGAAGGCCACAAGCTTTACATTCAGTATGTGATATTACAAACTTCCACCCTCAATCCCCTCGAATCTGGAAATTCTGCTGCATTTATAAACTCCGCTGCTACTATTGTTTGCAGATTCGAGTGAATCGTGGGTGAAACTGGAAGCTCCGTAAAAAATGGTTAGATCGAATCGCGCCTTCGATTATTCATGCCTGCCCTCTCCAACGAGTGGCAATATCGATAACGCTCTCGCAAACGCTGACAAATTAGCCAATTTATTTCCACCTTTGAAATGGCGTGGAATTTCGACCCTGGCCCGGCGGAAACAGGGACCATTTTTTCCTGCAGCTTGCCGTCTCCGCCTGGCAGAAGGGGACAGAGGGAATTTGGGGGATGGCATCAGGTGTTTCGCTACAGACGAGGCGATTTCGGTGCAAATTACAGAATTACAAATTAGCATCGAATCCGTTGCGTCCGCGTGCTGATCGACGTCTGCGAGATAACGAAACAATTCGATGGAACGAGCTTCCAGGATAATATTGCCTCACGGGTGAAGAGGCGGTTGCGAGAAAATTAACTATATTTAACTTTGGATAAAATATTTTTAATTCAAATTCAATAAAATTCATTAGGTGATTATAAATTACTTCTTTAAACAATAAAATCCACTTTTCTTTTTACAACGCCCCTTCTTTGGGGGGGTGTCAACTCCAGTGGCGTTATTTTAAACAACACTAGGTGTACAATTAGACCAGCTACAAATAAATAGTCCCTCGAAATAGAGTCCTGAAGTAGCAAAAAAATTTGAATTGACGTTCAGCTTTTCTTTAAAATTAGTCGATCGAAATAGCTTATTGCTTCGTTGCTTATTCGTATTCCCTGTGCGATAACCAGCGTTGAATTACGAGCGGAATTTATTTCGCACATTAAACGGGGAAATGAACGAAGTGGTCTGCGTGCGGGCAGTGATGCTGCAATCGATAACAAAGCGATGTTTAATGATAAGAAGGACACAATGCTCGATCAATAATATTGGGGCTGATGGGTATGAAGAGTGATCGAATCGATGCACTATTTCCGGACAGTATAGCAATTCACTTCCTCGATACTTATACATATCTAAGTAGACATACCTAGAATTTCAATTGCTGGTCGCAGTACTATTTCCAAACGATCGAATTATTATAGTATCATTAATAAATACTCTATCACCCCACTGACTATGGTCAGGTGGGAAGCATCGGTCGAAACAGGCTGTTTCAAATGAAATTCGCGTCTCCATGATTCGAATTACGTAACACGGCTTCGTTGATTGCACGCGCGACCAATCGACGATGACAGATTTGATGTGACGTTCGATTAAGCTTTCGATTAACACGGAAACGCGACCCACGTAGGAAAATGCGGAATATGTTTTTTTTCACGAGGGTGGAAACAAAGTAAAGCTGTCGCAACGATATGTAAACGGACCGTTTTTTACACACATTCACTTCACTTATGAACGCATCCACGTCAATTCGCAACAGCTGCAACTTGATTGCGCTACATTTTGATTGCATCATTACTATTAGTCGTCGCATTTGGAAGGCAGTCGACGCTACGACCCCATGAATTTATGAAATTGTATGAAATTGATGAAACTGATGAAATTGATGAAATTGTATGAAATTGATGAAATTGATGAAATTGATGAAATTGATGAAATTGATGAAATTTATGAAATTTATGAAATTTATGAAATTTCAAATTCGCACCCAAAATTCTGTACAGGGATTCCGAACTTTCAGGAGGAACATCTTAGACCCTTTGAAAAGGGAACTAAATGTCCACGATTACTCGTCGAAGAATATTAGTTTCAAATCATCGACTCGATCGTTCTTAAGAAATCTAAAACTCCACTTTCTCGCTCAATTACGCGCGCAATTACGGTAAGCCGTAAAACGGTTGATGGGTCCTCGAAACTCGGCCAGGTTCACGCTTCTCTGCCCCGCGAACGCAAAGCTATTCGCGATAGTCCATTCATTCCGGTTAATTATCGCGAGAGCTCGGCTTCGTTTAATTACGAACTCGTTAACACGCGTTTGCATTAATTACCCCGACTTTTTCCCGGGGAAAGCCTCGCGTCTCGAGTTCTCGACCAGAGCTGGACGCAACGTTTTATCGGCGATAATGGAGGGACGAAAGAGGCGGGAAAACAATGGCTAGGGGTTCGACTTTCGGATTTTTGGGAAGGGAATTTCTACAGAGTGGAAATTCGATACACTGTGGGGGCGCCCGTTCGAGGCGAGATCGTCAGAGCAGACCCGCTCGTGCGTTCATGCGGCACAGTATGCAAACGAATACTAATTTACACCCGATGGACAGGATAACGGGACACGGCGAGACGTGTCCATCGGATCCTGGGCTTTTGGATCGGGAAACGATTTCGGCCCGGTCGCTGGTCGATTCGGGGAAGTAACGATAGACTGACGATCACGAACACTGTAAAATTCAGTAAGAGGAATAATTTAGAGATGATTCGTAGGAATTCTGATCCTTTGTTATAATGTTGCTCCAAGTTTCGAGCGTAATATGTAGGTAGGTAGGTACTTCTACAGACTTTAGGCTTAATAGAAGCTTTAGCTGGGCCTCGCCTTTTCACCATCCTATGTATTAAAATTGGTGAAATAGAGGCGGAAAATAAAATAAAATAAAAATAGAATAATGAAAGCTAAGTAGTCTTCTGTAATTTTAGAATAAGTCTCCCTCTGGATGATAGATATTATTCGACTTTTAACAGACAGCTCGTCAAAATGAGAAAGTTTTCCAGCGATATGAATTGAAAAAAATTTCTCGTAGTGTCGCCGGCTTATAAAAACTCTCGTTCAGAGGAAACTTCCTCCCGGGGAACAATAAACGGCGAGGTAAGAAAAAGGGAACGTCAGATAAGAACTTCAGCGGCGTATCCGAATGGAATATTAAGTTAAATGGGAAACTCAGTGGTTACGGCCATTCCACGTCGACTTACCTACACGTTCAGGGCTGTTGTACAATGTACACTCCACTTCTCAAGCTCGAAGCATTCATCGGGATTCGGGAGTCCAGAAGTAATTTCTATAAATCTTCTACTGTACAAGGGAACCAATTTTCAGTATTTTGTACCTGAACACGACCATCGCTTTTCTCTTCTTCATCCACGAAAACGCTGAAAAATTATTGATTACCAGGCCCCACCAATCGCGGGCTAATTTCACGAGCATTTGTCTTCCTCCAATCTCGCTTAATTTTATTCAACACGAGTGCTCCACTCTGTTATTCGATCATTGTTTCCGAGTGCCTGGAAATCCGGCACTCAAATGGCTAAATAGGCCCCACCCCGGCATTCAATTCACCCTTCGTGAATAATTGAATGAGCCATTGCGTCTGGTAGGAGAGCGATAAATCCCGTTACGAGTCGCTTTTCATTCGCGCCGCTTTTTACGAGGCGGGCTACAAAAATTTACGACACGCGGCAGACCTCCGGTACGATTTTACAAGCCGCGATACAACCCACAGAACTGAACGGAGGGGACGTTCGTTTGATGTAGAACTCTTCAATCGGGCAGCACGAAATGACAGTAGCGCGAGTGTTTCGATGTAATTTAATTAAGAGACACTCGAGCCGCTGGAGCGACGATCGACGGGACCTTTCTTTCACATCTCTCATTCATTTCTTCTCTACTCTCACCTTTCGTTATTTGGTTGTTATAGTGGCAAATTTGAATCTTTGTTAAGTTTCAATAAGAAACTGATGAACTAATAAAATACATTGCCTTCTTAATTAAATTCTCCTTGCCAAGTAACTATTATTACTATTATTTTTATAAAAGAGTAACGCTCCTTAACGACCTATAATTTAGGGGAAAAACTGTACGGAACCATTAACGCTACTTACAATTAGTATCTATCAGACGCTACAGTTAGAGCGCACTTGGAAGCTCGCCTTAAGCCTCGCTTATCAGGAATTCTGAAATTCTCGAATTTCACAGTTCCGAAGTCCCCGAATTTCCAAGCATCCCTGCACTTTTCTTCCCAGGAAGTTACGAGAGTCACCGAATCACCGAATCACCGTCGTTTCCCGAAATCGCGTGCCCAGCTTCCCTCCAAACCCTGCAGCCGTTCTTCTGGCCCAGTTCCAGCGGGCCGCTCGTCGGTTCCCGTCTCTTCGACGCTCATCCTCCTCCTCCTCCTCCTCCTCCTCCCCCCCCCCCCCCGATTTCCGAATTATCGTCTATTTCTGTTTTTGTCTCTAATGTTAGACCGCGAGTGGCCGAGTGCAGTGTACCCGCGGAGCATTGTCCAGTCGCGTGTCGTTCGTCGATCGCGCGAGAAACGATCGTCCCTCGGTCACGATCGGGGCACGCCGCGCCGCGCTGCGCCGCGCCGCGTCGTCCCTCCAAGCTTCTTGGTTGTTGGTTCCTTCTAAACAATCTAAACAGTCACGGGCAGTTGCTGTGAAAATTGCGACGCGATATCACCGGGGACTACCATGCTGCTGGTCCTCTGCAACGTGATCATCGGCCTCCTCGATCCTAGGAGGAAAAGGTGATTCAACGATCCTTAATATTTGCTCGACCGGTTGTGCCGCATCGTACGAATGACTGGATTCATAGACTGTCGAAGGTCAGCTAATTGTAAGTGACAGTGGAATTCTTCATTGAAGCTCTCGATTTTAAAGCCGCAGCTTGATGTGCCTTTCAACTGACCTTTCTACACATAAAACCGTTTCAACCTGCAGTCGGTGTCTTTTGATTCATTAACGGCTTTGGATTAGCTTTCCGAGCGTCCTCGACCTACCGAGGCGCTTTGCTGGGAGCTCTTTTTACTATTGGAGGTCTCCTCGCGCTTTCAGACTTCCTTCTCAAGTGAATGCCTCTATCTCGTGTCATCATATTAAAGCCTCACGATCATCTACAACTGAAAATCCTCACAAGTATCAATCGTAAATACCTACCGTAAAAGCTGTCCGAAAACCAGATACAATATTCAATCGCTGATTTCAATCTGCCCGTGTGCGTCGTGAAAATCACTCGGTATGTTCCGTTACGTCGCCGACACGAACGCATGCGCTCGTTCAACGGTGCGTAAAACGTCTTTAAACGTTGTACAATTTATAATTATTAGCGACCGAGCGGCGTGCGCCACGCGGAAAGGCTACGCCCTGAGGAACTGATTTATAAAACGCCTCGAATAACTCGGGGCCCGTGGCGTCTAAAGGCTGACATTATCGCGAGGCTCGCTCGAAATCGCCGATAACTTTTCTTTGCGCGTCTCCGTTCGGCTCGACGAGTCACGGATTATTAAAGCAACGCGCAGCATGCGGTAGGTTCATCGATTATGTCGCGTGCAGTTGCGTTCTTTCCATTTTGACGAGTGGAAAAAAAAGGAAGGGGGACGGGGACGGGGACGAGAGTTATCTGTGGTTAGAGATCTTTAACGGGGATCGACGCTGGGGGTACCTTGCTGGCAGAGCGGGGCGCGTAAAGCATGGTAGCGAACCGATATGAGTTTGGCGATGCTAAAAATGAGACTGCGGGTACAAAATTTCAAAAATAAAAAATTGGGGGACGGGAGAAAGAACGTAAAAAAAAATTAACAATAATTTTGGCCACCGGTCCCTTTCGGAATAATATCCTTTCCAAGATATACCGAAAAATAGGAACACCCTCATTAACATTTGGAGGGTGTTTTCACTTTTCACACTGAAAACCCAAAAATGGTGAGAAACAAAAATGTCCTGATACTTCTATCGAGGTGCTCTACAAATCTGCACAGTTTAAAAAAAATCGGAACGTTCCGGCAACCGACCCATCCTTGTCAGATGGCGTCAGATCCACAACGGTAGTTCTACGTGAAATATGCAGCATACCTAATACATTTATGTTTGAGACTTTTATAAAACAGCGAAAGCGTTAATGCCATGCAAATTGTATGGTGTAATATTTTCTGCAATATTTTACGCAACGCCGACGGACAGGCACAGCGCAAGATGCTGTACGTGTGCCTTCGTTACTTCATATTCGACACGCAATGAGGTCTGAAGAAGTCGTAAAACGTCAAGCTTCATAAACGTCGAGATATTTCTTCCGAATTGCTGTGTGGATCTCTTAATCGTTCATTAGCAACGCGATTTCGTAATTGCAGTGTAGGTAAATGTGAAGTTAAACAACGACGTTCCACTGGGCGTCGTATGATATGAATCGATTTCGTTCGACTCCAAGGATACACTGGGTATGCCCGAAGGAAGTAAATGTCGCAGAGTTGAACAGCGATGAAACGAAGTTTGGAAAATGGTCCACGAAAGTGTGCAAAACGGCGGTGCATTCGCATGGGTGGAAAACTGCGCGGCGCGCATAAATAATGATCTAGACGTGCGGATGATCTACGGCCGCGCTCGATCTTGATCACGCGTAACACAGCGCCACGTAATCGCGGACACTCTCACCTGCAGGTGTGAAAGTTATTTTCACCGGCGGAGTCAGAGAGTCGTTAGAGATCGACACGCGAAATTCGATTTCGATTCGTTTCATAGAACCTGCACGATCAAGCTTCGTTTTCTATCTTAGGAGCTAGTATAGTAGAAATTATAAAAATTGCAGTACAGTGGCTTCTAAATAATTTCGCGCTTATCTCATCTGCACCAATTGCTCGTCTATCCAACGAATCCCGTCAGGAACTGCTATGTACTTCACCCGCCAAAACCCCCAATCCAACCACTTCTCCCGACAACACAGGATCCAGGATCTCCAGGCGTGTTCCAGCGTTCACCCTCCGAAAAGCGTCGGCTGCCAGCGACCAAGGAACTCCACTACCTATTGCGTCGTACTAATGCACTTTCTCGGACCGCCGGAGGGCCCCGTTTTCCGTCCGTCTTTCCCGCTCAATTTACACCATTTACAAAAGCGCTCGCCTGAGCGTCGCGCTCTTGCTTTCGCCGGCGAAATCGATTTCGCGTTTTACAATGCGAGAGGGTTGCTCCCGGCTGTCGCCCCGCTCCGTTCCCTGTCTTCTGCACCCGTTTCTATTCAATCCTTCTCTCTCCCCCCCCCCTCTCTCTCTCTCTCTCTCTCTCTCTCTCTCTCTCTCTCTGTGCGTCCCCTCAGTTCGCCCCACAGCTCTGCCACCTCGCCGTAACTCGAGGTGTATGAAGTGCGTGTCTTTGTCACCGTTCACAATAGCTCCATCGGGGCTGCGTCGGTGGCGTTGCACCCCCTGGGCTCGGGCTGGGGCACGGTCCACGCTGGCACGGGGTCGCTGATATTGTATCGCGGCGGCCGATAGCAATGCGAGACTGATAGGCTGACGGGGGATCGATCGGGTCCCCTGTCCGATAGCGGGACGGTGCGCGCGATAGATAATGCGAGGCATAATCGAAAACGACGAGAAACTGTTGCCGCGTCGGAGTCGGAGTCGCGGGCGGTGTTCTTGGATGACGGGGCAGGGATGGGAGGCGCTATTGAAACGTTCCGGTGTTTGGCGTGCTGGAATCTGGCCAGGGGACGCGAATGTCAGCGATGGGATCGAGCGTGGCGCGAAGTGGCTCCGAAACTTGTGGGATATGCTTGGGTTTTGTTAAAGTAACTGGGTGAACTGTGGTGCTACTTCAGGGGGTGGGGAAATTCTGAAGTAAACAGTGTTTTTTCCATGGGGTGGTTGCTAGACATATCACCCCTTAATCGCAAGTGGTGAAAAATTCTGCCTTAACTAATCAATGCGCGTACCACCAACCTCGCAGCAGGGATAATTACCACTCTAGAACGTCGAGGTAAAAGCTCGATACATTTCGAACACGTGAGTCGTCGAAGTGTACTGAAAGTATTAAAACAAAAAAAAAAAAAAAACGGCAGCCCCGGAGGGAACAGACTCGAAACTTATTCAAACGTTCATCAAGCGCAGAGAGATTTTAATCAGACTGCAGGAAACGGAGCAGCGTTTCGTTTTCCAAAAGGGGTAGATCTTCGTTCCATCGCGGTCTCCTCCCTTTTCTTCTCCCCTTCGCAAAGAGGACATCACCAGGCCTGCCTTCGCGACGACAATGCTCGAGGCCGTCGTCATTGTCCCGACGTGGCACGGCGCGGCGCGGGCGTTATGAAGTGAAAAATGAAAGATAACGATTTCACGGTGTCTTCCTGACGATAACGTTTTCGGTCGCTGCGTGTTCCCTCTATACTTTCGCCCCTAATCCCGGCTGCGCCCCCGTCCTCGTAAATTCGAGGGGTGACATTTTTTTCTATATTAAGGCGGACCCGCTGCTTCGAGGGCGAAAAATCGTGAGGCGAGAGGAGAAACTGCGATGCGTGGTGGAAGAAACCTCGAAGGGTTGAAATAGCTGCCTGGGACTGCAGGGTTTCTTCTTGACAATCACTTGGATGCTTGAAAGGAAAAATTTGCTAACGTACCATTTAATCGAAAAGGTATCTGTAGAGTCGAGCTTTATGAACATTGCTCTGAAGCCCTTAGTGGCAAATCTATCTTCTTCCAATTATTTGCGATCCTTTCCTCGACCAATTTCATCGATTTCCCCAAAAACCTGTTTCGCGCGAGGGTGTTGAAGATCCACACTCCACAGCGGATTCTCAAACGCGAAGACTGAAGAGAAGTTGGACTGGTGGCGCTTATGCGTCGATTTATGGAGATGGTATATCATGGCCCGAGGTGGATAATCCGTTGTGTTCCAAGACGAGAGGCACGCGGTGCCTGCGCCAGAACCTTTCCCAGGAGGATTCTGATGAGAAAGACCGCGGATCCTCGCGCCACATTGTAACGCCGCGTTGCTCGCCAGTCCCGCCGTGTAAATAATTCAGTTCGCATTAAAGCGTTCGTGCGAACGTGCGCTCGAACTCCTCTTACATTGATTCCCTCCTCGAAAACTTCCACTAAAACACTCCGTTCTCGTTTCGCCACCATAGTACCATAGTAGACATAATGCGAAATTGAGCAGTGTCCTTGCATAGACCGTGTCCCAAAGCCATCCGGAGTAACAAAGAAAATAGAGCAGCACGTTAATCGCGCCACTTTGAAAGGAAGAACCCGCGACCTTTTGCTTTTTTTCGGTAATAAAAGCCCCGCTAATGTAGTCTCCCGCTTTCACCGTTTCCACCATTCCACCCACCACATATTTCAGCGAGGGAACGAAAACGACCAGGGCGAGCAATCTCTCCGGTTGAATTCGAGTCCCTATTAGCCCCTATCTGATCCGCGGAATCGTAGCTCAAGCTTTCTTCGGCGGGTTTAAACGGTCGGCTAATGAAAGCCCTCCTTCTCTCCTGAATGGAGCGGAGGAGGACAGAGCTCGGCGAGAACGGACAATTAATTTTACGAGCGGCGCAAATGGAACCCGTCGAACTCCGGCAAACCGCGATCAGACGTCATTGGCCGCGATATTTATCGTCTTTTATCGCCCGTGGAGAAGCGACAACTACCGTCACGCCCTTTTAACCTATCACGACCGCGTGTACCTAATAGAATCACTGGCCCGTTCGAACTTCGAACGCGTTTCGTCGGAGGACTTGTAGCTTGATGGAAGCAAGTTAACAGGTGGATCACGGAAGCTGTGAAACATTTTGGCCTCCGTTCATTCACCCGGCAATATAAAAGCTTGTGTATAGGAAGTATTCAGAGCAAAAACGGACTAAACCAGATTGAAAAAAAATTAATTTTTCCTATTTTATATGATACTAGAATACCTACATCATTGCTACTATTTAACTGAATTTCGCAAGAAATGTGGGTTGGATCGTTTTTGCTCTCATTGTCAGTGCCTCATACATATGTATATTCAAATCGAGGGGGTGTTATTGAAATTTTCTGGGGGGTAGCAGTTTGTACTATTTTTATATACAGTGGTCTTAGCATTGAGCTATAAGAATACCTGGAGAGAGAACAGCAATAGGAAGCAGTAGAGGCGACAGCGGTCAGAGAAAAATAGAAGATTACGGGTGAACCTATCCTTCTTCTTCCTATTATCCCTCTCACTCTGTACTATCATGTAGTAAATGTGCTATGTTCATTGAGCTCAATGTTATGTTTTATGTTATGACCGGCCGCCATTGCTCTGTTCCCTCTCCAGGTATACTTATAGCTCAATGGGTCTTAGCTGTTGAAATAATTGCCTTACGATCATTTACGTTGATTCGCAAGTGGATCTGGATAATTGCCCGTAATAAACTGGCTATACGGATGACCTAACATCGGTCAGCCACCGTTAACTCGGTTTTCCTTAACGACGAGCTGTGCCGCTTTGATTCGAATCTTCTAATCCGCACTCGTCAAAGAGCTCACTCATATTAACTCATTAAGGGCTAATGAGCCTGAAGCGATTCCTTTGGGCCGGTACTGCCGCCTCTGTGCACCTCAACGGAACAACGGAGCTTTTGCTGCTTCCCGCTGCAACGTGAAAAACTCGAGCGTATAATAAGGGATGCGAATTGTCCTATCTTCCTAGTTCCTAGTACCTAGTTCCCAGTGCCTAGTGCCTAGTACCCAGTACCCAGTACCCAGTACCTAGTACCTAGTGAAGCCAGTTTTAAATGCAGAGGGAAGGGAAATGGTGTCGATGAAAATTCCGTTCTACATGGTTGGCTTTAATTTCAAGCCTTCACGCATTCTTTATCTCGCAGCATTGCGACGGAACAATTCGGTCTCTCCTGAAAGAGTGGAAGCTGCTTCTCGGATGACCACACGGCTCTCGAGAATGAAGCTAGGCGACGTAAGCGGCTATTTATACATATACCACCGTGGAATAATTAGCTGGCCAGAGTCGAGTGTACGGTCAACGATCATTTGCTTCGGTCTAATTAATTGGTGTACATTCCCATTCAGCGGGTCTTCGCCATTGTTATCGCGCCGGGCGAATCTCTAGGAAAAGAACCGCAACAAGTGGATGCACGGGTGCATCGTAAGGCACCGCGGGCAATAAAGTACAATTAGATGGTATCGAAATACCTGTCGGTAGGGAGATTACATTCCATCGTGATAAATACAGTGGAGCAAATTCTCCGACCCCCCCCCCCCCCCCTTTTGTCCCTGCGCGCTCAATTTCCACTCGTGATTCGCATTTCCATTGCAATCGTGCCCGGCGCGGCGGTATACCCTAATAAGAGGTCGCGCTATTAATCTCTCTCCTCTTTCGCGCATCGAAAGCCCCGTGATTACGCGACCCAGCGATATTATACGCAACGCTCGATCCACCCTCCATAAATTCGACGGGTCCGACACTGCTATCCGGGCGTCTCCGTCATTATGAGCACGAACACTTTTATTCTTTTTTCTTCTCTCACCCTCGCATCGCTGCTGGATCGAGGGAAGGGTTCGTTGCGCGAGCTGGCCCTCGAACGGCATTAAACCACTCGGCAACGGAATTCCCGTATAAACAATGGGAAAAGCGTGTACGTACGAAGAATTGGAGCAACGTGAATGGCGACGGAAATACATACCTATAGGAGAACGATCCGCGAACGTAATGGCGCTCGCGCAAAAGAGGAATTCGCACTGGGGGGGTGGGGTTGAGAGGGGATGCGAGCGAATGAAAATCGAGGAATTTGATGAACGAGCGAAGAAATGTCGCCGGCGATGAATAAGGGGTTTGAATGGGTTGAATTAACTGTCTGCGGAACAGTGGAACTTTGGAGAGGCGCGCGTTTTAATCGTTGATGGGTGCTGCAAAGTGGCAGAGGGTTGCTGAAAGCAGTGACTCTACAATTTGAAATACTTCTGAAATTTCTGCAGGGAAAATACTAGAAATTCTGGGCTGCATTTCGAGGTGGTCCATCCGAAGACTATGATCCATTCGTTCAGGAGCGAATAGTTCTCTTTCATTCCTAACATCCACTTTACTCCAATTTCCCACAAAGTCCATCAAATGCACGAGCAAATCAATCTTCCCAGAAGAACTTCACCTGTTCATCGAATTTCAGGGAAAATTCTCGTGTAACAGCTCCCAAAAGTAACTGATATTTATGAATTTTTTTTATGTCGGTTCTTCTTATTATTTATTAATTATTGTGGAATCTTATTATATTTATTAACCTTCTGAACCAAGTGGCCGTTGCCGTTGAAACTATCCCCGGCAATTGTTTTCTCCTCGAACGGTCACGGTCGGGTGGAACAGGATCCTGCAGAAAAATCAGCCTGAAGAGGAGCGACGCGAGGACGATGCGGCTGGGAGATGGAAGGCGCGCAACCTTCGCGAGAAACCGGGAGCCGTTCTCCGAGTTTCGCCGTCCTGGAGAGTGAAGGTCGAGCGTAACTGCACTGCCAGTTGGCTGGTTTCCACAAATAGCCGTCCCACTGTGCCTTCTTTGTTCGCTAATCGTCCCGAGAAAGCAATTAGATGCTCTCCGCGGTCGTACGATGCCACCCTAGACCCTAGACTCCTCTTCCTCGTCGTTCGTCTCTCATTTCTCTCTGTCCAAGTGCCCACCATCCTCTTCTGACCGAGCCACCACCCGATTGGATCTAAGTGATTTTTTATTCTCGCAAGCGTTCGATGGATCGTACTCGATTCAAACGAGATCGAAGCCGTGCTTTAGGTGCTCCTGTCTTCTTACCAGACCAACGCGACGGCGACGGCGACGGCGACGGCGACACTTGTAAGAATGTTAGGCCCGAGAACCAGAGCTTTCCACGAATCCCTATGTCCCTAATCAGTTCGTCTTACGCTATCGATAATCAAGAGATAAGGTACAAGTGGAAGAATTAGCAGGATCAACTTTGAATTTGCTCTTTCGAAAGAAGGGAGGGTTGTTAGTGTATCCATGGGCTATCGTCATTGTGTGATCCCAATAATCCGCCGTCCCCTCGCTGCTTTTTCCCGCAGCCAGACCAGCCGTCCTTCGTTTTTCAGCTTCCTGTCCCCGGGACGTCGATAGAGCAACCGAGCCGTGGCCGTCGCTTTTGAATCGGTCCTCGCATCCTGTCCGGGCATCTTCCTTCGCCGATAAGTGAATTCCCATCGCCGAAGGGGAAATCCAATTAGGAGGGAAACCTTCGCCTTGAATAAACGTCCGGCACTCCGTTTATGAACCGTTCGATGCCTCTGAGCGACCAGAAACCAGGCGAATCATTGTCGTTGCCTGCTGAAAGTAACTCTGTGCCGAAGCTGCACCTTCTCAACTTCTACGAGATACTTCATTAGTGTTTCGATCTTCTGAACGTCCCTGCCTGCTCTTCTCCTCTGTGATCTCGCGGGGATTCACCTGCTATTATCCGAAATTATGTCGATGATCTACGGTGGAAATCTATTTTGTCTTGCGTACCTATTCTCGAATCTTCCAAACGGGACACTTTCTAGATGGCTTTACTTCGCTTTCCGTGCGCTCAAGAATGCACAGGTTGGTTTTTAATACCATTGCCTCCGGAGGACCATGCTTGAAACACCTCGCGCAGGCATGGACCTGCGTAGGTACGCGGCCGATTGCCCACACGGCCACACGAAATACGTATCACGCGCGAAAATAGCCCGGAGATTAATACGTTTATGCAAACGGCCCTCTTTCCACAGGCAGTTATCTCGCCGCGTTTCCACGCCGCGCTCTGTCACGCCTCCGCGCGGCACTCTTTCTCTGGGCACGCTCGAACAATCGTGCGAAAAACAGCCGTGATGCTGGTGGTCCCTGAAGAAACATTCGAGGCTCCATAAACGTAGCTACCTCGAGCGGGGATGATTCACCGGCTCGTGATTGGCATTCGATAATTAATATTCCGAAAGCGAAGGTAATAAAGGCAGGCGTCTGTCGCGTTAAATCATACCGCATATCTACTTTTGGAGTGCGCGGCTTATTTAAATAAGGTGGGAGAAGGTGGTATAAAGTCTGAGGCACCATGTGAATAAGTACATACCTACTGTTTAAGGTTTAAGTAATCTACGGAGGATTATTCCAAGCCCTCCTCTTCTTTCGTTCCATCTGCTGTGCTTATGGGGAAATAAAAGCTCCAACCACCCGGCGATGAGACAATACAGTAATGAGGCCATGAATTTCGCCCAGGAAAAAGAGAAGTTGAAGGCACCTCGGAGCTTCGCTAACCTCGCTGGACGTGTTCCCTCATTGTATGCTAACGACTCGCGACGCACGATGCAATTTGCGCCGCCGTGTTGTCTCGCGTTTAATTCACCTCTCCTCTTACGCAATTACGTTTTGTCTCTCATTCATTGTCGCTAATATGATAGACGAGCCGTTGGACAGATATTTCGGCTGCTTGCAAGTCCGACAGCCGAGTAATTCCGTTCTCGTGTCACACAGCCACCATGCTCAATTATGCTCCAATTGTCTGTCTCGATAAGTGTACCCAACGTCAGTCCTAGATTTCTTACCATAGCTACTTAAGGGGTAGAAATGGCCAAAATAGGTAAAAACAAAAATGGTAGGATAAAGAGATTCATGAACTTTATTAAAAATGTAACATGAGGTTAGAAAAAAATATTGACTTTTGAAGTAATGGCGATCATTTGAAAGTTATCGAAAGTTATCCTACCATTTTTGGCCTATCAGCGTGGCGTTAACCCTTAAAGGGTTCCAGGTAGCGTTCAAAGAATCTCCACATCCTAAATTTTCCCAATAGCACTCTGAATTTTCATCCATACGCTTTCACGTTAGCAACGTTACCAGCTACAATTCGTTACTAAATCAATTTCGGACCCATTTCATTTCAAACCCATTTCTGACAAATAGCTATTCAGACACCGTTGCCTCGCGTCCCAGAAATGGCGAATTCGCCCGAATTAGACTTGTTTTCGGCCAATCCACCCTCGACTACCGGCTGTTTACCGGCATCCACGCGTTTCCCGGGATTACCAGCGCCGAATGGCGTTCATGGTCCTCGCAGCTATGAAAATCCAGAGGCGTGAAACGTTCGCGGGGCACGCGACCCATTCGACCGGAAGCGCGCCGCGCCGCTGCAATAATCTCTCTGGCCCGCGTTGCATCGCGTTTCGTCGAAGCCGGGGGCAACTAACGGCCTCGCTTGCAGCGAGCAGATAGGCGTATTAGCGAGGACGCGTACGACCAAATTCTGCTCTGCTCTTGTTCCCCTTTTTCCACCTCCCTCGTCGCGGCTCGATCGTCTATTAAATAACCGAGCGTCCATTCTCTTTTTCGAGGCTCCCGTGCATAGGACGCACGACGTGCTTCGGTGGCTGCACGATTCAGTGACCATGGTGCTCGGAGTTCTCAATTGAAGAAATAGAGTGCGACAGAACGTATGTCTGCGCGATCAGAAGAGTATATCTACATATATGTAGTATACATAGATATCAGGCGTTATGGTGCGCGAGCACTTCTTTTTGGTCCCAACGACTTATGGTTCGCCCAGTGATTATAGAAAGTGACTCCAACTGGTGTTAAAGCTAGTCCCGACAAAATTGCTCGGGAAAACGTAAATCCACGTGACGCGCAACGGCAATCGTTCTCCGTTATCTCGCGATTATTCAAATTACACGTCGAGCAGACAGCTCTCCCAGAGAGGAAACGTCCGATACCTGACAAATTGCGGCAACCTTTCGCTGTGGTCCCGATTAATCTAATTTCACGCTACTACCGATGCAGGCGGAGGAGAAGAAAAAGAAACACGAGCGAGCGCAACTCGATTACGGGGAGCCACCTCGCGCCAACGCAATTACACGCGCGCGCGTCTAATAATTAAGAATAATTTCCTCGGTTTCCGCGAGTTATAGGTAGGTATCAGAGGAATATGTCGGAGAAGCTGGCGCGTCGATAGTCGCGAAAAGATCGCCTCTGCTCGTTAAAATTCCGGGTGCACCGGTGATCGGTGTATCGTAATACGCGCGATTTATCGTAAGCCTCTTAGGCGAGTCGGTTTCAATTTCGCGGTGTTAAAGCCCGCACGATAGACAACACGGCGCGGCGGGAGAAAATCCTGCGATTAATAGCTGGTCTCTTGGTGCTTTTAATCTCTCGTTAAATATTTTCAGTCTGTCATTATTTTACTTCGTTTACGTAGAATTGGAGTAGGGTACAAATGGAGTGGTAGTGGAATTTTATGTTATGTACCAACGAACTCAAATGGTCTCTCGATGTCACTGAGATCCCATGTGACGCCACCACATCCCTGTTCATCATTTGCTCGCCTAGAAGCTACGAAAATTCACCTCCAACGTTTCACAGTTGAACATTGTTTCCTCCATCAACCAATGACTTGAAATCATCCTCAATGATCTCGCATCTGATCCCCCAAGATACTGTCCCTGCACACCACTGGAAGCTTCCCCCCAAAAGATTCGGCCGTGTTCCTTCAATCCCTGTTCCCTCTGAACTTCGGGCAAGAGACGCGTCTCTCACGAAATTATCACCCCCACCTTGAAGCGGTTGAAGTAGGCGTCCTACGGTTTCCTCCCGTTGCCTACGTGCCCGCCAGTGTGACTCCGGTGTGCGCACTCGCGAGTGCAGTCTCAGCGCGCACACAGGCACACGGGGTGTGCACCGAGCCGCCGAGCCGCCGAGCCGCCGAGCCGCCGAGCCGCCGAGCCGCCGAGCCGCCGAGCCGCCGAGGAAGCGACGCACACGTGGCCCCCTCAGAACCAAGGAACCTCGGTGCTCCGTCACTCTCGAAACTCTCCTCGAGCCAGGATCCAGCCCGGCGATATACACATATTCCGTGGAGTATAGGCGGCGCATAACTAGCTAAAGTCCGCGCGTTGCAGCCGCGAGTATAGTGTTTAAGCCGGCGTGCTGGAGCCAGTCCATTGGCGGCCGGCAGCCAGGCAACACATTCGAATCCCTTTGTCTGGATTGTCTATAAATAATCCTCGCCGCGGCACCACCACTTCCTGGGGGCCGATCGAAGGAGGATTTTGGTAGCTGACCGTTGCCCGAGGACCCTCCACCCGGTGTTGAGGATCTAGCCGGGGCCGATCAAAGGAGCAATCAGCTTCGTTTGGCTTCGTTTGGCTTCGCTTAACTTCGCCTCTCAGTGCTGTAGACAACGGCGGATCCCCCGAAGACACAGTGTTAGTGGACGTTGACGTGAGGAGCTTCCTGTAGCAAGGGCTTGAAAGTGCGGTGCACGGACGATCGGTGGAAATATCCTCGCGATGCTCGGCGGAAAGGTGGCCACGGTCGGTCAGAGCTCGTGGACCCCGATTCCTCGCGATCCGTAGCGATGGTCGGCACGAATGGCGTCGCGATTGCTCCCCGAGCAGTCCAGAACCTGTTAGAATGCCCACGTCGTCGGTCCTGCGTGTTTCCGGGGCTGGATCGCGTTCGAAAGTTACCGCGGATGACCCAGACTCGGGCGCGATCGAGCATGAAATCAATTCGTGGCGGAGAGACGCGAAGGTGAGACGGTGGAACCATTGCCCGGCTGTAATGGAGGCTGCCTCTCGCGAGGGGGTCTAGCCGTTCCGGAGCTCCGAAACGTGGAGATCGAGTTGCAGGGCCACGATCCCTGGGGGATCGATAACGCCAATTGCTTCGTGATCCAGCGCCGCTGGCCCGTCGAGAGAGTGGTTCCTGGGGGGGAGGGGGTCGTCTCGAGGTCCGGCAGAGCCGCGGTCATTATAAATATATCGTCCATGGGCGACAGTTTCCGATCGGGCTGAGTCGGTAAAGGGGCGACCGGGGCTGGTCGTCTTCCCAGCCGCCGTTTCTAGAAGGCCGCGTCATCGATAAACCGGCAGCGTCGAGCAGCCAGCCTGTTTATCGCTCGCGCCGAGGCCTGTCCTTCGTTGACACCGATTAACCACGCAACCGAGGAATGCTTATTGAACAGATCACTTCCGAGCGAGCTGGCAGACGCGACTACGGTCACGCTCCTGTCGATGCCACTTAGACCGTAGTTAGTGGCCGCTGCCACCTGCCAGTGTCACTGACACTCAAGTGCCTCCAAGCGAGGAGATCGTTTGTCCTGGTGAACGTTTCAGTTAACCGTTCTCTCGTCGCCCGTCGTACCTCTGGACAGTGGACACCGTTCCCGTTCCGCTTGCTGTTCGACAAAGGGATGCCGCAAGATGTTCCTCGGTTTCTGAAACTGCTTGATTCGCGTGGCTTCGAATCTTTAGGAGACTGTTTATCTGAGAATATCGGTAGGTTCGTGTCGCTGGTTCCTTCAACAGACTGATCAAAGTGGAATCCCCAGAATGAAAAGAACAGTATCTTATCGTGTTGCATTCTGCGAAGCGATGTGTCATCAATGCTTCAGACCGATGACTCTCGACTTGTGGATCTCGGAGCAGTCGATCCGGCTGCTTTCCTTTAGGTAGTGCATATCTGGCAGCGAAGGTACTGCAGTTCCTCGATTCTTTCATTACCCGAAGCTGGTTGACTGATGATCAAGGTCCTGGAGCCGGAGCGAGAAGATTAGAAGCTCCGCGATACTCCCTGCACAAGCTGATCACAGTGGAATTCTGTAATATCAATGTGAACATTACTGGCTTTGTAACCCCGTGGTTCGCGGAGGAAGCTGATCCAAGTGATCCAAGTGACTCGGTGCTTTTGCAAGGAGCATTAACGCGTAGCGCGCGGGTCGGAGAAGAATTGCATGCAGTGACCCTGTAGGAGATTTACCAGCTCCGTAGGGGGAAGACAAGGTGAATCGTGATAAAGAATAATCGACAAATCCCGCGTTCGCGCGATTCCGCGTCGGGGCGTGCAACAAGGTCGTCGGCAGCTTCGCCCAATCCTCTTTCAAGATTACTGCCATTCAGACAGCGCGGGAAGATTTACTCGAGGCTGATCAAAGATAAAGGAAAATAAATGGCCGCCTGGAGAAGAGGGAGCTCCCCGACGTCTGACGACCGCTAAATTGCTAAATTCAACCGCTATCCCTGACCATCGTCAAGATTCGACCATGTAAACATCATGAACGGTAAAGCAAGCGACGTTGACGCCCATCGCGTAATAATAGAATCATCCACGGCGCCACGGTGACGGTTCTCGAGCCATCGAACCGACAGACAGCGATCGTTGCACCTGTCGCTATCAGTCAGCGAAACCTTGAGGCTCGTCCTTAACGTTCCAAGCTGAATCTCCAAGAAACCGTCCAACACCTGACTCGAGTGCCTCAATGCTCGTTTCTCGGTAACAGCTGCGTCTCTCCTCGCAAGATCAACAGAGTACACGCGGTAATACAGAGAGCCGGACAGCCTGCGAGCTTGATAAGAGCCGTTTGTTCGGAAGAAAAGGGGACTCAGCGAGCTGACTGCAAGCTGGACCATTCACCAACACCTATAATCGTCGAATTCCTGTGCTAAACGCAGCGGACCTGTCCAAAGAGCGGAAGCAGGTCGAGTCAGGGGATTCGAGATTGACAAGGGTAATCGATTAAGAAAAAAGGCGAGTCTGCTACGCAGACCTGACCACAGCCAAGAGCGTCGGACAACGTCGATGACGTGGAGATTTCGCTGGCAGGTAAACAGCGGCCTGAAGCGTTCGCAAAGAAGGAACGAAGGCGGACGGATCGCTTTGTGCACGCTTGGAAATATGAGCGCTAAATATAGCCGGAAGAATTTCCGCGGGATCCACGCGGTCGCCTGCTTCGCGGACGGTTTTGCTCGATTTTCGTAGGCGCGATTTATGCGAAACGAGTGCACCGCGGGCCTGTTCACCGAGACGTCGTCGGAGTTTCGTGTTACCCGGCTGTCTGTGAATCAGCCGCGTTCGTTCAGCGCTACTCACTGCGTCGATTCGCGAGTCAAGATGCTGATCACCAAGTACACCACCATCCTGCTGCAGTCCACCAATCAGCACATCATTCGGTGAGTTGTTAGCGGGGGAGTCTCCAGGAATTGGAATAAACTTGCGTTTTCCTCTGTGGGTCTTTCACGTATCTTCCATGTTCCATGGTATTCCAGATGTCAAATTCTATCTAAAGACTGCCTTCTAGGTCCCACGATATTTCACTGATAATCACTCGCAGCGACACTTCCCTCCACCTTTGCTATCATTCATCCCCCATCATCAAACTACGATAAAACCACCCCCACCTAGACGGAACCGTGATTTATACCCCGAATTCGTAGAAATTTATGAAGCTCCATTCTCCCTGGGACAAGTTCACTCCGTCTTGTCACCGTAAACCCAAAGTTCGTCCGAACCCTTTCTTCTCGCGGAACCACCCCGGTTTCCCTCAGAGATACGACACGGCGTCAATTGACAATTATCGTTCATAATTAATAGGAACTCGCAGCGGGCTCCGGCCACCCCGTAATTGGTCGGTGGATTTAATTTTCGCCGATTAATTTCAAGGGATAATCGAGTTCGGTCAGATGACGGCGGGAGAAGAGTCTTAGCCCGTCGATTCTTCTCCAGGCCCGAATGGCGGCGGCGCTTTCTTCGGGGAGTTGGCATTCAGAAATCGTTTCGGTGCATATTTAAGCCACAGAATTGAAGTTGGCGCCGTACTTCTGGGGGGATTATTAAATTCGTCGCGGCAGAATCTCAAGCGGAAAGGGCGAGGATCCTGGAAGAGTCGAACTAGACGTCTCGAGGCACCGCGTGCTGCTCGTGACCACGAATAAATTCGGTCCCGGTTTTATCCCCGCGACTGCTGTTGTTTCGTCGGCTATTTTCTACGGCCACCGGTCTGTTCCCATCGGGGGAAAAACACGGTCGATCCGCTCCGAAAAGAATAGAACGATATATCAGCTACAGTCAGTCGCAAAGGGCAGAGCCGAAGGGAAAGGGGTTGGAGGATTTAGTTGGTCACGGAAATAGACGAAAAGTGGGGTGTTAAGAACGTGCGTTCGCGATGCAAGCATTATTTCGATTATTCGAAGTAGAAGGTTCGTCAATTATCAACAGTGACCTGTACACAGCGTCTTCCTCTTCTCGAAGGATCCCTTGGTCCACCTCGAGTCCCTTTCAGAGCAGCAATCCGAAGCACCATTGCCACCCTTGCTCCCCGTATCGTAAAAGCGAGCGTGTCAGTACGGCGCGGCGCGGCGCGGCGCGCCGCGGCGTCGTGGCCTACTTTCTTTGTCTTTTTATGACTTTCTCCTAAGAATAGGTACACCTCGCGGATCTCTTAACGCCGGCTCGGGTACTCGATATGAAACTCGTTTCGGTGCTTCACTGTCGCCGTTTCAGAGATGCCACGGGGAGATAGCGATAATATATTCCTCTGCTTATACGTACGCATCAATATCGGCCGCCTTGAATTTAAATTGAATTTCGAAACCGCCGCGACGCGTATATCGAGGGAAGTTCACGGTTATGGAGGGCGATCGAAGTGTAATTGAACGGTGATAAATCGAGGTGGACGCCCGAAATGGAGAGGAGCTGCAGCGCAGCGTCGAGTCTTATGGGGAGGGACAAAAATAATTTTCCGTAGCTCGCCGTGTACTGGAACCTTGCGGAAATTGCAGCTGCATATATCTCGGATTTCCCTGGAACTCACTCCCCGCGCCGCCGCGCCGCCACGCCGCCGGTTTACGGCGCTTTTATGCTATCACATGCGAGCGGAATTCAATTTTTCCTTTCTCACAGCGGGAAAGGAATTCTGATCGTTACGCGTCCAAAGGTGATAGGTAAGATAATTATCCCGTTCCCTTAAAAAGTAATAAACTATAACAGGGTGGCTGATAACGTGGAGAGAATGAAATGAGGGTATAAGATGAAGAGGACAACGGGGAGAAATATGAGGGGACCTCGAAGAATAAAGAGGAAATTGAAGTATACGGGGAGGAATGCGAAGTAGAATGTACGCAGGGGAATGGCGAGGAGGCGAAGAAGTGGGGAAAGAGCTATAAGTGACTTTTGCCTCTACCCTGTATCCTCAGTTTCTCCAGCAGTTCTCAACATTTCCCAGCAATCAATTCCACGGGCGTTACACAGCCTCTTTCCGCTTGCGCGAATCAAGCCGTGCACACGCTGAACGCCGCGTTAGAGGCTCCCATAAATCTCTCCTCTTCCGTGCGCTCGCGCGCGGGCCACTAATGAAAGAGAAAAGGAATTTATCGGCGATATAAATTGTCCCCGGATGTCGGACATACGGCGGCGTATTCGCGATCGATCGCGTTCCCCTGTGGTGGCCCCGCGAGAGGGCAACGGAGGAGGGTAAAAATGAATCGTGCCCTTTATTGGTTTTCCTTGGGAGCTCGCGGGCGTAGTAGCCCCGGCGAATCCTTTTAATTAGGCGATCAGGGATCGGAATAACGAGCTCCTCGTTAAAGCCACGATCAGATCAACTGTTCTATTTGGTACTGACAAAGTGACAAACGAGCATTCTCGCGGCTGTAACTGTTTGGATTGCGTCTACGAGACGATGAAGAGGCGTCGGTTCGATATGGACCAGGTATCCTCGGGGTACGAGTTGAAGTAATAAAGAGGAAAGTGAATTCGAGGAATTCGTTACATCGCCACGCGAATGACTGACAATGAGAAGTCTCCCCGATTCGGAGGCACGAAACGAATCCGTACTTCCAGAACGGTCCGCGGTGGAACGATTCGGATATCGACTCGAGGCAAAAAGGAGCAACTCATCGTTCGCGAGAGTGCGCGGGAACGCGAAGCTACAGAAAGAAATAAAATCGCGAGAACGGCGGGCAGGTACGTACGTGGGTATACGCGGTGAAAAGAAGTCGGTCGAAAATGAAGAATATGCTAATGATCCGCGTGTCGTTGAATGTACGAGCGGTCGTAAAAGGAAGACGGCCAGTGGGAGAAAAGTATCTCCCTGGCCGTCGGTACTCGGTTTTTTCTCTCCTTCTCGTTGGGAACAGGTTGTGGACGGACGCGGTCCTTTAAAAAGAATCCACCGCGAGACTTGCCTCGCCGAGTTCCTCTGCAACGATCCCTTCCGTTGATTTAACTCTCCGAGGGTTATGTCACCGGAGGACAGTCCTGCCTGCATCGGCCGTTGATGAACAGTCGAACAGAAAAGAAAGGCTGTTTGTTCATGGCCGAATCTGGATCCTGTGAACGGTCAGCAGGAGCGGATAGTTAGCTGGACCCTGATCTGAAGAGTATGGGGTCATTTAAGCTGATTTTCTTTTGTCATATAAAGAAACGTCACATTTAAAAATCAAGATATGCACCTGTATTGTCTTGAAAAAGAAATTTGATATGTTAAGAATCACATACATGTATGTTGGTGCCACAGTAGCCCCTTCTCCTAAGGCCTTAACTGCGATTACTAGGGAGAGACAAAGAGATGAAGGAATCTGATGAATGGGTGTAATGGTATA
Source organism: Andrena praecox (assembly GCA_963932275.1). Lineage (NCBI taxonomy): Eukaryota > Metazoa > Arthropoda > Insecta > Hymenoptera > Andrenidae > Andrena > Andrena praecox. Next base: position 258,288 of record OZ010734.1, read on the forward strand.
CTGGCTGTATCGTGATACGTGTACCACACTTCATCTGAAGATGCAAGAACAATAGTGCCCGCTCTCCACCTACTCGAATTTACTTCTGAGTCGTGGCCATTCTTGTGTTTCATTCAATAAACTGTACGAGTAAGTACAGTTGACTCCATTCAGATAGTCCTCCACGCACAATAAAATTTTACTAAGAACATTCTAGCCTTCCCGTTCAATCGCTATACCATAAATGCATATGAAATGCAAATGAATACTTCGCAGAAATAGCTACTGTGCGAAGACAGCAAAGACAACTGAACTTTCCATCATTCAGCCTTACACCCACAATCCACTTTCACATAACGTCTAATTGTAAGTAGATAAAATATTTTTAATGCAAATTCAATAAAATAGGTGTGATTATAGAAATTTATTTAAAGAATGAAGTGCAGTTTTCTTTTCGTTTTACAAAGCCCTTATTTTGGCTCCCCGCTCTGGGTGCGCCACTGATTAATATGACATCATCATAATTCTCTCGTGGCTCGATGCCTTCCTCTGGGCACCAAATAGTAGCAGCCATGTCTGTCTATCCGAAGACATTTAATTAAGAAGACAGACATCATAGAATCCACTTCCCAAATCACCCAATGTTCTTCCACCTGATGAATATACCTAGTAGCTATCGAGTAGATTTCTGTAGATGAAAACAGGGCTGCCATTTTAATACAAGCCACACAGTGAGGCTTCACGAAAATCATAAGCGGCATCGCGTGCCTGATAAATCCTTGCCCTAGCAAGCTCCGAATCTCTGCATAAATTCTTTCCCGATGTCGTCAACTTCGCTCGCTGATCCGCGAACGCTTCGCGGGTGGCGGAGGGGCAAAAGGGTAGGAGGCGGCCACCCCGTCGTCGGTGCCGATTCTGAAACGACCGGCGGGAACTTTTATATCGCCGCAAATTGCTTGAGGGCAGTCGCGCGTTCCCGTCGATGGTTACTTTTTAATTAAAAGTTTCGCCCTTGGAGCGGCCGTGGCATGCAAAAGAACGAGCTGCATCGCCGCGCACGTATTCCTCTCTGACCGCGCGTTTGCGAAACGGACACGGGACAATTGAATGGAAAACAACCGTTGGAACGACGCGACGTTCCCTCGCCGCATAGAACGCTGTTGATGAAACCTTTCCCTCGCTCGAGCTGCGTGGCCACGTCGCAAACTCCGTGCTTGGAATTCGAATGCAATTTTTTAAGTGATAGAAAACCAGTGAGGTAGTCACGCGAAGGGCTCATAATCATTCCCCATAATCACAGCGATTAATAGAACGACTCGGTTAGTAAAAATTTCCACACCACCAAGGTGCTCGCCCAAGCGTGAAGGATAAAGCTAAAGGCGGCGCTGAAGCGGCCGTAAAGCCAGTGGCAATTCGACAACGAGAAAGACAAACTGGCAGCGAGGGGGCCCCGGCAGTTAAGCAAAATAATAATACTTAATTAATTCATTAAACGGCGTCCTCGGCGGTGGCCGAGATGCGCCCTCGTTCTCCATGATCTTCGCTGAGGACTCTCGGTTGGTATTTCGAGCGTGGCTCGCAGACACAACTCCCGGGGAAAGATACGACGTCCCACGGGGACCGGAGTCAGACACGGGGAACAGCTCGCTATTAAGCCCACGGGATAAGACCTGGCACTTCGCTTCGTACGCTTACTAATTAAATTATTCGAGGAACGCGGCACGCCGCTCATAAAGGGCCACGCACACGTCCCTGCCAAACCCATATACGCACATGTCGGGATAGGTTAATGGAGAATATTCATTTTTCCGAGTATTTAGCTTGATGAATCGATTATCTGGGAAATGGTAAATGATTCCCTCGAAAGCAGTGCCATTAATTGCACTTCGCAGATGTGAATCGTCGATACCAACGTAATGTCACTTTTTCTTGTTGTCAGTCCTCAAAAAGACGTAATTCGATGAAATTACGCGACTTACCATCTACATATATTTCCTCGTTCTTATCAACGTTCAAAGCCTTTCCTCAATTCGATACTGTTCTCGGCAATCTCGGCGATTAGAAACAGCAGGAAGATGTTGACAACTAACGAAGACATTCACGAGGACAAAAATTCAGCCTCCCCACAATGATTTTCAATGCCTGAGGGCTTTCTGATTCAAAAAGCAATCAGAAAAGACCAAAGGCGGCGCGGGGCGGGGCGCGACTGCGTACGTGACGTGATTTCCGGAAACGGAATTCTTTCCCCTGTTCCTCTCCTTCGCCTTCGTGGCCTCAGTCGTCGCGCAGGGAACGTCTACCTACAGTCGCTGGAATTTGACAGAGACGGAGCTCCGCGTATGACGGATAACGATGGGTGGGTGGGATGGAAAATGACCGTGGCTGGCAGGCAACAAATTGTTGGGCAGATACGAGACGATATAACTCAGCTGCCACGACCAATTGTCACGAATAGGTACACCGCTGAGGAATCGAGTCAGTATTTACCGGTTAGGTGATTGACTTCCAGTTCCTATTGCTGAGAGGTGACGGACTATCGTCCGTCTTGGTTAACTTGTCTTCTCAGCGATCCTCTTGCTGTGTGAAATCTGTGGTAGGACAAAGAGCAAATGATCCTGAAAAAAAAAACAACAACAAAGATTATGGCAGTACGTACTAGATTTTTGATCTACTTAACTTTCGGTTGACTCTTTGCATAACAGATTATTTCCCCTTCTTCGGTAAGTTTGTAAGTCGTCGAAGGATGGATAGCGCGGAGGATACCTATTCGTAATTGTTACATGCAGGCGGTCGGACATCGTTTCACGTTGCAGCGATGGTATGTTTCCTCCGGTGCATAAGAAGGCACGTTAATTACTTGCACCGTTATTACGATTACAAGGTGCAAATTGCTTCGTGCTTCTTTTTACAGCGCGGCCGAGTTCGTGTTCAGCTGACTCTCGCGCGGGATGCCACGTCATTTATATTATTTTTCACTATCGCTACTGTTTTAATTGCCCCGGCAAGAAGTAAAACAGTAGTTGCGAGCTAAATGAGACGGGATAATACGTAACAAGTGTGAAATGACATGGCGAATGAAACATGAAGTGACCGAATAGGGTACGCGACATCCAACGTACGTAAAACATTCTAACATAAAAAATATCCAGCAAGATGCTAATGAATCGTAATGAATTGATAGGAAATGAAAGGAACAAGCCAACAAGCGGGGGCTGTCGAGTATCGAAGTAAACACAGGGATTAACATTGACACTCCCATCGAATCGATCCACCAATTCATTCATCCGTCCCCCCAGAAATTAATTCCAGTTCACACTTCCGGCATTCGCGCGCCTAGGAACAACACCGTGCAGCTCGTGCCGCCCCATTTTCTCCAACTTCACCCCATTATGCCCCGCAGAAGGCATAATTCATTACGAGACTCCAACTGCGACCAGGGCGTCCAGGCTCTTTACGCCCGCGCGTTTCCCAAATTGTTTAGAAAACTACCGTCGACGGAGTATTTTGCATATCCGAGCGTCTCGGATGGGGAGGACGCTGCAGGGGTGATTACTCAACAGCAACCGGCCCGCGCTGCGTTATAATTCTCCCTCGAACCCTTCCCTCTGCCCCCGAGGGGACAATAGTACGCCGCCAAGCGGAAAAAAGGGGAAACGTCGCGACTGGAAAAACCTACGCTGGCAAATCGACCGTCCAGCTCTTACTCGACCTCTCGAACACAGCTTTTGAACATCAGCCGCTGAATTTTTAGCAGTGGAACAGCGCGCTTTGGGATCAGAGCTGGGCATTGATCGAGTAAAAAGCGTTAAAAGTGTTATTCGAATAAAAATTGCGAATACACGGAAGTTATTCGAGAATAAGAAATAAATTTTTATTCCAGATAAAAACTTTATGGCCAACTCTGTTTGGGATATGGAGTGCCAAGTCACCCTTCATTCCTCGAGCGTAACATTTCGTGTGTTCAAAGTGAAATTGTTAAATCTAGAGTTAAACCTAAATCAAATAAATCACAAAAAATAGAAGATAATAATAAGTACAAAATAAAAAAAAGATGTGAAATCAAAATGAGCTGCAAGTACATGAAGGTGCTTTCCAACTGCGCTTAAGATGACACAACTACATACATATATATACACAGCTAAAATGCTGTGTTCATACATTCCATTACTCATATCGCGGACATTTTAATAATGCGAAGATAAAATGTAACATCTAGACATTTGCCTAGATGTCCGCGGCCTGGAAGTCAAATACTTGGCGTGGCCAGGTAAGGTATTCTCAGATCATAAATACATATACCCATACCTTCCCTTTCCCAGGCTTTCAGATAATTTGTCAATTTAAAACTCTGACAATATCAGTACATTTTCATTATATTGCGTTTTAAAATAATTCCAAGATCATTCATCGACACCGATACCTTTCCTCTCACAATCTTTCAGATAATTTGTCAATTTAAAACTCTGCCAATATGAATACACTTTCCTTATTTTACGTTTTTAAATAATTCTTATTCATCGACAGCTTGACCTTGCCTGGATAAAACTAAGCAGCCAGCTCCTAGTCGGCTTGAAGCCAGCTTTTCTCAGCGACGCTGCGCGTCTCTGGATTTTTATCTCGACACGCCAAAAAGTACCCAACTTGGCCAGACTTGGACGCTCATAATCCCCAGAATATACGCGCTGTCGCGCGATGAACCAGCCAGCCAGTTATTCCTCCCTTCCACCCCTGACGAAACCCCATAGAAAGTTGCTGGAAAAAAGTTCCATCGAAATTTCGCTCGCTGCACCTGAGCTCGCGAACTTGTCTACAATTTCTGGCGACGGGGTTTAGAGCCGTGGGAGTCTGCGCCCGTCCCTCGGCGCGGCGTGTGCTCGACAACGAAGGGTGAAGGATGCGCTGTTTGCACGACCGCCTCTCGAAACCTCCTCGTTCCTCATCTTTACGATTATAATCTCGACGTTATGTTTTTTGGTCGTTAAACGAGGGCCACGTCGATCCAACGGTTTTCCATGGAACAAGAGGCCGGACCGGACCGTGTGTTTGACGGGCTCTTTATTGCTCGGTTTTCTTACCGCGAGGGTGGACGGAGGGTCGAAGAAGGCGAACGGTACTTGGGACTCGGCTTGGGGAGGAACTTTCGCTTTTTATGGCGTCTCAGGTGAAATCCTGGACTTTGAATGGCATACAATGCCGTTACGGTGTTGTTTCAATGCAATTCTTATTCAATCGAATTATTTCGCTACGTGGAAAACTCCTTCGTGCAACGATCTTTTATCTTTTATACCTACCATGCAACTAATTCCCTTTGTACTCGACATCAAACTCTCCTTTCTACACATAGTGTAACTCCTTTCTACACTCGACATTGAAATTTGAATCTCCCTTCACTTATAGGTATTGCTGCTCATTATTATAATTCTATTCCAACTTACCTCTGCATTCTTTCTTGTCTGTCCATGTCTGTCCATGTCTGTCCATTTACTATTAAGTTCTCTATCTTTCTTCCTAGTTCTAGTTTTAGTTTTAGTTTTAGTTTTAGTTTTTTTTTTTTTTAGTTACGGTTAGGCTTCTAACAGTATTGTACTAGGTACAGCCTCGCGTTTTACTTCGATCTGCTTTAATGTATTGTGGTTCGCTGTAGTGGTTATTTTCTTTTCATATTTACTGAGTAATAAAGACGAATTAGAATAATAATAGGTGCTGAAGTTCGAGTCACCCTAACAACCATCACCTCCTCTCGGACAGTCCTTTTATGTTAAGAAATTGACGTACCTACTATATTATAATCGAAGGAAAATCTAAACAGTTGAGCAAATTTCAACACAAAGTGTTAATCTTTAGAAAATCTGAACCCCACGCGGTTCTTTCGAACCTCCTTCAATCGCCCTGCAACGGAGACCACACAAATCTCCAGGACTCGCCTGAGAAAGTGCAGAGAGAGAAAAGAACACGGTGGAACATTGATTCCGCGTGGATTCGAGCGGCCTCCAAGGACCCACATAGATATCTGGCCGGAAAGGGGCGCAGTGGATTAGGAGAGTGGCTGTAAAAGGGCACCGTCTCGCGGAGGAAAAAGCAAGGAAAGGTGGCGGAAGAGATTTGTGGCGGCCGGCGAGGAGTTTACTGCCGCGATAGAGCGCCACTTTTCGTCTGGAAGAAATCCTAGCCTTAGGGAAAAAACGATCGCGAGCAGGAGGGGCTTGGTTTGGGCAGAGAGTTCGCGACTGGACAAAAACCACGCGCTACACCGTGTGGAAGAAACTTGAATCGTTCTAGGGAAGAAAAAGTTTATTGCCTGTTGGCCCTCGAGTCTGCGGAAGGAGAGTATCGCTAGTACCTATACGCTTGGCTGTTTCGATCCTCTTCGAACGAATATCGTGACGCCTCGTCCTGTGTTCAAAGCCTGAACGTCATGCCCACCTGCAGAACTTTCCCAGGCGCCGAAATAATTAGCGGTTCGACACACTTACCAGGGAAACCTGTTCGTCGATCGCAGAATGCGTGCCCGCGTGCCCGCGTGCCCGCGTGAACCGCGAGCGCGATCCTGCGTTACAATCCGTGGAAGCTTTAGATCTGTTTACTCGTGCCGAGGTGTGGCTCGAGAAACCGCGGTGTCTCGGGTTATGTAACAGGTTTTATGCAGGTATACACGTTCGACGAGCGTTGTAAGCGCGAGCTTAGCCTCTCTCGTCGGATCTTTCCTTTTTCGCTGAACGCCTGTTCGGCGATGCAGCGCGGTGCGCAGCGTTCTTTGCTTTCGCGAGTGTGGGTCTAGGAATGAAGGATAATAGCTGAGGAAATGGCAAGCATTGTCTCCATTTTTTCCACCTCTCTCTGGTATCTTCTCCAGAAGGGTGCAATTGGCTCGATAACAGCACATATAATGCTTGGCTCGATCGGGGCAGCCTATTACACATAATACGTTAAGCGATTAAAAATTGAAAGTTAGTTTAGCGAAATCAGCGGCGGGACCATTCGTTCGCTCAAGTTGCACGAGTATTAAGTAGCGCCGCGTCCGATTTCCTCTACACCCTGCACATACACACGCCAGTTTTATTTTACACCGCGGCCTGGTGGCGACTCGCTCGCGACTCACTCGCCACTCACTCGCCACTCGCTCGCCACGCGCTCGCGATTTCCATGCTGAGGACGCTTCTCTCCGCGTCGAGGACGTTTAAGCCCGTGCTTCCCTGACTCGTACGCGCCGCGAGATAATCAGCGCGTGTCGACGCGGCCGCTAGATAAATAATGTATCGGCACCGCTTCCGACACGGAAAAATGCTCCACAAGGAGTTTCCGGCGAGCACGCCTTTCTTTCGCGACGTGCGATCCTCACTGATATTCCTTCTTAAAATCTTATTCCAACCAAATACTGATCAGTACCTACTGATTCTTCAGACTATACTTACATAATAATGCTGATATCAACTCACCAAATTGCTCGAAGCTTAGAATACAATAATAGACGACATGCTTCCGCGTGGACACGCCCTGCGCAACCATTAGAATTCCACGGCAACCGTTCGAAAACTCGGTTGGGAAAAGTCGCGCGAGGAAATTCATTAACGCGGAATAGCGCGCTTCGCGTTATCTCGCCAAGTAAGTGGCTAAGCATCGGCCGCCCGTTGCATACTTATCAAAAGTGTGCAGGATGCTCGGCTTCCCGGCGAGAAGCCACAGTTCCTTTCGAGCCGGCTAAATTGAAGGTCTCGCGACTTTTTTGCCCGGCTCATGGTATCAGCGTCGATGTTAATTACGGCCGATTCTCATCATCGCCTAACCATCGATCGAACGCACCGGCCTCTTTTTGCAATCATTCGGAGCTTCTGTCCAATGTTCCCATTCACTGGCCGATATAACCGAGAGATGCATCGCGTGCCGCAATGAACAAGGCGAACAAACATCGCGACAGCGTTTTCTAATAAAAACATCTCTGGCGTTGAAAATAGCCTGAGAGTCAGGTAAGTCAGGTTTGTCTCTCCTCGAACAGTTCTGTTTTCTGTTTTTGAAAATTGCTCGAAGAGAAATGAAGGTTCGATATGAAAGCCTGCAAAGTGTACGAAATTTTATTTAACCATTTATATAGCACGTATGACGAGTAGCTACCTATATCTATAATCTATTCATGTATGTACATACTTAGGTAAGTTTGAAAATCCTGTTGCACCAGGAAATTTGATGAAACAAAGGGTTTGCTACGACGCAGCTAGTAGAATGAAACCGGCGCGGTCAGACGCAAGGGTAATTGCGCGTGCGCCTAGCTCCCCTATCCCATCCCCCACCATATCTCGAGCACGGAGCCAGCCGCCTGGATAGAGGAGACTGGCTTGCGCGGCCGGCAGTTGCGTCCCTGTACTTGTCGTCGCGACGCCGCGCCGGCTGCTCGAGCGTCGCCGATTGGCGTCACGGCGCCTCTCGCCGCCTCTCGCCGCCTCTCGCCGCCTCTCGCCGCCTCTCGCCGCCGTCGAGTGTGCGTGTTCTCTCTGTCGCGCGATACTCGCACGTGTCCGCCTGTGCCTGTGTGTGTGCGTGCGTTCGACTCCTCCGGTCCGCGAGGAGGCATAAGTGCCCGCTCCGTTTGGTGAATCTGTCTGTTGCCGGCTGGTGTCGTGGACACCGGAAGTGAAAGTTTCTCGCTCGTTATCGATCGAAGAACATCTCCCCGGAGTATCATTCCGTGGAGGAAGAGAGCACAACCGGGCTCGAGGCAAAAGTGATCGCGATCGGTTCCCGTGCACCGAGGACCCCGACGATGGTCTCGCGACAGCGTCTAGCTGATCGCAGCCAACGAGTCCGGAAGTCGAGTTATTGGTAAGGATTCAGTTGAAGCCTGGTGTCTGGGAAGTAGTGGATGGTCTCGCGGCGAGCACCGGGGAACGCAGAGAGAACTGTTGCTAGAAATCGTCGATCACGAGCCAGACTTCGCGGTCCGATGCATCGGGGGATAGGTTCGTGGATCTATTCTTGGGGTCGGGAGAAAATAGATTTTTTACGGGACAGTTTTTGAGAATAGATTGCGTAAGTGCTTGCGACCTGGGGACCTGGGGGTGCTCGTGGACGGGTAGCGTTTAGATTTTATCTGAGTCGATAGAGATCTGTGCCTCGGTGACACTATCAGCCGGCGCTGCGAGGTCTTTTGGAATGCTTCGATGTGCAAGGAGAACCTCTGAGATAGGAATCAAGACTTTTCATCGAAACCGGGGACACGGTGGTCAGGGGATTGTAGTTCCTGGGTCTTTCTTCTGACATGTTTGTTTGTTGAATTGGAGATTGGGTTAGCAAATTCACCGATATTGTGTCCTTACTCCGTTTCATTTGTCATATTTATATTTTTCATATTTCGATCAGAATTTATCTAGGTACATATTATGTGAAGCCTTCAAACGTGTGCATCCATTTCGTTTGCCATCCAGTGTCCCTTGAAACCTTCCCTGTCTCCAAATGTCAACAACGCTCCCACGATACTTCCCTCTGATGTTTTCGTTTACATAGAGAGCTACGCATTTCCCAAGCTGGCCTTCAATAAAACTGTTCATAGGATTAATCTGAGAACAAGGTCTCGTTGCAAGCGTGGCATTGACGTTGCTCGAATAAAAAAAAAAATGATAGCAACACGAGACAGAAAAGAACCTCCCTAATCAATACCACTGAAGCTCAACCACTGTACATATTATTAACAAACGCCTTTCATGGTAGAACCTAACATGCGTGAGACCAAAGAATCTTTATCTAAGGAAGCATTTATAATCTACTTAAAATTAGTCTACTGCACCTAATCGATAAGGTACACTTAGTTCCTCTATCCTCGGAAATATCTTCTTCTGGCGGATGGATCTTCTTGTTGCCCTTTGGAAAGCACGAGGAAAGGTCGTGCATGCCACGACCGAATTTCTTTCGAATTTTCCCCAATTTCCGCCGGGTTAAGCGATTTTATCAGTGACGTCACTTATCACCACGGTAGATAACGATAAGTCGGCTGTTGGACGTCGTCGTGGGTGGTGCGAGCAAGTTCCCCGGCATCGGGAGGGTCCGGGATCAATGCTCGTGAGCCATCGTCCCGTCCCGTCCCGTCCCGTCCCGTTCGTCGTTTCGCGGTATTTCCACGCGATATGCCCTGTATTTGTTCGCGGTTTATCACTGCATTCGAACGCCTCTCATTGTCAGCTGTCCAAGTCTGTTGCACTGACGCGGGGAATCTGTGTCTCGCGGAATGCTTGTGCTCCACGCTCGATGCTCGCACGTTCACTTATAGTATCATGTTGGAAGCCTGTTTCAAGAGAATAGATTTTTTCGATAGGCATACCAAGGTGCATAGTGAGATAGCGCGAGAAACTGGTCGAGGGGTCAATTGGACTTTGTTTAACGTGATAGTCGTGCCGAAGGATTCTGTACTCTCTGATGAATTATGGCTACAAATTTTTCAGAGCAATAAGGTGAGTGATGTCGAATTCTCGAGTATTTGGCAACGTTGAAATAGTTCTGGGGGATGCTAACAGGCAGGAAGTTGCGATACTGTGATACATAGTATTCTGCTTTCTTCCGTTCAGCATGCTTTCTCATTCGTCGTAAAAAGGAAATAAAAGTTCGTGTTGCTTTGGGTCTGTTTCGCAGATTCGCAGTATCTGGCTTTTCACTGAATCCACGATCAAATGAATCGGATAAAACTGGAATGCGGAGAAAAATCACGCTTTTCAGAGTAAAATGTAGCCGCACCATTGTCGAGTGGAAGATACTTTTTCATAACAATCGCGATTGTTAGCGGTCTTCCTCCCACGGCTTTCTTTGTTTCTCCTGGAAAATTGCATTTACAGCGCACCGATGAGAACTCTATTCATTCTGGGAAAAAGAAACTTTAGAATGTAGCTATAAAATATTTTGACAAGCGGTGAATTCCGCGAGATCTCCACGAAAATCGTCGATCGCTCGCAGTTTCAGCAGAATCGCATCAACATTTCCGTGTCGCACTTTATTAGAATCGCGGACAGTAATGGGTCCGCGGGAGAACATTCTCGACACGATCAAGGTAGATCACAAACGTGACGAGAAACTGTTCGTGGAATCTCATCAAGAATTTAAAAAACTGAGAACTCCGAGAAAGGGTTCGTCGAAGATGCTCTAGATTACTTTCTGCGGACAGATCGTTCGTTCTTCCTCTAATAATTGTAGCAGAACGCCACCAATCTTCTTAGAAGGGAAAATATTAATATTTCACAGAAATTGTGTCTACTGTTTGCTCGCCAAATCAACTGAAATGGTGGCAAACAGAGTAGGAGTAACCTTTTGACAGAAAAAAATGGAAGAGAAAGCTACTTGCGAAGCATGGTTTTTTACACTTTTTATCACAAACGGAAATATTTTGCAATATAAATAAAATATTTGCACTTTTCAAAGCAGAATTTGAAATTTTATTAGATTGTCAAAGGGTTAAGTATGATACCATTTTTATAAGAATTCGTAAATTTAAGAGTAACGCAATATGAAACAGACTTACCTACCTATAATACGTTTATTCTACGTAAATAGACGGATAGATTGCCAAATATCAGATTATGTGTCTGCAATTCTATTTCTCTCAAATCACACTGCATAATCCGACGAACTTTCGAAATTCTATTAGCAAGTTCTTCTTACTTTCCAAGTAGCTAGATCGTTCTATTAATTATAGAAGCTACTCTGAGGAAAATCAAATTACGGTCACGGTCAGAGATACTTAATTTGCCGTGTGTCCCATAAAGTCTGAGCAAAAGTAGCACTACCAACTCTCCAGACTAACCCAAACAATTCTATGAACCTTTTCGTAGACCCTGCTTTTTACCTGCCGCAGCAACGATAATAACAGCCACGTACCTACTTATTGTTAGTCGTAAAACACAGAGTTCCCTGAGTTATCAACAATCCCTCGGTATATTCTTAATTCTATCATCGTAGACAAAAGAAACAGGGAAAATACAGTGGAAAACATTTGGCGCAGCTTCAAACGAGGATTATTTACCCAAGGAGTATGTAAAGTTCGTTTGACATTGATCGAATGTTTATTCTTGAACACGCAGAAGGGTCTGGTGAGATTCTAGGACGATCGAGAGAGCGTTTCTTTTATCACGTGCCGTGACGTGGGAAGATTTTTCCTTGAAAAGAGGCGCAGGCGCAGGCGCTCGCGTTGTTAAAACGCGCTGCTTGAGAAATTTCCACGTTGCACGATGAAATTTATCCAGACGATGATAAATCCTTCTCGTTATTCCATATTTCAAATATTTAATCAACTGATCGAAGACTCTAACAAACGCCAATCAAGCGGAAATTGCAAGACCTTGCTCGTACCTACCTCGGGAAAATTCTTCCTCAATCTATTTCACAATTATATTCTTCCCCATAGACCAGTGAATAATGAATAATGAATAATGAATAATGAATAATGAATAATGCATTCCTCGATATTCCCCGTGAAATCTTTCGCATTGCAGAATTCGATTTCAGGGCTGGCTGCTTCGGCTCGCTGCTCCAGTTTCGAACGCTGCATTTTCACGCCCGTTACGTGTCACGCGTTGCATAACTTCACGGGCAAAAGCTGGGCATAAAGATCAACTCGTAAATTCCCTCTCTGTCTTAGCTCGAGAAGAGAAAGGGGGAGAGGAGAGGAAGAAGCCGAGAAACAGAACGATCACTCGAACCGTACCATTTTATAGCCGGTTTATTGTACGAGGGATCTAGCGTTCGTTTCGTTTAATGCGCGTAGATCGCCTAGATCGGGCTCCCTAATGCGGCGCTTGGATCACGGAAATGATCCTCGTTTTCCTCGTTTCCCTCGATTTCTCCACATCATTTTCGAGATTAAAGCCCGCCTAGGCACTGGCCTCGAAACCAGCTGCCGCGAGAAAATTATATCTCTAATACAGAAATATTGATATTCATGGAGTATCAGAGGCTTCTAAAGGCTCGTATATGTAGACCGGGCAACAATCGCCCGCCTGGCAACTTTGTCACCAGCGACTCCAGCCGGTCGCCTGACGACTCGCTGGGATGCATCGGCTTGTCTCCAGCGACTTGTGTCCCCCACCTTATGACCAAGACCCTTCGGCGTCCATTCCAAACTCTATTTAGTAGCCATGGATCCGTCAATAGCTATGGCTGTTGGCGCCGCGTTCATTGTAATAGCATCGACCAAAAGAAAAAGAAAAAGGCGTTGGTGGAAAAAGGCGTTTTTGAGAAATGGAGAACATTACGGTGATGATTTAATGTCATAGTTTCTATTAAACGACGGAGATAGTTTTATCAATTTTGTGCGAATGACAAAATCTGATTTTGAAGAGCTCCTGGATTTAGTGGCTCCAAAAATTGCAAAGAAAGACACAAATTATCGTCTTGCAATTCCGCCCACCATACGATTAGTTGTCACGCGTAGATACTTGAATTAAAAAAAAAACTTAACCTATCCTAAAAAAGGTTAGGTTCTTTTTTTCTTTTTTAATTCAATGGAGATGATTTTTTTTACGTGAAATTTGAAAATTTAAGTTCAAATTCGTTGTTAGCAGTCAGCAAAACCCCTGGAAATATTTGTTTAAATTATCGGAATGACATAAAAGTCCATACATCGAAGCGTATGGGCTGGCCGCGTTAATGAATTTTCACTTCTTTCACCTCCCATATCTCAGAAACTAATTGTCACCTCAACTTGAAAAATTGTTGTGATTGATGTCTCATCATAAGCTATCATTTGGCACAAAATTCAGTCCCAAAATCGTGGGCCTAAAAAGAGGCTAAAAAAGGCCTCATTTTTGGGTCACTCTTTATTCGATACATCGATGTATTTCATTCGATGCATCAGAAGAGGCTGATCAAACCAATGATCCAGGCTGCTGGTTGATCATGTCGTGATTTTGCTCGACTTTGGGAAAAAAATGACTCATTTGATCCTCCTTGACCATGGTCAATACAATGTTTGATATTGTAGCAAAAATAATATGGAACGAACAATTCAGAATCAAATCTATTTATTATCATTACAATAACAGTATTTTATTTAAATGTCCCAGTGTTCCTTTTGTAGGCGTAGTAAAAGTAATAGTTTGTTGAATCGTTTACCGTCCAATCCATTTTTTTGCTGGAGGTTAAACGATTGAGCAAACTATTACTTTTACTGTGCCTACAGAAGGAACACTGGGACATTTCAAGAAAATACTGTTATTGTAATGATAATAAATGGGTATGATTCTGAATTGTTCTTTTCGGTTACTTGAATACAGTTTTTCGGGAACATGTGGCCAACAGTCATTTCTAGAAGGCCGTTTGAGGCAAGGGTCGGCAACTTGTATCCGGCGACTGCGCCAGGTCTATTCGTATATCTTAAGGTGGAATCAGACGGCGCGTGAATCGCCGATCCACGCGCCGTCTGATCGGTCATGAATCGCCGAGTCGGGCTTGCCGATTCACGCGCCGTCTGATTCCACCTTTAACCTTTAAAGGACGAGTCGCCAGACACAAGTTGATACAAATCGCTGGAGACAAGTCGGTTATCCCACCAACTCGCCAGCGACTCCAGCGACAAAGTTGCCGGCGATTGTTGCCCGGTCTATACGAGCCTTAAGCTTTCACGTCGCAGCTCTCTTTTCAGGCTTCCGATCTATTCAGATCGAATGAAAAATTCTTGAATCCGCGCGCGCTGCTGCACGGCCCAACCTCGTTCGAACGAATTTCAAAAGCCTCCGACGTGGTGGAAATTTTTCCTTCGAAGGGCGAGGCGGATTTTCGCGCTCACCTGTCTTTCGTCAATTACTTACAATTAGTAGCGAGGTTCGAGGGCGTGCTTCTCTCGCGACTCTATCCACTATCCACTAGCAGTCGTTAGATAGCGAATTTCTGGATCTCGGTTCGAGCAGATCCGACGACTTCTCAGGCACTAGAGTTTTAATTCCGATCTCCTCGTGGCTCCTCCACGGCATTGCCAGGGGTGATTCGAGCTCGTCGAGGGTGGACGTCCGCGATACGCGACGATTTGTCTTGGACGGCGATAATTATAAGAGGCAAGAGTTCTCTTCATTGACGAGTTACGATTAACGATGCGAGTGCTGCTGCTCTTCAGTTTCTTTTCATTCTGTTGTTTCGTTTCCTGGGGGTCTAACAATAAGAGGTTATACCTACATATTATACACCTAGGACCAAAATCGTCGTCACGTGAGGAGTTTGCGGTGACAAAATTATCTCCTCTGGTTGTCATCCAATAGAAAAAAAGAAAAATGTCCCTTAGTGCGCAAGTGAAACTTACCGAAAGTTAGGAATTCTTTAGAAACCAATGGATCTGAGCTTTCCGATCAGCTCACAAGATTCATTTGCATCTCGAACACCCTTTCTGGAGTTAATGCCCCCGAATCTAGTTTCCTGCCGATACACACCGGCCATCGGCATCACCGATCACGTCGAGTGTCGTATTTAATATTAATGCCCATTGGCGAGCAGCACCGTTTGTGTTCGCGCGCGGCCGCTCCAGAGTAATTCGACCGATCGATCGCAATTAAGCCGTGTACGTGACAAGTAGTTTCGCGACCGATCCAGCAGCGTAAACCGCAGCTGTTAAAAGGCTGAAACGGCTCCCCTTTGCGAGCTTTATTTATCACGCGATCGTGCCGGCAGAATTTTCAATCAACGAAACTCTGTTAAGTGACTTCACAGTAATTCGAACCAGCCGAATCATTGTTCAGTCTTCAAGCCCAGTGTCCTCAAATGATCTCCATCAGTGTACCGTGCACGTGCTAATGCCAACACGCACGCCACCCCTTATATGCAGAAAACAACAGTGTGATAGCGAGAGAGAAATCACGGCGGAGGAAGGTTCGGAGGAAATAGGTAGGTAGAGGATCGATGGGCTGAGAGAACGTTGGTCGGTTTCTCTCGCCTCGTCACATCCAGGCCATTTTTCGCCGGTCCAATATCGAGGGCGTTTCTCAAATCGCGTGCACCTCGCTTCGTTCTTTTCTCCTCTTTTCTCTTCTTTTCTCTTCTTTTCTCTTCTCGAGCGACGGTATCGGTAATAACGCGCCATTCCTCGGCCGTTGGTCCCTTCTTTTATGTCCAACCGTTCTCAAAAGTTCGATCATAGAGCTCTGGTTATCCCCCGTTAAATTTCCAGACCACAGAACCGTCCTTTCTCCCTGCCTCGTACCTGTGGTAATAGAGACCACCATGGGCATTCGTGTTTTTTTCGCCATCGAACGCGATTAGGGTTTTATGCAAGCGGCTTCGAGTATTCCTCGAATTTATTCCACTTATTTCTCTCTGCTCGTTGCACAGCTGCTAATTGCCAAGGGGAGCAGCGAGTAATTGCTACGAGGTTCTTGGTGGACGTCTCGTTTTAGCAAATTCACGCCGATTTCTATTGCACCCCGTATATGAGAGGTTTCGTCGATAAAGTTGCTAGGGTGCGAAGGAGAAAGGTTGGCAACAAATTACCAGGCCGTTAAGTGATTTATGACGCGGTGATAATTCTCGTTGGCGTCAGCACACCTTCCGTCTCGGTTCTCAAACGATTTACCATTATATTGCAGCCGAAAATGGTCTTTATTAGGGGTCACTACAGTCCACGAGTATGTATGTATTTCTATTGTACACGTAGATACATCGTAGCTTGGAAGATCGTAGTAAAACCATAAATTGCCGAATGATAGGTATTCTCTAATTGAAGGAGACGAATGAAACATACAATTTTCTTCGGTAGAAATAGAAATAGAGTAGAATAGACGTAGATAAAATGAAATAAAAGTTGACTTGGAAATAGAGTAGACATGCGGTGGAATAGAGTAGAAATTTAATTGCAGCAGCATGAGAGCGAGGTCGAATTGGTAGGTGCATCATTAATCTTAAAACTTATTACCTACGCACGATATACCAGCAATCTCTATCCTTGCACTAAAAAGGCACATCGAAGTTAATTCCAAAAGGGAAAGTTAGCACTTGGTCGCATCGAAGAAAGCACACGGAGAAGCTTTTAAAGGTAAAACTGAAGGCCATCCACGAAATAATACATATAAAAATTCTGACGGAATCTCAGGTAGAAATCCAACTCCCCCAGCAACCGTATGAAAATCGAAAACGAAGTCTCCGAGTTGCTCCTTGCAGACGGCCGCGCGAGATCGCGTCTCCAACAAAGACATGTTCTTCCCAGATATCATTGGACTGCGCTCGAAACGGAAAGCGAGTGAAAGGAAGGGCTGAAGCCTCGCACGCACCCCGGCAAGAAGGGCAAGGTTTCACCCCGTGAAATGCGTTGCTGGGCGCGTTGCAGCAGCGACCGTCGGCGAATCAGCGAGTGAGGATTGCAATAATGCTGCCGCCGATTCTGAACAACATTAACAGTGACATACTGACGCTGTACACGAATCCAGGGAGCGGGAGGAGCGTGGCAAGCCGCGCCACCAGGGGCCGTTATGCGGAGATCGGCGTCAAAAGGTAAACTTATCGCATGAAGGCAATTGTTAAGGAGGGCCGTTGCCCAGCCGCGGAACCGCGCGTTAATTGTTAATCGATGTGCCCGTCGTTAGTCGTTACACGCTCCCGTTGCAGTTGCCATTCCCGGCAGCTGCGTTTATTGATCCCGCCGCCATCACCACCATGGACCCTATGGTGAACCGGCGGAAATGGAAATTCTCCGCTACGTCCAGCTCCAACCACTGCACGCGCCCTGCTTTCGTACATATCGCACTATTCTCTCACTATTCTCTTCTTTTTATGGAGCTGGTAAATAAGTTGAGTCCGTTTCACGTGGGAGAACTTGTATTGGGAGAATGTAGCGAGAACTTGGAGCGTAGAGGATTTCAAGTAGGTAGGGGAGACCGGGGCTAGTTGACTAATTTTTTACATTCCTAATTTTTATAAATAGACCATTAGTATTTTGTTGACTTACTGCATACCAAAAGTTTCCAAATTTCATTAGGTATACAGGCATAATTTTGAAAATTGTTTTCATTGAGTCTAGGTTGTAGTTTTTATTGTATTTAGAGTAGTGAGACGAATAAGTCAACAGACCCCGGCTACGGGGTTAGTTGACAAATTGACTTGACATTTACTTTTCAGTTTTAACCCTTTGCATGCGAAAGGTGTATACTTACATATATACGCTGTCACAGTACATCAATATAATGTGAAAAACGTATACATACGCTGCCAATTCCATCAATATACATAGTACAACGCGTACATATGTATACTACGACCAATACATTTTTTATTTTTTTTTCACTCCTCCACAGTGTTATTTTTTTTTATTAATTATCATGGTCTAAGATACTGTAATTATTTTGTACTGGTTTGTTATGGTCTATTTGGAGGGCCTGAGAGTTTGAAGGGAGGATAGGGTGTCAAACTGGTAGGGTTGAGTTTGGAAGGATTTGTGGTGGGGGAAGTGGACTTGAGCAGCTAAACTCTTTGCCTCGACTGCATCTTGAGGAAAAAAAATGCAATTATTAGTAGTATTCCTATGCTTAGGCAAGTAACCCCGTCCGACATTGTTAACATGTTACGGGTCGTACGTACAAAACCTCCACGCACCGGATAAAATAAAATTCCGTAAATTATAGTCAAGGTATCACGTTTCCACAAAATATTCATGAAATAACATCAAGCAGTACTTACAATTAGTGGGCAAAAATTCATAAATAGTCAAAACGAAAATATTTACTTCCAGCCGACCTTTTTAGATTTTTCATTCTCATTGACAGACCACGCACGTTTTTGTCACGGCGACACATTAAATGGCAAGCTGGTCATTCATATGCTCCAATATTGCGAATCGCAGCATAATTTATTCCATAATACAAGAATTAAAGGGAATTAGTCAACTAGCCCCGGTCTCCCCTACATGTTAACGTTTTTGTATTGGTATTTTCTGTCGAGAGAGAGAGAGAGAGAGAGAGAGCGAGTGAGAATTGCGTTGCTTCATATTCTCAGTGAATTATCGAGCATGCAGATGAATCATCGCGTGACGACAAGATACCGCGGCGAAATGGGCTGTCTCGCGTGTCACCGCGGGAAATCGATTTTAATCAGCGGTTAATACGAAATATGATAGCAAAGTGGCCGCCGGCGCGGGAAGCCCTTCGGTTTATTCTTACGTAAGCCTCTTAAACGTAATCCGCTTGGGCCCCCGCGAATAGACCCCGCACGAGATTCATTTTTCCCCCTTGCCCTTCTTTTTCGGTGGAGACTCGTTTTCAAGGATAGGGTTCCTCGCGTGGAACCCAATTAGTTGGATTTCTTCCTCAAGCTTTGCACTAGAATGGTACTCTAAGTAGATATGCCAGTCATAAAGAATTTAGGTAATGAAGTACTCGGTGTTCCATTTATCCTATTTCGAGGAATATGCTTCACGCTCCATATACCTTATTCATTTCTTCGGTATCTCCCTTTATTGTGTACTCAGCAGGAAGCTCCAAAGATCGATGCCATTGCAGGATGGGATAGCGAAAGATGAACAATTTCCCTGCAACGCACGCCGTTTCATATCTATACATTGTATATCTACGATATATCGCGGTATGATGATTCATCGAGCAACGATGAGACACTAAACAGAAACTCTGTCGCGTTTAGTCATTTCACGGCAATCCGCCCAACACTCGTCTCCTTCTGAAAAATTTCATATGCCTTAGGTATGCTTGCCAAGTGCCAGCGAATCTGTCATGGAATGTCATTTAGAACCGTAGAGTCCATTGCGAGTGTTTTGACGAGTATCTTTTAATTAACGAAACGTCCACGCCACGTTCAGCACACTCGAGGAAAATAATTCAGTTCAGCCCCTAATTATTGAGCCCCCGGGTACAAATAAATTACTACACCAGAGATTAGAATACTATCGTGATAAGTAGCGTAGACCTTAGAAAATCACTCGAGCCAGGGAAGGAACGTCTTTTAACTTGGAGAGCACGTGATTCTATATAGTGTGCTGAATTCATCCCTAAAGCGATGGCCACCGATATACACCCTGTTCGGTTGGTTAGAATTCTAAAAGACAGTGGTTGGCAAATTATTCATTATATTTCCGACGAATTGCAAGACTCGTCGCGCAGAGCACGGTTATGATGAACAATGCTCGATGAAATCAAGGGCGGGTACTCGGCAAGGGGTCGTGTTAATGCCACTTACGACCCCATCGAGTTGACAGGGGCCAGTCGACGCGCGTACTCGCCCCTAATGCGGCTCTCGAGGCGTGTGCTCGCGTGTACGGTGCCTGAATCGCGCGAATGCACTGTTTTTCGGGCTGAAACAGAGAGTGGTCGCTTGAAAAATCGCGTGGAGAGGCTTGAGCGGAAAGGGAAACTTGAGACTTGGATGAGGAATGCTTGTAAAGACCAATCTGTTTATTCGTATCATGTACTTATTATTTAATCCTCCGCCTGACGCAATACCTCGCGCCAGACAACTCGTCCCAGGCCTGTACGCCTGTTGAACCATGATCAATCACGATGCACGTGCCCGTACATGTGCCATTTCCGCTTGGGGATATCGATCCCGCCTGCGTAATGGAGCTTTTCAAAAGGAACGATTGAAAAAAAGCCAGGGGAACATGCAGGGGTAACGCTAACGAATACAAAAAGCACTCTTTTTCCCCAGCGATTTTACAATCCTCTCGCTTATAGACCCCGCTGTTAATCAATGACTCTGAATCACGGATCACTCCTTTATCCTCGGACCCCTTTAAATCCTGCGATCGCTCGTAACCGTCTATCTGAATCGACCAGGTCCTGCAATTTTATCAAGTCGACCCGTTATTTTCTTATTGGGATCGTAAAGGTCCAATCCACGATCAGACAAGAATATCGTGTCTCACATGAGATTTTAATCTTATGGAACAATTATTTCATTACTTTATTATGCTTTAAGGGGGAGGCCTAGCTAGATATTTTCGAAAAATCAATTTCTGAAGTACAACATCTTGAAAATATTCCCTGTTATACGCGTGTAGGTGAGTAAGTATGTACGTGTTCCTCGGTGTAGCGTCAGACCCAAAACTTTAAACGACTAATGTTTAATAATAAAAGTTTATTGGTTTTTATAGTAAAAATTCGCAAAGAAGCATGTTGTTTTGACCGTTCTAGGTAGGCCTCCGCCCATAATTAAACTAGACTACAATGAGAGAAGTTGCCATTATTTACATTTAGTTGTTGCTGAGATTTTTCCCTCCTGATGGGAAAGTTTAATTTAAATCTCATCGTGGATTCGCGCCTTTAGAGTGAAATTAAGTAAGTATAGTGCCTATACGAGCTATAGTGACTTAGGTGTGAAGTCATTCAGCGGGGTCTTACCCGACACCCTGCTGGGTACTGGCCGCTAAACGTGCCACCTACTACCTCTTACAGGACTGTATTGAGAGAAGACCAGGACAAAACCGGGGCCTCAGGGCCTTAGGGCCCCGATTTTGTCCTGGACTTAGGGTCTTAGGGCCCCGGGTTTGTCCTGGTCTTCTAAATACAGTCCTGCAAGAGGCAGTGGAGGGGCACGTTTAGCGGCCAGTGCCCAGCAGAGTGTCGGGTAAGACCTCGCTGAGTGACTTCACACCTAAGTCACTATAGCTCGTATATGCACTATACAGAGGGAAGTTGTGAGCTTCACTCGCTCGTCCCTATTCTACGAAAGAAGATCGATCGAACTTTCGGCTGCTGCGACGAGGAACTAAGGAACGACGGAAGGGGACAGGGTTTGCTCGTTTCAGCGGAGCGTGTCAGGCCAGAAAGCTACTCGGTCTCATCGTGCGAGTAAATCGAGGAAACCACGCGAAACACGATACGCCACTTTCGTTCTAATGTTACGGGACACGTGCCAGGACAACCGTTTAATCCTGCGGTGGCGGTCGCCGCGGACTTTCCCTTTCATTTTCCGCGCTCCGATAATCGCTGGGAAATTGTCAGGCCCCGGCAAGTCGATGGAAAAGCTCAAGGAAAAAAGAAGAGGCTTGCTGTCTTCGGCCAGTGCCATCTTTAATCACGTATCAGAGGGTGAACCTCGAATCTAGAGCGCGAAACAGAGAACGATCAGAGTCGATCGATTTGACTAACAATAAGTTAATTAAGAAATATCGGGCCAACGCCCCAGCGTTATCAAAGCACAGGAAACTCGTCTATCATGGGAAGCGAGTTATTAAGTTATTCAACGGGAAATAATAATCATCGAGTGGAAATGGGATTTACCGCTGGAAACTGGTTACAGACCGAGGGACTGCAAGCTTTCTTTCTCACGGTGAGATAGCGAAATATTGTCATTTCTCGCTTGGAAGCCAGTTTTCCATGACTTTAACAATTAATTGGAAACACAATCGCTGCAATGACCCTATGAGATTACAGCTTTACATGGAAGTTTCAAAGGTGATGGAAAGAATTGTATTATTATTATCATTATTACTACTACTACTACTAACGGGTGGACACCCTTTCGTTACATAAAGTAAAAGTGCACGATGGAAAAGCGAGGTTATAAGCTATGATATACCTAATTATAATTATAATTATAATATGTCAGGGGAGTCAATGAGATTATTTAATATTTTGAAGGCAAAGAATTTTGCAATATTGCAACATTTATTTAGCCACTACACTATACCCCGAACTGACTGTTGAATTCATTTAGAATTTCAGCTTCTTTTCCCCAGTTTCACTTCGACATCGACGCCTCGATATTTTCGCAGCCGAAAGGATAATAATATCAATGCGACCCCCCTCCAGGTTGGAAGGATTCTCCGAGTCGAACCGTGGACGAGGGAAGCCCCATTTCCACGGTGGAAATCGAGTCGTCTAGAAATCCTCCAGGGAGGGCAAGATTTCCTCCTTTGCCGAATATATCGGCTGACTGTCGTGGTCCTTTGAAACGTCGCGAAATCCATCGAATCCTGGGGACAAAGTCCTGGTCTCTCGTCAAAGACGGACAGCCTCGGCATTATGGCTCGCTTTGATAACGTTTTCGTCGGGGGTCAGGTACAAAGCGACGTTTGTACGCTGGTTGGAACAAGCCCGGCGAATCGGTTAATTTCGACGCGGTTCCAATCGCGATCCTGTCTTTGCTGGAGACAAAGAGGCGGCCGAGATGAGCCAGCTGGGTCAATTAAGCGGAATTGTTTGCATCTGTACCGCGGATTTCGTCCGGGCTCGAACAGCTTGTAGCTTGGACGCTGCGGTGGGTGGAAATGTTAAGTCAGGCCTTAGGAGGAACATCCTAACAATGTCCCTTTCGTTTTTATTCAAATCCGTACAGATACACCCGTTCGAAGTTCGCTTGATAGGAACACTCTCCAGACTACAATCTTTTAGGGTTTAGGCCCACTCAGCGGAATAAATTTACCGATTTGCCGATTTGCCGATTTGCCGATTTGCCGATTTGCCGATCTACCGATGATCTTCATGATTGCCGAGTAATGAATTCTGCAGTTTCCTCGAGCCCCAAGGTTCGTCCTGTCCAGAACGATGCGCTCCATCTCGCAGGAGGGGAAATACGAATTCCTCGAGGGAGGATAAAGCTGACGAGCCCCAGCTCGGTGACAAATAGACAAGAAACGGGAATCAGCCACTATCTAGACGAGGCTGATCTCGAATCGATCACGAGCGTAATCCTGCTCTGCCATTAAATTCTCTTTCTCGAGGAAAGAGGGATCCAACGACGTGGATGCAACCACCCTTGCCACTGGACAGAAATCGGATTCTCGATCTCGCGGCGGTGTATGGGAGAAGCCATTCCATCGGAATCGGGGGAAATCGAGTTTACTTGGAGAAGAATCGATCCGTTGTTTGAAACTCTTAGAACTCGGGCGTTCCCGCGATGAAATTTTGTTGCAGGCATACGTAAAATTCGATCAGCCTCTTTCTTCAGCGACAGATCTCAGAGAGGCTCGAGAGAAATATGGTTTCGCGACCGCGTGCATTTTTGTTTTGTAAAACGAGTCTCGGGTAGATGGAAGTTGGAAGATACGATTCTACAGGGTGTAGAATGTAGATGGTTATTTGAAAGTTAGGGACATGGTTTCTGTGAGTTGGTACGTCCGGGTAGAGTTGTAGGAAATACAGTTTCGCCTTTAGAAGTCGATGCTTGTTCCTGGTCAGCTGTTTGCTAGACAGAAATTAGATGCACCCTGAAGAAAAGAAAAATGAAATTTCTGCACCCGTGGAGTCGAGCTGTAATAAGAATTTCCGCGAAAGCCCAATATGCACGGTGACGTGAGATGGACAGAAAAGGGCAAACGATTCACCTTTGATCAACCACCGTTCCGCGGGCTCCGCAATTATGTACCCTTTAATTACTATATTTGGCCAGCCCGTTTGAACCGAGCAATTTCCAGACAGAAATATCTGTTTCGTCAAACGATGGCTCTGCAGGCTTTCCCTGAGTTTATCAAACCGACAGAAAATACAATTTCCTGTAGCATCTTTCATTAAAAATTCTTTTTTAAATCCATCTGAATTCTGCAATCAAAGAATTACTTAACTAGATGAACACTCTGCTTGTATAGCGTTGGAGTGTGATTAAAAGTGTATTCTCTCCACTTGTAACTGTGATGAGAAGCCTGAGCGGAGACGATGAGGAGTGATGGACGAGGATTAAGTACGACGGTCCTCGCGAGCGATTATACGCGAAGTAAGACTGTAAGAGTCATGAATTTTGGAAAAGATTAAATTCCAAGCCTGTTAATTCCCTATCAACGTCCAGGGGGTCGCTGAAGAGAGGACAGGCTCGACCTAACTACTTTACGTCCTCCAGTTGAGTCTGGAGTTTTTCATAAAACTTGCAGGGTAGGTAACGAAAGATATGACGAGGGAAAATCGTGGCAGGATGAATCCAGTATTATTACCCAACGTTCTTATTGTAGTACTCCTCAGTATTCCTTCATATTCTTTAATATTCGCCCACAGTCTTCACTCTTCCACGGGATATCCGAGTAGCCTTTAGTGCACTGTAACTTTCCAGTTGCAACACCTCGTGGACCGTTTTGAATGCGTACTTACTCGGTGGAACAAGTGAGCCATATAACGGGCGACGTCAGTGACACAGGTAGAAGAGTCGAAACAGAGCGTGGAGGTACTTAGCGGGCAAAGTGTCGCGTGTTACATCGAGTAACTTAAGCTCACTTTGCTGCTCCCAGCGAGTAACCCAAGAGCCGCTCTTTGGCTTCGGTTTCGCTCCGCGAGAAACCAGATAGGCTGGTGGCCAGGGAATCGCACTTTGGCTGCCTTGGACGCAACCCTTTTCTTCCTCCCTGCTTCCTTCCTTCGACCATTCTCTCTCACGTTTCCTGCTCCTCTTCCTTGTCGCGCTTCTCGCTCTTTCCGCGCGCATTCATATGCATCTGACCGTTGCGAAGCGTTGTTGTCAAAGAAAATTAGTCTATGCTCCTTGAAAGCTGTACTTGCGTACGAAGCCAAAGTATCCCTTTCTTCCCTTCCGCTAGACGTTAATTCGAGCAATTTCCTTGGACGAACCTCGCATCGTAGTCGCACTGTCCCTGGCCGCGTCCTATGAAAAACCGAAGGGGAAGCATCCTATTAGTCTTAATGCAAGAGAGTGCTTTCCTCGGAGAGCGCTTTCTTTCTTCCTCGGCGTGGTAGATCTTGACAGGCTCGTTGCTCGACGGTAAAAAGTCAAGCTCCCTTGCTGCAGGAAACGTTGGACAGAGTATTTTCGACCGTTGCATCACCGTTTCCGGTATAGCCAACGTGACGTCGGGTCGGCGCTTTTTCTCGAATCTCTTAAATTATTCGACCACCACAGTTCCGGGTCCCCTGTTGCGCGCCAAACGTCGCCGTTGTCTTTAAGTCAGCTTGGAAACGGAGCGAATTGTCCACGCGGGTGGGCGGCATCCCCAAACGGACAACAGAATTCGGGAGTCTCAGTCCTTGCGACTCGTCCCCATCTTTCTTCGCCTTTTGCTCCGCGAAATTACATTCCGAGGGAGCTGATTTCCCTGAAGTAGAATTCTCCGCGCGAGCCTGACGAATTCCATGCACTGAAAGCTTTCGCATGCATCTCGCAAAAAGGAAAGTACGAGAAACGAGCGCGCAACCGTCGTTCTACGCCGCGACGTTAAAGAAAACGATGAACGAGATGCAGACAACAGCGTCCTGGGGTGACATGACAGTGATACTTGGAAAAAAGTTTGAAATTAATACTCCCAAATATCTGTATGTACTTACAAGTTACAAACAACTATCATACTAAACTTTATGTATTTTTATTGATATCAACAGTCCATTCTATTAACCCTTCGTGGTCACACGGGGTGTAGGTATCGCAACCCAGGCAAATTTTCTTTGCTCGCAACTATTTTTTCAACTACAAATTTCATCATATCAAAATTTAGATTTTTAGAAAGAGACTATCGGAGCATGATCGTACTAATATTGCGAATATACAATTATCACTTTAAACTTTCCGTCAAAGAACAAGTCTCAGTGTGAATTTATTTCTTTGTAATTACCTAATTGAAAAAGAAATGCTTTATTTTCGACAAAAACGACTGCGCTTAGTACCCTTAACATCTCGTTAGTAGATCAAAGTCTTCCTTCGTCCACCTTTCTTGTACCCTTTCTTGAAAGCATCTTGCAAGAAGATTGTCCAAGCTTTTCTCCTGGTACATTGGACTTTAGGCGAGACTTCGAATCAGTATTCTCGTGGAGGACACGCGATCTCGTTCTGCCTCCTTACGAGAAGGAAATTAATTGTCTTGGCGAGAACAAGGGGGAGCGAATCAGCCAACGGCTTCCGCCAATATCCGTTTCTGCTCGTCGGAAGGAGGACGCCTCTTCCGGTCGATTTAATCTCCACCCGCGGAGCCGCGCGATTTCCAGAGTGCTGATAACTCGGTTAGGAAGTTGGACTAATAGAAACTTTCTCGTCCGCGGTGCTCCTTCATCGCAAATACGAGCGAGCCAATGTAGTTAGCGACCGTGCCACGGATTACGGCGATTCCCCTTTTTTCCCCGGAGACGGCCATTTTATCGCATCGTCGTTCGCTGGTAATATTGTGTCGACTGTAATCAAGCGTGATGGAGCAAAGCTGAACTGATGGCAAGCTTTACGAGGGTAGAATTTGCTTAACCGGTTAACTGGCACGGTCCTTTTCACTATTCGGGCCCAAACTGGTACCATCGAATAATTAAGTGAATCACACAAAATTTGGTATACAGGGGGTTTTTTGAGTCGCTGAACCGATTCCGGGGGTAATTTTTTTCATCTGAGTTTGTCAATTCTTTACTAAACCTTTTTTTATTTGTGAAGTTTTCTTGTCTATAATTCGATTGCAGCAGTTACCTTTTTCAATGCCACCCCCAACCCCTGAAAAATAAGGGTTTAGGGGTTTAATTTTTTAGTTTTTTTATTTTCTACGAAAAAGTTTCGAATAATTTTATACCTGAATTCTTCATCCATAAATTCCACCGCAAGTGCTTTTTTTTATCCGCGACCCCAAAAACCCCTATATACAATTTTTCTATATCCCGATAGTATTTCAATATTTGGCGGTCATTTTGGTTCGCCATTTTGAGTCTGCCATATTGAATTTTACAATTCCAATGCCAAATTCAGATTCAGCGACCCCAAAAACCACTATATACAATTTTTCTATATCCCGGTAGTATTTTAATATTTGGCGGCCATTTTGGTTCGCCATTTTGAGTCTGCTATATTGAAATTTAAAATTCCAATGCTAAATTCAGATTCAGCGACCCCAAAAACCCCTATATACAATTTTTCTATATCCCGATAGTATTTTAATATTTGTCAGCCAATTTGGTTCGGCCATTTTGTGTCTGCGAAATTCAGATTCAGCGACCCCAAAAACCACTACATACCAAGTTTCATTCAAATCGATTGAAAAACAAAAAAGTTATTCCATTTGATCATATATGATACATTGCCAGAATTGGCCAGATTTTTGTTTCATCATATATGATACATTGCCAGTTAACCGGTTAAGGAGAACGGAGAAACCGACGATGTCGTTCGTTTCTGTCGGTGCTTCCTCTACGAAATTCCTTGTTTTCGTGCTGTGCAATAGTACCGATGGCTAGGTAACGTTTCACTCGGGAATATCTCGGTGAAAGACTAATCAACAAGGCTTTCAGTTTACTTGTTGGAAGATAGGAGAAACGGATGCTTCAGATACGTGTATATAGAAAGTAATTTTGGCAGCCGAGCCGAGTTGAACGGATAAAAATATTTTAAATGCAAATTCAATAAAATTCTTTTGCTGGTGATAGTTATCCAGCAGTACCTACTTTGATATATCATTAACATTACCACCTGCTTTGCGCACACTTTCCAGTGACAAATGAATGGTAGAAAATGAGCGAAACCTTCGGCTAACAACGTTCAGTCACGGGAAACGGTTTCACGCTCGATGTGAGAGGAAAAGAGGATTAGAAAAGTTAACGGTTATGATGATCGCTGACCGGAAAAATATGTACACGCTGTCGCTTGTGCCTGCATTTTCTCTTGGAAAAAAGACTTTTACGCTTCGCAGAAGATAGATACGTTCAAAGTCGCTGAATCGAGTAATTTTATTCATCTTCTGTCTTCTCCTCGTCCCGAGGAAACTTGTGCCACAGGAGAACACTGATGCATAACGAAACATCATGTCTGCTCAAAGATAGTCTAACGCCCTAACAGCACCTTCGCGAAGGAGTCTCGAAAGGGCAGCAGTTAAAGGGTTAAAGATCGCTATAACACAAGAAACTGAGGGGCACGAAGGTGGAAAAACTTGGTTTTCCTCGACTAGACTCATATTTGGCGAAATATGATTGCGAGCAACCGGCTGGGAAACGCCTTCATTGAACGGCGTTTCCTTTTACGAGCGTCTGGCGTTATTCCGCTCGCTCGTCGGTCGTTTACGCTCGATCGCTTTGATCGTTTGCTCGGAATGGGCCTAGCCTTGATTCTCGTCGAGCCTGCTTGGATTTTACTCCGGCTCCAGAGGGTGTAAAGGAATCATTAGAGCAAAGAAACACGAGGCTGCCGCCAAAGTAGTGAAATGGTAGGGGTAGTGCTTTTAGAGAAGTAGGAGTTTCGATAGAAGAGAGTTCAGAGATGTCTCACATACTTAGAAGTGTGAGGTTTTTCGAATCGTGCTCTTTAGTGTAGGAATAAAGAAACGCTCTAATTTCTTACGCACCGCTCGCGAAACATCCCTCGTTTGCATGTCGTCGAAGGGGTGTAAGAGGGTTCTTTTTGATCCTGAGAATTTCTTTGAACCTTCCCTATACCTTCTGGGACTTGAGAGGAGGAGACGCGTTTGTTGGCTGGATGCTCGCGCGAGAACGCATCCCTGGTGCATTTTTAACCTCCCTCTATTTAATTAAATTATTCCCCTTGGGAGCAGAAATTAATCTCTCGTCACCGCTGCAGTTTGTCTTTTCGAAATACAACCTCGGGGGTCTGTTGAGAGAGAGAGAAGACAGTGTTTTTTAGCGGTCATATTTGATCCTCGATTGACTAAGTGCTGTTCACAGTCATATGGTTTGTAAGAAGCACACGTCCGGTGAAAGGGAGAAGGTTTCTTCCGAATACATACTTACATACTTTGGTGTCATCGTGCCACACGCCCTCGTTGGCCACGATTCAAGTTGTCGCAAGAATACGAGTCATTATTGGCCACAGTTCAATATCAGCGTCAAGAGGAATCGAATCACTGAACAGAATCGAAATGATAATAATATTCAATTTGTCCGAATGCGAAGCGTTGTTCGCACGATGAAGCCCTCTTCCAGTAGGTACGCTTCATAACGCTTGCCTCACTTTCCCATTACTTTCCACATTGGTCGTTGCACAGAAACACGCCAGTCATTCGCTCGCAATTCTATACGTAATGCACACGAAAGTGAAATATCGAACGAACAATTTAACGATTTCCCCCCACGCCGCGACGCCAGACTCGCGACAATTAGCCTCTTTCCTTCCTCCCCCCGTGGACTGCGACGAATTAACATCTTCAGACAACGAGACTCGCGGAGGAGGCGAGGCGCAGCTGTAAGGGCGCCCAAAGGAGACGAGAGTTCCTTCTGACGGGTTGGGTTGCTGCTCCTTTGAGACCCCGTCGAGCTAGAGTGCTAGAGAGTAGAGAGCCCGCTCCTTTGAGACGCGCATGCCTCGAGAAGAAAGCTACGGCGAGTGGCCCTGCTACGAGCCACGCGTATCATCCCCCGGTGCAAGCCCCGATGCAAGGCCGCTCGTTAATACGTAAAAATCCCTTTTACCCTTACGAGCCAGCCGCTGGACCACGTGTCGAGAACCGACAGTCGTCATGGCAACCCCCGTCCGATCTCGCAGACGACGAGCACCGTCCTCGTCGCCCGAAATCAGGAACGTAACTTCCGCCTCGGCGGCCCTTTGTTATTTTCGGCTGGCCGCTGGCAATTTGACGCGTGCACGCGTACGTACCTAGTGCATCTGGTGGCTCCGATGGGACGAGGGACGAGGGACGCGATCCCCTGGTGCTCCATTACGATTCACAGACTCACAATCAGCGTAACGGTCGTGCGAACTTTCTCAACACTGTTATTTTAGGTAGCTATGCTTGAAGCTTTTATGATGAGTTTAGAGGGTAGTTGAGCCCTCGGGGGCTCAGAATCACTGCTTAAGGCAAGAATCCTATTCTTAGGAGCTAAAAACTAGCGATTCGATTCATTTGAAATTTTCACTATGTTTTTATGCATCTTTGAAGAAATTGTCGTTTTTATTTTACTAATTTTTAATAATAAACGTGGGAGTTATACATGATCGACCATCACGCCGCGCAAACTTCGACGTCATGCTGGTGTGCATGAAGAAAAATGAAAGGGCGTTTTACTTTATATGTACATACGGTGGTAGTTTTCCCCGAAACATCCCCTTAAGTTCTTGCATTCTTGAGACTGTATCAACGAAACAACATTCTGACTCTAACGAGCTTGAAAAATAACGCAGCCGTCATCGAGATGTTCGAGGACCGTCGGGTATCATTTAACGAGTTGGTATCAACGGGCGAGACGCTGTTGCGTCACGGAATCGACGTGGACTTAACGAATAACGACACTCCGTTACTGTCTACTAATTATACCGGTAATCCGTTACTCGTGTAAAGCGATTCCGGATGCTCGGACCTGTACGACGCCACTCTTAATTAACGATCTCATTAGAGGCTCGAATCGTTCACCCAAAAAGCCTCCCTAATGACCTCTTTCGCGAGCGCGCTGGGAGCAGTGCCCCAATTTTTCTCCTCTCCATCGTTTCGGCAATTTGTTTGTCACCTGGTACATGTCTCGGCGTGCCCTGTCGGCCGCCCAGGACAACAGCCGCGGGCCTTTGACGCGTCGCTGCTAAACGGGGACAGAGCGCGGCGCGGCGCGGCGCGTCGCAGGCTGATTGCGCCACTCGCGTAGATGCATCAGAACCCAGAGAATAATTGGCGCGGTTCTGCGTTCCATTTAGCAACGAGCACGGCAGTTTCAAACAGTAGGCATTATGCATTTGGCGCAAAGTTTGTCGCAATCCCGCCGCTTGGAATATCGGATGGAGGGTTGTGTTGACGTATGCAAAGTCGGTGGCTGCCACCCCCTACACGTCCAGCTCTCCATTGTCCTCTGCGTTTGACAGTTGGACGGGCCTGTCTCGGACCTTGTCTGCAGGATGCCGTCTCGCTTGTGCCCTCGACGCCTCGACACACCTCCCCGGGCTTTCCATGGAGTTCCGGTTGATTTAGAAATTGAAGGGAAGTTGGGACGCGGGGATGGGTACATTTGTAATTAAAATTAATTTATGAGTGGATTCTGCGGGGATGGCAACCGCGGAGGTTTATCTTATACCTTGAGCTTCCGACTCGGGGATAGGAGTGGACATTAAGTTTCATTGAACTTTTTAATCGAAGCAATAGCAATCGCTTGCACCAGTGTTTTCGCCCGGGCTGTTCGAGTGGAAACAAAGCAAACGCGAGACATTTCCGTCTCATTTACCCGGAAAGACTGCGAGAAAGCGAGCGAGGGGGTAGGTAGCGAAGGAAGACGAGGCACAAGTGCCTCCAACCGTCCAATTCGATATTGCGCCAAGCTACCGGGCACGCGAACCGCAAACTCGGCTGCGGAAGCGTTCTCGGTCAGGTTGCCTGCCGCGCTGCTTTCAAACTCAGACATAAATGCTTCTTGTCGCTGGTCGGAGCACCTTCTCTCTCAGGGGACAATGGAGGCTCTGCAAACGGACCTTTGTGTCGGCGTAACTTCCATCAAGTTTCTCGAGAGCATAACCGCGAGTCTGATAACCGCAAACTTTCCTAATTGATTCCCGCGAATCTTCCCCGAAGATTATGCTTGGAAGACCAACCTTGCTTCCAGAGGTCTAGATGCACGTGGCTCGTACTCGACGCGCCTCCAATTGGAAACTCCGCGGAAAGTGACGTTTCAAGGGTGTTTGAATTTTCGAAGCTTTTGCGCAGCCTCTCGGCACTTTTCAACCGCGTGTTTCCCGTCTAATTAAATCGATACAGGCGGAAGCGGAAACGGTGCGCCGCGCGCGCTCGAAAACTTCGGCCAGTCAATTAATTCGCGGGGGCTGAATTAGTGAATGACGTCCGGCCGGTGGTGTTGGCTGGTGGGTATCGCGCGCCTCGGGGAAAATCGATACGTCGCGACGTAACAAATCGTCCGTTGATGCGCGGAGCTGCATTTCGATGGCAAAAGGAAGAGCGGACTCGGTGCGCGGGTGTCAACGCTGTTTTCCACGACGATGATTTATGCCGCGCTGGTTCGAGACGAGGGCCCCCTTTGCGCGCAGCTGGTGACACAGGGCGAACTGATTTCCATTCGAGAATGAAGAGCGAAGTTTCCCTGTGAATTTTCAGGCAGGCGGGAACTTGGTGATTTCATAATAGCCTGTTCAGTTGTTTCGTTATTTAGTTGTTTAAAAGTCTGGGTATCCAGCTCACCGAAGCATCACGTTCGTGGCGCGATCAGCTGACGGGACGCTCTGTTGTAAACTGGGTCGCGAGATTGCGGGTGGAAAAGAATAATGCGACTGTCCACGGCACAGGAAATTACGCTCTTCCTAGCATTATTCGCGACCAGATTACTATCCTCGCCAGAGCGGATAATGAGTTTCCTAGAAGCTCCTTGGACCTTGTGCTCGAATATACAGACTTAGGAATGTCCGAGCGGCAACGTGAACTCTTGACAATGATCGGGGGGTGACGCCACGTTACTTAATCGCCCACCTAATTTTCAATAAGTGGTAAGCAACGATTGATCGCTTAACAAGGCGAAACTAACGTAGTGGATGATTTCTTTGTTACAGGAGCGATGTCTTCCTGGAGCCATATCTGCAGCAGCATGGAACCGTTCAGGTTGTCAGCTCGCCAAGCACGCCGCCGCCAAATCCGCTTCAACACCATCAGCTTACGCAGCTACATCATGTACAGGTGAGTTAAACAGTCTTCGTACGCATTCGAAGTGACAGCTTTTTCGGCTTCATTCAGGACCTTGTAGCAAGAGGGGTGCAATAGGGTGGAAGTCTTACCCTACGTAAAAACTTTGGACAATATATTCTTATGTTTAGGAGTAGCTGAAGTGAGTGAAAGATTATAGAAATTATGAAAATTCAACAGATTATGGCCATATTTTAATTTACACATTTACATTTATATTTGATACTTTATTAAATTTATTGTTCGCAGAGGCTCAGACATCAGACCGTGTCTGTTTCCTGCTGTGAGGGTAGAATTTTTAATGTTAAGTCAAAGCAATAATTTTCTAAACAGTTTTTTCTAATTTACTCCAAGTTGGTAAAGCTGGAGCTGCACCCCTCTTGCTGCAGGGTCCTCAATTTCGAACGGAGGAGGCGCCCCCGTCCTCCGCGCAGACGGATCAAGCCATCGAACCAATTGAAAAATCGCGGCCGTCGCGGAATACTTTCCGCGGCGAGCAATTAAGGGATTCGCAATTAGCTGCAACGGTGTTCAGCACGCGTCGCACGTCCTCGTTTAATCCGTTTAATCCGAAACGCCGTTGCGTGTCAGTCTGCATTTCAAATTAAATTACACTCGAAACTCCGGCACGCGGCGAACCCCTTCGCGAAATCCTCTTCAACCCCCTGCGATACGTCTCCGTTCGTTCCTGCGAAAAAAATAGGGGAGCCCGAAAAATTGAAAATGTCATCCCGCCGCGCGGCGCCGCGCCGTGACGATACTTTGCGCCATCTTCATTTCAAACGAGCGTTCATGAACATTCAGGTGTGTCACTTAAAACAATGGAATGGAAGAATTAGAAATCGGAGGCATTAAAATGGACTCGGTGTTCGCTATGTAGGTATAGGTAACAGAAAAGGCCTTTTAATCTCTATATGCGCAGGGTAATCGATAAACGATAGGTACTCGAGAGCCGTAAACGCGCGCGATATCGGCAAGTGTGCCAGTGCGTGTCGAGATAAATAAAATTGAGCGTCGACGACGGCCCCCCGCGCTCCTTTCGCCCCGTCGACTCGAGGTAATCCAACGGCATCCCTCTAAATACCACGGGTAAAAAGTGCAGAAGGGTCGTGGGCAACGACAGCTCTCGTTTCCATTGGCAGCGAAGCGGACGCTGACGAATCGCGGTGAAAAAAACGTTGAAAAGGAACGCTGACGATTGGGGAGAGTCCGACCCCGATCGGTCAACATCGATCAGGTCGTCGCGTCGGAGGAAACACGGAAGGTGAAACGCTCGATCGAGCTGTTTTGCAGCTAATCGCGCACGATTATCTCTGACAAAGCTCGCACGATTTCGGCGACCGGGGCAGAGGCTGGTGGAAACTAGAATAGGTAAATATGGTAAAAACGAGGACTGTATGAAGAAACGGTTCGTAGTGACATAGGCGCGCGCGTTCTGGTTCATGCAAGTTAGTGGAGTATTCCAGGAAATTTCGAGCAAACAGGTTTCCGAAAGATCCCCTTTGTGCGCGCCGCGCGCCGTAATCCCCGCTCCGTATTCCTTTTCGTCGCCATAAAACCGTGCGGACGGCCAATTTCGGTATGCAATCGCGAACAAGTGGACAAAGTCGCAGGTACGCGGGCCGCGCCTACGAATATGGAAATCACGGTGGCCCTTAAGCCGCAATTCCGAGGGTGTAAATCCCCCCCCCCCGCCCCCTGGTCCTCGTACAATACACTAACGCCGCATTATAGTGTCGCGCGGGAACCAGGCGAACGGTTATCTCAATTTCCAGTCGACCCTCCACTCGTTCGTTTATTTAGTACCTACCTAGCTGGTCATTTCTAATCGTGCCTCCGACTTTTTCCATTTTCCGTTTAACATAGGTAGGGGAGACTGGGGCTGGTAGGCCAGTTTTTCAGTTTTTGATTTTTAATAAATTATGTGGACGAAATATCATTAAACCGGTTAGTATATTTGATAGGGCATACATTTGGCTATCTGATTAAATTATTAAAGTTGACTAAATGTGACAACAATTAAGGCATTTTAATGTTTTTCGTGGTCGGGGTTGGTAGACTAACAGTATGGGGTAGGTTGACTATAGGTGCAATCAGTGAAGAAAATATTGTTAGCAACTTATCTGAATGGTAATAAAATAGCACAATGTCACGAGAGTTGTTTCATTATAAAATATTTATTACTTTTTAATAATAAATAACAATTTAAACCATCACTGGGGTTGGTTGACCAGCTTACAAGGGAACACCGCGAACCCGGACTCTCCGATTGGAACGCAACTTTGTGGGTTCTTAGAGTGACTGAAAACCAGAACAACGGTGTGCTTCATTTGGGCCCTATCGCCCTTTAATGGGGTGGAAACTAACCTCAAAGTCAAATTGGCACTTCCACTTTTTCGCGTACAACTCTCAAAGTACAACAGACAGAAGAAAATGTTTCGAACAAAAGTTTAATGGTGCAATAGGCGCTACAAACTTCCGTTAACAAAATATTTGAAAAAGTTTTTTTTCATTAGATATTTTTAGTTTTAAACTCTTTTCAAAATTTTGTTAACGCAAGTTTTCAACGCTTATTGTACCATTAAACTTTTGTTTGAAACATTTTCTTCTGTCTGTTGTACTTTGAGAGTTATACGCGAAAAAGTGGAAGTGCCAATTTGACTTTGAGGTTAGTTTTCGCACCCTTAAAGGGCGATAGGGCCCAAATGAAACACACCGTTGTTCTTGTTTTGAGTCACTCTAAAAACCCACAAAGTTGCGTTCCAATCGGTGAATCCGGGTTCGCGGTGTTCCCTTGTTAGTCATGTAACCCCGAACGTTATTAGTCAACCAGCCCCGAACGATCATTTTGACTTCAATACTCTATATAACCTTTAATTATTTATGTAAAATCAAAAATGCAGTCTCAGTAGGTCGTTTGATAAACAAACTTTAAAATAGTCCCTTCGCATTAATTCTACTGTAACTATATAGAGCGTGGAAACATAAAATCTTTAAGAAAACATATTTACTTACATAGCCAATTTTTCGATAAACGCTGGTAACTGCCAAACAACGTGTAATGGTGGTGTCGGAAACAAATGAATGACATAGTAGAAGTGACTTGTTTCTACAGAAAATCGCTCCGCAGTAGAGCACACGTTAGTGAAAAGTTATTAACAATTAGTCAACCTACCCCTGGAGCCAACCAGCCCCGGTCTCCCCTTCCCCTAGGTATCTTCCGATTACCTCCTGTCTCTGCGATGCTTGTTTCAAGTTCCAAGTGAATTTCCACGTGCTCTGTGTCTGAAAATCTAAGGGAAAGCAGAACGGAATATTGTACAAGTCTGTTGAAAAGCGATTGGAGAAATTTCTTTTCACCGGAACGAACTCCTTAATGCCGTACACCTCGCGGTAGAGAGTAGTTGCACGGCATAGAACTCGTTCCGTTGATAACGGGCCATTCTTAAATTACGTGATGGTAATTTTGGCGATTTCTAACCCCCCCCCTCTCCTAGTATAAAAATTCGTAAGATTCACCCCCCACTTACTTACGTAAATTCTTTTAAAGGTTTATACAATTCATTTAACTCGATTTCGCGTAAGCGATGAAAGGTGTTTTATTAACCCCCCCAGCAGAAAAAAATCCTTTCGTAATTTAAGGACGATCTCTAAGCAATCACGTTCTTTAATCGATCCGCATTGTTCCAGAGCGAGGAGTCGCTGTCCTCGGATGGCTCCGCGACCTCGGGTGGATCTTCCAGCTCCACGGAAGATTCTGGCAGCGAGGTCGCCTGCGACATCACTCTGATCGAGAGGCTTATACGCTCCCATCCGATCTGGTTCCTTCCTGGCATCCAAAGGGCAGGCGCCTTCCACTTGTTGCAAGGCAAAGAGGAAGGGGTGAGTGCACTTGAGCGAATCGATTAGGCGTAAGAATATTCCCGCTCTGACT
Organism: Andrena praecox; assembly: GCA_963932275.1. Lineage (NCBI taxonomy): Eukaryota > Metazoa > Arthropoda > Insecta > Hymenoptera > Andrenidae > Andrena > Andrena praecox. The sequence continues at coordinate 295,607 of OZ010734.1, forward strand.
TTCGCCGAGCGTCCAGGAAGCTCACCGTCAAAGCGCAAGGGCTTGGGAGCAGGCAAAACGGCCATGGGTAAAAGCGCACCCTTGCGGAAAACTTCCTCTAGCATCGCCATAGTCTTTGCAGCGAGAGGATTCCCAGCTTCACCACAAGGGAAGTCGGTTTTCCCATCGGAGCGATGTTGGTTTATTGGAAATCGCGATAGTACCTATACCGTGTCACGAGCAATCACGATCATTGTCGCGAGAGACACCGCGCGTTTTGTTGAAGTAACAGTCAAGTCTCCATAGTTTTAGATACATTAAACACCCGACACCGTCCAAAGGCTCAATGCCCCTTCCCATTGACCGACCCTTTGGCTTGAGCAATTTCCAGGCAGTCGAAAATTTACAACTACTTAGGGACCGTTACCCTCGCGAGGTGCAACGACGAAGACGACGGACAATTGCACCCCGTGTAATAAATAACGTCTGAAGGAGCTGTTGAAGCGAACGGGGCAGAGGGAAAGCCCCGACGAAACAAAGAGTATGAAATATTGCACGAGCGATTGTGTGACCCGGGGTGTCCCATGGAAAAACCGCCCGGGCACACCGCTATACCTCGTTCACTGCAATCGCGTATTGTTCTTCTCCCGAGGACAAATGGCGGGTGGGGAATTTGCAATTGAAATATTTCCTCACTTTATTAGACGATTTTTATGGTAATATTGGCTTAGTGTGCTCTGTCGCGTAGTATTGTCCGAAGCTTTGTAATCGAGCACACGTCTTCGACATCGATTTATTAAAAACCGAGGGCTTACAGTGCCGCACAAAAGTATCGAGACACCCTTTAAAATAGAATAACTTTTTTTAAATTGGTCCGCCCGACTTGCTTCATCTCTCCCAGAGGAATCAGATCCGTTTTATATCACGCATGCTTTAACTAAACAGTTTAAACCACGCTGCACAGTACAATGCCCATATTTCCACTCGTTCCTGTGTTCGTATAACAATTTTATAGTTGTTCGTTAGACTACGTGTCTGCGGTATCGCACACACGGGGGCAATTAGCGGTCTAGTTCTGCCGTTAAAACGATACGATCGTTCCCGTCCCAAGGTATCTCTCGATGCATCAGCCATTTGGCAACTCGCGCAGGGAGCATCGGCTTAATATGCAGTAAATGCAGGCGGCAGACGTTGCCCCGACGAAATACGGCGGGCTTAAGCTTCTGGCGGCATTCCAGACCGCGATCTCCCCGAAAATACGCATAACAAGTGGCATTGTTAGCATACTGTCTCGTAAAGGTGTCCACCCTCCGCTGCTCTCGCTCCATTTAAATATTTCTCCGCCCGCGACACGCGCGGTATGTACCTACCTACACATTTGTCGGTGTTCGTGCGACAAAGTAGAGTCGGTCGCTTTTTTTCTACAGGTGGAAAGGGAGGCTTCGATCAGGGCCAGATACCCGTAAAGAAGATAAAAATAACCGAATAAAAGAATTAGAACGAAATTTTTCTATTTCATTAATTATGTGGCCCTAAAAAAGTCATATATTTCTTTGTTTCATTTATTCTTCATTTTATTTTCTTTATTATCGTTATTATTATCCTTTTTGCGGGCCTTTTTTAAATTGTTTGGGGCCCCACAATATTTCTTGCATCCGACCGCGCCGCAGGCTTTGATCAAAGGAGTTGTGAACGTATCCATTTCAATACACCAAGCGAGTCTAGTCTCCCTCGTCCCTAATGTTGATATTGCGACGAGAACAGTCTGCAGTCAGACCAGCTTGATAAATGCAGTGTCCTGCTTGCTCTGTCGCAGACAGAACTTAAAGCTCGTAGAAGTAAGTAAATGAAACGTGGAGATAAAAACGGGGATCCTACTTGGGGGACCTGATGGGAGAAGCAGGATTGCTTCTAGTTCTTCTGCTCCGATCGATTCAACTATCCAAGCCATTGACAAATTTCTTCTCCCTGAAGCTAATATCCAAATGGCTGTCCCTTACGAGCCATCGCCGCACGATTTATAACCGGGAATAGGGCGCCTCCTCGTCTGAAAACAGGCTGATGGTTATCCTCGTTTCCCGATGCAGACGTCTCTCTAGGAACAACCGAGCACCTTCCCTATTAAACCTGAAAACCCGTGCTCAAGACCGTGTCAAGACGACTCGAGATTCGAGACCACTTCGGAACGAGATCGGGACTAGGCGAAGCCTCGTAAAGACCCGCACGCAAACGAGGTGAAGATCCTCTTGAAGTTGTATCAAGATGAAATTGTGGCTTCTTCGCGCGGAAGCAGGGTCAAGTCTCGCCGAAGCTCTCAGCGAAATTTATCAGCGCCGGGCGAGGAGCCCTTGCAAATGTGATCGAGGATAGATAAAGACTCGTGAAAATTTAAAAGACCGGGTCAAGATGCACTGAAGACCGCATGGGGAATGGGTCGGGTCAAGTGTCTTCTCTAACTAACGAGCAGGCGATTGATTCGAGTCTGCTTCCCTAGGGAAAGCTCCTCGAGTGCAGCTTGCAATTAATTTAGAAAATATTCTTCACTATCCCGGCAATAGTAGGGGCCCAACATCGAACATCAAATTAATCCAAGATTCGCTCCAAAAGACGCGAATCAAGATTTCGCCAGGAAGGGGCCCGGACTAGTGGCCGAAGCAAAAAGTGGCAAACAGTTTCTTTTTCCCTCCAGCGAATAAGGGAAAAGCTGCGGCGCGGGGGTGGAAGGGGCGGCTGTAATCAGCGGGGGAGAACGAGTGGGTACGAGCCGTGGCATTGTGGTGGCATTGTTTTCCCGGTGGCTCATTGTTTTCCAGCTTTGATAATCGTCCCATCCCCCGTCGCATCGGCTGCCACGGACGAATTGCACCGGCCGAAAAACAATGCCGCTCGCGATTACTCCTCGACGGGCGAGACACCCCCGTCCCCTCGTCGCCGAACCTGGTGATTGCACAAACTCGTGCGGCGACTAGGAATGGAGCCGAGAGTATCGCGAGCGGCGTCGATTCCTGATGGCTCGCGCTACGGGGTATAAAAGGAAACGGTATTTCGTCGCGTGTTGATACTTAGGGGCGGGGTATGAATCCGGAGCATGAAAGAGGAAAAGTGTATATCTCGTAACATTGTATCCTCTGTTACATCGAGTACATAGGTATGGAATAGGGTAGAGAAATGAGTGATCATTGTTCAAGCATCAACCATCGAAAGTCACCCTGGAAACTTTCAACCCCGAGCGAGTCTACGCCGCAGGACGTGGACAAAGAAGACAGAGTTCATTCTAGCGATTGAAGTGAACTCGCTTGGACGGGCCAGAGGGTTTCGTCTGGAAAAAAAAAGAAGATACGCGTCCGGGGGATGGTTGCGAGAAGAACGAGCAGGGAGGGAATGAGCTGGCGGCCACAAACTGCGGCACAAAGAGCCATAGCCTTTTCCTGCCTTTCTTTTCTTCAGCTTTGTTTCTTCTGTTCTTTGCACCCCCCCTCCCCCCCGCTTTCAAATGTCCGCGGCGGGTGGAAAAACGCGCGTTGTATCGGCGGAGAAGGCCGTGATGCGGATTTCCGAGGGCAAAGCTGCGGAATTATGCAGCGTGTTTCGTGCAGCGTCCCAGGGAGACAGACTTCTGTGTTGTTTTTTTATTTTCTAGACGGAAGACTCTGTTACAAGGAGTTGCTCCTTTTCCGGGCATGAGAATTTATGTTTGCGGAAATTTATGACGCGGAAGGTCCTTTACCCCCACTATAATTAGATAATCAACACTCGAGCTAATGATATCGTACTCGTAATTACTGCATACACGAGCAAAGGTTATTTCATCGTTATGATAGGATTTGATTAACCGGCCTGTGGACCTATGTAGCGGCAGAACTGTACTTCCAGGTTATACATATGTATAATAGTTTTGGAGGATGCTGATTTCTTTGTGGTGATTGTTGCAAAAACCGAAACTGAGGTTCACCCCTGTTAACCCAATATTTCGAGATTCACGCTATTTAGAATTCTGCTGCAGTACAGCCAGAATTTTGACAAAGCTTCTAAAATATAATTTCTACTTTTAATCTATGTAACTACATAGTGATTGTTTGTGGCATTCTTTGTAGGTTTCAAAGCATCAAGATTGCAAAAAATGTTTCCATTAGGATGGTGAACTTTACTGAAAAGTATAGTTCTTTAGCTTTAATTTGCACTTTGGCTGATGTTAATACGACGTCTGACTCGGGGTGATCCATTTTGGTACGGTTCAGTTACCCCGAGTCAGATTGGGGTTTATCCGCAGGCCGATTAATAAACTCTGCAAAGCCCAATTCGATAGGTCTATCTAACCGATCAGCTCCGAGAACATTAATTCACTTGTATATCGATAGTGAGAGCTCAGATCGGAAAATGGTAAAGGACGCTTTAATTCTCCTTCACACGTAGAATATTCCTGCTTCGAGTTGTCCCATTGAAACGTTACGGTCAACCTGATTCCTCGATGAAAACTGTACCTGTACCTTTGATTGATGTCGTTGGTTACAGAACTTCGTGGTTCGACAGTCGAGTCAAAGCGACACGATGGCCCTCTCCGTGAGGCTGCCGCCTGGAAAGGGGCCCTACATCGAGCACTACCTGATCCAAGCCAACAAGGGGAAGCTGAGCTTGGAGACCAGCGAGAACAGGTTCGACAACATCCCCTCGCTGATCGCCCACTATTCTCAGTGCTGGTGAGTGGCCTTTACCTCCTCCTCGTGCTCGCCTCCTCTGCGTGGCCAGATAATCATCGTCTACTTGCCTCTTGGATCGCAGCTTCTTTCTTTTCCGCGAGATTTATTAACGCAGGCCCCCCCCCCCCCAACCTCCTTCCCCGTCGACAATTTGATTCGGTCGCCGCTCGACTATTTCCGTTCGCTTTTCCTCGATGTCTGAATTACGTCCAGATCGAAAACGTCACCTCCAGGGATTAGATCAGCTTGTCACCATTTCGTTGCGTAATTTAGGGATTTTTTAAGGCAACAGCATAACGGAAGTCGCGAACTCAACCTGCCTCTTGAGTGAAAGTCGAGTCGATCGTGTTCTGGAGATAATTCAGGCGGTTAAACGGGAGCGCAGTTTGAAATCTACTATGTTGGATAAAGAGTGGTGTCGGTAAAATTCAAGGTACTCTTTTGAATTGTTCAGAAACATTATTGTGTAATTGTCTGTAAGATTCAGGAAAATCGGCACTTCTATCTACCAAATTTCATATGTCTTATTATTATAATTTCTCCCAGGAGTTACACTCTAAACTGGTAATTACGCTCGTCCAAGTAGAAATAAATAGCCGTCGATCGTAAGCCATGTCTCATAGCAATGCTTCTATCAAACAATCGGGCGGAGAAGCTCCATCAGCCATTAATTCGTCTCGATTTGTTTGCTTCCATCTGGCAAACAGTGACGAATTGCCAGTCCAATTGACACTGCCAAGGGCGATGCGCGAAGCCAAGAATAGGCAGCAACTCTCCTCTCTGGCGCTTCTGGGTCAGGAATTCTGGAGATACCCGATGGCGAACCCGAACCCGCCGGAGAGCAGCAGCAGCAACACGTCCAGCTTGAGCAGTTTCCGTGGCGGTAAGCTCGATAGAACTAAAAGCTTTCGTTTAATAATCTGTGCGATATTAGTCGAGGAAGCAAGCCTTTGAAAGCTGCATTCAATCATTCAGTGTACCTACTACGATGCTACATACCGATGGCGAACGATCGATAATTTTCAGGTAACAACAATCACAACAATCACAACAACAACAACAACAACAGCAACAACAACAACAACAACAACAACAATAACGTTCACACGCCGACCGCGGAGAATATAGTGCTGAACCTAGCGCCAATATCGCCGCACGATATACGTAAGTATACATATGTATAACTATCATTAGAGCTATATCTCGAGAGGACAATCGTCACTTTCCCTACCAGACTGTAGCTCCGAGACGAAAATAATTTCTTATCGGCTGTTTATTTTCGCTCGCAGGATGCTCGTCGCCGACGGCCGCCGTCACGACGTCCACGTTCGTCTCGTCGCTGCCCCGGCAGCCTCGGCCCACGCCACCTAACACTCTGAACCTGACGACCTTCAACGAGCCTCTGGACCTGAAGAAGGACAAGCTGTCGCCCAGCGAGAAGCTATCGCAGAAGCTGATCTCGCCGAACCTGGTGCAGAGCGTGCGCTGCCCGTCCCCCGTGGTCCACAACGTGGAGAACAACGTGCTCAGCCCCGTGCAGGACACCAAGGCCAGCTTCGAGGCGAAGACCTTCGCGGAGACGTCCAAGTCGACGATAGTCGAGCTGTCCAGGACCAGATTCTCCTCGGCCAACACGACCAACTTCCACCAGAACGTCTCCACCTTCAATAACCTGTCGTGCACGAACTCGCCGGTGCTGCCTGAGATCAGGAACATCATCGGGGAGAACCATACAATCGGGCAGAACGTGAAGACACCGCCGCCGCCACCCCCTAGGTGGGCCAAGCCGGGCATGGGCCACACGCAGAACAACTTCACGGTCACTGCCACGGTGACGTTCAACGTGAACCAGGCGAACGACGTCAGCAGTTCACAGGTGATTTTGAATGTGTGATTGCTGGAGGATTGAGAGATCGAGGCTTGTAATGTCAGTATTATATGTTAGTTTATAGTGGAGGACATTTGCCATTCTTATTTCCGAGTAGACTGCTTTACATTAGATTCTACACCTGATGAAGATCTTATAGAAGCTCAAAGAAACGTACTCCTCTTGCACACCGTCTACCGCCGCTAATCGTTCGCTCTTATCTTTCCCTTTGTTACGGCAGAACACTCCATCCGACCCGAACACGTCCCTGCTCAGCCCCCAGAGCGCAACGTCCAACAAGTCTCTGACGTCGAACTTCTCCGTGAAGTCCCCCCTGTCGCCGACGACGCCGGTCCTCTCGCCGATGTCGAAGCTGGTTCCGAACACCGGCTCCAAGACGCCGAACGTTCTCTCGCCGACCACGCCGTCCAGCACGAGCAAATCGAAACGGAGGCGTGACCGCGAGGCCCGCAAGAACTCCCAGCACTACCAGGAGTCCGACATACTGGAGTCCTACTACCGTAGCTCGCCGGGCGACAAGATCTCCGATTACGAGGACATCTGGAACACTACCGACCAATCGAACCCCTCTACCTGGTCGCCGAACGACAAGCTCGCGAGGAACGACGCCGCCCCGAATCCTCAGGAACGACTGAGGAACTCCAACGACCGGCTGATGGTCCCGGACAGGGGGGTGAACCCGGCCGAGAAGAACTACAACGATCGATTGCTACCGGCCAACGAGCAGCTGATCGTGAGAAACGACAGGATGATCGTGAGGAACGACAAGTCGATCGGCAACGAGAAGCTCAGCTACAAGGAGATGACCAGCCCGGAGTTTAGCAGCTTCAAGCCCGTGCAGGAGGCGAAATCTGTTGAGCATGGGAACGGCTCGCCCGAGGAGACGGGGATGGGGAGGAGGCCTGATCTTCTGTCGCGAGTCTGTGAGTATTTGGCGGCTGTCAGAGTCTCTGTGAACTCTGGTATGTGTTGTACGTTCGGAGGCTGTAAGCGACTTGTACTGATCGGCCCGAAATGGTCCTTTCTGACGCAGGCAGCGCGAATTCCCTGAACAGCCCCAGCACGGTGACGCCTCCCAGAAACAAGCTAGGATTGATGCTAGCGAAATCAGAGAGCAACAGTCCCCTGACCCCAGAGTCCAAGCAAGGTAGCCCTTTTTACGCGGAGCCAGCTGATGCTATCGCCCAGGGCGCAGCGATAATACCCAGAAGGCGACCTAGGAATAATCCAGCAACGAATAAATATCGGCACAGCGAGCCAGGTTGGCTGCAGACACCGATTGGCTGTAACCCCAACCAGCTTCATCCTATCGACTGGGAGGAGACGGAGGAAACGGAGGACAAGACGCCCCTGATATCGTCCTCCGTCGACAACCTGGCTAAACGATTGGGCACCAAAGAGGCGAAGAAGATCCCGCGCGCCAAGCCTGTGCAACCACCAAAGATCAGGACGAAGGTGTTCAACGACACGTCCTGGGCTGTGGACTCCAGCTGGGAGTTTATCGGTGAGCAGCTCTCCCTTTCGCTGTTGAATTCGGCAGATTTATAGCGCTAAGCCAGCGGAAACCGTGGTGACGTCTTTCACTTCGATCAGGGATTGTGCCTCTAAATCTTCATTAGTAGTTTCAGTTGTCCAGTTAAAGGAACGGCTAAATGTCCATTTCTCGACGAACAGAGTCGATGTATCTATTATCTGAAGGTATTCCAACACCCACTTGTCCCCATTCCCACCACTTATTATTTCCCCAACCCAATTAAGTCAAGTATTTACACCGATTGCTAGCCGAGCAGTGTCCATAAATTTCCCTCGTGCCAGATCTATCCTCGCTCCTTTCATTCCATCCAACTTCTCTATCATCCGAGTAACTCATCAATTTCAGCCGAATTGATTACAAAGTTGCAATGGACTCGCCCTCGTTACTGCGCCACGGGCAATCAGTTATCGTTCATTCGCGAGCAATCGTCGATTCGCTTTCGAATTCGACCGAGGTATCGGTATCGTCCATAAGGAGCTGATTAGCTTCGATTCCCCTCAGGAAACGAAGGAGAGGATTGCGAGCCAGACTATGACTGTGATGCGGATTACGAGGGCGATAACGTGACCAGAAAGTTCCCGGACGAGGAGTGCGATAGGGACGTTGTTGGGAACACATTGACCGTTCAAAGTATCATTCGCCAACGGTGAGATAATCAAAGCACGATCCTACGTCCTGCCCGTGGATGAGCAATCGTCGAGGCCCGTTGGCTAGACGACGATCGGATTCCCGGCTGCTTTTTCATCGGCATTTCTCGTGATCCCGACAGGTACCCAGAGCTGTTGAAACCGCCGGACACGTCGGAGTCGCTGTACAGTGACAGGAACTCCTCGTATGACAACGTCGAGAAGAGGAACGAGAGGGAGGACGCTGAGGACTCGAGGAAGGACCAAACGTACGACTCCTCCGAGTGGGAGACGCCATTGGAGACGGACGAGAGCGACGTGGAGAGGATGAAGAGGAACAAGAGTTTCAAGGAGAGACTGGACCCCCTACTCTGTAAGTTTTTCAGTTCTCTCGACCATCTTTGCTCAGTGATCGCGAACCGACTCAGTTGTGGCTTCCTATTTTTTTTAACTAAGAGCTTTTACACAGCACCGCGTCAAATATTATTATTTCTTTATCTCAAGATGGTTCTGTTAGTTTTATTTCCGCGATCGTTGGCTCCCCCGGTTCGTTACGCCCTCCCATCATCCTCGCGTCGCGCCAGCGAGCTGTGTAAGAGGGCAAGGGTAGAGGGACGCCGCGAGTCGTGACAGTTAAATTAACATATTGCACAACAGCTGGCTTATCTAATAAAGTTCACGGCCGATAAGTAATGCAAATGCCGAACTGGAACGACGGGCTTTCGAGAAAAACAAGTTTACAAGTTTTTCGCGCCGGGAGATCTGTTGGTCGATAAACTTCTCGTTGATTTCGATAGATTAGCGGGGAGTAGGTGGGGGATCGAGGAATTGAAGTTCGAAGGAAGTAGAAGCACGAATCGCCGCTATCAAATCGTTTTAATCGTCACTACGAAAGAGCAGACAGATATAAACAGGGTATTGAAACAGGCCAATTTTTTAATTGCTCCGCTCCTGCTCTGACATAAAAATACTTGCTCCAGCTCCACTTCATGCCCCGAGCAAAACGTTTGCATTTCGAGGAAATTTACAGGGAACATAATATTTTTTCAATGATGAAAAATTGAGAATTTCAATTTTTTCAAACATTTGCCATTGCTCCACCGCTCGACGTTCCAACCTTCCAACGGTTTGGATGTAAACAGTTGTAGGCCTCGACGAACTGATTCTCGAGCGCGCACGCGATTTAAAATGCCACTGTACCTATGTGCGTTTATGGAATGAGTCACTGTTGCTCGCAACAGTAGAAGTGCGTTGCCACATGCACCGAGTGTATCGGCAACTGCATATCCAGAAGGTCAGGCGGGACGGTGCACGCGTGGTCGTTGGAATCACGTGTCGCATAGGAAGTATAGGAAGAAAGAAATTGAGGCATGCGTCAGGCGGAGAACTACACGCAACGATCCAGGACAAAAAGCGATTCGAATCGATCGCATAACGGCGATCGACCTCGTTCGCGGAGAGAGATGCGAGTCGCGTGACGACGAACCGATGATCGGTGGATGAAGCAAATACGGTCATGGTTTCTGTGCTCCGATTTCGTTGGTTCTCTAATGTCGGCGTATTATCCTAATCTTTGATTACCCTCGTTTCTTGTCTGCGCCAATTGATCGATGAGAGATGATGTAGAAGCAACTGCACATCGCGCTCAAGCCTTTAAGCGGAGTCTAGAACGCAAATGCAATTTTCTCGCCAGAGCATTCAAGCCTGCCCGTTCGCAGGAAATGTGGCGGTTCCAGTGGCGGATTTAAGGAAAAAGACCCTGCATACATCTAATAGAATTACAAATAAATTTACGCGCGTGTGGTATGAAAAGTATAAGAAATAAAAATAATATAGTGTTTGGGCACTTGGAGGGCCTTCTGAGCAGGGTCCAAACGACAACTGCTCATCGCATCGGCCGCCCATTAATTCCGCCACTAATTAGTGCTTTGGTGGAGTCCTAAGTCCTAAATGGTAGGTATGCTGTAAACCAGGAGTGCACAAGGGAGCTGTTTTAGCGCCTAGCTGCGAGCAACCCGTTTGTCCCGTTGCTAAGTTTAGAATCGGTGAGGAGAACTGCAGTAGTAGCGTAAGTATATACGGCTGGGTTCAAGTCATAGCAAATGCACGTACACTACTGCAGTTCTCCTCACCGATTCTAAACTTAGCAACGGGACAAACGGGTTGCTCGCAGCTAGGCGCTAAAACAGCTCCCTTGTGCACTCCTGCTGTAAACGAATAAAACCCCTGAATTTTCATCTGCGAGTGGGGCCGTCGATCGTATCGCGACATGTGCAGGCGCCTCTGAATATTCGTCACTTGTTTCAGATTTTCTTCTCTATCTTGTCGTATACGGAATTTGCTGTCATAATCCCACGCGACGCAAGTATCCCGATTTTCCAATAGAAAACGCAACGGACTTGTATAACGAAAGCGACACGCGTTGACGATTACAAACAGCACTGTTCTGCCTCGTTGAAAGTGGCGTAGCCGCGTAAGATGCGTCGTAGAAACGATTATGCATATTATCATACGACGCGTTTATCAGAGCCTCGCAGCAACTTGCCCAAAGAATCGATAGCGTATTACGCTTCAATCGACTCTGATGTTGCATCCTGGTTACGGCACTTTTTCGCACGAAATTATCTGCCGAATGTAGCGCATTGGTATTATTAAATCATCGTCTATTTTGCGCGCTTGCGTGCACTGACATTCCTGATAGCGAGCAATTCCGTAATTAGTCCAAAGCGTCTCTTGTAGCTCGCAGATACCTAAGCCCAGCACGCATTTTTCAAGCTCTCAGACTTTCAATTATCAAGCTCGCGAAGCATCGATCCCTCAAGCTCTTAAACTCTTCAAGTGCCCCAGCCCCTAAGCCCTTAAGCTCCCAAAGCTCCCAAAGCCCCGATTCCCCAAGCACTCAAGCCCCTTAGTACCGCAGCACCCAAGTTCCCAACTTGCCAACCCTCGTGACACACTCTTAAGAAGATTCACTCGCACAAATCCAAGCTGCTACGACACGCGTCTCTCGAATCAGATTCTTTCTCTCCTCCCTGGAAGAGGTTTTCTACGATCGAACAAGCTTGAAATTCTCCCCGACGCAAACTTCTACCCAGCCTCGTTAAATAACGCAAAACACGTTCGAAGTTCTGGGACGGCGATGAACCCCGCGGGCAGCCAGAGCGCCAGCGAACGAGTTTGGTATTCAAACAGCGAACGCCTCGTAAACTATTTGAATTTGTTGGCAAAGCTGGCCATTACGGTTCAGTTTACAAGCTGCCCCGTCGTATTCGCAGCGAGGACGGACGATCCTTTCCATCAGCAGGGAACTTGGCGAAATTCAACTTGCCAGGGGCTTGTAACGAGCCGGCCAAATAGTTTCTTACCTACCCCTGGGGCAGTTTCAGATTGCCATAGTCATAGTGGATAGTTAAGTTTGCCTAAATTGGCCAAATATCGTCACAAAAGGTGCAGAAACGAAGGTTGGAGCTAATCGGCGATCAAGGACAGCTACACTAAGTAGCTGTGCAACACCACGAAGCATTTTCTCCGCGGCTAGCAGATTAGAATCTTAACTCAACTAAGCGCATCGTCTTTAATAATGAGCGGCGGCGTTCACGTTTCACAGGCTGTTCACGTGCACAGTCTGGTATCGATACTACGAGATATCTGGCACAATACCTACACGGCAGCAATCAGTTCCCCGATACTTCTATTGAGGTCCGCCACAAACTTGACCATTTTCGAAAAAAGTCGGAGTGTTCAGGTAACCGAACTACCATTGTTAGTTAGACTTGTTTGAGAGAATAGGCAAGTGCTCGAAGATCAGGATACGCTAGCCTAGCTGAGTTTTTATTTACAATAACGTTACACGTATCTTGCCTTGTATTAACTGCGCCCTGCGGTTCAACATGAGGGTTTATACATTTTCTTAGGCGGACAGCTTTGCGTTGCGGGTAGGTAACAACGGCTCCTCGTCAGGGCTGCTGGCCGTATTTGGAAATATCCGGCTGCTTGTCTCCGGCTGCATCTTCCTTATTTGTATGTTCGGCAACGCCGATAGTACACCGTCTTCGGGGGACGTCTTCGTCTCCTGTCCGTGGGGAACAGTCCCTGGCGAGAGAATATAGGCATACAGCTCCTCTACAACGTCCCGGGCCATCCACCCCGGGTCAGAAAATTCGCTGGAGCTGCAGACATTCGCCTCTGTCGGCGCGAACAATCAGCCTCCCCTCTCCAGGTCAGAACTGCAAAGTGCAACAGCGATATGGTTTTCCCCGGCTACCTTTCTCTATAGCGCTGTGGATTCTTCAGTGCCTGCCAGTCCATCGTCGGTGTAGCCTCGTGCAGGCTCGTGTTGAGCCTAGCTAGCTCGATGATCGCGCATCTTCTGACAGATGACAATTCGAGTGTGACAGTTGACTTTGAGAAAGGATTTCGCTCTGACAGGGCAGGGCACCTTGTAAAAACACCCTGAAGAAGGTATTGGTGCTGTGGATCTATGGCTTCTTCAAGGTCATCGACCTTTTATAGATTTTATTAAGGGAATTGACGAGCTCATGAACAAGTTTGAAAGGAAAGGAAGTGTGTGCAGTGCAAATATCTGGCTGCTGGAACTGGAAGGAGGAGGCTGAATGTTTTCACGGGTTATCGGTACTTCGACGAGCGTGGATACTGATAGGAGGAAAGCATCAATGAACCTTGTGGTCTGAACGAAGTATATTTAAAGAGGACGCGGGTGGGGAAGCAAGCAGCGTATTATCTAGCAATTCGTGATTTTCGTGAGTGTTTGAAGAAAGTGTCCGTTCGCCTGGCGATAGTACCGAACACCGGAAGTGGTCCTCGAACTGAGTTTCTACGATAGCGATAGCAAATGCCGATTACAGTTGAGTCTCATTAGCAGCACAGAAAGCTCAGCTTTATTCTCTCAAGCATTATATCACTTGCATTATATTAAAATCCAAAGAAGCTCCTCAACCATCTCCATAGCAAAGAAAGAGGCTTCTCTACTTAACGTCGATCATCTTCAAGCAACCGAACCGAGAAGCTTGCCAACCCCAGCCCCAGGTGCAGATCAATAATAATCAAACAGTATCGTGCGAAAATTGCCCCGGACGAGAAACTTTGTCCGTTGGAAACTCGAGGGCATCGCCGATCTACTCGCACAGTGCGAAGGTCCATCTGCAATTAATTTCTAACGATAGGAGACTGCACGCCGGCCGATTAATCTCTCCGCGAGGTCTCCCCGGTATTTGCGAAGATAGCGTACGGAGAAGCGTAGATCCGACAACAATCGAGAGAGCTGGAGGGTCCTCCTAGAAAGAAAGTTTCCTCGTGGAGAGACCGTATATCTGCTCGCAAGATTCCACGGTCGCCAAGATAACCGCTCATCGAGCCTCGAAGACGCCTGGAGTCCTGGCCCGGGTCATCGTCGTCGATAATTTTATGCGGAATTCTCGAGACGATAAGGTCGCTGGCACGAGGACTCCTCGGGGAGGAGCAGATAAGCCGGGGGTGATCTTTTCGCGATAAGTAACTGCACTTCCATTCCGCGAATGGGAGAGAGTAGACGGAGACTCGATTCCGGTGGCCATGCTCCTGGAGCAGGAAAATCCACAAGTTAACGAACTTGAGCCTTAACTCTGACGAGTTGTTCCATATTGCGAACAGTGTTGAGCTTAAAGCAGATTTATCTGATAGACTGATCTAGCGGACCCTCGGGTCGAAAAATCGCGAGCGACATGATAAATTGTTCGGTGAAGGTCCGTGGGGAGCGGCAGACTCTCTCTGCTAGAACCAGGGACGTGTTGCGGAAATTAGGCAGGTGGTTCCGCTGCGTTTGCAGGAGGCTTCAGAACAGCGTCGAAGTCCTTAAACGTGAGCAAATTGGAGCTACCGATATGCCCTGATAAAGGACGCGGATCGAATCCCCATCTTCATAAGCACGTGTACAGATAAAGCCTATTCTGGAGCGTTTCTAACGTAGTTGAGCTATTTTTGAAGGCGGCGTGCTATTAGTAGTTCACCGTTGATAAGATAAGACGATTGTATTTGTGGAGATATACTGTGTAAGGAGGACCTTGAATGGTTTCTTTTTAACACTAGTATCGAGCACTTCCAATACGTCCCATAGTAATCAATCTTCACTTATCGTTCGAAATTCTCATTCTTCAAACTCTATTCTTCCCGTGACCTTTCGATAGGAGACAGTGAAGGATATCGTCCCTTTAACTATGCTTGTCACTTTGGTTTCCAGCTCCACCACGGTTACAGGCCCTCAGGAACCGCGAGAATGGTGGTAGTGGGACCACGATACGGTCGTACGCCCTTCAGCTAGCGGCTGATAAGACGACCACCTTCTCTCAAAACATCGAGAACTTCATCCAGTGCACGAAGGAGGGCAAGGAGGCCAGCCCCCATGTGGTGATGAGGAACATGCGGCAGTTCATGTCTGGCATGAAGAACTACCTGGTGAAACACGGCGAGAGGGAGTTCGAGAAGGAGGTGGAGAAGGAGAGGCTGAAGCTGAAGCCCAACGAGTTTCTCAACCTGGACGCCATTCTGGAGGGAGTGATGATGGGCCTCGTGGTGAGGCCTCTCAGGGAACACGTCTACAGACTCTTCGTCGAGCATTACGCGACCACTGGCTCCCTGCAGACCCTCGTCGAGAGCATACAGCACGCCCAGGGGAAACACATCCAGGATCTCGGCGTTCGAGTTAGTAGATTACCCAATAATCATTGGCTAACTTCGGTAGAATCATCCGTTGAGATAACCGTTGTGAAGTCAACGGTGATCAGGTACCAGTAGATTCCAACGTGTTGGGTAAAAGTAGCGTAGTTTATTTCTGCTACAAAACATGGCGACCGATCACTGAACTTGTTCCGAAGTTGGCAAGTGAGCGGTAGCATTCGGAGTAAAGTCACTCAACAGTTGCTCAACCGTTGAGTCTGCTGAACGCAGCCATAGAGAGGTTGAATGAGATGGGGGTGCTAGATGCCGTTAGATGTTTTCTGGGAACAGCTTTGTTCTTCCTGCTCAAGAGGTCTTTCGAGTATTTTGTACCAAAATACTGATTTTGGGTTAAAATTGCCCTACAGATACTGTCCTCCCTGCCTCCCTAGAACTTGAGCAAGTGCTGAAGATTGATTGTAGATGTTGTATTGTATTAAATAACCACGATTCTTCGTCCTAATTTACAGCCAAAGATTATACCCCCCTCGGAGCCGAGTCTGGAGCGAATCCTCAAATACATCGAACGCCTCCAGAAAGCGGATTCGCCGTTGGACAAGCTGGAAAACCTGCTCGCGGCCATTTCGGCGATCTTCAACTCCGTAAGTGTGGTTGCAGCAGTTGAAACACCCTCTGACTAGGAAGACCAAGCATTCACCACGATCCCTTCTTTAGGTGAAACACGCGAACTCCGGCAGACACGTGACGCTGGGCGCGGACGACCTCCTACCTCTTCTAGTTTGGGTGCTAGTCCGCGGCAAGGTCGTGGATGCCGAAGTGGAGGCAGAGTACATGTGGGGCCTGCTTCATCCCTCCCTTCTCACTGGCGAAGGGGGATACTACCTGACAACGCTATCCAGCGCGGTTCACGTTTTGAAGACGTTCAAGTCTAGCACGGGAACCATGTCCACGTTAAACGTAAGCGGATCACCTTCAGGGGCGGATTTGTGTATTAGGCTGCAGCCTAGGGTGGCAAACTTTTCGGAGCGGAAAATTTTGGTTCAAATTTTTGGGGACGGCAATTTTGGCAGGCGACAATTTTGAGGGGCGGAAAATGTTTAAGAGTAGCAGATTTGGGAGAGCGACAAATTTTAAACAAGAGAAATTTGATTTTTTTATTTTTTTACTATAAAAACAATTCACCTTTATCCATGTAGCGAATTAGAAAAAACATAAGAATTAATTTTGAAATTGTCTCGACTCTTTGAAATTAAAATATTTAATGATATATCACGGAAAGGGCGGCAGCCGGTTGTTAGGCCTAGGTGCGCCAAATTTCCAAATCCGCCCCTGATCAGCTTTATACAGTATCTTTAGTATTCTGTGTACAAGTTGCAGAGCCTGTATGTATCGCTTACTCTCTTCAGGGATGTGGAACACCGGACTGTTCATCCGTACTACGAATCTTAGTGCCAGATGAACTACACGGATCCTTGAATACCAGGACACTACCTGTGCGACCCAACATGAACACCAGAGAAATTTGTCGCATCCTCGCGCACAAGATAAGGTGCACCAATCCTCAGGACTATGGTCTGTTTAAACTAGTCCAAGGCGAAGGTAATTATTCATTCTGGACCAGAGGCATATCTAGGGTGGGGCAAGTAGGGCTCGTGCCCTGGCCGCCAGTGCCGGTAGGGGGGGGGGGGGCGCAAAAAAGCCGAAAGAAATAGTTAGTAGTTTACGCTTGTTATTCGTGTGCTTCGCATGCCTTTTTAGAGAAGCTTCGAAAAAAAATGCTGCACTTTTCGGCCTCAATTGCCTCCAACTTTCGTCTCTTCCGCCCTTTCAGTTCCACTTTCTTTAAAAGGATTATCTAAACTCTAAATAAAATGTTTTGTGTGATGAACACTGTTAACATAGAAGTAGAACAGAAAAGATGGAATTGGAATGATATGAATGGGATCGGGGGGAGGGGGGGGGGGCGCAAATGCTACGCCTTGCCCTACGCACTGTTTACACTAAATACACCACTGATTCTGGTACTATTGTAGTGGCGGTAGAAAATTGGCAAGTTAACAAAATTAGGTAATTATATTCGAGGATTTCTTTCTCCTTTTTTTACAGAAACCTTACTTGGCGACCATGAATGCCCACAGGAGCTCTCTCACTGCCTTTTCGCTTACAAGCGGATCGATGCCAAGATAGCCTGGCCGAAACCAAGCTCTTAATAGGTTTCGATTATCGTGGTGACGAAACTAGCAAGTTTGAAGCAGCTTGTGTCTTTGCTCTCACTGCTAGTGTCGCCGTCGCGCCAGTTACCTTTAAATCTCATTCTTTTCGGTGGCTATGGATGTACGATTACGAGCAGACTCGAAGGAACGATTTAGGAAAGACTCTGATACAAATCTCGAGCACAAACACTCTGTAATTAACTCTTAGAACTTGAACACTGCCAGGTGTAGACAGCCGTTAAACGTAGTCCAACGAAGTATCGATGATAAATGATAAATTTAATCGGAGACGAAGCGAGGAGTTAAAAGCGACCTTCATCGGAAAAAGAAACAAACACGCGTACATTATCTTCACCTCCATTTCTTTCGTTTTTATTATTAATCGACCACCACTCGAGTCTATAATATCACACATCGAATCTTTAAAATCGTGGCAGTCATTCACCGATTGGTCGCTTTTTATCTCAATACCTTTCCCGTTAAATGTATCAAGAGGTCCGATAAATTCTTTTGCTGGTGTACGGCCAGGTAGCAGCAACAGGAAAAGATTTACCGTGACACGGTTTAAGGATCGATTATCGAACTGAAATAGCAGACTGCAATCAGGCCGTTATCATTCAGTCGGATCTAATTTTACTTGCCGAGCCAGGTGCTAGAACGCTGGGTCGGCTGAACGGACTCCGCTCTATGCAATCAGTTTCTCCATTGGCACTAAAACAGTTTTCAAAAAAAATGCCTGCCGACCGTTAGCTGTTCGTGATCGGCACGTGCAACGTAATTAAACGAGGAAACAGATCGTATATTACTCAGTATTCGATATTTCGCGAAGAATTTAACAAGAACAAAGATACTAATCGAGTCTTGTTGGCGGAGGAAAGTGGGCTTCGATGACTATTCCTCTCAAACCGTTTCTCAATAAAAACGACTGGAATCTTGCTCAGAAGAATCGTGAATTTTCATCGGGCTCCAGTGCCCATTTTGCTGGAAATCGCAGCACGTTTTCTACAGGATGAAGTACCTAAGCGGGAATAGCCGAGCGTGCTAGCTGTCTTTGATGACACGGAGAACTTATAATAAGGAGACAAAGCTATTATTCTTCTCTGTCCTCCAACGTGAAATGCTCTACCATTCTAAAGCTTCGATCACATTTGTTCTTTCAACTATATTTTACGCTCCCGCGTCTCTCCTTAAGAACCTAAATGACCTCGTCCTTGAATAAACGTGCCCGTGGCTTCAAAGACAGCGGGGACGGCTGCGCATTCCTCGAGGCGCCTCATGCCTAAAATATAATCGAGTAAAACCGTAAGAGACTCCTTGATACAAATTAATTAGACTTAGAGCACGAAAGACTAGTTTAGACTCTATTTTAAGTACTTTGTACGAGACGTGGCGGATTACTGGATAAACAGTCTGTACTTTTAGACAGGCGTCGCAATATTTATTGGAAGTTGTACACATATTTTAATATCTGTCGGATGTCGCTTCTACCCTTTTCACGGATATATTTGCCAGGCTGATTTGATCACCTATTTTAAAGGCTGTGGAATAATCTCAGAAACGCATGGAAAACTGATTAACGAACAGCGGGTTCACTGTTTTTTTTTTGGATGCTGCGGGTGGCTGGCGAACGGGGAGGGGGTTAGAGGAAGGTAGAGAGAAAAGGGAGCGAGCGAGATGAATGGAAGAGGTGCAAATATTTTACTACTGAAACTCGTACAAATCAGCCTTGCACGTTATTGTCTGAACGGATCTGTAGCCCCTCGATACGTGTAATAATGATATTAGCGATTTATAAATGTACATTTCTTCTGTCGTACCTAATTTATTACAACGCGTGTTTTAATAATACCTGTAATGTCGTAATTGCCCGCTGCATTAAACGTGCTTTCGATCCTCCCCTCTAATTGATTACGATTAACTTGTAATGTTAATGCTTCTAATATGCTAGTCAAGCCCGATACAGATCAGGAGTTTGTAAAAGTACCGTTTTTACGTGTAACTTCGTGATAGTTTTTATTTGTTGAAAGGTATATCCCATTGATTATCATTACTCTCACCACGATTATTATTATTATTATTATTATTATTATTACTATTGTAACGTGTAACAACTATGCTCAATAAAAAACTTTTCTATAATACGAGGAAGCAGGTGGAACGGTGAAAAGTACATACACATAGGTCGCGAATGAATTATTGAATTACGGATAGACTTTCGCACGTTGCTAATTCGTCTCCGTTCGCTGCGTCTTGTTCATTTCGATTTCGGACGTAGAAGTAACGGGGCGGACTCAGAGAGATGAAAGCAGTCTAACCATACAGTCTAAGCGCTGTATTTGTATTCTTCTCTTTTCGCTTTATAAGAGCGCGATTTTTTTGCGTCTGGCAAGTCACGTATTGTCGGGGAACAGACTGCTGCTATTTATAGAACATTTTTAACGTTATAAGCAGCTATAACTATAAATAGACCCAGGACTTCAGATCGCGAATGAATATATTAACAAATGAGCCGATTCCTGTGTAATTATTAATATTCACTCTCCTGATAATTTCATTAGTTTCCCGTCTCCAATTTACGCACTTTTCGAGTTGCGTTCGAAAATAGAGGTCCTTAAGAAACTGGGCACGCCTGTTCATGTTATGCATATATATATATATTACGTAAAATCATCGACGAAGTATATGATAGACAGGGCCGTCTTAACAAATTTCAGCGCCCTGTGCTATAAAAATTTGGCGCCTCAACCCCTATAAAAATAGAATTTAGGGGTGAGTTTGTCAATTCTCTACTAAACCTTTTTTTATTTGTGAAGTTTTCTTGTCTATAATTCGATTGCAGCAGTTACTTTTTTCAATGCCACCCCCAAACCCTGAAAAATAAGGGTTTAGGGGTTTAATTTTTTAGTTTTTTTATTTTCTACGAAAAAGTTTCGAATAATTTTATACCTGAATTCTTCATCCATAAATTCCACCGCAAGTGCTTTTTTTTTTATCCGCGACCCCAAAAACCCCTATATACAATTTTTCTATATCCCGATAGTTTTTTAATATTTGGCGGCCATTTTGGTTCGCCATTTTGAGTTTGCTATATTGAAATTTAAAATTCCAATGCTAAATTCAGATTCAGCGACCCCGAAAACCATTACATACCAAGTTTCATTCAAATCGATTGAAAAACAAAAAAGTCATTCCATTTGATCATATATGATACATTGCCAGTTAACCGGTTAAGTGTTCCACTACACGTAAAATACTAACAATCAATGTCATCTTGCAATTTATAGCTTATATAAGCTCTGAAGAAGTACCATATTTTGGCGCCCTATAGTCTCATGATCCCCGAAATAGACTTTCGAAGAGAAATCCGCGTGAGTCGTTGACAACCGAGCTAAAGCGTAGCGTAGCGAAAGCCCGCCCTCTTTCAATGTCAAACTCTCACTCTAAACGAGTCACACGTATACAAGCACGCACACACCTTTTAAAATTTCAACACATTTCAGTGTAGTTGCTGAGTTGGACGCTGTTCATGAACAGAGGCCGCTGAATTCAGTCCTGAAATTATGAGTCGGTAACACAGTTTGGGCGGTGACACGAAGTCCCATAAGGTGATAGGTCTATCCTATACTTCGTCGATGCCTACACCAGAACATGTAGTGTGAGTCGACAAAGTCGCTTCCTTCTCTACTTGCTAACGAGCTAAATCTTGTTTCATGGAGGCGTTATAAAAATTGAAGCCTCTGAATACGAGTGTATTCTGTGTTACAGAGGAATTTTAGTAAAGCCTTTCTATTTCAGCTGAGACAATGAATTATTTTATTTTATCTAGATTATCATTACTATTTTATCATAAAGGGTAATGCACGATCATACCACAAGAGACGTGTGGCGCGCCGAAAGCAAATATTGATCGTATATAGTACTACAATAACGGGTTAGAAGGGGTTTATACTAAACGTCGAGTAGTTATCGATTGCGGAGTACGATGACGTCACCACGGATCACGCCACATCCCCGCCCATTGTAACACGGCTGCTGATTGGTGCACGTGCAGGCTGGTACTATCTATATCTACAAGCATGACCGTCATGGTTTTGCTGGTCAGATCCGCAAGTCCTTAGATGCACATACAAATTGATTTACTAAATTCTTCCATTCTACCATTCATGCCCATTTAACCAAGGAAGAACAACTTCTACGATATTTACATCGCATTAAGCCCAACTACAAAATCACAACGCATGAAATGCTGGCTTACGTGTTGTCAACTGTGTCAAACTTTGGCGGGAGATTTCAAATTGAAAATTGAGCCTAGACTTAGTCACTAGTATTTCCGCTGTTTGTTGATAACAGATCCGATTCTTGTCAACATATATAATTTCTAAGATCCCTGAAAATTACGCAGTAGTCGTTTTGTTCATCTGTTACGTCGTATCTCGCTAGAATTCCTTCATCGATTCGTTCAGTTTAAAGCCTGCAGAACGGCAAGATGGCCGCAGCTGGATCGAGCGTGTATAGAGTGGTCGGTGTTCCGCGGTGACGTTAGTTCGTGTGCGAGTACGGCGCGTTTAGTTTCGTTGAATTATAAGCGGTATTCGCGATAGTTCGGACGTTGGATAGGTTAACGATCTGTCATGTGTACAGAAAACAGTGCCCAGTACGAAGATATGATCTGGTTCACGTGAATACTGAAGAATCGTGTGCGTGTTACCGCCGCGTCCGTCTAATCATCCGATATCGGTTCCGAGCTCATAGTACCAAGAAGCACGTGGCGTGCCTAAAGGCCTTCTCGGTTTTTATCTTACCAGGAACACCAAGTGGCAACGAGTCAACATAGTTCCTCCGAAGGGGCGATCCGAGCGAGACTCGATCTTCGCGATCGATAGTCGCGTGACGAATGTAAGAACGACACGACTGCTGATGCATGCCTCCGAAATCATTCCCTCCAGCCTCTTAATCTGTCAGGATCTGTCGGGGGGGGGGGGGGGGGCGGCGGCGGCGGCGGAATAACAGCGATATCGTTCTCGGCATAAGTACCAGTGATAACGTGCCCGTGTGGTTGATCAGTCGAACAGCTGTCTCATCGGCACATGTACCTTCCGTTTACCTACAGCGGCCGTCGGCCAGTAGTATCGGGCCCATGAATTGAGTGACGCGGCGTGTAGGGAGGATTTAAAGATCAAAGATCAAAGATCATCGTGGATTCGAAGCCTGGTGTAACCGGCCGTGTTGTCCACGATACGAATTCAGTCGTTCGTCGACCGCTACGGAGCACATCACGCTCGTAATCAGCTGCTGTTCCTCGTGTCCCGTCTCCTACGTTGTACACATAGTTGATATAGTAGATACAGGTATCGATATACGTGCCCAATACACTCATACCACTCTTGACCCTTGGATCGCGTACATTTCCTCCACTGCCCGCGTTGGGGAACTCGTTAGAAGGAAGCGGCGAAAGAAACGCCAGGATAGAGAAGGTAAGCGCAACGGCCTTGGCTTATTTTTCGTGCACGTCACGCGGGGATGATGTTGGGTGAGGAAAATTTTCGGCAACATTCGCATTATTCGCCCTCGGAATCGTGTTTCTGGGCGTGCGGAGTACACGGGTTACGCTCATTAATAATGTAAATATCTCTTTAATGGCAAATTGACGCGACCGGGTACAGCTGATTTGTGAAACGACTTTGAATCGCTCTCGATTCGAACTTCCGGGATGGTACTGGTTGCAAGGTGCGTGTCCGATGTCGCGCCGCGTGTCTTTCTCATTGTTGCATTATATTTTTTCTCGCGGCGGTCCTCCGTCCACGAGTCATCGATCATTTTCCCCGGATATTGAATTCACGGCCAGTTCATGCACGGCCGTTGATCAAGCTCGTTATCGATGAATGGACGGATTATGCAAGCGGTGGTATTACCTATGCGCGTACGCGCCTCGACTCGTTTCAAATGTTTCAAACAGCATAGCTTATTCGTATTCAGTCCATTGTGAAATAAACACCTGCCACGCGCCGATATGCATCGTTTAGAGTTTTAGAGTTTAGACTAATTGTAAGAGTAGGAAAAGAAGCGCCATTGCTTACAAAGAAGCAAACTTCTTCTTGAACGTGCCACTTGGCAGCGGGCGGTTTTTTTAGGTTAAGCAGTGTCATCGTACTTATAATTAGCCATTTCGTCGGAGGGAATTTCTTATTATCGTAATACAGTGACAGCGAACTGCGTAGCAGGCGGTCTTCGTGCGTTGTGTAATTAAGTCTGCAAGCATACATATTACCCGTGTTACCGTTCCTTTTTCCCGAGTCGTTTAACGAGATTTATGTTATATCGTACGGTCGGAGGTATGGTTAGATGACGATGAGTTTTTAATATTGTCACGATGGCGCTGCACGTTACACAAGGGGGCAATAGACTTCCCGTAGCCGACATTTCCTACTTGCTTTCTAAGAAGGGCCACAGACTTCCACGCCGCGGATGGTGATATCCAGTATCATCCAGTATTAGGTATACGTCGTCAGATAGGACAATAGTAATGCAAGCCAGCGACGGTTACGCGTTGGCGCCATGCAAGCTGATGCAGTCAGTTCGTAACGAAAACTTTCCCCCTCCTTCATCCCCATTGCTGGATCAATGCTTCCTTCTAGCCGTACTCTTCGGTTTCTACCGTTCTAGCTAAATTACGTGCCCATAAATATAGAATCTCCATAATCCCACCTCCTTTCTCACTTCCAAACTGTGACCAGTAATTAATCCGACGAAGTTGATTATTTTACGTGTAATTTCATCCCGTCTGGTGATTATGGTAATTTTATTAGTAATTTCCTCGATTGCTGGGAGGTGGCTCTACTTCCTTAATCATACCGACGGATAACGTCGCTCCTGTAGTTTCATAGGAGTATTCTCTAACCCTTTTACCGGAATTAGGTAATACTACATTATTGTTTCTTTTTCGAGGGAGTACGAAAGTGATCTCGATACAGTCTTTGCGAAATTGAAGTGTTTCTTTAATTATGAGAAGCGATTATGTAGGGTATGATGTAAGTTTATTAAAATTTGGAGTCTTTCGAGGGATCGCCATTCTTCAGTGTCCAGCGTTGATACTTGCATCTCTTCCGCTTCTCACTTTTCAATTCAAGATTTCCCATACCTCGAGCGTGCTATTGTTTATCACGATACAGTGATATTTCGTGTGCATTTCGTTCACCGTGCCTTCGGGGTCATATCTCAAACTGTAAACTGTAAACTGTAAACTGTAAACTGATACAAAACATACACGTGTCTATTGCACACATGTACATTATACGGTATATGTAGCATACCGTGTAAAATTTCTGCGGAACACGTGCACGAGTAAGAAGAAACTTGCGTCTATCCACGTTCGCGAGACGGTTGTTCATTTGTTTCTCTCGCGACTTAATCAGTTCTGAACACGGTGGTCGAGCGTGAACCCTCCAGTAATACGCTGTACACCAAGTAAACATGACCAGATAGTGATATTGTAGCGGGTGGTTCATATAAGCTGAACGTATATACACGTAGAGCCCCTGTTCACCTTGGCACAAGTTGCACGTAACGCGAGTTGCGCCGAGGTCCGATGTTCAGTGTCGTAAAACTCGTTATCTCTGGTCTTCGTGGAGCCTTTCACGCGCTCTACTGCTTCCACCGACACCCACGCCAATGGGTCGCTTCGCTCCATTGAACTTGGTTCTTGGCACCGTGGTAAACTGGTCAAGTAACTTAAAAGAATTGAGTTTCTTGGATCTTTGGTGGAAGTGGTCCTCACATCCTTCATTCACCTTCTCGAACTATTCAAGTCTTGCGCAAAGTATTTCTTCATAGGACTTTAGTCAGCGAATTCGTTATCTGTCCCAACCTTACTTTTAACACTCATGTTTACCGTATCGAGTAATTTATGTACCACGTCACGCTGGGCTGAACGGTATACTCGGAAAGCCAGCGTCTATGGGAAATATGATGTTACAGCGGATAATTGGGTCGATGTCGTGTCCCCATTCCACTTCTCTCGCTGTCCATTAAAAGGAGCCCTGTTATGCAGCGTGCAGTTTCAATGGAAAGTGAAAATAGTGGAAGAAGGTATTCGTGTTTAGCGTTTCGAACATGAGGATGGGACTAATCGAGGTGGTGAAAAGTGGAATAGTGGGTGTAATGGCTTCACTGGCCTTGCGTGGTCAAACGGGGTTGTGACACGACATGTGGTGTATCATACATTAGGAGTCAGACCATAGCCTTGACGTAAGCGGCTTATAGAAGCCTGTCGGTATCATGTAGTATGGGAAAATGGGAACTTGAACGCGTCACGATTCCACTCCCTACCCCTGTATTGCAAATCGGTTTTTATGATAATTTTCCTATCGCTTCTGCTGGTTGTCACATGCGTGTCGT
Source organism: Andrena praecox (assembly GCA_963932275.1). NCBI lineage: Eukaryota > Metazoa > Arthropoda > Insecta > Hymenoptera > Andrenidae > Andrena > Andrena praecox. The sequence continues at coordinate 321,610 of OZ010734.1, forward strand.
ATGTTAACTATAATTAATCTGATCGAACACTATCGTATATAATCCCCTGCCACGACTGTCGCTGTTTATTAATTTCAGTTAAAATTGCCACTCATCCTGTCAGCGATTACATATTTTCGAGTTGACCTTTGGGAAGCACGATGTTTTGACGGTCTTGCTTAACACTCGAGATTTCAAGGCACACGATACCAAAGAGAAATATTGATAAGATGATTTCAATGTGGTTAAACGGAGGTCCGACTTTTAGACCCATTTACGTAATTGAATTTTGAAAGGGGGCGGACAGGCCTAGCCTGCCAGTCGCGTATCTCTTAATAAGCTCTACAAATATTTGCTGGCTCCAATTTTTCCAATATTCTTTTTGTAGTTGTAGAAGTTTGCCGTTTAAATCAGATATATTTTTCTTTGAGGATGTTATTAAAAATTTACTAATCTTTCACTCGATTTGAATTGTGAACGAAAAAGAATAATAGTCACGTAATGCGGGCGACATTCGTAGTTAATATTATTTGCAGATAGAAGTTGAGAAATATACTACATTATATATGAAGGGTAAGGGGAAAAACGAGGAATGTCCATTTTTCCTGATTTTCCGATTTATAGGATATTTTGCTGACGGTGACTGGGACTCACTTGTAAAGCGCGTTAAAGTGTCGGCATACTGGTTAAAGCAGGTAATGTCCACTCTGCACTGGAACAAAACAAATTAATTTTCTCGCTAAAGCTGTTTTGACTTTTATGACATTCCCTGTTTTTTCCTCTTACTCTACATTTAATTTACTCAATGCCTTGGAAAATCAAGTGCCCTCCGGAATACTTTAGAGACAGAAAGATAGGACGTTTCACTAGTCCCTCCACAGTATTGCTCAAAGTCCAAGTTTCATCGCTTCGAGACATGCACGTGTATAATGGGTGTTCACGCGGTTAGCTATAGTTTTACCATAGGCTTTCATCGTTAATAATCCATGTAACGTAAAAAGACAATGCCCTGCTTCGCACACCATTCGTTTATGAAAAAACTGCTGATCACTAATACTATGGACACCTTGTGTATGCGCGTGTCAGTAGGTCCGTCGCGCAGTGACCCCGTTAAGTATTTCTGAAGAGCACATGGATTCGCGTATGGTCCATTTGTCTCTGACATAACTAATTCCTTTACATGTATTGATTAAATTTTCGCTATGAATTTTTTGCCGTTTCTGCCCTCTGTTTTATTTATTCGTAGAATTTCATATAGTAGTTACATAACGATCAGTGGTGGGGTTTGTTTTCTTTATTCATGTGACTTTATTGGAAAATAAATGAAATTTTCAGTGAGTTGAATGATTTGCATTATTATTCAATCATTTGAAAGAAAATCTGACATAAAACGTTCCTTTATTAACATCCGAGCGAGCTGAGCACATAGTTTTTACCTCGAACAGGTTCTGCTTCTTTTATTCATATATCTTTAAAACGTTTCTTCATTAACATCAGAGCACGTCTTATTTACCTCGAACAGATTCTGCTTCTATTATTCATTTGCCTTTGTGAAACAATAAATACTTTGTGATACACTGATTCAGTTGAATGGATTGCATTATTTCATCATCTGAAATGAATCCATTTATTAAAGCACCGCGCGACCAACTTTGCAATCTTGACGTAAGACGTTCCTTTATTAAGAGCAGAGCACATACTGTAAGGCTTTTCTCCCGAACAGGCTATTCAGCTATTGATTGCCCAATAGCAAGTATGTAATTTGCGTATCTGAATGATTAATTGCAATACGTGGATGTCAGGCGGTGATTTATTTCGTAATCAATGACTGGAAGAACCAGGAAGTGACTGTTAATACACAAGGTCAACGCTAATACGTTGAAGTACTTAGGTGGTTATACTAGCTTCCAACAAATTGATCGTAGGAACACAGTGTTACGTATGTATAAGTACCTACATACATGAGAATGGTACAGTAGGCTGAGGTCAAGAAAAAGAACCGATATGCGTCTTTTATGTCGTCTGCTGTGATTATTTGCAATTCAGTCGGTGGAAAATATTCCTGGCGAACGAGCCATGTTACTACGCAATGTTAAAACGCTGTGGGTAGCTCCAACGTCACACGCTTGCATTCAGAACATTCCTTGGAAGAAAGAAAAGTAAAAAACACATTTTCTAAATATCTTCCTAGAATAGGTATTATAGATTATTACAGTTTGCAAGTGATGTAAGTTATTTATTATAAATGGGGAAGTTATCTGAATTTTCTCTGGCTACGGTCTGACCAAAATCCACCGACCACTGAGCACTGAGGGCTCTACTAAGGGTCACTGCGAAACTGCCCGCACCACTCTAGCTTTTATCCCTCGCAGCGATCATTTAATTTTGCTGCGTTTCTGCAGTAATCGTAGATTATTCGATCTCAATTGGAATCAATCTCAATTAGCAAGCTAATTACAGTTTTAATGGAGAGATATCGGCAAATTGCAGATTTTCACAGTTGGGATAGCATATCACCTCCTGATATGTACAGTTCACATTAGGCCAGTGGCGATTATTCTGTATAAATGGTTGACATTCGACGGCTTATATTTAGAAATCGATATTACGGTTCGTTTAACGATTCAAGGTTGTGATAAAATTACTCTGGCGAACGGAGGCGAGATGGAACTTGGTACATTACATGTCGAGTACATGTCGAGAACGATTTCGATGGGACAGCCGCCCCTTGATGGATTGTTAACGATCAGAAGGGGCATGAATCCGAAATGAACATTAACCACGACGATCTTGGCAAATGGTTTTTCTTGCAGTGTCAATTAATCGAACGCAACAAATCGACCACCGATATCTGTTGGATATAAGGGTGACCGGATACCGCCACCATGATCGTGGAGGACAAACAGTGAGTCGTAGTAACATTGGCTAAAGACAGAAACTAATTTCCCCTCTTTACGCTATCTTTACGCTGTCTTTGCTGGCTCTGCTGTCGCGCGTAGATAGCTCTCGCTGTGCATGAACGCCAAGCATGTTACACGCTCTCGCACCTTTCTTCTGTAGACACACGCAGTTGTAAATACGACCAGCTTCCTCTATACCAAAGCTACCTACGTAACAATAGTATACTTTATAAGTAACACCAAATAAGAAACACCACATAATACTTATATGTATATCTGCCGCACGTGTCACTAAAGTGTAGACTGTGTAGGTACTATTTGTGGCGACACTCCAACAAATATCGCCCTAATAATACATGTTATTTATTACTCGTACCAACGATTTAAAAATATCTAGAGATCGAGGTACTACAGCTCCACCCTCGGCGCATAGAAGTGTCCCAAACAGAATTGCGAAACGGATGTGCCCGCAAAACACTGGATACGAAATCATCTCATTGATCACTTGAACGATGCGTCTATAACGTGTCACGGCCACATCCCCCACGCTGTTTTAGCCTTTCCTCTCGCGCTTGTTTTATCGGCCGAGTACACGATTCGCCCTTCGTTTGAAAAAAAAAAGAAAAAAAAGGAGACATTCAAATCTCGGTAATAATTGAGATATCACGAAAGAAGAGAAAAATGGCATCCTTTGGCCACGGGAAACGACAGGTCTCGGTAGCTACGTACAATGATCTCGCGCGCCAACGGTTTATCACCGCGAAGCGAACCGTGTAATTCATCGGCATGATTCGTCTCGCCAAAGGCTATCGCGGTTTTAGACGTTCCGTGACTTTGATACCAGCCTTGATCTTCGGGCGGTCATACGTTACGCGCTTTTTTTCTCGTCTTCCGGTATGCAGAGGGCCAGTGCAGAGGGAACGTCGCGTCGCTTCGCTCGCTATCGCGGCTAGCGGGGGGACCATGTGCGTGACTCGAGGGCAAGTTTCCACGCCGCCTCTATTTAGTCACGTTCATCGCGTCTGTCACGACTCCACGAGCTAATCACGTCCAAAGTCCACGAAGATATTCGAATCTCGTGCGCTGCCGCGCCAGTACCCTGTCACGCCACGCTTTCCACTGTGTGCGTCAGTGATGGTGGGAACAACGTGCAAACTTGGATATCTGCATATATACGTGTATGTAAATAACCGATACTAGACTTCGTCGTGTGTCACGTCGGCGGGGGAGGGAGATCCTGGGGAATCCCTTTGCGATACACGGCACGCAGCGTGGGACATAGTTGATTCGCGTGAAATTCGGGGACTCCTCTTGCTGCTCCCACTTGTAACTTTCTTTTCGACATCGTTCTGCAGATTTTTGATAGGATTAGGCGCGGAGGGAAATGTTACGCGACGGAAGTGGAGGGTTGCTGAAACTTTAGGTGCATCAGACACTCAGTTTCAGTCAGTTTATTTATTTTTCATACTTATTTAGATTTTTCGCCATAGTAAGTACAACACTTGATTGAACATATCTCCGCGATGTGATTGGCCAAATTTGGCTCCCTTTCTGATTCGCGGGAACAAAGAACAGAATGAAACTATGGAGTAGATTTTATTTTCGAACGATGTGCTAGTGACCACTGATACTGGCTTTCATATAGATCCGCGATAAAGGCATCTAAGTCATCGTATTTTTAATACCAAGTCGATAATGGCTGCAGTAGGTGTATCGATAAGAATCGAGGATGAAAGTAAGTGCAGCACGCAATAATATCACTCCAATCGATAAGAATCGAAAAAATTTTGCGAGCCACACGTTCGATCGTAATTGGAACGAAAATCGACCTTCGAACGTCACCTCGCACAATTACCGCGTTAAGAAAGATATGTCTCTTTATTTGCGCAAGTGATACTTAACCCCGCAAATGAAACATTTCCAGGCTGGCGAAGTTTGCTCGGAACGCTGGCAGAGTCGCGAGTTCCCTGCTCGCGTAAAACCTACAAATTATAATATTCCTGAGGTCTACCCGCGCGTGTCAGCCAAACTACGCTCAAATCCTGCATCCCAACATTGACAAATCGCGATCTACTAACTACCTACGTACTTCGTTCAACCCATTCGGTGCTAAGATTCATCCGTTCACCGTTCACCGTGTGCGGGACTCCTCCAAGCATATCCGCTAACCATACTGGATGAAGGCCTGCCGGCGGTCCCCGCACGGGATGCACCGACCGAGTGCATTCACGCAGTTCATAGTACCCCAAAGGGTTAACGATATCAATGTATCTCAATGCGGAGCATTCCTTTCCGTTCCTTGATTGGTTGATTCCTCAGAACCTGGCACTTGCCCCCCAACCCCACTTCACGCCTGCCCGTAGAGCTGAATAACAAATGGAGAGGCGTCGCGAGATACACTTCTTTCTACTTCTCTTTTCACGCCTTCCCTTTGCACGGCCGTCTGCACGTTGGACCCACTTTCGATCGGCGCTCGCATGCGATTCATTCAGCGGCAAAGTGGCGAGCGACGCGCGCGCATCCAGAGGATACGCTCGCTAAATCACGCCATTCGTTGGCACTATCGAACCAGCCGATTACGAAATCGCGTGATCGTGGAGCTATCCCGTCAGCGCGGCGTGCACTATTTCTGTCCGGTGCATGCTTGAAGCTACCAGCCTCCGTCCTTGTCCGAGCCGCGAAGCTGGCCCGCTCGTTTCCAAGGATTTTCGAGCGGGGGTGCTTGCAGCTTGTAAGAGAGCTGGAAATTGTTGGATTAAACTCATTAAATGTGGATCTTTCAGTAGGAAGACACATACGCAGTCGCCTCTTACGATGCAAATACCTATTATCCCCCACTTCTATCGTAGCAAGCAATGCTGCTGTTAACCCACGACTGACAGTGTCGAAGACACTAAGTAGTTGCATAAGCAGGAAAACGGGGTGATTTTCGCAATCGATTTTCATTAAAAAAAAAAATTAGCAACATCGTCTGCGCCATGCTCGCGCTATATTGACTGATTGTCGGTAGAACTATGAAGTGCAAAGTGAATATAAAATTGTCATCGAATTGAGCCATTCCAGTGATTGCTCGTTGGGGGTTCAGCTGGAGGTCAGCGACTCACTGAACAACTGCTTGGGTTCTGGCTACTATCAGTTGAGGGTTACGTAGAAATAAAGAAGACATTACTGGGGACGAAAGAAATTCGAAGAGTTCGATGGGGTTAATCTAATTAGACTGGGGCTCGAGGGTTTCTTAAGTTCCTTTGGAGTAGATCGATGTATTTTATCGTCCAAGTAGGTACATAGGAGAAAGTACTGTGAAAAGTTAATGTTGTTCGAGGTTTCCGAGTACGAAACATGTGTTATTGAAGAATGGTTAATAATGATCCGTCAATACTGCCAGGTTGTTTCATAGTGTCTGATGACTCACTGACAGTATATCTGACATTATTATACAGTAACTGACGACGTCGCTATACCGTAAGTACCTACTGATATTAGAATACATAGAGTGCTATATTCTAATCACGACACGTGTGACGTGACTCCTTCACTCGCCTGGCCTCACCACGTGCTATGACACTTGCTCTACGCCAGTGTTTCCCAACCTTTTCTGAGTCGCGAACCCCTTTGATAGTATTCAAATAACATGCGACCCCCCACCCCCATATACGAGGTAAGGTAAATTTAATAAGGTGTAAAGACAACACATTAAAACTAGGTATTTCAGAATATAATTCTAAATTAATAATATTTAATTATCTCAATACATATGTATATTAAATATACTTATACAGTCGCACCATCTTATAATCAGAAATTGGTCACATGGGGTTCACTGCAACCCCAGCGTGATTTTCGTATTTGTGAATCGTTTAACTTCTCAGTCATAATTTGTATATTCGTAATACTCGTACAATCATAGAAATTTAGTAAATTTTGATATGATAAAATTTTTTTTCAAGTCGCGAAGGCGCGGCGATACACACCGCGTGATTACGAAGGGTTAATATATTCAATTATCTTATTTAGTGCGATGGTTGTGCTTACATCTCGGTATCCAGCTTCACCTTTTTTTCATTAATGGAAAATCAGTGTTACATCATTGATATAATGTGAGAATGTAACCATATTCAAATAAATAAGTGTTAAGAATCGTGAACGAAAAATAACCGCGGTGACCCCCCGGAAAACACTTCCGGTTCTCACAGCTTGGGAATCATTGATATACGCGGATGATGGTTGATTCTTAGTGGATTTTTCAAAGTATTTCCGCCAATATGTGTCAAGTGTTTTTGCTCTTTCATCATGGAACCAGTGGACTGATTATACTGTTATCTTTATTATGTAGGATTGCGATTAAAGCACTGATAATGTGTCGGATATCGCCACTGATATTCGACACTGACTCCAACACTCCTATAGACTTAATGCTACCACTCTACAGCCTTTTCATGTACATCAACAATGTACAATACTACTACTACTACTACTACTACTACTACTACTACTACTACTACTACTACTACTACTACTACTACTACTACTACCGATACTAATGCTTACACTGTACACGACTAATCCCGATGCTGATATTGTACGGTAGCATCTAGAGCACTAATAGCGATAAGTAGGTATCGATATTGCCACCGACTTCGTGTATCCTTCGCGCTGACGGAACCGTTAGAAACCTTTGCGAAGTGCGCGCAGATTATACGCGGAAGCCTCGAATACCATTAACTGGCATGAAACCATGGACAGCGAGGGCACTCAAGGACCCCGGAGAAGAAAGCGGGATTCTCGTAACCTCGTTCCTCCTTTCCAGGGAAATGGAAGGCTTCTGGATTAGCAGCGCGATCCACGCGATCAAGGCGCTGTCGTACGTGTACGATCTGCTGACGTTCCCCGTCTACCTCATACTGCAGCGGCCATGGGAGAAGCGGAAGGCCACGAGGAGGATCAAGGCGCGCCCCGTCATCAAGGACGAGCACAGCATCACCTACAGGAGCGTCGACCCCCCGAGGTCGATGCACATTACCCTGGAGCGTGAGAAGATAGACACGCTCGAGAAGATGCTGACGTGGGTGGCGAAGATTCACAAGGAGAAGAAGTGCCTCGGTACCAGGGAGATACTCGCCGAGGAGGACGAGGCTCAGCCTAATGGTAGAATATTCAAAAAGGTGGCTAACGATCTTGCCCAGTTGTATTCCGACTCGATGCAGTGGCGGATTTAAGGAAAAAGGCCCAGCTGGCAAACGTGCTGGGACACCCTGTACATACGTATAACAGAATTACAAAGAAAAAAATGGTACCTGCGTGGACCTTCTGGGGAGGGAGGGAGTTAGCCAGGTGGCAACTGCTCATCGGTCGCCCTTTAAATCCGCTACCGACTCGATGGTAGGAAGGTTTGGGACGATTGATCAATCCCTACGTTCCTTTTCGCAGTACAAAATGGGAGAGTACAAATGGAAGACTTATCTGGACGTGGACAGGCTTACGACGTCGTTCAGCCGTGGTCTGAGGGAATTGGGGCTGACATCCCACCAGAACATTGTCATTTTCGCGGAGACCAGGGCGGAATGGATGATCGCAGCCTATGGATGCTTTAAGCAGAATCTCACTGTAGTCACTATCTATACAACCCTGGGGGACGAAGCAATTGCTCACGGCATCAATGAAACCGAGGTGGACACCGTGATCACTAGTCACGAATTGCTGCCAAAGTTCAAACGTCTTCTGGATAAATTGCCCTGGGTCAAGACGATCGTCTACATGGAGGACCAGCTGAAGCCGACCGACACAACTGGTTACAAGGTGGGTTGTCGATGTTCCCGCAATTCAGAGATTTCTATTCGCGTGATTGGCGGTTTTATCGGCGCTCGACGCAGATTTACGAGCCGCTCGGCAAATGTTTATTCATCGTGTGATTTCTGTTATGACTACACGAATAATACTTTATCTGTACGTTTCTGTGTAATTGATAAACGAAGTCATGCTCTCCCCGGATTGTTTGTACAAAATAAGGCAAAGTGCAGCCAAGCAGCATGATACTGCGTGACACAGGGTTCGGTGAGAGTTCAGTATGCGGCACAATGTGTCTTATCTGCGGGTCGTTCGTGATCAGATGATTCTAATTTTAATTATCACGCGGATCTTGTTTAATCGACTGTATAAATATTGATAAGCGCGGCGAGGTTTCAGAGCTAGAGATAATTGCATATGCATCCGCTCGGCGCACTGGCGCGATCGAAAGTGTGCTCGGCCGATTTCCGAGCCAAAGGATAGCTAACACTTGGCTTTTCTGCGTTTCAGGAATCCGTCAAGTTCATACCGTTCTCCGACCTGATCCAGCAGGGTAACAAATCAAGCGCAGCCATGGCACCGCCGAAGGCCTCTGACACCGCGATCATAATGTACACGTCTGGCTCCACTGGCGTGCCGAAAGGTGTGCTCCTCTCCCATTCGAACATCATCGCCACGTTGAAGGCGTTCTGCGACGCCGTGCACATTAAATCAGATGATGTTTTCCTTGGATTCCTACCTTTGGCTCATGTTTTCGAACTGCTTGCTGAGAGCGTGTGCCTGTTGACTGGCGTGCCTATTGGCTACAGTTCGCCGCTTACAATGATCGATTCGAGCAGCAAGATTCAGAGGGGATCCAAGGGTGATGCGTCTGTTTTACACCCGACTTGCCTGACTTCTGTACCGGTACGCTCGCAATTCACATCGGCCCCGTTAAGTAGAAACTGGCATCACCGAGTCATCAATGCCTCTTATCCGTACAGCTGATCCTCGACCGCATCTCCAAAGGCATCAACGAGAAGGTGAAGAGGTCGGGGGCCTTCAGGCAGGCGATCTTCAACTTCGCCTACGAGTACAAACTGAAATGGTACAAACGTGGTTACGATACACCGTTCTTCGACAAATTTATCTTCGGTGCTGCCAAGCAAGTGCTTGGTGGACGGGTTAGGCTGATACTCTGCGGTGGCGCGCCTTTGTCCCCTGACACCCATACCCAGGTGAAAATCTGCCTCTGCGTTACCGTGACCCAGGGATACGGTCTCACGGAAACCACATCTTGCGCCACCGTCATGGATGGTACGTAGTCGTTGGTAAGACTTTCAATGGCCTCGGTGTGCTCTTCACGCTTGGCATTGCAGCCTGATATTTTTTAAGCTGCATCGAAAGTACTGTTTGAGTTAAGGAAGAGTCTGGCGGGCTTGAACGGCCCGTTGAAATGTTTCCCGAACGCTGCATTACAGAGGGTGGCATGATTTCAGTGCACGACAGGAGCACGGGAAGAGTAGGAGCACCAACCACGGTTTGTGATATTCGATTGGAGAATTGGGAGGAAGCTGGCTACAGGGTTACAGACACCCCTTATCCCCGAGGGGAGATCCTCATTGGCGGTGGCAACGTATCGCTTGGTTATTACAAATTACCGGAAAAAACGAAGGAGGACTTCTTCAATGCAGACGGGAAGCAGTGGTTCAGGACCGGCGACATTGGCGAATGTCACCCAGACGGTTGCTTAAAGATTATCGGTGAGATTACGTTTTGTTTATTCATTGGCAAGTGCGCTCGGTTAATGGAAAGTATGCGGAGAGAAATATCTTGTTATTACTTTGGTAGATCGGAAGAAGGATCTAGTGAAACTGCAGCTCGGCGAGTACGTATCGCTGGGCAAAGTCGAGGCCGAGCTGAAGACGTCCCCCGCCGTGGAAAATATTTGCGTCTACGGAGATCCGCACAAGACTTACACAGTGGCACTGGTGGTACCCAATCATGATCATCTGAAGGAGATGGCCAAAGAGCTCGGTATCACTGGGATGACCTTGGAAGAACTCTGCAATGATCCACGGGTCGAGAAGGCGATGTTGCAAGAATTGGTTGAGCAGGCCAAGAAATGTTAATATTTCAGATATTCGAATTTCTAATGGCTACTATAAACGTCGCTGCCCGGCCGACTTTTATGCTCTCTGTCTTTATTCTTTGTTTATCTAGGCAAGCTCCAAAACTTCGAGATACCTGGCGCAGTAGCGCTGTGCCCAGAACAGTGGTCACCTGACATGGGACTAGTGACAGCGGCGTTCAAGCTGAAAAGGAAAGCGGTGCAAGAAAGATATCAACACGAAATCAACAGGATGTACGCATCGTGATGTCGCGCGAAGTCGTGTAAGAAGTGTAACGGTTGAAGTGATCCGGAAGTTCGAAACGAAACGAGTACCACCTCGACCACCTTTACATATGAGTTCGTGAGCCGAGGTCGCATGGTCCATTGCGGAACGTGTATCAGACTTGTCAGCTTTCTTTTCGCGAACACCAGTAGATGGTGTCGACATCCAGTACCAAAAAGTCCCGTTTAAAATACCGTTAAACACGGTCCGGGTGCAATGCGTGGAACATTTCAGAAATGTCTTTTCGAGGATATCTTGTTACTCAATTCGGTGTATCGTTTGAGACGGAGGAATTTCGACTCTAAAATGGTAACGCAGCAAGTTCAAAGAGAGTGTTTGTAACATAATCGCCCCGCGGTATTGATGCGAGGTGTGAGCGTAAACAAAAAACAAAGTGCTGCAAGACGGCTGCTCCGTTGCGAAACTCGTCGCCTTTCCTCCTTCTAAAATTACAGACGCGTGTACGCCCGATTTAACCGTTCAATCATCCTTTGGATTAATTTCTTCCGATGTAGCGGTATGAAATTGATTGTCAGTTTGCATCCGTATTAATCACGTAAGTTCACAGCTCGTATAGTGTACTTACTTTAAGTATTATTCGAAAACGTCGAGTTCCATTTTCACGAGGGAAACAAAAGAAAGGTACGGCCCTTCGATGGGGGGCCGCTCTATTCTACAATAAGCTATATGTATAATGTATTGTATATACTGGAAATTGATCGTTGAGCCAGCTTTTACTTATGGCCAACGTAAAGGCGGCACGCCGTTAGATTTACTTGCGTACGTTTAATTACGTCTTTCTGTTGAATTGAATTGTTCTTTTTTAGAACCTTGGGGTAGCAATTATTCGTCTTGTATAAAATACTTGTCAATGCCTCCTTGCCTACCTTTAAACTATTATAGGATCGAAGCATCACAGAAATCTTTATTTTCTCTTTGCCACGGAAACGGCACTTTTCACTTGTGTGTGGATGCGTGCGTGTGTTCGTTCTCTCATTGGTGTGTATGCTTGCACGCATACACATATACATGTATGTTCATTAATAAGGGAAGTTAGAAAAGTAACGTGTGCGAGTGTATGCTTATAGATGAATATGATGGTTACAAAGAAGAAGTCGTTCTTGTTCATTTTTTTTAGTCTTCCCGTGATTCGCCGTTATGTATCGATTCGCCGACTTAAGAGAGACGCCTTACGAGTTTCTTCGCAGATTTGTTCACTCGGAATCACGTTGTTTCGCACGGAATTATTATTCGTAAGCTAAGTAGTCTTCCTCGATCTTAAAGACCGATGTTCCATTGGGTGCATCGTTGCACGCGATCTAGCATCCCTGCAATAGTATCAATGATATATCCTTTGCGAAAGCTTTTGGTCGGACATGTGTTGAATTTAATCAATTTCATTTAGACTACGTTCCATGTACAATGACGATCAGAGTACGCGACCAGACAGAAATGTATCCATAAAACTGTAACTTTAAAAACTTCTTTTCACCGCCATTGCGAGCTTTTGATTTATTCTACCGAAATTAATGGGAAACACGGCACCCGCGCTGGCTGCGCATTCAGATGCTTAGTATCTAAGTATTTATAGTCGATGAGCAAGTAAAAGGAACGAATTGTTTAATATTTTCATTCTGTATCTTTGCGGCTTGTTGAACAGCGACTGTACGAAGAGGGAGTAACAGAGGACGCTTATATAGGGAGAGTTGAGAAAACCAGAGGATATCCATCTTGTAGCTGATTTTCTCCTTTTCCAATCACGTTCAGAGTTCCTGCGTTAGCCGAATCATGCGTTACGAGTTGTTACGAGTTGTTACGAGCCCGTTAATAATTTCGAATAAATTATTAAGAGCTGTATAATATTAGATAGGGAATTGCCAATTGTCATTTGGATATAATCATATCATCGATATCTATTGTTGTTATTATTAGTACTACTATTATAATTATCATTTTGAAACTATGGCATGTGAAAATAAATGTACAGATCTATAGTACACGCAATAAGTATTATTATTATAATTTTTATTCTCTATTCTTGTGATCAGGCTGTAATTTCTTGGCCACTCTGTCAGCTGTGTATTGTCTGTACAGCGGTATATGTATGGTGATTAGGGTGGACCTTAGCTACTCTTGACGAAAATTATTTTGCGAGATTTTTTTGGTCCCGTACCCCAGAAATGTGACACTTATTGGGAAAATGATCTGGAAAAAATTTCAGCCCGATTGGACCACGGGAAAAGGACGCGCAACGAATTTGAAAATTTTGAACTTTTTAAACCTTGACATAAATATACATTATGACATATCGTCGAATTTGTATTTTTTTTGTGTTTAAGAATACATACACAGCACATACGATTGTTAACAAAAAAAAACGTCCGTGACCTTGAAAACTCGAAAGAGTGACCTTGAAAAAAAAATTTCCTCCCATTATATTCGCCTCTTTATATACTACAACTTTTGTCTGAAGAGTTTTTTCATATATCCATAAACGATGGAGATATTAAATATTTTTGATTTTCATTATAACGCTCCATTATACAGAAGAAAAGCAGTTCTAAGACTGGAAATAAGTTATTATAGCTATTATGTAAATTACGAACAATTAGTCAACAAAAAAAATGGAACATTTTATTTCTCCTGATTCCAAAAGATTCTTTGAACGGTTTTTAATACCTACCACAGTTTTTTAAAAAGACCCTTCTACATGGAGTGATGACGAGGCTTTCCAAATTGGGCGAAACATCGTGAACGGATTAAAAGTGGTAAATGACACCGCCGAGCGTGGCGTTAAACTTATAGAAGAATATAACAAAATATTATCAAAAAATGAAGAGGAGAAACAATTTATACTGCAGAATGTGACGGAATATAGAAAGCAGTATCCTGACGTCACAAAAGAGAATTTATCAAAGGATTTTTAAAGCATTTTTAATATAAAGGAACCCCTAATGAATACCTCCGTGGCTATTTGAATTTTTGAGACGCATTTAAGACTGTTTGTTAACACAGACGCGTCTAGGGCAAGATCTGCTCGGTCTTATCGAACGTCCACGAGCAGGTCTGAGACGCAATACTTTGATGACATTTTTATTCGTAATTTACATAATAGCTATAATAACTTATTTCCAGTCTTAGAAAATCAAAAATGTTTAATATCTCCATCGTTTATGGATATATGAAAAAACTCTTCAGACAAAAGTTGTAGTGTATAAAGAGGCGAATATAATGGGAGGAAATTTTTTTTTTCAAAGTCACTCTTTCGAGTTTTCAAGGTCACGGACGTTTTTTTTGTTAACAATCGTATATGCTGTGTATGTATTCTTAAACACAAAAAAAAAAATACAAATTCAACGATATGTCATAATGTATATTTATGTCAAGGTTTAAAAAGTTCAAAATTTTCAAATTCGTTGCGCGTCCTTTTCCCGTGGTCCAATCGGGCTGAAATTTTTTCCAGATCATTTTCCCAATAAGTGTCACATTTCTGGGGTACGGGACCAAAAAAATCTGATGGTCGAAAAATAAGGTCCACCCTAATGGTGATTTAACAATTTCGACAATAATATCGCTTTTCTTCACAAGAATGGATAGTTACGGCGAGTAAAACTATAACTCTTATTTGTATTTGAATCTTCCAATTATTGCGTGTATAAAGTGCCCTGCAGTATGATTACGATACAATCGGTATCTTTCAGCTTTAATATACACTTAGTTCGAAACGCTTGATAACTATAACAACAAACTCTTTTTTGAATGTGCCTCTATGAATACGCATGGTATCACATTGTGTGTGTGCAACTGTATCAAATGTTAATCAAAAACGTCATCATCTTCCATAGTCTGATAAAAAATGGGTGCTTGTTTATACAGCTTATCTTATTGTCACGCTACAACTCGCGGCATGCCGAATTTTTTCTGCCGAACATTCGAAAAATGCATTTATTATTCTATAATCGGACAACTTTATTTTCAATCTATATGCAACGGAAGTTCAAGAGTGTAGCCATGCTAAATTGAAAATATAGCGAGAAAACGCGGGGAAATAAGTTAGCGCTACATGTGTGCAAGATTTATGATAAGGTCGAGTTTTGCTTCGTATATTTATTCGTTTGGTTATTGTTACTACTAAACTGTAAAATAATCACCGTCCAGATGGTTATTTAGAAGGAAAGGTAACGAGGAATTAATAAATACAAATATATTTATTAGTGGAGTAAACCATCTGACTTCTCAGCGTATAATACGTAGAATTTCTACGTCATAAATTTCGCACATAAACGATTCTCCTACCACCATTCATCGACTCGCCATCTATGCGAACGACCTACCTTACATTATCCGTTTCTAAACATCGAGGCAGACACTAATGGCACGCGTTTTGCCGGATTGCATGGTAGATATAGTTTGATGTCGGGGAAATACTAGGACAACGTAAGTAGCTGAGTTCGAATCTGCCCTGGCTTTTCGTGCCTGCGCGGAGAAGGGCGCTACGTTCGAAATGCCCGCGCTATTTGTTGAAATTCAAACTTGCGGGTCCTTGCATTGGAACTAGTGATGGCTAGAACCGTGATGTGTGAATCACGAGTGATCCGATCACGTTCGTTCCCAATCACGGTGATTTTTCACAGTGATCCGTGATTTTCGTGATCGCGTCTGATTGGTGCAGGCAGAACAGTGATCGCTTCTGATTGGTGGAGAGCATGACTGCTCTTTGCACGCTCCACATAACCCCAATTTCTAATTTGTCTCGAAACATTCTCAAGTCCTCACTGTTCTTACAGAATCTCAGTTGTATACTTTGAACCAATGTTATCGCTCTTGATCTATTTAAATTAACGAATATTTATTCACTTTAGTTAAAAAGTATAATGTATATGTGAATACTTTAGCCAATCAAATCAGTGCGTGCATACATTGACTATTTAGGAATGTATAATATACTATATATTCGCTGAATTAGCACATTTTGACTATAACACAAGCTATATTAAAGTATTTTATAAAAAATAATTCAATCATGATCAAGAATTACGATCACAGTATTCACAGTAAGCAAATTCACTCGAGGTAAAAAAATCACGATCACGGTCGTAATTTAACTTAAATCACGATCCTAATCGTGATTCTGCGACCACGGTGATAAATCACTGTTAGCGATTTTGCACTCCATCCCTAATTGGAACGAACTTGCATCTGCATTAATAATTTCCAGGCAGCCGTGAGATATTTTATGAATATTTTCAATATATTACGTCTTTATCGAAGAATTTTTCTACGAGCAAATTTATTTTATAATTATAATAAATCAGATAGAATGATTTTATTTAACGCATTATACAATAATTGATGTAGAATATTTCCTTCTTGTTACACGATCACAGGTAATTGTTTTAATTTTATGATTGACTTTTTGGGTAGGATTATTATGTTGGGGTTCGTTAATTAATGTTCCTAATAATTTTCAGCTGTATATAGTCAGTTAAACAATATATTCGGTACAACAATCAATCTATATAATCAATCATTAATCTCTTTTTAATCCATTAAAATTGAATTAGATTTATATATAATTAAGAGCCTTACGCATCTAATGAATGAATATTAATTATCTTTAATGAAATACATATATTTCGTTGGGTCTATTTAAACTTCAGATATGAACAGTATTAATAGCTTGCAAACTAATTCTGTATTTATAAGAAAATTCTACAATAATTTTTGCATTAATATTCTGATTTCAAATTATTATGTAAATGAAGAAGGATAATATTTGGCCAACTTCCATTTTAAATTATAAACATTAATTTACCTTTATTCATATACTTTTTGTTTAATGAACCTGGAAGAGCGTAGGTATCTGCTCTTCCCTGTATTTTTATTGATGGTTTTTGGAACAATATCGTTGAATCATATTGTAATATGATCTTGACAATAACATTGTTTTTTAATTTGACATTTAAGCAAGTACATCCTTGTTCGATCGTGCTGCAAAAGTGAGGATCTAATTATCATTGACATCGCATTTGATTGATTTCTTAATTTCTAAATATGTGATTTGGAATAGGAAGGAGTAAATAGTGGATTAAGGGTGATTAAATAACAATACTCTTTTATCAGTTAGCTGCATTTTATTGAAATAAGTGAAATGCGATGCAATGAAATGTTACAACTGTAATTGGATAATTCGGGTGAAGCAGTATCTTGTGCAATTTTCATATCGATGAACACAGTGGAAAATGCAGCCGGTGATTGCATTTAACGCCTTTTATGTAAAAATTCCTTATCTGTAAAGCAGAAATATACACGATTAATAATCGCTCTAGTTACAGTATGTACGATTAGTTACATCGCATTAGCTTACTCTAAATCTAAACAAGTCACAAGTATACAAGCACGCACACACCTTTCAGCATTTCAACACATTTCAGAGTAGTTGCTGAGTTGAACGCTGTTCATGAGCAGATGCCATTACATTGAGTCCTGAAATTATGGGTCGGTAACAGAGTTTGGGTGGCGACACAATCATATTTATTTTTGTAAATGCTGTAATAAAGACGTTTTATTATTAGGTATTATAAAAAAGCAACACTTCTTCCAAGAGATCTTGAGTCGTTTATTCGTTACAAATGCACCAGAAGAAATAATATATATATATATATATATCATATATTACATATATCGTAATACATAGAGCGATCTATTAAGTTGGTCATTGCAATAGACGTTACAATATCGCACCTCGCCTCGTGAAATCGATAAACTTCTTGTCGTACGTAAAACAGCAGCTACTTTCAATGAGAAATACGCGGGCACACTTCGTAACATTCGTAAAATCTCTAAAATCTGTCTCAGCGAGACGTGACCTCGACCACTCGTGAAAAAAACCACTAAAAATTTCGCGATGCACGACACTGCACGCGTGAGGAACATCAACGCTTCGTCTTCTTGTACAAACCTCTTGTCGAGCTGTTTCAAATTCAAAATATTAGTATGGTTCGTCGTTCCTACGGCGATTGAAATAGAAACAAATCTACACGACTCAAAAGTACAGGAAAAAATTAATCGACTTCGTAGAATATAATTGTTTGTACAATACTTCGTTTTTGAGGAAATCGATTTTGGTTGTGGGATATATTTGTGTAGTTGTATAAAGTAATAGTGGAAGCAGAGCTTCACTGGAGACCTCACTTGGTATATCCTAGAGATCGGCAAAGTTTTTATTTAATTAAAATTATTCGTCATTCGTTGGTTAATCCGAGTTAACTTTATTCCACACATGACGAACAGTTTTTCTAACTTTTATTCGTTATTCGAAATTTTATTGAAATTAAAATTCTGCCCATCTCTGGTATACCCTACCCCTACTCATATATACCGCTTTCAAAATGAATCTTCTAAAATTTGAAGGCTAGCAGGGAAAACTTGTACTCAAGATTTTCGATTTATTTTATTCCGATGAATCATTTTAAGTCTAGTTGGGATCGTAAGAAATTCAATTGGTTAATTATTATTGAAACAACCAAGATGGTTTATACTTTGTTCACACGTATTACCTATGTCCTATACAATAGATTCTATCCACATCTCAACAGTGTACAATTTTCTAACAATAAGTACTCGTTTTATTCTACATTCGTCCTCTACACTCTACAGGCCATAATTAATCAGATCGAGACCCTGGTAATAATCTCAGTTCAGAAGTATATTCTAAAGTTTTTGGTCAGTATCCTTACGTTGTACGAGATAATTGTTACATTGAGACCCTTTTGTACGCTTAATAGATGACGATCAAGTCGAAAAGTCTCTTTCAGGATGTGTATACGTGCTACATGAATTTCTATGCTCGTTTAAATATCACCTTAAGTAGATATTGACTCTAGGCGAATGATTTCCAAAGTGTAGATCGTCATTACCGAGCATACAACCTTTATCTCACAGAACTTAAAAAGTAGTGGGACTACAGAAGGCTGGAAATACAAGAAACTCGACTTTTTCATAGGAATAATTTGTGAGTCTAAATTAAAAAGAAAATATTCCTAAGATTTTGCTTTTTGAGTTTATATACCGTGGTCGAAGGTAAATTGCAAAATTCGTATTATATCGTCCCATCACTAATCACAAATATACTAGAACATTTTCGTTCGCTTGGATTCGTATTCTAAAAAATAATTATCACGTAATAATGTACTTTCGTTCGCAATGATGGAGCATAGAATATGAATTGTGTTTTTAGTTTCTTCGTTACTTAAAACAACGAAAAGTTTCTAAGTACAATCATACATACACTTTTTTGATTATTTCAATATTTATATTAATTCACCATCTTCTTTAACACATCGTAATACTTTTCCGAAATCCAAAATCCAACATATTAGAATAGGAATAGCAAGCGAACACGCAAAAGAATATTCCAAGGATTTAAAAGAATTTCAATATTACTTGGCTACGAAAACAACAAACTTATTATACCCAACAATTTGCAAATCATCGTCTACCATCAAAATTAAAACGTTCATTAGACGCATCGATTTTTAGAAGGTGAAAAGTCGCATTTTCTCACGCTCGATGTCTCATCGCAACTAGGAGATGTGACGTACATTAAATGTGTCATCTAGTCGAAACAAAATTAATTAGCCACCGAAGGCCACTGAGAATCTACTCCCACCACCCTTGTCTATTTGCTCCGCCCACTGTGCTTCCGTCGGGGGACTGTCCTCGAAGGACCAATTTACTTTGTCCCAACTATAAAGTCTCGTTAGGAAGGTAATATCCTGGTGCATCCCAAGATGCTGCTGTTACCGTGTGTATGTCGCTATTATTAGTACCTCCGCTGATATTACCGATACTATTTTAGAAATATCTCGCTTTCCCGAGATTGGAATTCGTTGGCGTCGTTTCTCTGTGTTCCCAAAATACGATGTTTCAACCGTGTATGTTTCAATTTTTTTTTTCGGCCAACGACGTGCGAAATCATTGAAAAGTTTCGCCTAAAACTACTTAGAATCGCAGGTAGCCACTCAAACATCACGCGCCAGACAGTTACCGAAAGTATCGTTCGAAACCACCGATGATCGATCACAATTCGAATTTTTCACTTTCTCCTGCTCTTACCGTTATTTTTCACAACCGGTGTTGCACTTTTAAATTGGATAGTTGCCATGTATCTTCTTTTATTCTCGGCGATAGAAACAGTAGACCCTACATTCTTTCGGTACCCTGAAGAAATTTTAAGCACACATCCCGTGCGGAAAGCTTACACTCGCC
Organism: Andrena praecox; assembly: GCA_963932275.1. Classification (NCBI taxonomy): domain Eukaryota; kingdom Metazoa; phylum Arthropoda; class Insecta; order Hymenoptera; family Andrenidae; genus Andrena; species Andrena praecox. The sequence goes on from OZ010734.1 coordinate 341,918, forward strand.
TTTGTTAACCATACACCCTGAGCGCCCATAGGCGGTCCCCGTAGACTGTAGAGACTGAAGTATCTGCGTCTACATGACCGAAAGGGTGGATCGTATCGGTCATCGGTGAGATCCTTTGAGAAGGAGAACAGTCGTAGGACAGATAAAGGTCTTACAGTAGAGAGAGAGAGAGAGAGAGAGAGAGAGAGAGAGAGTGACTTCGCTTTTGGAGCTTAACGATCCCGAGCGAATTGACATTCGTGTGTCTCGAATGAGCGACCCGCAGTCGTCGACGTATGGTAAAATTGACCAGCCGAGCGAGACAGGGGCGGAGTCCTGTGGCGAAAGCTCCAGAAGCGAACGAGCTGGAGAGAAAATCGCTGCTTGGCAGAGAAGCTCGCCCGTAAATCTGACTGTCGTGTCGCTTGCCAGAAACTTTGTTTAAAAGTCGACGCTACTGCGTTCGGGGGGGTTGGAGATCAACTGCGAATAGACATCTGTAATTCATTTGGAATCACATTTATGCAGTTCCCCGCCCTTGAAAGTAGCTCGGTAGAAATTTAGACAATACGCATTCTTGACCGCTAGACATCTTAATAGGTAGTTACTTCGCTACGATATCCCAGTTCCTGGGAATGGCAATGGCGGAGTGTGTGGGTTAGACAGTGGAGGTTGCCTCCACGCTTTCTGTTTGTTCAGTCGAGTGGTGCTATTCGAGGATTAAGCTCTCGATCTGGCGAGATAAAGTATAGTTGCACTAACGCCACTCCCAGGGACTCGATTCTAGATATTATTAAATGAGCGAGAGGATACTTACAAAATTTGTTAAAAGTGTACTTCTACGCTCGCCTTCTCTGGGGCTAGATGGATTCAGTTATATGGGGCGTTTCAAAGGTGTCCGAAGACTGGTTTATGCTTCCATGTGAAAGATGGGGGAGGAAAAATTATTTATTTGCCGGACAAGTGAAGAAAGTGCCGAGGGAATTTAGGGGTTTATGTTACAAGTTTCTTGCACACTACATAGTAACTATATATTGTTCACAAAAAGTAGGAACATTTGGCAGAAATTACTGTTGAAACTTTTATATACTATCTCTGTGGAGAGGCATGTAAAATAATTGTAATGGAGTAGTTTCTGTATGACGTTATAAAAGTAAAAGAGTTTCTGTGAAAATCTTCTGGCAGTAGTTTAGAAGCACCCCATGTAACTGATCTCCAATCGCGGTATAACTTCTGTGTTAAGAGTCCCTTACTCTTTCTCGATATTACTTTTCCTCGATGTGCGTAACAGGTAGATGAGGGGCAGCTCGTTCGATCGAGCGAAATGTCGTTTCCCGCGCCTAAATAGTCATCTTCGATACAATTTGACGAACTTCCCTCGTACAGTAGGATGTTTCATTAATCGAATCTCAGTTTTACTTGACGGTTTCTCGATTTTCAGACAATTCCAGATGATACACCGATTTTTCTGTTCAGAAGGAGTTGCGGAGACAAACGCAGTCGCGCGCGAATTGATTGTACCAAACGAGTGATATCGGAGCTGGGTGAGTTCTGCTTGAAACTGAAATACTTCAAATCAATTAGAATTAATTCCTCGGTTTCTTTTCAGGACCCAATGAATCCACTCATCTTCTTGAAGCAGCAGGAACTATAATATAATCACGAATATAATTCCCTTGGATATTCGAAATTCAAAAAGCATTAAATCTACCGTCCCAATCACTGAGCTCCAATGAAAGAAAATTATCCCCACTCGACAGGAAATAATCGCCGCTCGAACCCAAGTACTTCTAACTGCTTCCTCCATTAATCCATTACCCCAGATACCGAGCCACCCCCTTAAATCATTTCCTGAATGGGAACAGCGTAACTCTCCTTCAGCCTCCGTCAAAAACTAGAGCAATGTTTAAGCCAATACCATCGGGCGAGTTCCCAGCTCCTATATCCACCTGCGTCAGCAAGCAACCCTGCCCGCGAAAAACAGCAATTCCATAAACAAGTATGTATATAGCTCCATCCTCGGTCTCCATTATCCGCGGTGGATTCGCCCCCTTAAATATTTACAAGCGACGATAAATCAACCGTGCCTCCGTGGACGATCCCCCAGCCTCGACTCGAACAGGATAGCTCGTTCCGCCGGTTAGAGGTCGAACGCAAGAGAAGCATCCTTTTTCCCCCCTGCCTCGTTCGAGCTTCGCCGGGGAAGGTGAGGACGAGAGGATCGAGGTCGGTCGATTTTTCGTCCCGCCCGTGAAACGTCAGGTCGCTCGAGCTGAAACGCAGTCATTAGTCACCGGGGTAAAGGGATTTGAGCGTTAGACGGTGATGTAGTAGGCCCTCGGCTTGCCCCTGGATGTGGTCGGGCTGAAGAAGACGCCGGGCGTCGTGGGCGAGAAGGACCAGGACGCCCAGGAGGGCGGGGGCAGGGTGCGTCAGGAGGCGTAGTAGCCCTCGTGACGCTTCCGGCACTTCTCGCGGGCGATGTAGCAGAGGGCGATGGTGATCAATACGGCGATCGTGATCCCCATGCCGATACTGATCCAAATGATCTCCTCGTTTATACCACTGTAGCCTTTCCCTGAAAGCATGCTGGATTTATCTCGTAATCGCCACCTTGCATGGAAGAGGAAGTTGTAGGTGTAGATCGCTACACATTTAATTGTGCAATGCAAAGTGTAGGTTTGATTGGAATTTTCACTATCTTTGGGACTTCTTTGTAATTTGTAGGAATGAAGGAATTTTTGTGTATTGGATCACTATCTTTCAGACTTCTTTCTAATTTCTAGGGATGAAGGAATTTGGAAGATTCCTTCTGGTGCCTGGGCTGATGTAGATAGATAAGGCTTTTGAGGTTTTCTTTCTTCGTGCTAGTAATTTGAGTCTAGAATGCGAAATATAGATGTAATTCGGATTCCAACGTGTTGCAGGATTTGAGAATGTTGAGGATTATTGAGGAATGCTCCATTTTGGTGGTGGTATTGATTTAACCGTAGAATGCAAACAGTAGGCACCTATATTCTATATCTACTTAGGATTTCGACGCGTTGGACTTTTATATTTGAATTTCTTTGTAATTTCTGGGGAAGAAGGAACTTGTAGAGTTCTTTTCGGTCTCTGGGCTAACACTGCTAGCTAAGGGTGTCAGGGTTTCCCTCGCCTATGGTACCAATTTCACTCTAGAATGCAAAGTGTAGATCTAATTGGGATTCCAACGCGTTAGATCGCTATCTTGGCTTTCCTTGGAATTTCTGAAGAGGAAGAAACTTGCATGGTTCCCCTTTGATTGTGGTATCGATTTAAATCCAGATTGCAAACTGACTTGTAGATCTGACTAACTTTAATTAAAATTTCCAATTTGATTATCTTTCTTGACAATTTGTGATAAGAAAGGAACTCGCGGTCGACACCCCCCCCCCCCCCCCGCTTTCTAGATTAACGTAGCTACCTAATAGTTAAAAATGTTCATTGCCCTAATAATTATCTTACTCCGTAAGTTTCGTAATTATTCGCTGGAGCGCGTTTCCTTGGTAAGTACCTACTTTCTCATTTTCAAACGTCACGCTACATTACGTTCAGACCCGTTTTTTTCTTCCTGCCTACCATCAGTTTCATTAGAGCGCTTTGTGGAAGTTTGTAATTAATTAACACGGTCCTATTCTACAGGCTACACGCAGAATGGCAGAGGAACGGCGAAGCAAAGGATATACATAGTGCACCAGTACCCAGTAAAGCCGAGAATTTTTTCAAACTTATTCTTTAATGCTCAGCTGCACACTTTCACATACCGGGTGTCCCATTTAAGTTGACTAACACTTTACCCCAAGAGCATCCCATTAACCTGGCGGACACGAAGCGTTGAAATTAACAACATAATACTGTTTATCACTCCAAAAGACAGTTCGAATCGAAATAAAGAACTGTTCTTTCAATTCTCTTAATCCTTTCATTATCAATACTTTGCTGGTCACGCGAAGAATGGGAAACAAAAGACCCCAAGATCCCCAAGACCCAACTCCTCCAAGTCTCATCAAAACTTGCAGGATCCCTCTTGGAGATTCGAAAACTTTCGAAATTCTAGTAATATTCGGACCGATCCGAAGTTTCTATCGTCCGATTCGAAGTGTCACGAAGCTGCCCAGAATCCTGCTTCTAATCCGACGCAATTGTTTCGCCGTTTCACATGCATTTGCATAACAAAGCCCTTCCTCCTGTCCGAGCTACCGACATCGCTGTCTATTTGGTATCCTATATCCTACGTGTGCTATTTAATGAATTCCAAGGGCGCACGAGCGAGCAGACAGCCCTGCGCTCCCTTGCACATTAAAATAATAATATTCCTGTTTACATTACCATTATAATGGGAGCTGTAAATGCCGACCTTGCCAGCCACCCGTCCTCCCACAGGCATCCCTCTCCTTGCCACCTGAAACAAATCCACGCCTTGTTCTCCCACCTTTCACCCTTATTTTTTTTCAATTGGTCACGGAACAAAGAAGGGAAACGCGATATAAATCGAGCATTGTGCTGGGCGCCCGTTCCTCTGCTGAAAAATATATGTTGCGGCGCCATCTCGTTGGAAATAATTCAGCGTTAACGAGACACTTGTTCCCCGGATGGAACATGGTCCTCGGCTATCGAGACGGAAGATACGGGAAAGCATCGGTGCAAAGCAACGCCACCAATAATATCGGGATGAAAAGTTATGGTCGCACTGTGTGCTATAGCTGACAAATTGAACTTTTCGAGGGTGTAATATCGGAGCATTCACCGAAAAATGATATTTACCTTTAAAGCTTAATCGTTCGTAGTCACACGGGGTGTATTGCACTCTAGGATATGTCTTTGCCTTCATAATAGTTTTATGAATTTTCAATAAAAATTCAACTCAATAAAAAAAAAAAAAAAATACAGTTTACGAGCAAGTAATAAAAGATGATGGAGTACTTTTCATAAAAAAAAACCCTCAGTGACCACCTATCAACACATATACATATACATACATATAAAAAACGTACACGTGTAGGGTTGGCTGAAATTGGGCGATTTAAATTCTTGATGCTTTCAAGCCCAAGATAAGGATAGCGTTGCGATCCCGTCGCTTGTATAAGTAATTCCGTTCTTGATTTCGTTCCAATCGCACGCCACAGAGAATTGTCGCTGCGAAGAATTTCTCCGCCCACGAAACGCAAATTTATTCCGCGACTAAGCTGTTTAAATACAAAGTTTAATTCCGAGCGGTAACGGGGACCAATTGGAAATTTCCCGGACAAAGGCTGAGATAAAGCGAACGTGTGCTGGGCATGAGTCGATTCGGTGGGGCTCGCCGCCGCAGGGTTTATTCGTTCTTTACAGCGTGTTCGAGGGGGAAAGCACCGCGACAGAGTTCTCTTTTACCTTCTGACTCGGTTAATTCCACAAACTCGGGGACTCAATCTCTCGTGAACAGGTCGTGGACAGAATTATCGAAACGGAAGCTATGGATTGTTAAACGGGTAGTAATCTCAGAATGATTTCTCAGTGCTAGCTAAAATGGCTGCTTTCAAAGAGAATTTAATTATTCATGCTGGGTGCTCCTTGGACGGCTCGGAAATACAATTTCATCCATAAGAAAGTAACTTCATTGTACCTATCGAGCTTTGCTTCGCGTTTGTTTCCTTCTGAAACCGGGGAACTTTTTTGAAGCTCCTTTTTTAATCGATGGTGGGATGGAAGCTTGCAGAAGTTCGAAGCATACCTATTTCTTTTTGTTGTAGTGTTTAGGGATCAGCTTGTTAATTAAAAAGCTCAGTTCCTTTGCTTGAAAAAGCTCAATTCAGATGTGTACGCGAATGACGAGATAAGAAAGGAATATTTTAGCAGTCTATTAGCAATTAATAGCCCTACGGGTTTGTTATTCCATACTGTATTAGAAAGTTGCTGATGATGTTCTAGCTCCCACTGGCTCTCCATAGCCATTTCGTTAACAAATACTGTTCTCTGGTGATCGAATGGCTGAGCCGAGAATTGACAAATCAGACGTGACTGATTTATCCGAGGGAAGCACGGCTAGCTGAACTCGACACGTAAAACGAGTAATGGGTTTTAAGGTTCATGCATTCCCATTGGCTGGCCCACAAACGCAATCGATGCTCCATTCAAGATTTATTGGAATTGCGGGTAATATTTGCGAGCTTACATCGGTACGATGTATCGGGTCATCTTATGAGTAATGTCCCCCTCGAACTTGTATTTTATTCGAAAGATATATCAATAGGTAGGTACTTTCACTTATCTTTCACGTAGATAGGATATCGAGCCATAGCAATCGTTCCAGCTTTGAACATTCTTCTCGAATTTTCATCTTCCTTGTACACTTTTTCTCCATTATCATTTCTGCTTCAAGTTGACATAAAGAGTACGATCTTCTATACGAAGCTCATAATTTCACCGGAAAAGTAGATACACCTACAACTCCCCTCGTAGATACCCGCGTAGCCATTCACCGTGACTAACCCACATTTTTGGCGAATAGGCTTTACTAATCATATAAAATAGGAAAAATTAATTTTTTTGCTTGTTTCAGTTTTTTAGTATTGCGGACGCGCATATGTCTGCCATGCACTCAAAAGTTCAAACACTCATCATTCGAAGTTACCTATATCAGCTTCAAATCAAACACACCGACCCCAAACTATCTGACCAATAAAGTGGAAAGTGCAACTATGCTATCTATTCGAAGGCTGACCAGTCAGACCCAAGAACCCGTTTCCAACACGGGGTATAAAGTCTTGCCTCGTCGAACCTCCTCGTTGCTCTTCTCTACTCGGCCTTTCGATACACAGCCACGAGGCAGGGTGGCTAGAAATGTTCGAAACGGAATTAAGCTTTAATCGACTTGCCACGTCTCGGGAGCTCGATGAACGAACAAACTCCGCGCTGTCATCGCGCTGTCTTCGCCTCGAAAGCGACGCAACAAGTTACCCTACGCCCCGAGCCCCGCGCACGCTGCACGTTTTGTGCACGCGTTTGGTTAGCCTTTTGTCCGTATCGCAATTACGCGACGACTCGTTCGCGGCCACTCGCTCCACGGCTTTTGTCCGGTCCCGCAACGGTGTATCGCCCGCCCCCCATTGTCGTGGACGGAAGGAGTCGTCGATATCGCCACCTCTTAGAGCGTCGCGCCAGGCCTGCGTTCGACGTTTGCCCCCCTGTCATCCGTCCGCGTCGAATGGAAATCGATAATGAAGGCGTTAATGGGAACGCTAGGCTCGGTGGAAAGTAAGGCGTGTTCTCTGGCTCGCTTCGGGCATAATTAAACCGCTGAAAGCAGGGCCAAGCGGAACCGGGCGAAATGGAATACGTCTGGCTGCCTCGCCTGTCGATTTTCCGAGTTTTTCTGGCTAGCCGTGGTGAGCGGTGCGACGCGTATCGCGGCGGAGGGAAATCGAGGACGATTCTTTGTGGAATAAAACGAGGCGGAGACGAGGGATGAAGATTTTGTCGCGGGGCTCTTCGCTTTTGGGGGTAAGTGCGAGCGGGGGATTGCCGCGGGCTGTTTGAATGGTAATATTCGGCGGGGGTGTTTGTTTACGAGCTCGTGGTGTGAAGCTTGTGCTCTTTACGTGGCGTTATCACTGAAACGTCTCAAGTCACTTGTAGGTATATGTTACTGTAAAAGTTCAAGCTGCGGGGAAACTCCGTATACCTATCATTTACCACCACGGCCACGGGCTGGTAAAAATCCGATATGTAGGTACCGAACTTCAAATGTTTCATAAGGTATTTCGGAGCTTTACCACCCCGTATCGGTAAATGCTAATATTCACAGGTCTCCAAACTTTTACACTAACATATACATACACGACTTTATACCCGTTTCATTGTGTCAGAAAGTACCTATTACCAAAATTCGCGTTATTGGTGGAAAAGTTAGCCACGGTACTCGGCGGCCTGTACATATTTTAATCATGGAGTTTCGCGAAGCGCTCATGGAGAGAATGCCTCGCGTGTCTTCTTTATCATCTGCCTCGACTACCGGCGGCATGTTTGCCATCCATCGGGGGGCTTTATTTGAAAAAGTGTAATGAGAAGAAGCGGGTGACGAGAAGCTCGCGTTAGTAATTCTCCGTTTCCTGCCACGGATCAAAGGCTTCTCCTCCTACCGTTTTACCGCTGCTCTAATTACTCCTGCATCCAGCCATCGTATTACTTCTGATAGTGGCGCAGTGCAGCGTACTTTTATATGCCCTTCGCCCAGCATTAGGGCGTCCTAGTACACATCGGACCCATTACTCCTCGATCCTCTCGTTTCAACGCGTCGTTCTTCCAACATTCCTCGTTTAATTTTTCCGACAATTATCTGTACAGTGTGTTCTGTCATAATATTACCGCCGAAATCGGCTGACCCTGCGTGGAGGGTTTCTCCACGAGAAATCAGGTTAAAAGAGTAAAATAAATTTTGCCCGTCTGAAGTTTCGTTTTCGTGGAAAATTATTTAGAAAATTTACTCCTTTACAATACGATTTTAAATCGTAAAGTAAAATAAAAGTCTGATAACAGTCAGCTTTGTTATGATACAGATTATAAAGTAACGACTGTGGAGATTGACGGTGAACGCGATTAAATGGCATCGATGGGACTTTCGTAGAATAGAAATGACGATATTATTGATTTTCGTTTTACAATTTCGTATTACAAGCAATTGCATTTCACGGAGGAACAAGCGAATGGTCGTTCACTGATATTTAGTGGACATTGTAATTAATGAATCAGCCGGCATGTTTAATCGATGAAAATGTAACGCAAACATGCGTGAAAGTAGCGTCTACTTAATTAACTGGGGCTGTTTGAATATCGTATTGTGCCCGCTATGGCGGTGGTCAGCAGCCACATTGTGGTGTCGTCCCAATTAATCTTTCCCACGTAACAACTGTACGCCTGCCTCAAGATAAATTCAACTGATCGATCTGAATAGTGGAATTACTTGGTTGATTGCTAATTATAAGTTACTTTCTCCTTGGAGATAATAATATTACTCTAAATGAAAATGGCGAAGCATGGAAATTGAAATTTAGTTTATACTGTGAAGATAGACATTTTCGAATGTTCCCTACCTTCTTTTTTCAATATTACTCATTATTTTAGATTAGTTTAGTGTTCATAATAGTTCTGTTTCGATAGATATCGATAGCTACTAGAAGCCTTGTATTTTTCCAAAATGTACCTATATGAAACTCGAATGAAAGTTTGTTAAGATATCGGTTAAGATATTTACCATAGACAGTACTCGCAAAACTGAATAAAAATAGATGGAAAAATTAGCATCGTCAGAGTTGGGATCGCTTTTCGATTCCATACAGCAAATAATCTTTACTTTTACAAAAAACTTGGCCATATTCTTATTTTCCTGCATGCAAAAGGTATTCCCAGTATAGGTACTCCCTGAATTTCCATACACGCCTCGCGCCTTTGCATTACAGAATACATATCCCACTCCCTCAAAAGTCCCTAGGTCTGCGCCTGGCAGGCATATTCTACTTGCTACAGGGAGAAAGCATTGTTTTTCCTAACATTACACAATTACGTTAAACATATCATCATGCATAACATTAATTAATTATACCTATTCCCTCCTTTCACAATACCACATCATGACATTTAATAGGAAATAATGAAACACGTCACCTACATATGTCTCCATTATAACGGAAAAACTCTGCCACTCTTAATTAACGAGTACTATCTAACTTGCCAACCGTTTACACTTCAATTCGCTCTTCAATCGACCACGCGGCACGCACGTTCCCTGCTGGATGTCACGCATATTAAATACAACAAATAAAACAGCGCAGCAGTTTCAAACAATTCAAACCCCAGTGATTCAGCGCAACTCCCAAATTTTCCGAGGACTCAACAAAATCATAGGCACACACTCGGCGCGCGGAGTGCTGGCCAGCTCTCTTGGGTCGTTCACTGTTGCGCAGTTTCGCGACGAAGGTGCTCGAACGTTGCAGCCCTCGATCAACTAAACTGGCACCGTTATTAAAACGCTGTCGGCGAAACCGCAGTGTCTGTGCTCGATCGGGGACAATTTAATGGAAAGTATCAGCCCGATCGAGCTCACGTTCCTCGATGCTCCGCGTGCACGTACCTACCAGCGAGTCCGCCGCGGGGAAGCTGATCCCTGGAATTTAATATTCCAGCGTCTATCGATGCTGCGGAGCGTTTCCCCGTGATTCCAGTCGCTGGCAAACTTTTTCCCGCCCGTATGACCGCGACTTTAACTTTCGTTGCTTCCCCGGGAAGACGGCCGCACCGCGAGGGAACTTCTCTCTCCGCGCGTATTAACGCGATCGCTGCCGTACTTGGAACGGTTCTGGCGATCGCCAGGCGGTATTTATTCACCGGCCACAGCAGTTGGCAAAAATTCCTCCAATATCGTGGGCGTGTGGGGCGCTTGGATCCGCTACCCTCCCCTTCTTGGCATTCCGTGTATACGCCAATTAAAAGTTTTTCCGATACCGGGCTCTCTGTGTATAGGGCGATTCGGAGGAAAAACTTAACGGGCGTGAAAATGGGTGATGGGGTTCGGTAGCCATGGTAGCGATTTCCTTAAACTCCTTTGGCGCGAAGTACGCAGTTATAAGGTGCAAATCCTCCCTCGTCGAATTTCAATTATTAAGGGAGTCCTATAATTTAACAACGCCGTGTGTATACTAAAAAAAACCCTATTTCATGCTACAAACTGATTCAAAAAATTAAGTTTTCTAGTACCTATAAGCTTTCGATTTTATGAAAGTTAATCACATTAACCCTCCGTGGTCACAACTTGGTCACAACTTGGTCACATGGGGTTCACTGTAAACCAGCGTCATTTTTCAATTAGCATTTTCGTATTTTTGAATCTTTTAACTTTTCACTGATAATCGTACCCTCGTAATACTCATGCAATCATGCTCTAACTGTCTTTTTCTAGAAATGTAGAGTTTCGATGTGTTGAAATTTGTATTTGAATAAATAGTAAATTTTAAATTTTATTATTAAGGATTTACAGAAATATTGGGAAAGGCATATACTGTGGTGAGATACACCACGTGTAATCACAAAGGGTTAATACTCTAGTTAGTGGACTCGAAACTTGCAATTCTCTCGCTCGTGATTAAACAAATGGCAAAGGTAGCCACGCCCTTCAGCCTCCCCCGCGTTTTCAACCCCTCCCGCCAGTTGTCGACCCGCCAGGCGGAAGTTTTATTCTCCGTCTCGGAGCCAAAAACCATTGAACTAGATTTCAGAGGTCCCTGTAACGAGGGCATTTTGAGAGCAATTAAGCGGCCAGGAAATATATAGATCGTGCCCCGCGATCAATGGGGGAAATTCTGAAGCGAGGCGTTGTCTCTACCGTTAGATAGGCTGCCGACTGATCCGAGTTTCGTTTCACCCTGCTTCCCACCCTCTTTCGCTACTATTTTCCGGCTTTCTCCTCTGTTTCAGGTGTCTCTTTTTAGTATATGGTACATGCCGTATCGCTTCTTTTCCCAGCTCTGCTTCTGGCTCCTTTTATTCTCGGATGGGCGAGGGTTGCTTTTCTTTTCTTCAGTTTGTTCTCTCAACTTCGTTGACTTTTCGTCTTTTTTCAATTGTTTCTAGTTGTTTAGGTTCCTTTCGGGTGGTTTTGCTGCTTTCAATCATTTTTCAATTTCTGCCGACTCTTCCTTTTTCATCACTATTTCTATTCCTAGTTCTCTCATTTCTATTGGGTTCGCATCGTTTTGTTGTTTTCTTTTAATCGTACTGCAGTTTCTGTGGACTTCTCTCTCTTCTTTGTTTCATTCTCTATTTTCTACACCGTCCTATTCCCTTTTTAGTTTCTTTCCCTAGCTTTCTCTTTTTTATCGTATTTTCCTTTTCGAGATCTTCCTTTTCCCTTTATCTCCCCTTCAAATTTCCACTCTCCCCTGTCAAGCCTTCCAACACCCTTTACGTATAAATGGAGCTCGCATGCATCGAAATTCGAGCCGTATCGTTTCCACCGTCGAGTCACTCGTCGGGATGGAAATGCTCCCGGAAATGCGATTAGCCTCGATTAATCATTCGCTGCGGCGCTTCATTACGACGTTACGTGGCCAGCGGGTCGCGAGAATGTTGGCCGCTCGTTTTCGCAGCGGCAACCAGCACTCGGGGAAGAAAAATCTTAACAAGGCACGTTAAAAAGCTTCTCCCTCTACAACAAGCACGAACACAAATCATTCGTGTGACTTTTTTTTTATTGTCGCCTTTACAACTCCATAGAAACCTCCCACTGTACCCAAAATTCAGAAGCATAACTTACCCTTCCCATCGTCGGCTTAATAACTCATCTAAATATCTTCCTCCACCTAAAAAAAAGAAAGCGTACATCCCTCTCTAGCATCGTCAGAAACTCGGTTATTTTTAGAATACGTCGTTTACCACAAACGTGTCCATTCTCCCCTCAAGCGACTTCCACTTTTTAATCATTCAGTTTTTCGATATCTCCGCTCGATCGACATCGCTGGTTTATTGCATTTCCCTCGTCCTCCCCTCCCCAGCGCTTGATCTATCAGCTTTCGAATAACTCTGAGTTCTTAATCACGTGACCGTGCAGCTTCCCACTCGTCTGTTCCCATTGGAGTCCCTCCGTTTCCAAACACGCGATACGTGCAATCGAATTCCGCCGATAGTGAATTTTGGGATGCGGGGGGCGATCGCGTTTCAACCCCTAGACCCGGAACACGGTGCGGCAGCGGAGCTAAGTAGATTTGCCCGTTCTTTGATCGGATGCGAAGTGGATTTGCCCGCGTAGCGAGGAAAGTAGTTTGACCCGCGCACTGGTCAGACAAAGAGGGCCGCACGCCGCGCCGCCGAGCAGACCGTTTGCCTTGCTTGCCGGCGAGCCATGTGACGAATCCAGAGACAAGTCGTACGGAATTTTGCGCGGTGTCATCGTCGATCGACGAAACGCTTTAATTAATTTATGCCGCTCCCCCTCTATCGTGCTGAGGGGACGTTCGATCAGCCGACTAAAAACGAAGCTCGTTGAAACGTCAGCGGTTCCAATTTAACGGCAGCTACCTCGTCGCCGAATCCGTGTAGGCGATCGAATCGAATGAGGTCTAATTACGGTTGGATTAAGGCATTGTATGGTCGAGGTGACGGGCAGAAGTGGGGGAAGTCTTTGAGAAATGGCACGGTGAAGATTGTCTTTAGTCTTTAGATACTACCGCGAGTCGTATTACGTTTATCTACGCGCATACAGATTATGGTTTTGAATATTCATACTCTTGCTTAAAAGTACAGTGGCTCGGAGACTTATCCTTACGACTGTAGATAAAAATTAAGTACGAGAGTGACATTTTCATCTAGTCGTTGCCTGGTCCCAATTCTAATACGAGAAGTAACACTGCACGTACAGTGAATCACAAAAATATTCGGACACCCTTTAAAACAGAATAACTTTTTTAAAATTGGTCCAAACGACTTGAGTGTTTTTGGTGTTTCGCGTTTCGTCGTTCAGTAAAAAAAATCGAAAACGCGACCTCCACTATTTTCCTCGCTATTCTGACCAATTGCAATTTTTTTGAAAACGCTGGAACACGTCACCCATCAAACTAATCATTCTAGCTTCTCAAAAAAAAAAAAAAAAAAAACTCAAGTCGTTTGGACCAATTTTAAAAAAGTTATTCTGTTTTATATGGTGTCCGGATATTTCTGTGATTCACTGTATAATAAAGACAGCTGAATAAGATGATTCACGAGTCAGCTTGTACCTGACGCTCCAGTAGCAGCCTAGGTAATCTAATCCACGAGAGCTAGTAAACACGTCGATCCTTACGTACTCCCTGAACTAAATCGAATCACAGCTAGCCAAAAACAGAAACGGCCAGATAAAGGTCCACAACTCAGAAGCTCAACGACGTGGAACGGAAAAGTGGATAAGTTTTCCTCGAACATGCCATTAACGACCCTCACACCCCTGCACGAGGCACTATTCTAACTCACGACCAGTACCCCATTCATTCTCCACATTTCGTACCCGATTCGTTTCCCAAACAACACTTCCCCGAAAAATTCATACGTACAACCCTCGCACGCTCTCCCACCCAAAGTCACCGTCCCCACATTGCCCGTACTTGTCAACCGGAATCAGCCGACAGTCGCACAGAAAAACCGGGGAGCCGAAACCGATACGGGCAGCCGCCGCTTCCCATCCCCCGAGCGAGAATCCCAGTAGCGTGTCCAGTACGCACCTCGTTATACCGGATGAAGGAATCGTGTCGGACACGGTGTCCACTGGCCAGGCACAGCTGAGCCGCAGGTCCCCGCCTCTCCTGGACGCTCGTCGCCGCGCTCGCCGCGCTCGCCGCTCGAAGGCGTCCCTTTTCACAGCGGGGCCCCGCTTCCCTCGCCGAGAGGGCTAGGGGGACCTGAGCGGGCGGTAAGGTGGGGGGGGGGGGAGGAGCAGGAGCAGGAGGAGGAGGAGGAGGGCCTGGAACCCTTCGCCGAACGGGGGGACGAGCGAGGGTATCGGGCTGATCGCGGTGAAGGAACGAGGTGAACGCGGGTGGTACGCGGTGCCGACTGAAGCGTCGTCCCCGGCGTCCACCAGAATGTTGCCGCTTGCCTAATAACGGCGGCGAGGAGAGCGGGCTGCTGCGCGTTGCCACGGCCCGCGAGGACGAGGAGGCCGTGCGAAAGACAGGGAAAGACCGAGAGGGGAATGCACGCAGGATCGAGCGAGAGCGTGCCTGGGATCGGGCGGGGAGCAGATTCGGAGGGAGCGAGAGGGGTATCGGTGCGTGGAGCAGCGGGGCGAGAGGGATAGCTTCTGGGCGGGGTGTGGGGGGCGGTTGGTGAAGGAGGATCAGGGGGTGGGTGGGAACGTAAAGGTTGGGTCGTAACGCCCAGCGGCGTGTGCGACGGACGTGAAGGGGCTGCGAGCGAAGAGGAAAACGACGGGAAAAACGGAGGCCGCGGAGGGCGGCGAAGGGCGAGGTATAAGTGGAGAAAGCGGGTGGCTGCGGGGCGGCGGCGAGGGATGGTCAATGGGGAAAACGAATATCGGGATGTGCGGGGGGAGGGAAAGGGAGAAATGAATAAAATTGAACGACGGTGAGGGTGTTCGATCGTGGAGGTTGGAGAGAGAGGCTTGGTAAGGTGGGGCTTGTTGACGTTGAAGGAGCGAGATGAAAAGTCGGGGAGGAAACGGGGCAGCGTGGAGGGTGGTGCATGTAAGGTACGATGACTCGCGAATTCGTCGCTGAGGGACTGTGCCGCGTTTTCCTTGCAGAGGATTGAGCGTGGGACTGTGCTTGCGGTGGTACAGCTGGAGGAACTGGACGACAGGTGGATGTGGGGAAGGGACGTAGCTGGGGGTGGAAAGTTATGGGTTAGATTCCACGATTACTGTAGGAGCTTCTTTGTTGGAACTTGTAGGGGCATGGGTGCTTGGGTAAGATAATTTTGGGGTATTTTAACGAGTTACCGGGCACCGAACTCTTTAAATTTCAGGCCAGATTATTCAATTCTTCGGAGATTCTAGGTCGTTTATTCTGGCTGAGGTATTTTTGCTTGAAACAGTTTTTGAAGATGTGAACAAGAAATATAATCTTCTGTACGTGCGCCTTCGTTTCTGTCACGTTCCGTTAATCCGTTAATCCCTTGCGACAGTGGTGTCGTCACACTTTTTCCAATCGAATTACCGTCCCGTGTTTCATTTCTCAAGACCATTACCGACGCGAGGGTACACCCTGTATTTTGCCCAGATATCGAATTCTCCGTTGAGCATTTCTCAGAAAATCGCGTTTCCACTGCACGATGTTGTAGACGGTATTCTATTCGGCTAACAGAACTCCGTGACATTAGAACTACAGAATAAATGGCTGCTAGATTAATGAAACATTCAGACAGTAGACGCCTCGAATAACAGATGTTCAGATAATAAATCGTTAGAACACCAGACCATCCCAAGAATCCTCTGATAATAGATCACTCAGGACAGTAGGACATTCGAATAGCAGAAAATCCCAGCAAAACTAGTCCTATTGTAGTTACCCCTTGGAACATCCCCGTACAATCAAACCCCTGAATCGACGTACAACGCAGTGGCAAGAAAAAGGGAATAACATCGAACAAGGGTGTAGGGGGACAGCGCAGAACGCCAGTTTCCTGCTGGAGTCGCGAAGAAGGAATAAGGTGTAAAGGGGAGGGGCGAATAAAGGTCGATGGGTGGAAAGGAAACAGTGGATCGTCGGGCTGAAACGGAAAGCTGGGAGTAAAAGTGAGGAGGGATATTGGATAGGGGTAGTAAGCTGACGCCGACGGGGGTGCGAGAGAAGAGAAGGACAGGTCGGTGGCTGTGAACGAGGCAGGCCACTACAGAGGGCGGGAATGTGGAAGGACAAGGAAAGTGGATATAAGGTGAAAAGGCCGAGGGTGGGAGCGAGACAGATCGATCGTGGGAGGAAGAAGAAGCGAAAGGACGAACGGAGTGCGTCCAGGGGCCCGGGGGCCAGGGTGTAAATAAAGGGTGACAGAGACGGACGAATTACGGTGGAAAAGCGGTGTGACGAAGAACGCGACTGTGGGGGAAAAAAATATGGAGACAAATGTCCACGTTGGGCGCGGTAGAGGAAACAGGGGTGGACGCAGTTGCAGATAGGGCTAAAAACGTAAAAACTGGCTCGTATCGCGCACGTACGGCGAGGGTAAATAAAGTAAAAGGAGAGAAGTAACGTGAAAAATTGCTATGGTGGAAATAGAGAGGACAATACATAGAAGTACGGCCGAGGACGGAAGGAAGGTATGCGCGCGTGTAGGCACGTTTGTTACTAGGCGGGCTGGCTAAAGTCGCGTTCCCACTTGTACACCCCATACTGCAGAACACATTTGAATTTCAATTCGTGGAAGTTACTTATCAACGTCAGTGTGTTATAGCAGAGAGATTAGGTTTATTTCGTGGCACGCGTGGCGCATGTGGGATCACGGCTTGAGACTAGAATTAAAAATATCCTCCTCCATTGTGCCGCTACCAAAGAAGCCTTCATTTCGACCACTTACAAATGTAGAACTCGACTTTACTATTTAAACATCTTACCTCACACATTGCGCGCGTGGGAACGCGGCTTTATGCCGTTCACCCCCCACGTCCAGCAAATCGTGGGAGATAATGGAGAGCTGGGGGAAATGAAATAATAAAAGAAACTGATGACCAAGAAAGTCGAGGGAAGAGGAGGGGAGACGGAAGTGGAAGAAAGAGTGAAAAGACGGGAACACAGAAGAAACGACGTCTAGTAGAAAAACGTAGTACGATGTCGAGCAGTCATCATCTTCGTCCCCAGCAGCGAGGAGCGTTCAGGGTGGTGAACGGAAGGGGAGGGGAGAGGAGAAGCAAGAACAATATCGAAGAAGAGGAGGAGGAGGAGGAGGAGTCAATGTCACCTCTTAGATCGTCTCGACGACTATGGATTTTCCTAACGTTAGCCACGCAGCCACGGGAGGCACTTTTTAAACGAAGCGTCGGCACTGCCAACTGGAAAATCAGCCAACTCACCCTTCCTCCTCTTTCGAATCCAGAAAATTTTCGCGGCAACTCTTCCTTTTCCTCCCCGTGTCTCCTTTCCGCAAAAGTTTCGACGACTCCACGGATTTCCACTCTCCTCTCTGCGCGCGTCTAAGTTTCCCGCTCCCTCTGCTGGAGTGACGGCGAGGATTCGAACAGCTCGTTACGGATACCTTTGCGTTTCGTCGATCAAACTTAATCAACCGTTTGAATATTCACGAACGAATTGCTATGCAGTATTTAGGTTAATGCCTGCAAACGAGTTGCTGCAGTCCACAACTTTCATTTCCACAAATATATAACGAGCAATTTTGATAAAGTAGGGAAATGGAAAAGTTCACAATGCATCGACGTATAAAATTCACACATTTCATATACTGTAATAGGTTCACAGGAGAATGAATAACTGTTGCAGAGACTGAATTGTTAGGTGGAACGCTGAGGGTTTATCGATCGATGCACAGACGGTCGACGATTTCCAGATTTTCCAAACATCCGCATCGGAATCCAGTTGGCCCGCCGGTTTCGAATGCTCGCTTTTGAGCAGCTTTGTGGAATCCGATCAGGAATTCTTATTCGGATGGTTCACGGGGTATGGAACAGAACCGGATATGATAAATCTCGCTATTGAAGGAGGAGGGAGGCGATAGCAAATCATGTCGAACTTTCCTGGCATCTGTATCCGATCTTTGGTCGCGCTTTCATCGTCGCGAACCCTCGGGGCCTCGTGGATCCACCGGCACGGGAACAGTTCCGCCCTGGGAAGCCTGTTCGCGATGTCGCTTCAATCTGCGTTCATCTGCGTTCATCTGCGTTCATTGAACGATATCTCTTCGATTGTTTTCAGAGTAAAATATCGTCATTCGTCCTCCTGTCGATATTGTGCGTTGTGCGGTGAAACTGGTGAAAGCGACACTGGGGAAGTGGGAGAACAGCTGAAAAAAGGCAGAAATAATGCGAATTTTATTTATATACAATTTTTGACTGGTAATTTCTATGTTTAATTTTAATTTCCAGAAGAATTAGGGAAATTCTTCCAAAGTGTCCCCATGCGTACAGCGATTGCTTTCCAAATTCTGACCATCATTCCCTTAATGCAAGTGGAAGTAAGCTCTAAATAATTCTTCTTTTCATCTGCCCATCCCTATTACGGACTTGCTGAGCAGTTTCATGGCGATCAGCTTGAGAAACGCGCCGCGTAGTTTGATCTCTTGGCATTGTTGTTTCACGGAGCCCGTTTCCTTTGGCAGGCTGCCCTCGGAGGATGAGCGTGGCAGAAACATTATTACGTCGTACGACGCATTCCGCGGAACACTTCCTTTCTTCCCATTCTTCGCTGGAAGAAAATGGAGGAATCGATACGTGGACACTCGCGAGAATGTCGCTGATGATGGAAGCCATCTGGCGTGAAACACAGGGAGCGTCTTCACGCGAACACTGTACCATCCAGCATCCACGCCAGTACCATCTTTTCTCAAATTACTCTGCTTTCCATCGATTCACTTTCATTAGCGCCAAGTGGCTCATCAGCCCCATCAAGATCACATTAAGTTTCTCGGAATGCGCCCACGGAAACAGATTTCGTCGGCTACTCGCGCGCGCCGCCCTTCTTATCTGAATAATTAACCCTCTGGACCGTTTTATCGTGTCCTCCGATCTCTCGCAAGCCAGTTTACCGCGAACTTGTGAATTATAGCAGCACCTTGGTCGACGTACCACCGAATACAGTTATTCAACCTGATTTTGGGAAACGTCAAACGAGATAAATAGCCGCTTACAGGCAGAAGTAGAGGGGATGGTAAGACAGGGATCGTAAGGGCGCATCGAATTAATAATTCAGACACGTGTATCGATTTACGAGTGTACCTATCCTGAACCAGGCGGGGGTAAATACGGTGGCGGAATCTGACAGGTACGGCCAGAGAGTATCGCCAGCAAGTTTCCCGATTAGCGTCCAACCCCTCGGGGCTAGGCGATCGGGGTCGTGGCTGTAACCTTTGCCTTTCGTCTTCATACTCGTCTAATTTAATCCTGTACGAGTCAATTAAGGGGTTTGAGCACGGCGAGGATTCCTCCAGCCATAATTCCATCTGGGAATCTCCGTGAAACTTAATAGAACTCTGTGGTTTATTCGAGTCGTTGAAGAAACGTAAGATAATACACAAATTTATTTTCCTAACTTTGTATCTTTCTTCCTCCTTTTTTCTTTTTAGATGTAAACTATTACATCTAACTTAGCGACTTGTACATCAGTGCAATTTAATGTGGCGTCTGAATTCATTGGGGTGCGTGGCGTTACGCGAAACTTAGTGGCAAGTGTTAGGTATTCAAAATTCATGCATTTTATGAAATTTGAAAGTGAAACGCATCCTGCACGGCGGTTTGTTCTACATTCACGCGTGTGCAGGACGAGCGTGCGGCCACCCCGTGTCCGTGTAATCAAATTTTCACGCCTAATTAGTGAGTTAAATGCACAGGAAGCTCTTCTTGGATCCGGGCTAATTAATGTATTATAATGAGATTAAATCTGTCACGCTATTCATGCCGGTGGTGCGAACAGGCCGTTCGTGGACGTACGTACGTGTTACCTCCATATCGAGTGATTAATAGCGCAATTATTTAACTCTGTCTGTGCATAAAGAATGGTGTAAAAAATTTATAAACAGGCGTGGGAATCGTAGCTTCGCTAAGTAAACAAAGTTGCAAGACAATGAACTGGTCGTCGTTAATTAGCCATTCCGTAGTCGTAGCCCTACACAATATTGCAAGTTGCTGAGGCACCAAGTCCTGGAGCTGTGGAGCACGAGATCGAAAGTGTAAAAGGCAGTGGAAAGTTTTTACAAATGTGCCGGCGATTATGAAAGTGATGTACCTAAGTCATGTTTTTTTTGTTTCCAGATATTTAGACGGTTAGAAAAAATATTTTTCCATTACCGAACAAAATGTTTCATAACAATGTTCTTCTAATATTAAACTTACATATCCATCGTTTTAAAATTTTATGAGTAACTTCTACGAAATTGTGTTTTTTAAACCTTTCGAATGTCTCCCAAATTCCAAAAGTGTTCAAACGTAGGTTTTCGATGTTCGCAACTTAAAAATTTTTATTTTTAAATACTTTGCCACTGACAATTTTACCATTTTTGGTAATGTATTCTTTACCACTATTTCTCCGAATTTTTCTCATATTTTCAGCATATTTAAGTATATTTCGCGTTTTCGTTCTCTTTTTCTTTCATTATAAAAAAAAAGGGAATTACATATTTGCTTTCTGAGAAATTGCTTACACCACTATCAAGGTGACCGTGAAATTGTCGCGGCTCATTATAAAAGTGACGCTCTTACACTCTGACTGATTACTCTTACTTGACGGTAATTGTGCAAAAAATCTTTCATAATATTGAAATACCTATAAATCAATATAACATAAAATAAGAGAAATCTGAATTTTTCAGGGAAGCTTGCTTTCGACTTTTCCTCCACTTGCATCCAACCAATTTCACTGTTTCTCCAGCAGAAAAATTATCCTGTCAAATGCCACGTGACAAACGCGAGGGGAGCTCAACAAGTTCGCGCGAACAGTCCCACCGAAGGGACATTATGGAACCACAACGCGCATCGCTCGACGAGATCAATTACAGGGGCGCAATTACACGGGACCCCCTCCCAGTGGTGGATTCATCAAGTCCAGTGTCTGAGCGTCGGGGACAGGACGGGTGAAAAACGTTTCGCTCGCAACTTCTTCAATTATCGTTGATCCCGACGCCGTTAGAACAGGCCAAGTGCATAACCCCTGCTCGTGATGCCGCGTATAATTCAATTTTTTTCGCGAGCCAGCTATCCAGCGCCAGCGGTGTCGAGAATATGAAGGGAGCGCGTGGCTCTCTCGCCACATGCAATAGAAACGCTCGTTTCGAAATTTCTCCGTGAGATTTATTGCGCGTTTGATCGCCCCTCAAGTTCGAGGCACTGAGCCAGCCACAACTGGTTTCTCCTTTTTTTTTCCGTTTTATCGCCTCATAGGAAGTTTTGGGAGGAAGTTGCAGCTTCCATGGTCTCGTGGACGAGTACTTAAGAATTTTTATTGCCCGGCACTGGTGCCAGAGTTCCAGTGCGAGGGAAATGTTGCTGCGAGAGAAGATTGGGATGTGTAGTGGAGATAGAGGGAGTTTTTCGTTTTCGATATTGAGGATTTAAATTATTTATTTGATTTGTTGGTCTCGATATTGCGAGTCGTTGGTGTGCTTGAATGTGATGGATATGTTCGAGTGTTGCATTGTAAGTAGGAGGGAATAGTAGAGGAGGTAACTGTAGTGGAATAGTTCAATAATGTAAGAGTTAATCGGGGAAGGTTAATAAAAGACGTGTCGTTCGTTCGGCTGGTTAGCAACAACTGTTTTATTCCGCGAGTCGGCTGCGGACGGAGGCCCACACCGATCGTCCTCTGTTTTCGGCCAGACGCTCTACGGCGAACGCCATATCGGTTGGCGCGTTTTGCAAATAATACTCTCCTTACAATAAGAAGCGGTGAGTTTTGGCATTGAAAGTAGCCGCCAGAGAGGCTAGGGATTTACGTAGTTGTCCTTCGAGGATCTCTAGGAACAGTGGGGAATAATTGTTACGCTGGGGACCACAGTAATCTATCCTGATCTACATGTGCCCTAGAAAATAAATGCTGGCACCTGTAAGCTTCGATTCTTTCATCTGAATTAGTTCTATGAAAGAATATTTAAAATAATGCGGCTTTTAAGGGATACAGTAGTAGGAGGGAGGGTACCATAATATGATTGACTTGTATCACTTAAATATAAAGGGGTGGCTAGAAAAGCACAGACGGTCTGAAAATTATGAGACAAGCTTAAATATGCACATTCCTTGTAGCAAAAGTTAGGGTGAAATGCAGAGTAGATATTATATCGAAATTCAGAATATGTAGGAAGTGTATAACAGAGAATAAAAATCTTTGTAACGAGTGTGCAAAATTTTATGTACAAATTGTTGTTCTCCAGATGGCTTTTAAAATGGAAATGAAATTAGACAAAAATAAAAGCAGATGTATTTATTAATGGAGCAAACGTAATGTTACATTTTAAATTGTACTTGCTCATAAATTATTCGTACATGTGAAGGAAAGCTTGTGCCGGAATCACGGCCACTCTTGACTGCTTAGCAAGGTCGAACGTGGCTTTTCGAGTGAAGACCTTCCTCGCCTAATATTTCTGATTAACCCAAGGAATCATCACCACGCGCGTGTCGTGTGCCTTTAATTGTCGTATCCAACGATTCTACTACCCAGTATTCTGAGATCTATTACTGTTGTAGGCATCTGCCATTTTAACACCTAATATTCTTATATCCAATTTTCTGATTTTAATATTCTGATATCTAATACTCTGGTGTGTAATATTGTTGTATCTACCTAATATTCTGACATCTAATATTGTGATAGTCTGATAGTCTCATCTCTAATATTGTGACATAGAATATTGAGATAGCTAATATGTATTCCGTTGCCCAATACCATGCCGTCTAAGATTGTGCTATCTAATACTCTCGTGTCTAATATTGTGGTCTCTAATATTCTCATATCTAATATCATGCCAACTAATATTGCACTTCTCTGATATCTATTATACTCCGACATCTATTATTATTATGGTAACTAATATTCTGATATCTATATAGTTTTGCTGATTTCAATATGCTGATATAATAATCTGCTATCTAATATTCAGATACCTAATATCTTGATATCTAATAATCACAATATATTAAAAAGCCTAACTAAATAATAAAAATTCCAACAATAAGAAGCAAAACAGATACCCATACCACTCGTATAACGTTTAAACGTCCCCTCTCTAACTCGAACTTTTTTCAAGCAAAACATTCTTTTCTACTGCAGTGGAAAGTAATAACGTCCCGTGCGTTTGCAGAATAAACGCGTTTCATGTCGCGAAAATGAGCGTACAACGTGCGCAACTGTGCATCTGCGCCTGTGTATCTAGACTGACCCTGCATTTAAACTAAAACTCCACAGCCCTGCATCCTGACAACGGAGCTTCGAATTCTGATTAAAGTGGAAGACTTTTCCACTTTTTGCAATATATCAAGTATGCATCCCTCTCGCCTCTTCCCATAATCTCGCGACCTACTGCGCTCGAAAGTAAAGTGAAACAAGTCGTATATAACCAGACCTGCTTCAGAAACAGATACGATTGGAATTACATTTATCTACAACTGTTCGCCCACCTGTTACCTTAAGATAGGATTAGGAATTACCGCAGGTAGCAATTAATCAAATCGACAGGAACGTTGGTAAGGTGCCGAAACTTATTAGGAATTCTATCAAAGATTCTCAAGTCCATAAATTACTTCATCCCCTTCCAAGTTCAATGTTATCGAAAGCAAACGGTCGACAACTTTCACAAAAATGACTTCCCGTCGAAGTGCATGAGATCAACCACTCTAAAGCGTCTTATATTTTATCATCAAAACTATAAATCAGGCTTCAACCCCCTCATACTCCCCAACGCGGAAGCCTCTAACAATAACGAACCGTGGATAAATCACAGTTAGCCTCGCAACGTGAAAAATAATTTCGTTCCCCTCGCATTACTTGCCTCGTGCTTCAAACGCGTCGCAGTTTATTAAGCAAATAAACCGTACGGCATTACGACTACTTTGTACGCCGGCTAACAGAGAAATAAATACAGTGCAGACTGCAGAGGAGTCGCCTCGATGTCAAAGTAAACTCCGACCGGTGGCACAAAAGCGAGGCAAGGAAATGAAGCTCATGAACGGAAGGGTAGCCGTAAAAAGGCGGGAGGGTGGGCGGAAAATCAAATAATCGTTTGATACTTGCCCCCGCTTGTGACACGGCGGCCTTGCCATTCATTCGAAAACGAAGAAATCGATATCCATCCCACGCGCAACGTAATTGTATGCCAGCCAATCAACCGATTAACCGTGTCCGGGATCGTTCATCGAACAAGGGTGGCTTGCTTTGAATATCGATTTTACATTCGATGTAAGTCGCTGCGAACCGCCTCCCGAGAATTCACGGCGTTAAGGGCGTTAATTAAATAATCCTCCCTCGATATTCTTTCACGGTTCGGCTCGGTTTTCGATCGTATCGTAATACTGGCTGAATTGAAATTAAACATGGCGGCCGGAAGTCGCGCACACGTTGGGAAATCGAAATAAATCTTCCTCTGCGTATTTTCACCTCGATAAAAAGAAATTTGGAGGTTGGGAGTATCCTGCTTTTGCAGGATAAACGAATCGAGATGGATGAAATTAATTTTTCACATTTAAGTACCCTTCGCGGTTGCACGAGGCTGTTGGCGTTTGTTTCCGTGAATACCTAAATAATAGGTAAGTACATATATCGTGGCTGTGTGAAATTCTGATCAAAGACAGAGTGAATTCTGGAAATTAATTTTCGGAATCAATTTCGCGTGCCTTCCATTTTGTGCTGACAATGAGTGAAATATAAATGTGTGTTTATATTCGGCCAACGGAAATCTGAGGTGGTCTGTGGTCCGTGAGCTTTGAATTTAAATAGTCGACTATAAACGTTTGTTCAATTATTAATTGATTTGAAGAGATTGATTTGAACACTCCTTTACGTTCATATTAATTAAGAGTTATTGTGTTAGATTCTATTTTCTTAGCTTCGTGTTTGATTTAGAAATGTATCGTAGAACGTGCTCCAATACCGAGAGTAGTTTACTGTGTCCGGCTGGCAGTAGCAGTGCCTTACATACCATTGTAGAACAATTATTGGACCTAGTAAACACCTGTAAACAGCTTTGGTGGCGCCAATTTCCCGAGTGCTACTTGAAAATGTACACTGCGCTGGCAAACTTATCAATAACAAGATGCCATAGGCTGCAAACAGTAGAACACTGTAAAAATTTCAACAAGCTAAAGATACTTTTGCCAAATCCTTTACCTAACAAAGTTTACGTAATAAGTAAGTCCAGGTAGTCCATAAGTGTGAAATGGAATAGAATTTTTGGAAATTAGAATTTCAAGGGGGATTTGTTCACTCGTATGATAAAAATAATTGAAAGATAGATATGGTTGAAATTGTCAATGATGTGTGTATTAGAAGGTAAAAAATAATTATGATGGTTAAAATTGCGAGTAGAAATGAAGGAATTTCATACTGGACGCGTGACTCATTGCAAGATCGTGCTTCCAACACTTAGAAGTAGGTACCTATATTACTCTTCAAAATGAAATCGTGTAACTAATAGCAAAGAGCATACAGTGCATACACCCACATTCGCTGAAAATACGAGGTACATAAACCTGATAAATTCACGCTAGCCATAATAGCAATAGTAATTCTACAATTACCTCTTTTCCACGTAACAAAATTTTCACAATACAATCCCGATGTATTATTAGTACTATGCTATGATTGTTAAGGATTTTAAGTATGCATAATGCATGAAGCGTGCAGAAAGTATCGTATCGACTAAAATTAACGATGTCAGAGTGACGGCGCGGCCGCGGCGCGACGCGGCGGTGTGCAATTAGGATTGGTAGGATCCGCGCGACCGAATGCCCCTGAATAATAATTACGGTGCTCGCGGGTCAGCGATAACCACTCGGATGCAATCCAGCCTCTCACCCTCATCGGGAACTCGAGATCATGATAGACGCGCCTCGATACTCCGATATTCCGTTTCTCCGACGTTATGCTATACACGCTCGTCGAAATTCTGTTGGCCTGTGTGCTTATGCCAAAATGCTGGATACAGTATATGTATCGTAAAGCAATGCGGGTGCAGCAAACGTTTACGTAGCACTGCAACTGCGTGTACGTGACAATATAGGATGGTAGACACTCGCGAACGTCTTTCTACGTGTCGGGAATAAGCTGGAGAAGTAGAGTCGTAGAACCGTTGCACCTTAAAGTGAGGGCTAGCAAAGACTTCCGCTGACTTCTAAATTTATCTGTGATGCCCGTGGTCGGTTCTGAAATTTATGGTGAAACAGATAATAAATTAAGCACATTTTTAAGGCTCTCTCTGTTTGCATAGTTCAAAGGAGATTTCTTTGGGATCGAAATCTGAAGGCTCGTTATCAGGGTGAATTCGAATTGCCTCGAGCAGTGATTTTTGTCGCTCAACATTGTGTAGGAAATGTCTGGTAAAATCGAATGGCAACGGAAACGTGTGCTAGTAGTAGCTTACTACGTGTGTAGCATTGCAAGTGATTTCTTATTTGAAAATGAAATTTAGCCATTTTTTGGCCCCCAAGAAAAAACACGTACCTATATCTTATTTTTCGCTCCCCTAAAAACCTTTCTCTCCTTGTGAGTAATTTCACTTAAGTTAGGGATGTCCCCCCTCGTTATAAGCTTCGACCCAGGCGCGAGTGCGCCGTGTGCACCCCACGTGACCTATCAGAAGGGCAGCTTTTCCGTTCACGTTTCTTCTTTCCTATGATAATCCGGGAATCACACGAGAACCAGGTGCTCGATGAAATCACAGGCTCAGCAATTTTTGCGCGTCGTCTCTGAATTACAAATTCCAAGAGGTGGCTCGAGCTCGAGGCCTCCCCTTACTCGTCCCTCGTCAATTTTTCTTTTCTCGCTTTTCTTCCTTCTGGTCCCGTTCTCGCAAAAAACTTGACGCATATTTTTAGCCAATTATTTCTCACGTGCGCGGACAACCTCTACGATTTCTACAGCTGTTCGCTGATGCATGACAGAGAATTAGTGAAAAAAAAATTTCCTCTGCGGATTTATGCACTTTGCGGGAGCCCCAAAATAAATAGCATCCAGTTGGAAATTCTTTTAGCTGGAAACTCACGCGTGGAGAGTAAAAAATCAAGAATATGGGTGATGGGTGTCTCGAGATCGATAGGGGTTGCTTCACCCTGCCCCCGCACAGTCTCCCCTCGTTTTTATTTAACATACCATACGCGTCTACGAGGGACACCGTACATATATATGGGTGCTGGTAGAAACTCGAAACTCGAAACTCGAAACTCGCATATTTCATGGCCTGATACAGATTTTCCCTCAGTTCTGCAGAACGCAAACGTTCGATACTAGGTACGTCACGATTGAACGCACGATCGATAGATGCGCATGGGAGGTATTTGTTAATTTAACAGAGAGCCCGCAGGTAAGATCAACTGTTTGATTAGCAGCATTGGAGTGCATCGCAAACAGCCCGAATACCGATCGCTGGCACTTCATTTGTAAGCCAGGATAACTTAATATTTGCGGGTGTCGATCTGTTGGAGGAAGTTATCAGGGTTATTGGGGGTCAGAGTGGAGTAACGGACGCCGAAATGGGGGAAATTTAAGAATTAGTTTTGAGGAGTGTACGTGGTGTGATGGTTTAATGTAGAGAAACATGAAAATGTGAACAGTTAATAGCAATAATGTAGCTTGAGAAAAGTTGTAGAGTTGCATTAAGTAAAAAAGTAAGCAAATTGTCATAATTACCCTGAAATTGTTCGAAAAATGACCAACAGAAAATAAATTCTTAACAAATATAACTTTAGGCTTTATGTATACTTATTCTATATAAAGTTTGGTGTATAAGTTTGGGCAAAGTTTGGGCTTCCATTTATTTAAGTAACTCAACCTCTGTTTACACCAGACAAGTTTCTCTAGCAGAAGATTGTATAATCCCAGATACAAAAATACTTGGAAATTATTTAATTTCCTTTCCTCTAAGATCCTTTAACAAATACCCTAAATCCTGTGCACCAAGCTGATACATCGCACTGCGCTTGAAACAGTAAAACATTCAGCAAGATAGTACATTTTCCCTCTTTTTCTCGTTCTCTCGCTAGTTAATTCGATGTCCGACGAAGCAGAGCAGACAGTCGATACGCTGGCTAATGGCAAATTCTGACGTCAGCTCGTTTTGAACTTGCCATTAACTTTTAATTACGCAATTAGTAGCGGTTGCCATTTTTGGCTGGATGTTATGAAATTACTCGGGTACCGGATTAAATTGAATCGCATACAAGTGCCTGTACACCAGATCGATACCGTCCACACGGCACACGCAGACACAAAAGGACGGCTGCAGATGTTTAAAGACACGCGCAGATTTCACAGTAGATGTGTTCTACAAACGTCTTTTCATATCGTGCGTTCATTAATTCGTGCCCGTGGTGCAACTGGAAAGACCGGCGATTTCACTGAAATACATGTGAAAACTGTTCACGTGATTTTGTTATTAATAAAATCAATTCTCAAGCTTTGTCAGACGCACGCGGCATGACAGTGGACAAGCTGACAATGAGTTGGTCCGCCTTCAAATTTCATTTTTCTAACCTTCAATTCTATATTCTTTAAGCTGGAATAAAGTTTTAATGAACCTCGTTTTTTTGGTATTCTCTCAGGATGCTTTTCTATGAAACCCGTCTCACATTTACTATTTTAACTGCTCCCCGTATCGTATTCATATTTCTCGCGAAACACGCTGAAAGCAAAATTTACATTTGTTGTCGATATTTAGTACAGTAGGAAGGGGAATTTATTTCACTGGGTCACTTAGCATTACTCAGGGAACTATTCACGAAGGGTGGAAAGTTCCTGCGTCTGCTACATTAGCGCAAACATCCAGCACAGCGGAGTCCCGATAATCGGAGTTTCGCTTAATCCGAACTCTGCTTAAACCGATTTCCGCTGAATTCAAGTACTTGTTTCCGTATTTTTAACAAGTCTAGCATTAACATCGTCCTTTTCACCTCTTCTTCATTCTTCCAACGTAGGTACTTCCCCTTAGGCGTCCGCTTGATCCGAATTCCCCTCAGTTCTACCCACATTCAGTTTCACTTACATCGAATTATCGAGACTCCAAGGGTTGTTGAAACGCCAAACATAGCACACCACGAAGTACAAACTTCCGAATTAAATTAACAGTGAATTAAAGCGGACGAAGAAGGTGACACGTGTTCGAGGTTAAGAGCATCCAATTAAATTTATAAAAACGACAAAGCATCGGATAATTTACGACGTCCATTAGACGCAAGCGTCGAAAGGTTGAAACCTGACTGCCCTTATAATTAGATAAACCGTGTCACACACACGTTGCGCGCGTGCACGTTGCGCGCGTGGGCGTTCTATCCTCGCCGCTTAATGGAAGCTGAGAGGAGCTATTACTTCGCCAACGGTATTACATATCCGTGTTATCACTGTAAATGTCAGAAAGTGGACGCCTATCTTCCACTCGTAACTCCCTATCTTCAGTATTCCGCAACTCCATCCACCCCCTGTGTTTCGCGAGAGAACGATGGCTGGGGGAAGGCTACTAATTTACTTTCAGTGCAAGACTCGAGGATCCCCTCGGCTTGCTCACAGATTTCTTCAAATCAGGCTAACAAACTCGTTCGTTCAGGCTGTATTCTCTCGCTTCACGTACCATAGGGGTTAAATCAATTTTTCCTCGGATCTAATTAATTGTCAGTTGGATTGAAGCCCAATTGCAGTATCACTTAAATCTACTTAGCTCTGAGTTAGCCGAGTTAGCATCAATTACGCTCGAGATGAGTATCGATTAGGTCCACGTCAGGTTTATCCCGCACCTACGTTTCAATGAAGTATAAATCGCAGCCACGTCATGTGCCATTTACATCCGCGGGTAGATCAAGGTTAAGATCTTCCTTCACTTAAAATTTAGGAGCAAGAGGGGTGTAGCTCCATGTTTACCAACTTGGAGTAAATTAGAAAAAATGTTTATAAAATTATTGCTTCGACTTAACAGTGAAAAGAGAACGCTAATTAAAAAATATACGAGTAGGTATGTATTACCTAGTTATTGAGTTGAGAAGTTTTCATTTCTACTATTGGCGAAACAATGTTCTATAATGAAAATATTAATAGTAACATCAATGGTAATATTAATGGCAATATTAATAGTAATATTAATATTTCTATTTTTAGTTATCGGATCTGCATGAACCGTGCACCAAACGATGTAGATTTATTTTGTTACGTATATTACACGTCATAACTGAAAAACTGCGAAAAATGGAGCTGCACCCGCCTTGCTGCAAAGTCCTCAATTACCACCGAGATAGTCAATTGTTTACCGCTGGTCAGAATTAATCAGCGGATTCAGCGGATGATTTGCTTTCTCCAGTGATTCGTTCCCTGTCAGCCGAGGTACATCTGAGGCGTTACATTATTCACCGGGCCCGGTTTCAATGGTCTCCATTCACTTACACGGACGCTTCCTGTTTCAATATTGCGATCGTGGCCGCGTAATCTTTAATGGAGGTGGCGCGGCGGCGCGGCGGCTCGTCGCGATTCGCTGTAATATTACCACCGGGAGGGGTGGAGAAGTCGAAGAATATTCTTTTTCAGGCCGCGCGGAGAAAAAATACAGTGGAGGATCCGCGGATATTGCACGATCCGACTCTGCTATTTTCGTGAATTTCCCGGGTATCCGATATAATCTTCGAAGATTGAGAATACCGCTCGCATGTGGGTATTCACGTTAATCCCCAGAAGCATGTTTTTCGGTGCTCGATCGCCGAGTCTGACGAAAATGGAGCAGCGTTCCCATTCAATTCCGCACACACGAATCGACGTTTTACGTTTTAATGAAATTTTAAAACTGTGGCCGGAAATAGCTGCTCCCCGACGATTTATCAGCTTCATCAGTTTACCAAATATGTTTGCACAGAGACGGTAGTCAGCCTCTGAAAGTAGAAGCTTTTAAAACGTTGTTTTCATTCAATTTGTTCCCACTTTCGGAGCAATTTGGGTGATAATAAATCTCCAGGGAAAATGGAAGACTGGTATTTTCCTGGAGCAACGTTTTCTTGTTCAATCCATCCGTTGCGTCTGGTTTTTAATTTTCCCGCACTTTTTCCGCGGCTATCATTCACCACCACTTGGATCGATTTTAATGGGATTTTCAGCGGACGAGGTAATTATGCTACGACTACCTTTGCAATACCGCATCAAATTCATTTAATCGTAACCAGATATCGGAATTTTCATTATGCTCCGATAGGGTGGTGTCCATTACAGAATTGAAGGCTCTGTTTAGGACTTCCTTCTAACGAAAATCTAGATTTAATGCTCGGCGTGAGTAGACAAGTTCTAATTCGCTGACTCATTAACAATTAAGTCTTTCTACCAACACTTATTCACTAATAAAATTAAGCTACTTAATTAAGCTTCTTCATTAAAGAAACATATCTACATGGTTCTGTTTAGTCATGCGCATTACGAACCTCATTATTGCTGGATGTACCTACCTAAAGTACGATATATGTATGAAGGATTTAATTTATAAAATTGCGAGAAAGTCTCATGGGTATTAAAAATGCAATCCCTCAGCTGCAGTTCTTTGACATATCTATATGGTATAAGATGAACATAGAATTTCGTAATTATGAGAATTTCGCGCTTAGCATTCTCATTACGAACGAGAAATCTTGCACCAATTCGTAATGGTGTGTACGGGTTTGTTGTTGCGCTTCGAAATTTATGCGCCATACCGAAGCCTCCAGGGGCGGCGAATTTAATTACGGTTATTAAGGCGCCTCTCGTTCCATAGACGAAGGGTGTACGGGGTTTAGAGCACGACGTTTCCAAATTTATTGCTTTTATTATTTCTGTCCCGCTCCCAGTGGGCCCTCTGAATACGTGTCAGCCAGCAAGTAAAGTCACTTCGTAATAACAGGTTAGCCCGCGTAAATACGAGGCAAGATGAATTCGTCCCTATCTTTTCATGCGAACCCTCCATCCTTCTTGCGTTCACACGTAGGGCTGTGCTGTGCTTAATTTCAATATGCACGCTCGCCCCTTGAATACATAGCGCCCCCTTCGTTTTTCCCCTCTTCTTTCAATGGTACGGTATACGAAACTCTAAATTCGCCAACATTTACGGTTAAAATAAGTAACTCGAAGATTCTAAAGTAAGCCAATTTTATGAATATGTATACTTTTCTTGAAAATGGATTATTCAGTATTTAGATATTTAGAAAATATAATTTTCTTAAAATTTAGAAATTCGAAATATAAGAAAATGCAATTTTCCGAAAATTTGAAGATTCGAAATTTAGAAAATATATATTTTTTTTTTAAATTTCAAGATTCTTAGCAGAACATACAGCTTGTAAATTCTGATTTTTTAAAAATTGAAACCCAAATGTAAAACTACACAATTTGGGGGATTGTTCTTGCAGGCGGAATTAGGTGCCTTCTACTACTGCAGTATCCGGACCGTCAGCTAAATCTCTGATCGTGACTTAAATTTTACCTGCTCGTGTATCGTTTTTTCGGTATTTTAAGGCTGGGGCATAACATTTAAGACCGCGCATGTATGCACGTGCATGGAATTACACGCATGGTCGAACGTTAATCTCCCTTTTTTCTTCTATCGTTGCGGTTGCACTAACCAAGTTTATAAACGGCAAAAAGAGCATCACGGTCGTCAGGTAGTATACATATGTATACCACGCCTACGTCGTGCAGAATTTTCCATCGCTCTATCTGCCCTCCCGCGTAGGATGCACGAGCAAAAAGTCAGTGTGTTGTTCTGCCCGTAACATCGGCTGTCCAGTCTGTCTACGTTTTTACGCTTCATCTGGATGACGCCATAGATACGAGTAAGTAAGCGGGCAGAAGTGAAAGGTGAGCGTTTAACGTCACGGGGGCAAAATGAATGTTAAAAGTCGATAAAGTTCGTAAGCGTGGACTGGTGACGTTGGATCATCGAGATTTGCGAGGAGAACGGAAACGAGGGAAAGGCGAGTGGAACAAATGAAGATTCTTAAAAGTTAAAAGGGGGACGCTGGACGATGAATAATAAATTAAACGTAAACAGCGGTTGTGCTATATGTAAGAAGCTAAAAGTTCGTAAATACTTACAAGCGGATGAAAAAGGGGTGGAGAGAGTACAATCGAATATTAAGAATGCAGAGAGGAGATAAATTACAGGACATGAAATGATGAAAGGAAGAAAATAATCGTTTCGCGGGGAGAGACTTAATCAATCATATAAATAGAAGCACGACGAATTAACAGCACGATCTCCTCCAAAAGAAGATTCATTGAAAACTGGGGAAAAGGGAAGAAAGTTTTCTGAAGGGTAGAGTGGATTCCTTTATTCAACAGACTCTCGAATTCGAAATACAGTAATTAATTCCGTCGTTAAGATACTGTCACGAATGTGTTCGCGATGTTGGAACGACTCTGTTCTTCAGATTCCAGGGTAGGAATGTTTCCTTCGTTTCACAAATAAGAGAGAAACTTTGCAACTCCTCTTAAGGGTGCAAATGGTGTTATAACTCGAGTACTTTTAATAGAATCTCTGATAAACTACTGCATCCCTATGTACCCTTCTTAATCGAAGATATTTTTAGAATAATGCACGTGCATAGTGAGACGTCGCCAGTATGAATGGTCTGTACCACTAGATGACTAGACGAAGAGGTGCTGCGTAAGCCAGCAAGGAGAAGGAGCGCGTCTATGGTCAGCCCATCTCTCCGTTCCCATCTGACATCAACTGCAGTGATTTGCAAATGTGTTCACGAAGAGGGACCGTAGACCCTTCACAAACTCTCCACAAATATATCATTATAAAAATTCTTGCCACAAAAAGTCCATTCATCCGATCTACACTCCTACCCCACTGTTCCCCAAACAAAAACAACACAACAAGACATTTCCATCTAAAAGACCAACCAAACTTCCATATTCCCCCGATCCCTCAAGTGCAACAGGCCCCGAAGCACCTGTTCGATCTCCCCGAAACAAGTCCCTGGAAAAAATGCCAGCTCCCAAAGCAAACTGAAAAAGGCCAACAGAAACGCATAGCCCCCGATCCAAGCGGCAACACAAGAGCAGGGAACGGTTACGCAGAAAACCGTCCGGTTCCGGGAGAGCGAGCAACGCGAAACCGAACGCAACGGGCAGGGGTTGCGCGGGGTGGTCGGAGGGAAGGATGAAACAAGAGAACAGCTGCTTATACATGCAGGTCAGCAGGGGTAGGCAGGGTAGGGCAGGTTAGGCGACGCGAGTGAAGCCCGCTTGGCTGGAGCGAGAGGCGGCGGTCAGGGAAGCCGAAGTAGGAGCGAGCGCGAGGCAGAGAGGGAGACGGCGCGCGGCCGCGGCCGCGGCGGCGGCGGGCGGCGGGCGGCGGGCGGAGGGTGGGCAGAGGGAGGGAGGGAGGAAGACGGAGAGCGGCGCCTGCGTGTTGATTCTTGAGGGCTCGCTCTCAACCGAAATCTAGGATCCCAGTCGCGAGCGCGCCGCCGATAGAAGGCAATCGGAGGATCGAGGAGATACGGTCGCTGACCTGGCTGCCACCCGGCGAGAGAGTCCACCCTCTTTCGCGCTCTTTCTCTCTCGCTCTCCCTTGCGCTCTGGCTACCCTTACCCGCTCGCGCCAACAGAGCCACAAGTTAGAATCCACGAGGGGAACCGGCCGGCCGGTTCGTGTTCCTGCGAGTTCGTTCCTCTCGCCCACGTCGGATTAGAGCCCGCTTGTCCACCTGGTGCCTTCGCTCGGGGAGAACGTCCACCCTTCCAGCCAGGAGTAAGGCGATCCACGTCGATTAAGGTGATTAGAACGGCCCTGTGACGTTCAAAATCTCTGGCCTCCCTTAGATCAGAGAATGAATCTATGAAAATTCCTCCACTCCCCTGGGCAGAGTGGCATTTGTTGCTTGGCGAGGTGATTAGAAGGCATCTTCCGTAGGAGATTCAGACTGGAGAGCTTCTTATTGTCCGTGGATATAGGAGGGGCGACTCTGGCAGCTAGGAGGAACGCGATCCTTCTCGTTTAAAGTGATTTGGGAGGTCCTTAGGGGAATTGAAATTTCCCTTGCCTGCGCTGTGGGAGGAGGGTGACTCTCGCAGTTATGAGATAGGTGATCGTCGTTTAAAGTGATTAGAAGGACGAGGAGTAGTTTTAGGGGATGGCGATACTTGATTAAGGTGGTTGGAGAAAGATTCTCGGGGTGGTTTTCGTTCCGTCGTGAAACGTCGTCGTCAGCGAGAAAGACGATGGAATCGATTAAGCCGCGTGACAGGTTACCCCGTTGTTTGCTCGCGGGGGTAGCAGGATCGCGGAAGGTCAGTTAAGTCGTAAACGAGCATCAGCCCCTGTTTCGCCGTCCCTTCTACGACAGTCCCTCCGACTGAATCAGAGGAAGAGGATTAACCGCTCGAAAGCACCACCCCGTTCTTCAGATGCGAATCGGTCCGCGAGAAAGGCCAGCCAACTCTATTGCCCTCTTCCCTTTTTCCATCCCCCTCGCTGGAGCCAGCCGAGTGTTCGAAGAAAGTTCGCCGACAGTCCAGAGGGATTGTTTTCGACCAGAGACACTGGGGCGAGAGCCTCGTTTCTCTTATGCTCGCTGGTTAAGAAACTACCCCCCTCACTGTAACACCGAAACTTGCCACCTGCAATCCTTCTACCCAGATCCCACTAATTAACAACAATTCGACGCGTAATATTTTCAATAACATTTCACCGATGGAAATATAATTCTGTTATATACAAGTTGATTAAACCAGAATGGAAATGGTGTGTACACGGGGTGGAAAATGCCGCTCTAATCGGATGGGTGTGTGTGTGTGTGTGTGTGTTTGCAGAGGCGCTGAACGGGGGAAAGGCAGTTTGCATGCCACGGCCAGCATCAAGGGCTGCGGTGGATCGGGATCTTGGACGTTGGGGCAGGGACCAGGGGACCTGGAAGACACGGGGACGTGCGTAATAGGCGAAGTTATCCTCCCCAGTTCCTGGTGCACGTGTCGGCGATACGGATACACGGCTGAAGAGCACCGATGCACCACAGGTAGGTGTGTGTGGTAGTTTGCACGCGGCGTGATTAAAAGCCTCGAAACGGGATCGTATATTACGATGGGGGACGTGGATGTAAGATGTAACCGCTGCCGCTCGCTGCCGAACGGGGGATTTTTTTTCCAAGTCGACATCTCGGGGACACTTAACAGGGGTAACAGTTGTAACGCCCAGCGCTCGAGTTTTAGAATTCTGAGAAACGAAAGGCGATGCTTGAAGGGCGTTGTGTTTGCTTCAAATTCAGGTTGCTTTCGTTTGAAGTGTTTAAGATCTCTTTTGTAGGGACTCATTAGTATCTGCTACGTGGATACTGAAGCTGTTAATTTCAACTGATTATTAACTCTCGTTTAAGTAATAGTTTTAAAGTCTTTGTTAATGACTGTGATAACTCTGATAATAGATTCTTGGAGGAAGAAAATTCTGTTCATTACGTTCGTCCTTTGAAATATTCTACATTTTCTCCTACAGACTTCTTTTCATCTGCGAATTAAGATATTTAGTTTAAGCGTGTTAAAAGTTCCGATGGAAATCTAACGGTCTACACATATCAAGTGACACAGTTATTTAATAATCAGTATTGCGCGTCATCTTAGGAACGACATCGATTAAAACTTTCCTTTAGAACAATACTTCCTTTAAGATTTTCCTCGTAATCTTTGCGATTATCTTGGACTCCTTCAACCCACATTGTTCTCACGAATTCTCATCACACTTTCTCTATAATACTACCAGACCCATAGTCGTAAAAATCTCGTTAACGTCATCTGGTGCAACGATGTTTAGAAAAACTACTATTCTTTTAAATTGAGTAGGAGAATTAGGAAGCATCGTGCAGAAAATGAGAGAGTCAAGAAGCTTCCACCAAGCTTCCTTCACTTACCTACACACAAAACTACCTAGCCTAACGACCAGAAATTTCTTCCTTACACAAACAGAATCCTCCACTTCACGACAATATTATGGTACTTCTCCATTCAATTACACAGACCCATAATTTCACAATACTCAACACTATCCGTTCCCATAACAGCAACAGCATGGTACCAATGGCACCGATAACATTAAATCATGCTTAACAGCGTTATCGAGTAACCCGTCAAGTAGAACAATGCAACTACCCGGTGCGTTTAAATCTCGCGCTGATTATTACGAAATCCACGATCAATGTACCGAGAACGGCCCCCGATATTTATAGAAATTATAAATTCCCATGATCGACGAGGATAGTTCTTCGCCACGTAGTCGTTTAAACGTCAAGCAGAGACTACAATGCTTCGATCGTCGCCACTGGAATACGAAATTTACGGTAGTCAGAGGCTAACGAATTAACGCGACTCCACGAAATATATATCGACGGGGATTCTGATTTATTTATTTAAGTGGCTGCCTTTCCAACTAGCGTATAATTCTCCTGGAACAATTGGCTATTGAACACGTACGTTAGCGTATCGCACGCATGTGTACGGTGTACATAGGTACCCTATAACGTCGAGTCGCGGCTGCACGAAGTCGCCCGTAGGTAGGATGGACCGCGTGCAACCGTTTCTCTGGGCATTTAGTCATGAATATTCACGAGACTGTGATCGTTTGCATAAAAAGAAAAAAAAAACAGATGGGGACATAATAATATATACGCTTTACGACTCCAGTTAAAACCGTTCAATTTCCAGATTTATTCAAAACGTTCTCACTGAATCACGACGGTTCCGCGATTGTACAGAAATTGTCCTTCCTCTGAATTAAGGCCAGTTTGCATGGCTGAGTTAATTAGCGTGCAGCTATAGGGCGCACTTCGCCTTTCCCTGTCGATTATGGCTCTTTTCCCTGCCTTCATCCATTGATTCGTCGTATCCCCTGCAAACATCCAGAGGAATTGCTCCTTATCGATTTTTCTTGACGTTTCGAGGGTCTGCTGTTGATCTTGGGCACTTTCGTATGGAATTGCTTGAAATACGGCTTTGCATTAAGCTCCCAGTGGGTGGGATAGGTTTTTAACGCGAGAATATCGGCTTGTAATTTACGCGGCTCCAGTGGTGCCCTTTTAAGGGGATCGATAGGTTTGGTTGTTCATGGGACAAGGGTTCTGTGCTTGAACTTCGCGTGGAATAATGGTTCAGGTGCATTATCCATCGAAATCTTCGCATTGATCAGTTCAGTTTGAATGTGACTTACTTTAGTTTCTGGGTTCCGTTTGTCGTGGCAGCTCTTCCTACTGTTCTCTGTAGAAAGGATCTTGGATCAGGGTGATGGTAAAGGGAGTTATGCTAGTCCTCATTTCTTTCATACCTTTTCCCCTAAGAACTGTTACACATTTGTCATTCTCGATGACTCGTCCCAACACACTAGTATCGTTTGCCAGTTAATACCAAACAAGTTCCTTCCAAACACCTAAACAGTATTCCCTCATTACTACA
The DNA here is from genome assembly GCA_963932275.1 of Andrena praecox. Taxonomy (NCBI): domain Eukaryota; kingdom Metazoa; phylum Arthropoda; class Insecta; order Hymenoptera; family Andrenidae; genus Andrena; species Andrena praecox. The sequence goes on from OZ010734.1 coordinate 380,674, forward strand.
ACTAGCTACAGTTTCTGAAAAACCAAGGGGACACCCCCTAAACACAACTTACAGCTCACATCAATATTCTCTAATAGCATTCTCCTATTGGCACGTTTCAAGCAACCTTCCGACTCCCTCCGCCACTCGAAATTCCCTGGATCGATAATCCTAGATCCACGTTAGCAATCTTCACTTACATCCTCGCAAGAAGTGCCGACGTTTCTTCGAGCAATCGCGAAAGTAGCTGGCGTTCCGCGTTTAGGCGAGCGTTAACGGGCGGTGGGTAAAGTGGAAGGTGCGAGAAAGTGGGTGGAGGGTGCCGGAGGGGAGGCTGAAGGACGGCACCCCGAGCACCTTTCGCCCTTGTGAAAAAAGAGAAAAGGAGAAAAGAAAAACGGCGGAATCGTTGGCTTGACACAGAGTCAACCGGGCGCCGCGCCGTTGTGCGGCTTCTTAACGAGAAAGCGCCTAGAGAGAAGCAGTCGGGCTGGCCTATTCATCGAGCCGTTCCACTCGCCTCGCATCCACCAGCGATATTAAAGGCCGCCGTTGGCGTAGGTCATCCCCTATCGGGAAAACGGCCGACAGATATCGTCGAGGGATTGTCGCGAATCGATTTAAGTCGATCTAAACGACAGGGGGCAGCGTGACGAACGGTGTGTCGTCCAGCCCCTTGGCGCGGCCCAGCGATTAACTCGAGGCCCGCTAAGGCTGCAAGCCACGGCCACCAAACGTGTTCTTGGATATCCAGAGCTCCACTTAAGAATAAAGGGGTGTTTTATCTTTTTTTGAAGCTTGACATTTTCATTCCATGGCACACGGTAGGAAGGTCTACACGAGCTTTCATTCAGGTTTACCAGATAAGACACTCACCTTATTAGTGGTCAGTGGCTTGAACCCTTAGAATTTAGATTAAGATTAGATTAAAACCCTGAGTATACGCGTGGGAAGATCCTCTGGTTACATTTTCTAACTATGCTCTTCTATAGGCGGTCTTTGTACTAACTGAACAAAGGGTTAAGCGTCTTTAGGATCTGGAGACGTTGGTCATCTTGATGTGGTGGGATAATATATGTAGAATTCTCGGAAGCTTTTGTGTATTTTACGACGATGGTGAAGCCGAGTTTCGAAGAACATATACGTTCTGCGGTAAGGGTAGGTTTTCCAGGCGATAGAAGAAGTAGCTCTTACCTTACTCTCGAAGAAATGCAAATCACCTGTTCACAAGTGTTAGGAGACTTGTTGTACTCGCAGAAAATGTGACATTTCGTACAGATTGAATACTTTACACTGTTTTTACTTTAATTACAATAGCAAATAAAGTAAAATTTGTTAGAGTTCTTCGATAAATTTTCAAAGTATTTTACAATTATTCCACATGGAGTAGATGTCCTAATACTTACGAACCTCAGTGTAGGTTTATAAATGTTAGTTAACAAAACTGTTGGGAGTCTCCATCACTCTGTTCATCCCCATATGTGCATTTGGCATCAGCGTTGGTCTCTATATGACTTTATTCACAAGAAACGTTGGGTGGTTGTGAACGAACGAAAGATCAGTCGAGCGAAATAATTCTGCAAGACACGTAGGCCATTAACGAGCCACGCGAAAAGCCCTTGCTGACGGTGTAATTAAGGCCCCGCGGCCGTTCAACGAATTAAATCTCCGAAAAAAGGAGAAAGAAAAATGGGAGGCGGATCATGGAAGAGTCTTTCCCGCGCGTCTTTAGAATCCGCCCTCTCGGCAGGCGTGGATCCGTCGTCGGTCGTTACGAGCCGCTATTAACCCTTGCCGGTGGCTCGTTTAAAAAGAAAACTTCCGCCTGGATAATCCTGGCGGCGAGGATTTTCGAAAACTTGACACATAGACACGTGCCACGTTACACTGGGCTGTTTCATAATAAGTGATGCAATCTGCAACATAGGGAACCTTTACGTGGAAGTGGATCGAAGTAGATGAAAAACAGCTTCCTTCGTCTTGAAGAAAATCTTAGAAATCTGTAGAATGCAACAGCGAAGGTTGGTCGAGAAGATAGAATAAATAATATTTCAAGGGGACTTACAATTAAATAAGTGGAACTTGAGATTTTTCACATTTCTGTGATTTCAACAACAGAACCGTATCACTACCCCAAGAATTTTACAAAGCTATCTTCTAAGCTCTGCATCAACGAAATTACAATGAAACTTTTTCACACGGGACAGCTTAGTAGCTGATAATTAATTAATATTTCAGATAGACTGCCAGATTTTTTATCTCTTTCAAACGTTAGTGACCACATCTGAATTTACGAATCTTGAGCCAGAAAACTGCCCAGTATGAAAGTGGCCTAGTGGGTGAACGTAGACTCCGTGTCCGCACTGCAGGCAACTATGAAGCTATCTGCAGCCAAAGGCTTAATCAAGCCCGAAATTTATTTTACATGGAAATGCTTTTGACGTGGGACCGTATCGTGGATTCTAGGGAAACGATAAATCGTCGGCTCTCGACGAAAAGTCGATATTGTCGGATAACTTAAGATACACTTCTGCCTCAGCGACGGTCAATAGCGAATAAATCTCTCGTGATGGAAGGTTGTAGGGGTTCGGGGGGATGCTCCCCATTGTTTTTTCTCTCGGGGAAGGGCTGCTATCGATATAGGGTACGTGATCCATGCTTTTACCCAGCCGGGTTGTGCTCGCGAGCCTTAACGACCTGAAGGGGGCGCAGGAAATCTGGTAATAGAGCATGGCTTACGGTGGAAGATTTCACAACCTGCTCGACGAATTAAGCCGTTTGAGGATGGCCGCAGGAAATCCTCGAGCTTGCTCGCGCCTCGTCGCGTACAGCGCGCTAACCGTAGCAGGTTCTCCGTGGTCGCCATTATTCATACAGTCGCTGTCTTCTTTCTTTGAATTAGCGACGACCTCGCCGTCCTGTGGATCCTTCTGTCAAGTTTGAAATGAAAAGAGGCGTAACTATTTCTGGATACTATCTGCCGATTTAACCTCTCGCCATCGAGATTTGTCAGTGGGGGAATTCGCATCACCCACTTCGAAAAGTGGAGCAATAAGAATAGCCCTGCAGACCATTCGAGGGGCCTCCAAACTCGACACGAGTCCCCCAGTTTCCGCCGACGAGTGCTCTAACACATGATGGGGAAAAGTATTTTCGGAGGCAGTATCGACATCTGGGAAATTATGAAGTTTTCGATGCACTCGATTATATAGGTGTCTGTATTTTTAGAGTAGGCTTAGTTTATTTGCCCTGGGCCGGAGGGTAGTTTGGCAGTCATTTTGACGCATAATGACTTGGGAATCTTGTTCGCAAGATTCTTAGATTAAGAAAAACAGTTGAGACAATTTTAAAATGAATTCTAATTTGCTACATGAAAAAAGAGTGAATTGAAAATCCAGCTCTGAGTAGATGTTGAACTTGTTATCGTATAAGTTCTGTATTTTCTTAAAATAGTGAGGATAATGAGTGCACTTCTCTTGTATCTCGATTTCGTGCCACTTGCCATTGAGCTATAAAGAGGTGTTATTATAGTTTTCGTTCGTGTGCCACGCGCACGCGAGTCCACGAAGGAACGCAGGGTAGGAGCAAGTCTTTCGATGATTAAATGGGAACGTCGCGCGAACGAGGTCCAGTCCCGGTGGATTGCTCTTGTTCACCGAAGGGGACGGGATCGCTGATGCACACACGAGAATTTTTTCGTCGCGGCAGCTTCAACCCTGCTGATTACGCGACAGGGTGTCAGTCGATGCCAGTGATGCGATACTTGACGCGCGAGGGGATGATAAATAATTCGAAACGCACGGCTCTTTGTTCTTTTGGCGTGTTCTTTGGTATTTTTTAGATCGTTGGATGGAGTTTCAAACACAAAACTTGTGGTGGGGGAGGTAAATGATAGGTTTGAATTGGAGGGTGAATTGAATAGAGAAGAGTCTAACTACCACTTCTAAAGAATTGCAAGTAAATCCGGTTCTACATTATACTCCCATAGTAGCTATTTCAAATATAGCGACAGAACTCTGTTTGAAGTTTCGAGTTCCAGGAATTAGCCGAGAAAGTGCAAGTGCAAGTGCAAGTGCAGAGTGCGTTGACCCTTTCACCCGGTCACTCCATAATTATTATAATATTAATATCAATATTAGCATTATTAATATTAGCTAACGGCTAAGAATTAATAAAACTAGTACAACAGGACCGGCTTTACGTAATCTCTTATCACTCTCTCATACTCGCATACTCTCACTTTCCCCTTAGCCGCCTTTTATCTTTTTCTATTTTCTCTACTTCTCTTACTCATTCTACTAGGTAGGTACTACCTCACTTTATCTGCCGCTGACCATGTGCTGAACCCTTAATTTCCCTCTCTTCAATTTCTTGCAATCTCGTACCATATGGTCCAACGTTTCCCTCCTTCCCCACAAATAAAACTAATATTAAAGTTAATGTCTACCCACTTTTAGGCAAAAAGTAGGTACTTCGCCATAGTGAAAGGGTTAAACGGTCGGACTTTATGGCGTTCGGTTCACCTTGATGGCGGCTGTAATTCGTGTAGAACGCAGGTGACAAGGGGATTAACGGGAATGCGAGTGTGGTTTCTGGTTCGTCATCCTTGCATGCCAGCGGAACACCTTGTAGATGCTTCGTGCCGTGGTTAGCGGCGAATTTCGCGGGCAGGTTGCCTCGTTTACGCCCTGCATTGCAGAAACTTTCATGGCGAAATCTCTGTAGGAGAATCAAGCCACGGAAATAGATTGTCACGGGCGTTCTCCAGCTTCCGTGACGGTTCAAGTGCATCCGAGAGCGACATTTACGTCCAATTAGAGCGAACGCGCCAATTGAGAGCTCCCGAGGCTATTTTTAAGGGCAGACGTGGGCGTGATTGTTTGTCCATGCTTCGGGTTATAAATCCCTATAGGTATCGTACCTCTTTGCTGAGATTTTCGTTTCGTTTAGGATCAGGAATATTAAAAATTTCAATTACCTATTTCATTTGGTTTTTTTGGCAGCACTGCAATCAGATTTCTGATGTAAATGTAGAATGTAGGTATACGAACTACGAAGGTCTGCTAGGCCTTCAAATCTTTTTACATCTCCTTGTCTCTGAAAGCAGTAGTAGGAAATTTCATAAGAGCCTTCGTAAAATAATCAATAGAATTTTTCAGTAACATTCGATAATTTCCATATTGGTGGAAAAATTTGAATTTCGTATCTTTACAACACCATTCGCTAGACATAGTAATTTAAAAGGCGAATAACATGCAGCTGTAAATCTGAAATTTCAATTTTTGCTGAGGGAATTTTTTAATCATCCCAGGCGGCCACTCAATTTCGTCGAACCCGTAGCTATCGAGAGTTCCCATTAGGCATCTTCTTTATCGTCGACGTCGCCTCCGTGAAATCGCCGAGAATGATTCCTCGTTGAAATTAAATTCCCCTTTTAATACCAGCGATCGGTTTTCCTTATCGAAACTGACACTCCCTGGGCGCGAGGAATCTTCTGCTTTAAAATGCGGCGGGGGGAAGGAAACGCGGTAGCGTAAAATTCACCGTGCATTCACGATAGTTCTGTTAGCCGCGGTGCACTCAAGACACAGTGATGTGAAATTGTGAAAGTTCCGTTAATTCAATCCTACTGGGAGCTGATCGATACAAGTTCGACCATTTGTCATAACTCTCTGAAAAATACTTCACCGATGTTGAATATTATAATTGAAAAAGTTCATCCGCTCTAACCATCCGTGGAAAGAGAGTGTAACGAACGTCCCAGTCGAAGAAATGCTTTTAAGGTCGATTAAAACTTTCAGTTTTGTTAACGTAATTCCAGTTGAACTCGATCAATGAGGCTTCTACTTGTCATAAACTTTCTCGTCTCTACAGAATCAGTTAGACAAGGCGGAATTTTTCTGCGTAACTCGTCGGACGGGGGTTTCGAAGTGTCTCATGTCGATTTTCATGAAACATAGCTTTGTAGACTATCCGAAATTAAACTTTAACTCGAGTTTAAGGGGGTGAAACTGCCCCTCAGAGACTAGGGTGTAATGCTTGCCAACGAATAACTTACGCTGCCAATACTGTTGCTAAGTTTCGAGCAGAAATATATATAATAATTAAATAAATTGTTCTTCACACCACGTTATAAATGATTTTTCTGAGGAATCTCCTATCTGAGGTTCTCCGGATAGTATGGAATATCAAAGGGGTTTCACTGAAGCTTTGGGAGCGAATTTCAACCCTGAAACTCCACCAGTACCACAAAACACGTGTGCCTTAAATAGTTTCGGCTATTCTACGAGCCAGCCAAGTGTCGCGAGAATGGTCGACACTTTGTGGGTAACCGTCGTTAGTCGTGCAAGTGGTTCAGACCAGAGTGGCAACTTTCGATCGCACTTTTCACGAGACTTCGTGCGGTTCGCAATGTATATCCCGGTTCGATGTGATAGCGTGACGCAACGTCTCGAAAATACATCCACGTCGATAGGTATTTATAAAGTTAAGTTGGCGTCTTGTTCGCGAATGGTGCGCGGTATATAGACCGTAGCTATCTAAGAAGAAAGTACCCACGTCCGACTCGAAGCGGTATTTATGGGCCGTGGGGGTAGTCTGAGCGAACTTTGGCGAGAAATCGCCTCACGTTGCTATCGAAAATAGAATATCGCGATTGTCGCTCTGTCAACGTTCCCTTCTCGATCGGGAAAACGTAAAACTTTGTGTAATAATCGGTGAAATATCATCGCGTTGCTAGTCGACGGCAGTTGCACGAATATATGCAGAAGGGAGGCGGTTGCATCCTAAATCAATGACATCGCCTTCCACGTATATGTACATGTAATATTAAAACTTTCGATATACCTAGCATCCGGTCTCCGTAACGTACAACTTGAACCTCTTTGAAAAAATAAAAGAGAGATCGCTGTTGATAATTTGAAGAGTTGAAATTATCTGTTTATTGGAAAAGGGTGTAAATTCCAAGGTGAATACGGTGCTAAACACTGCAAGTGCTAAAATAATTTATTCCTGTTTCTAAGGCTTTGATAAGATAGAGCTGGGATCATAAATACCAAAATCACTTTGGTGAAAAAGAAAATACTGAAAACTTCTCTTGATTCCTTGCCGACTATCATCGAAGAAACAGAGTGGCGCGGATTTCGAGTCCCTATCGTGCGCGGCTCATGCAAATGTTTGAATTATTCGAGCATCGGCTCCTCGTAAGCACTCGCGGTTTAATTGTAATCGGGCGTGTGGAGGATGGGCGATATGCGATATCTCGTTGCGCCGTTGAAACAGCACGGCCCTTTCAAATCGACCGCGAGAGGTTAAATCCTACTTTGCAGATTACTCTTGAGGAGACAAAAGTCGCGCGAACAAAAACCACCGGGCGGATTTCCACGGGCCGGGAGGGGCTCGAAGGCGGAATTACTATGTATTACTACAGTCGTTACTCGAGCAGCCATGTGGAGACATTCAAGTGTTACGTGCAGCCCTCGCTCCTCTATTACGACGGATTGTGAGGCCACGCGTTCGCGCGCCAGCGTAGCCCGCGTGGCCCGCGTGGCCCGCGTGTCTCCCGGCGAGACTGGATAGGGACCATTTTCTGATTACCGAAAAAGGCCAGGCAAATACAATGGACACCTGGCACTCGCGTCGAATCAAATACGCCTTGTAATTCCTGTCCTCAAGCAGAGCTGAGAAATGCGGCTGCCTTTTCCAATTGCAAAACTGGATGAGCATTAAATCGAGCGAGTCTTTCTTCTTTTGCTGTTGCGCAGAGTTCTTAATGGTCACTAGATTTCTGCGAGGTAGAGTGAAAGTTAAATGTTTGTGAAGTCGGCTGGAAAATGGAGTAGTTAAGTAATTAGTTATTCATAAAGGGTATGGAATGAAAGTAGCAAGAAGCATCGTAGATAAGGTTAGGTTGCAAAACAGCAGGATTCGTCACTTAATTAACACAATGTAAATTTTCTGATGAAATAAAGACGAATTATTATTATTATTATTATTATAAGAAGAAGATACAGTGGTAGACACAAGAAGGGTCTGAAATTGAAGTTTATACGTGTAGATAGGTTTAACAGTGGACTTGAGCGATCATGTTTACGTTACTCATTTTATTTATAATCTAATATTTATTTAGAATCCACCCTGCCCCGCGAAAACACACACGGGGTTTTGAAACCCTCTGTACCATCCCTGGAAGAGTTATTTCTCCAAGAAATTCCCATCCCATTCTCCAAAGAAAATATTTCCCCTCGTCGACGACGTCGCGAGCCCTGAAAGCTTAAGCGCAAGAAGACGCATGAGCGCGCGGATAGCAGCGCCGCGAATTCTTTCGCGATTTCCCGAGCAAGAATATAAAGATAAAGCCATCCATACCTATTCGTGGGTATCCATATCGCGCGTCGTTACTCGCCAGGCGGGCATGGAATCTGGAAATTTGTCGACCCGCGTTTCCGTCTTCACAATCTTTCTCGCCGTCGCCATTCGTCAAAGTAAGCTTCACCCTGGTGCATTCAACCCCCGCGCGCCGCCGCCCGCCCCCCCCCCCCAAAAGAAGAGAAGTGAAGGGAGATTCCAACTTCGAGACCATCTGCCGCGTGCACGACTGCACGTCGATGTCGAAACTATTTTTCCGCGTGCTTAACGCGATTATTCTTCCGCGTCTCCTGCGATATACAGGGCGATTCAAAAAGGGTGCGAGGATTTCAGAGGCGCGTAATTCGCCTCTTCGGGAAATTAGTGTTAGATTCTTCGGTTCACATATTAGTAGGAGTTGAATTCTATAAAGACGGAAACAGGTACGAAGGGGCGTTTAGTTTAAATCAAATTATCACTATAGCTCGCTACAGAAAAGTGTCCTCCATTTTGACACAAGCTCGAGATCTTTGTGATATAGAATTTTGTCCAGGATTTTTATTAAAAACGATTTATAAAATTCATTTAGTTGTCCCAGAGAGTCCATGTCTATGTACGGTTCTCAATCAAAAGCTGAAACGAGTTGTTCCACCGCGGCCGACGAATTTCTCTTCATTTTTCATTACCGTAAATTGTGTTTCGCGAGCTATTTGCAACCTGAACGTCGACTCCTTGTAACCGTGTTCGAAGACAGAATTTCACGCTCGTCGCTCAAACGACGACGCGGGTATACCTTTCGGCTGTCGACGATTCCGTTTTCCTTGCGTAACGATTTCCACGATGGTGTGTATCAGTGTCATTTGCATCCACGTAGTCTCTGGCGTTGGAACGGAGTCAAGGTTCGGGCACGAAAAATTACTAGCACCAAAGTTGTTTTTCTAACGGCTAGATAGCAGATCGACAATACACAGTCATGGATACTTCGTGTAGCGTAAAGTATTGTTTAGGAAGGGTACTATAGGTCTTATATAAACGAATCACTTCAAGACACTACCAAATCCGAAATCTGAAAATGCTTGGTTTTCCAGCTAGAATACTTTGAATTTTCAAGCACGGTAAAGTAGACTACCCAACGTTCACCCTTCACATCCTGCAGTGTGGAGTGAATAATTCATTCCTTTCCAAATAAATAACACAGTAACAACCGAAACAGTAAGGTTCCCTCGATAACTTTCCCCGAGAACCGGTCCATTTTCTTCGACGCGATTTTAAGTGCGGCTAATCCTGGCGAGACGCATAGTGGATCAGCGGATTAACGGATCCATTAGCCTCGAATGGAAAATTGGGGGGCGAATAACTCGATTTGTTGGGCGTTGATACGAGCCTTAATGTTCGTCGATTCGAGGGTGTAATTCGACGTTGGAGATCTCGACTCTCCATGGGAGAGGACAGGCGTGTACACGGCGCGCTTTATCGATTTCATATTTCTCGTTTAGAAAATCACGTGCTACAGGAACGGTGGGTGGATGTATCGAGGGGTATTTGGCGTGTGTATCACAGTTATCGGGAACTTGCCGACACGAGGGGCTCGATTAAATATTTCCAGGCGGATCGCGGCAAGCGATTTATAATTTATATATGTGGACACAAAGGCCTATTCATACGGGGCCTTTCAGCGTTCCCCATCGACGTAGAATGTCAGAAATGGTCTCGTAAAATTTTTAATAAACGCTCATCGCGTAACAACGCAGTTTTACGCCGCCAGGCAGTCGTTGTGCCCCCGTGGAACGCGTAAAACAGAGTGAAAAAGGGGGACGCTTGAGCGGCTCGAAAGGTTTTAAATGAAATTTCGCGATGATCATTTTAATTAAATCCTTACGCATATTCAGGGTTTTAGTTGATAGTGATTGAAGAGAATAGTTCTGTGATATATTAAACGGTTTGATCGTAGGGACACTTTTTTCAGAGAAACACACTTTTTTCGAGTTCTGTTCAATTAAAAATCACTTTCAGTGTCTTTGATTAATTTTAAGAAAAAGAGATTGGTAGCTAGGGGTCGTCCTTAAATTACGTAAGGCTTGGTGGGTGGGTGGAGTCAGATAGCGTCTTACGGATTTTTTTTTTTTTTTAATCTAAGTATCAATAAATACAAATTCTCTGATTAATGTTCCAGAGAAGTAATTGCAATGTAAAAAATATTACGTAAGGACGGGAAGGTGGTTGGAATGATAAAATCGTCAAAATTACCCTTACGTAATTTAAGGATGGACCTTTACCTGAAATACAAAAAAAATGGACTTTTTACTTTCCCTCGTCGATACTTTTACGGACTCCCAGAGGGAAATTGAAGATATTCGAGGTATTCAGAATATACGAAAACCTCTGTATATAGATTCAAATATTTGTCACTGTGGGATTCACCCTCACCGTTGAAAATTCCCTTGAAACTTCAACCGCGGAAGCTTCAGCTGCCGCCACCGCGATCCGCACTTCCGAGAGGGGGATTTACAGCGGAAACAATCGAAATGAAAAAATGACATTCATACGGGCGGGGCGGCCTGAAATTTCCATGGAAAATACCCCCGCCGCGGCTGGTGCCCGTAGAATTCATTCGTGTCCGTTCGGCGCCACGGAAATAGAACTGATTCCGCGCGATAGGTACCAGCGGCACGGACGCGTTTAATTCGTATTCGCGCCGCACTTTTATCGCCCCCGTTGCTGATACCGTCCGATCGTAATTTATCTGGGCTGCGCGAGGCCAGCAAGCCTAAAAAATAAAGCAAACAAAGGAATTTGCATTCGCCGAGTTCGATTATCCGCCCCAGGGACTAGGCGCGAATTTAAAGCGGATCGACGCCACGCGTCGCCGCGGGTCCGAGCGTCGTCGTCGCCAATAAGAGGATTAATTCTGAAATTCATGACGATACAAAATGTACACGGTGTCACGTGATGCGTAAGAAATATATCACAGCTGGGTTTAGTGAACAATGTAGCAAACAATGAAATAAATTGATATATGTACATTCTAACATTGCTCGGTTTCTGAGTTGCAATGAGAATATTCCAATGGAACGGTTAACTTCAATTTAACAACGAGTCGTGGAAGGTTTCTAACCAATTTCAGTAACCCTTGGAATTTTCTAAGAAGAAAAGAAAACTGGATTTTATTGTTTAAATAAATTTTTCACAGCTACTTTTTGCCATAACAGTAATTAAATTCGACATCTTGCAAACGGTCTAATATCGAGAACTTACGCTACTTGGGGAAATCTGAAACTGGTCGTGCCTCGGGAACAAAGCAGCGCGTTTACACGAATTTACTTCATCGTTTCTTTCAGTGGCGAGTCGATTTTACACCCTGTATATCGAGATTCGAGCGACGGCAAATTCCCGTGGGCCAGTGAGAAAATTTTATTTTCCCGCGGCAGCGAAGGGGAGGAGGAGCCGTGTACGTCATCCTAAAGCTGGACAATTTTCCTCCAGCTCTTTTCCCCGGCGGAGGAGTTGGGGGTTGGTCGTGAAAGAGTGGAAATATTCGCGGGCGATTGCCGCTTTGCCGCGCGGAGAAATGCAATTCCATTCCCGCGGACGGTGTTCCGAAAGTGAAACACACTTTCCCACGGACGGCCGGCTTAATATGCCGCCATTTCTGTCGCGGATAAGCAATCGTCTTCCCGACGACGGTGCCTTCGAGGAATGCGCACACTATGTAAGATCGATCGTTGTTTGCCTCTCGTGTCGCGGATGGCTTTACGATATTCCGGCTTTTTGCTGAATTCGAGTCAGGGTTGCTTGTCACGGGGCTGATGTTGGAGGGTTCGGTGCAAGGAAAATGGTGGCTCACCCCCTGACCTCGTAATCCGTGATGCTGTCCAAGTGACGAATTAACTGAATAAATATGGAAAGCTAAATTACCATGGTGTGTACAGCGGTGGTGGAAAGAAAGTTTACCTACGTCTGTCTATGGCTATTTATGTTTTTCATTGAATATCTATTTATAAAATAAAAGATCTGCATGAAGATCTGCATGTGGTAGTGAGGAATTAAGTTACTCCAGCTCCACTTGCATTGTAAATATGCACGGTTTTCCTTGAACCGTTTCGCGAATGATAGGTACATCGACACTTGCAATTATTACATAGAAGGGTGCTCTCGTTTCGCTGCATTAACGCGAAACCATCGTTTCAGTTGCAACTTTAATTACAATCCCCTCGTATTTGCACGAAATTTATGCAGATATTAAAAGGGATGTGATCACACGCGGCAAATTAAATTCATTTTGGGGGGGGGGCGACCCCTTGCACCTCCAACGCCCCGTGCAATTCACCCGGATACGAGGGAACGACGATGTCACGACAGCGTTATTTTCCGCGAACTGCGTTTCAGTAGATATTTGTACGTTCCAGAGAATTTCGAACGGAGGAGAACGAATGTGCGGGATTTATGCACTATGTTTGCTCTGGCGGTTGACGCGGTAGCAGACACACCGACCAGAGTGAAAATTTCGCTCTATTAATGGTCGATGAAACGAAGTTCCCTTTCAGTAAAGAACTCCCATTAAATTCCAGTTAAATGAATTATCGATGGCAATCAAAAAATGGTACATAACTTTCAAAATTTCCAAAGTAAACATGTGAGAAACATTGCAAACTTTAGTGACCAATTATTTTATTATTATTCTGGGAGATTCGACGGATTTTTTAAAGTTAATCTCGAGTGAAACACAACTCTATGCATGGCAAATCAAGTGGCGATTGAGTCCCATCGCGGCACTTGCATCAGTCACGAAAAAATCGTGGGTATAGAGAACGCGAAAGGATGCCGGACACTGTCGAAAATTAATTTCTCCCGGCCATAAATCGTCCTTGTCTCGTTTCGCGGCACAATACGTCGCGATCGAACTTTTGAAAAGTTCTGCCGCCAAGTTCTCCGTAGCATCCGCGACTAGCGGACCCGGGGTGAAATTACACACCACCCAAAGTGGAATGCGCGTGTCTGGGTGTGACGAACGATTACCCTATTTTCCCATTGAGAACGTCTTTAGGAGAATTGTATAAGGAACAGTGCCACTGGCAATTTTAAAAGGATTGAAATATTAATGCATTGCAATATTACCTACTATTTTTTGGACGATTCACTTCATCAATCAGATCATTTCACTTTGCTAAGAAACATCGAGGTACCTGTAGAATTTTAAATCTAGCTTTCGATGTAACTTCACTGACAATAAGAAGCATAAGCTTCAAACTTGAGATATTGCAGTTTGTTGGAACTGCATATACAGGGTGCCCCATAAATATGGAAGAAGTCGAAGTTTGTCGACTCGACTCGAAAGAAAATGAAGATGTGCACTTTCAAAATATAATTCAGTCAGAAGCTCTGAATTTCAGTACCTTTGCCTTCTTGTGGCGTTTACTTGCCACTTAACCGCCTGTGACATTTTTTCCGTAATTTCAAAAGGTAGCAACAGGCTTTTTCTTTATGTTCTGATAAAATAATTTTCTACTTCTAATGGTAGATAATTAGGGTGGGAAAAAACAGTTGTCAAGTAATTGAAATTAGCAAAAAAATTCTATTCTGTCAGTATTAATTGACAGAAATCCAGATATAGGGTAGGTAAATGACCACTACGTAAAAAAAGACCATCAAAACGGAAAATAACAGACTTTTTCGACTTCAAACTGGTCACGTTGGCGAGAACTGTGTAATGGTTGCAAAATATTTTAACGAGATAATCTTTCGATGAATGAATTCGGGAAGGGGTCGCGAATCGTCGGCCATCGTTTGCTTCGCAGCGAATTCATAATCCCGAGCCCAGAGAGTTTCGAAAGTTTGAAAAGTTCTCGAATGCACGTCTGTACGGGCTCCGCGGAATTACTTGGCTTCTCTTCCGCCGATATACAGGGTGTCCCACTTTAATCCTTCCACCTGATTATCCCCCAATCTGGTGGTTGTTTCAAAGAGTGTCTCAAAGCAAGCTTACCCTCTTTCAAGGGGGAGATCTCTCAGTGAACGTAGGTAACTTTGCTGTAGGTGGATTCGCCTCAGATTCGAGGGGTGCATTTTCTTATTTTTTTTTTTTAAGTAAAACAGCGCATACTTTCTTCGCCTAGGCTTAGAGGTTGTTGGAAATTTTAATGAATCACTGTGAAACTTTAGTCAACGCTGACATTCGCAAAGCGGAGATGAACCTCGTCTTAAGGGTGTATTCGAGTTTCCAATAGAATACGGAATGGAAAGAAATTCATATTACAATCGACCACGAGGTGATTTTTAATACAAATCGAATAAAAATGCGGAATAAAATTGTTATTGAAAATCCATCGAGCACGCGTATATCTTCAAGATCGATTTTCTCGCAAACGAAGAGTCGTATGAAAAAATTCTGTTCCATAATTTCCATGAATATTTACGCGAAGAGTTACCCCTTTCTTGGCTGCATTACAAATTCCCCTGATTCTGCATATATTCAAGTTTAAAGGAGACTTCGCGATTCAATGTTAACTCGAGCGCCTGGAGTGCAAAGCGCAAAGCGCAAAGTTAATTCGGATTTATGCGCATTAAATCGTTTCAGATTTTCGAATCAGTCAGGCAGAAAAATGTCTCTTGCTTGATTGCAATGTTAGACACATATGAATCTGGAAGGTCTGTGCAAGCCTGTGTAAGGTCTAGGAACGATGAGAAGCCTCTCGATCCAACTGCTTTTCGGTCACCAGAATCGACGATGAAATTTGATGGTGTTATTGAAGGCTTCGATCCAACGCGACTTGCCAAGTCTACGTGTGTCTCAGGATTTACGTGAGCCGGATTTTCGATAGACTCGCTGCCATTTCTGTAATTTCAATTGAATGGACCCGAGAACTGTGGGGGAATTATTTGATGTAGGTATTGTTAAATCTGGCGAACTTCCTTGTGCGGCTCGAGGAAAAGCTTGTTATTCAGTTGGGAGGCTCTCGCACGTTCCTCCCACTATTGTCTTAATCGCATCAATTTAGAAATTATATATCTTAACCAGCTTAAAGTTCGCGGCGTTGTCCGGGTTATATATCTTTCTTCCGTGAAGGGGAGGGAGTTTTGAAAAAGATTTCTTAGCGATCAGCTAGAGGCTAAGAGGAATCTGGCTACCTTTCATGGTCATAGAGTGGTTCCATCAGTGGTTCCAGAGAAATCGTGATGAGTTTAAAAAAATGTGTTCGATATTCGCGAGTTCTGTTGCGTGCCTCAGGAATTGTTTACTTACCTCTTACAGGTCGAGGCCGCTCTTCCGAGTCAGCTGTGCCTCGATCGTCGGCAGTCTTGGTTCTCTCGCACCGCATCAAATTACTGGCCTAACGAGAACGTTTCAGTACGTGTTATTAAAGTAAAAGTGTGCACCTTGGTGTTTTATTGTCGCCTACACGAATTTCCGTCGCCTAATCGCACAAAATGAAAACGTTAAAACCTTTCTCTTGTCAAGGCGGATAAAGTGATCTAACAGGCGCGCAGGTACAGTTTATATTTATTGAGAAAATGCATTTCAAAGTATGCAACTTTAAATTTATATAATAGGTAGTACAGATATAGATTATTCGATGGGAAAATTGGAGAGATGAGTTTAAAATGAAATTCTTGTCTTTACCAATTCTTGTGGGAGGAAAGCCAATATGAATTATAAATATTCAACGAGTTTTACAGAAAAATTGAAATATCTAGGTATCAAATATAATAGCAATATGCGGTTGAATTTCAAAGTAGAATTTTAATGTCAAACATTTTGCTTTGAAATTGAAGAACGATTCAATCACACGTGAACTCTCACCTGTTCAAGCTTATAACAATTTTTTGAAAGCTTTAGCTCCATCACTCGTATAGTTTCTAAACGGTTTACTGCCTAACAAAGGAAGATTACAAGGTTACAAAACAGAATTAAAGCTTCGTCTCACAATGGAGAACGCAAAAGTTGACGTTCGTTCGAATACCATTGAGAACTTGATATTCGATTGCCTCGCAGTCAAATGGTCAACGCAATTTAATCAATTTTTATTAATACCGCGCGAGATTACACGTTTGCTTTTCAATTGGACGCGGTTCCCAGCCACGCGCGACCGCAACAAAAAAAATACACCGGGAGAAAAGGAGAGCGGTAAAATTTTAACTGCTGCAGTCGGTAAGCGGATAGCCACAGGCCAGTGGTTTATGTACTTCAGCGTAGAACTGGCTAACTTATTCGTGGCTTGCGACCAGCAGCTCGCCGGGCGCACTAAAGCAAACTTTATTATTTATTTTCCTGTATTCCCTGGACCATTCAAGTATCCGCCACGATTCTCATCGTAAAAGAGTGCGCCGAACGTAACTGATACCAGCTCAACCGATCCTACGCGGGGAGGGAAGAATAATCGTTCGCGAAATAGTTCCGCAGCCCTTCCGTGTATGCATAGAACCAATTTGAATAGTTTGGGGGAATAGTTCAACCTTTGACGGTACTGTAGCTTCCGTATGCTAGTGTTTGATAGAAATTGTTTGGCAAATGTTTTGCAAATTGGCATAGAGGGTTTCTTCGCCAGAAGCTAGGTTTTTGTCCTGTGCCCCCCCCCCCTTTGGTATTTCATTGATTATGTATCATTATGTTGCCTACCTTTTTGTTGCGCAGATTTGTAGGCGAAGGAATTGATAAATTTCAGGTTGACTTCAGGGAAAATGATGTAATTTTATTTTTATAAAAGTCTATGAATACTTTTTAAATTTATTCGGGGCCTCATGGGACACCAACTTAGGAATCCCTGTCACAGATAATTTTACAAAAATTGAGCTTTTGATCTTTTTTAGTTCCAAGTGTTATGCCTAGTACTTATTTATTTTTGTCATTTAATTTGATTTAAGTTACGAAGATTATACTATTTTATCTTTATTATGGCGGAAATTAGTGAAGAAACACCCCCCTAAGACTCCCTAATTCTCACGGTAGGTACTAGGCTGTTTGTAGATGGCAGCCATTTCAGATATGAAAGTCACAGCTGACAGCAGTCACAACAGCGAAAATCGAAAATTCCTACCATATCTCTGGAGTGAAACTTGGACTAAATGCTGAAGACGGTAGCGTCATACACTGTACAGGAAAAGCAAAAGGCGAATAAATGGAAGCAGGCAAGGAGATGGCGAGGCAGCTCGCGATCAATGAGACCGAAACTCCTCTGTCTGAACAATCATCGATGTGTATCTTAAAAAGCAATCGGACCTCGCCTCTACCTCCATCCCCAAACAGTCATCCCAAAGTTTCATCGCAGAAAGCCTTTCAGGCAGCCTTTCCAAATTTCGATCCGCCGCCCTCAAAAGAACAAGCCGTTAACAGAGAATTGCAAAGCTCGAAACTCTATCCCTCTCCAGCTTCCCTCGTCTTACAAGCATCCCCAGAGGTGGGCATTAATTGCACACGAAATCCGAGGCAAATCGGTGGTTGGAACGTGCGCGGTCCTCGTTAACGAAAAGAATCCAGAGGAGAAGGAGGGTGCCCGCCCGCCTTTAGAACGTCAGGAACGCGTGCCGCGGGTTCATTGCGAAAAAGTGAAAAAGGGGAACAGGAAAGGCAAGGGAGGGGGCGCTTTTTTTTCGCGTTGTAAAGCGCGCTGCAGTTAAATCCAGGGCAAATTAGCGGGGCTTTGGGGGTGGGTGGGGAGGAAGGTCCTCACGGCACTTGCTATTGTTAATTGGCAGGCAGCGCCGTGGAAAGTCGGGGCTGGTGTACGATAAAGAAACAATGGGAAGAAAGTGAAAAAGGCGCATCGATGGGTGAAAGGGGGCCCGACAAAAAGGAGCGGAGGCGGTCGAACGAGAACTGTGAGAGAGGAGGAGGAGGAGGAGGAGGAGGAGGAGGAGGAGGAGGAGGAGGAGGAGGAGGAGGAGGAGGAGGAGGAGGAGGAGGAGGAGGAGGAGGAGGAGGAGGAGGAGGAGGAGGAGATAGAAGGAAACCGTGTAAGCCTCTGAGAAACAAAAACTAAAACAGAGGAAAAGCGAAGAAAGGGATTGGAAGAAGCGAGATCGAGGGAACACAAGTGGACGTCTGGGTGAGGGGAGATACGAGGGCTCGAACGAATGGGGGGGGGGGGGGGGAATGCGAAGGAAAGGACGTGGGATAGGGATAATGGGGCGTGCTGTGGGGGGAAACGGAAAAAGCGGGGTTGGCAGTCCCCCATTTCCATTTACCATGGCGCAGTTAGTGATTGCCATTCGACGGCGTTCGCTGTTTTCTCCCAAGCCGCCTCCACGCATTCATTAGTATGAATTAAAGGAAAATAGGCTGCGTTTGTGCTGCGACCTGCTGGGCTGTCGCTTATATTCTTCGATTCGACGAGTCTGCTACTTTGGATACTAAAACTGTGGACGGGATGAGTTTGTTGGATGAACTGTGTTGGCGGGGTTGCTCGTGACTTGGCGGCGTTTCTGGTATTTGGTATTTCCAGCGCAGTTTCCAGCAAATTTGGATATGCAGTTTCATCTAACTTCTGCGAATTGCATTTAGCATTGTAGGTGAAAGAAAAATGTAGGAATATTTTTTTTATCGGTGTTGAATTATTCCTTTTGTGAATGGAACTTTTGATGAAATTGGGGGAGTAATTAATGTTAAGATTAAAGGACATATGGTATTCTAAAAGGGGACGTTTATTAACTTCGTCTCCGAAACAATCCACTTGCCGAATTTAGCGACGCTTGCAGCATTTATAACAAGAAATCCGCGTTCCTACGGTAAATACAATATTTTACCAGGGGGGAGGATGACTGCTTTGTGTTCCTTAATTAAGAAGTAGCGAAAGGGTCTTCAGGGGATCTGCATGCTAAAGGACGGCTCGTCTAAAAGGGATTCGGTGGATCGTCTCTTCTCGTTGGCTAACAGAATTTAATTGAAAGCCCAGCGCTGGCATCCATTCGCGACGGATCCCGCATAACGAAGCCTACAAATCATATTTCCGCTTCATTTTCTGTATTCGTGTCAAGCGTACTTCTTAAAGGTTTAAGCGTTTGTGCCCTGCCAGTCGTTCAAATAAAGAACCTCGGTTCCGGGCAAATGTTTTTCGAGCATACGTAAGCAGGGACAGAGGAGAACGACCGTCCAAAGTATTCGATGCGAGTGGAGAACATATTTGCAGTTTCTTAGCCATCCTTCTGGCAGCTCCAGTATCCGTCTCTCGTCAGCGTTCCCTTAAAACGGACCACCCTTTGACGACCGGAGTACGGGGTGGTTAATAATCCTGAGCTTTGTTGAATTTTCAAGTTGGCTGATCTCATTTTACTAAATTTTGCTGGGGCATTTCTGGAGGACGTAAGCCACAATGCAAGGGACTTTAGAATTTTTCATTAATGCCACATAGCGCACGTGAAAATTTCTATTTTACAAAAAAAATTTCACATTCTCTAAAATTCAATAATATCAGTTGCCAACAGGTGCATTCTCATAAACACAGGAATCACGAATCTGGAATTACATTTTTCACCATCTATTTTTTCCATAAATCGGGCAGTTCCTCGCGATTATCCTGACCAATATTGCAACGCTGTCTGCCCAGCCTTCTTCCCTTTGATTGGCAATAACGGGCGCGCGGCCGGCCGTAGGTAGACAGTGGACGATGAAAATCTGGAAATACGTTTGGAGAAGAGACAGTTGACGTTGGATGTATGGACGGCGCGACGCGACGTCGCCCACAGCGCGCGTATAAACACTCGGCGATGTTCCGGCCGTTCTGTCCCCGTCGAGGTGGAGGACTCGATGAAACGCGAAAGGGACGTTTTCCAAAGGATAAAAATGCTGGGTAGAGAAGCGCGGCCGCTATTCATCGTGAATAATCTCGTTAAAGTTATCGTCGGGAAAGGCGCGGATCTGATTCACGGGAGAATCATTTCTGTCGCGTGAACGAGCCTCTTCCACCCGACGCGACGTCGAGTAATTTCTATGACCCCTGCGTGTGAAAAACGAATCCGCGACTCTGGTAGCATTTAATCGGGGATAACGGAATGCCTGCGCTGCTTATCGCGGTGAATGTGGTGGTACGTATAAATAAAGACCGGCCGCCACGACGTTTTATTTCGGGCATCACGAATTTGGTGTGGTTATTCAATTTTCTCGGATGCGCTTCGTCGTTTAGATTGAAGGATAGAGTTTGAAATTTTAGAAAATGTCACAAGTCTCATCTGATCTTCTATTCTGGCAGAAATTATTTATTCAAGATTCGGTGGATTATGATTAGATGGGACTTGGAATAATTGAGTGAGGGAGTGGAGCTTGAGATATTTTATTTCTTGGAAATAGTAGCAGTGAATTGTGGCGTCGTTCAGATAGCCATTTTCTTAATTAAATGTAAATTCTTCTTCTTCTTAAATTCATATCCGCAATTCTAGATAGGTATACTGTGAGCGATCGCCAAGTATTAAACGCAACGGACGTTACAAGTTATACAGGAATAAGGACAGTTTGTCATGGTGACGTCGATGGTGGCAGCATGTTGCAGGTAATTCCTAGCGATGCATTCGAATCTGGGAAGCAAAAAGGAAAGGGGAATAATGGGAGGCGCGTGGCTCCCGTCCCAATTTCCATTTCCAATTTCGTCGCGCGATTTTTCCACAATGCGTGCAGCCGAGCGTCGCTCTAAATTAATTGAAACGAGGTAATGAAACAGGAGGCGATGCTCGCGACGAGGTGCTTAAAATCGACCCCGCTAACTGCGCCACGGGCAAATACACCGTGGTATTTCGTCGAGAACGGGGAGTGGACGATTTTTTGAAAGGCGCTGAACAATGGACGTGGAAAAGATGGCGGAGCCCCACGAACGGGCCAGCATTTAATCCCGCGGTATTTAATTTTCATCGGTAACAATCTCAGCCATTCCCCTGCCATTAAACGCGACTCAAAACTAAGTAAAACGAACGGTGACGAGATTACTTTAAAGGGTGCAGAAAATTTGATGATGGAGATTTACTAGTTGCATGTCGAAATGGGTTATGCAGTATTTTATTTTCCATCGGCTGATGGACTGTTGGCGATGAAAGATTCAGTTGCAACGGGATCCACTAATAGTAGCATAGTTGGTTCTTTCATCGCGCATTCTCCTCGGTATTCGTTATCCGATCGTTTGCATACCGTTCAGAAGACGACGAGGCGGATACTTCATTATTTAATCGAGGCCGTTAATTACGAGCTCACAAGCTCCCCGCCCCCTGGTATTAATCACCGCGTTACTTTTAACCCCGTTAACCCCGATTACCATAGCCGTTCGTTATTTTCGGGGGCAATTTTCGAGGCATTAGTTATCGCCCTGCTAAAGGAAACGCCCATTTACCGTCGTAAACGTAAACGGCCAATTTTATCGTTCACCCGTAAATAGTGATTGCCATCGCGTGCAACCGCGAAATAAACGAATTCCAGTGCAACGTTACCAATGCGACTATTGGGGACCTCAAATAGGTTCTTTGGAAACGATACTTTTCGGCCCATCCGCTAATCCAAGTTTAGAAGTGGTAATCGAGGTGTTGAGAATGTTGAGATGTTCCATTTCATACGAAGTTAAGAATTGGTCAACTGGCACAGATGGGGAGCTTACTAATATAGTAAGTAATCAGTAATACTGTGATACTCAAAGCAAGTGTAAAGTCACATTTTAAATCTTTATTATTAAATATTTCATAAACTATTCTTCTGTTATCTGTTCACGCACAAAGTTTCGTTGAAATCTACGCGGCGTCTGACCATGCGTTGACTATTCTACTTAGGAACTCGTCGCCAG
Source organism: Andrena praecox (assembly GCA_963932275.1). NCBI lineage: Eukaryota > Metazoa > Arthropoda > Insecta > Hymenoptera > Andrenidae > Andrena > Andrena praecox. The sequence goes on from OZ010734.1 coordinate 402,747, forward strand.
CGCATAAGTAGTCAGACTCTGTATTTTTCGGCCGACTCGGGGCTGGTAGAACGCAGTGGTGGTCGATCATTTGCTTTCATGGTCGCCACACTCGCCACTCGTAATCCCACATGAGTCCACACTAGTGTTTCGAACGCTTCCATTCGTTACCCTTATCAGATTCGACGAAATTTCGCTGAACGCGATCCAGGAATTTGTGACGGCGCAATTGCGCGCGGTAAAATGTGCTGCATTAAAATTAACGACGCTCGCGAATGTGCTGTTCGGATGTAATTACATGATCACGCGTTGGGATTATTTGGCAAAACGAGCTGAATATTAAAGACGAGGGGAAGTTATGATAAGTGATTCTCCAACTCCTCTCATAAAAAAATAAACTACATCAGTTCTAGAAGCTTAGGAATTTAGCTTAATTCTATTAAAAATTGAATAGAAAATAAAACACGGAAGATTTCATTAAAGAACTTCTTTCTTGAAATCTGCCAGCTAACAATTTCCATCTCAGACGTTGTAATAACATCTACCCCCATTTAAAAAACTAAGGGGGTAGTAATCATTACGTGAGCTTCTCTTAAACCATTTATAAGTGAACTAAAAAATATTCGACCACGCTCATCTTATCCACCATTATGCAGATCCTCGAATATGTACACTCGTCGATATTCAGCATCCCTCATAGAAAGCTACCCTCCGCGTCCATCTTCATCGCGCAACTTTCCCGCGTTCGCTCTCGTGGATCCTAACAAAAGCCCCGAAAACTCGAACCACTGTTTATTCAAGGATCGCTTACACGATTTTGCACTCGGGTCTCGTTAATTGCCAGTTGGCAACGGGAGCGTATTTTCTCTGGCTCGATTGTTGGTCGCGGGGGTGAGGATCTTGTCGTACGCGTTTCCACGCCGCTCGATAATCGTCGTTGATCACCGATATTGCGTGTCCCGTTAATAGTAATTAGTGTTTTATCGGACTGATACGCGATCGAATTAAATGGCCGAACACTTTCGAGCGTAATCGACTGGATCACGGTTGCGCCCTGGCCTGACTAAACACACACGCGATACATCATAGTCGCGATGCACTCTGGGGCGTACATGGCTGACTATTAACCGCAGTCGAACGTTATAACTGGAGATAAATCCCTCATCGTGACATGTTGGCAGAGAATTTGGAGCACTTGCAGCAGTTTTACGTGTATAGGAAAAATGATTTAGCGTATTTCGATGATGTAATTTAGTATATGTTCAGGCCTTATAGTAATTCCTTGTCACTTTTCAGAGGAAGGAGTTATTTTATCAATATGAATTTAGGGTTTAATTAGCGTTTAGGGAATTATTTATCTTCAATTATTAATAATTTTTATAATAAATTTGGAGATGGGGCTAGTTCAAAATCTAGAATTATTTCTTCGTATAGATAGCTTAAGCTACAATTCTCCATATGCTTTTCAATTTCTTATGTAGCTTTCATATTTTTCCACCAATTCACGAACACTCATTTTTGTAACACTTGTATTAAGAAATTGTTCAGTTTGAAGTAAACTGAAGTTTGTTAGTGTAAGCGAATCACGTTCGTTTAATTAGATACGTGATTGCGTTGGACGTGTAACGACTGTCAGAAGCTCGATAGAGCTTCCCTTCGAGGCAGTTCAGAACTTGGCGTTTTAAAAGACGGGGCTGTTGACGCTTACAGATGTAGGTATCAAGATTGTAGCCCTTGGAATATAAATGGATGGGATTCGAATACACTGGCGTGCACGGCAGGGACCGTACAATAGAAGCCTCCGATACTATGCACAATTGCGAGCGATCCGCAAGCATCGAGTGCCGTGAGCGAGGGAGACTAGAATAGGGGCCCACGATACTGTGAATAATTCGGTGGCAGTGCCACGGCACTCTGCTACAATGTTGGTCGAATATGATAAATTAGAAGTGACAGTTAAGTAGGCCGTAGCAATTTGCAATTTCGTGGAAATTAGCTTTCGATATCGAAAATTCTCCCGGTTTCTCGTAGAATCTTCAATAATGTGTATTCAGGGTTGAATTTTAAAAGCAACCTCTACTAGTTAATATAGCAATCAGGTTCTTACTTATTTAGTAAAGTTTGTAAGAATTAATGATTAACTGTCGTACTCACGTTGTCACATGGCATTTTCATTCGTAGAGCTGGGAAATGACGCCCTTTCTATCTCACAACCACTTACGAATCACTCTGTGTTTCCCCCCATCGTCGTAGAAATAAAAAGAAATCGTCCAAACAGAAACGAAATGTATTTGCAATTACAGTGAAATTTACAAAGATACGAATCGCATGTATGGTAATACAATAACATCAGCCCGTCGCAGGTTCTCCTACGAACGCATCCATCAGGTAATCGAACTTTGCCCGATAATTACGAAACGAATGGTAAACGGCAGACAGGCGGCTGGCTCCGTGTCGCTCCGACTAGTCTAATTGACAGTTAGCAGACCGTTAAGGTTGCGCGCGAGAAGGCAAGGCACTTTGGATACAGGTCCACAGGCTGATTATTTCTCCTGACTTGCCGGCAATTGGGCGAGATTCATAACCAACCCCTGTGCGCGCGAGGACAGAGGAGAGAGAGTTGGCTACAGGTGGTCCCCGGGCAAATCAATATTGTCTGCGTGTGTTCCGCGGGCGAATATGCGAGCTGGCTTCGCATGTCCCCTCGCAACACGCAGCCCCTGATCCCCAGCCATGACGATGATATTGCACCGTATCTCGCTCCGCGTACCCTGCGTACCTGGATATCGCCTGTGTCCATAGTAATTAAAAAAAGAGACTGTCCCCGGTAATTCAGCTGGATATTCACGGCGGGAGAGACAGGAGCCTGTACAAACGCGAAGGCTTAACGAGGCCGGAGCACCTTTGGAAACGCAGGGTGTAGTGGGATCCGCCGTAGAACCGACAACTAGGCTGATGTCCTTTGTCCGGAAAACAAACGAATCAAAAAAGCAGAACGTCGGCGGAACTGAAGACATGGCTGAATCTGCCTTACTTCTGTACGAAAATAAATAAAAAACGTCAGCCTCTTTTCGGTCGTTCCCTCCACTATGAGACACCCTGTATACTTGTACAGCGTCGGAATATACAAAAAGTGAAGTACAATGTGTATATACCTACATGCATCGTATGAAAATGAAAGATGTTGATATAATGTACGTATTTGTATATAAAACAGATATTAGCAGAAAGAAATATTTCTCTTTGTTATTAAACAGAAGGAGATAAGGTGTACGTGTTAGATATATTAAATTATAGGTACATTTCGCTGAATGATTAGTCTCAAGGCTTTTGAAAGGCAGATGTAGAGGTAAACGATGGTTTTAATGAAACGAAGAGGAATTTCAGGGAAATTGCGATGTTCGCGACTAGATCGGCCAGGGTGTCAGGTCGACGCGTCGCATATGGTGTCGAAGTCCTCGTCGGGCTCCTCCTCGACGAGGAATTCTGGGTAACCGAGAGCGAGAACGTCCCTCCGCGACAACTCCTGCAGGTACGGATAGAATGATATCAGTTTGTACTGACTGATACACTCGACCACCCAGTCATGGACAATCGGCACGCCGCGAACCTTTTGGTACCATCCTATTGCAAGGAAAATGTTTGAGCTGTTAGGGGTGCAAGGGAATTGAAGGGCGCGGGGTACCGAAATACGGGGGAAACTCGACGGCGGGCGATTCCACTCAAAGAAATAAGTTAAACATGCGGAATGACATTTTTCCGTTCCGGCCTCCGTTTTCGAGGAAATCCCGCTTGAACGGGGAGCAGAGCGAACGGGCACTTGGGGTATTAGCGAGCTGCGCGCGCGCTCCACGTTTAACGGGGATGTTCTCGAAATGGGAGAGTTGTACAGAAAAATATTACTCCACATATTTGATTCATTTTATCACGTTGAATCGCTCCCCTTCGGTTTCGTCGGCCTTTGGTACTCGGACGGTATGTAGGTATGTTTATTTAAATGAGGAACTAGTATTATGTTGGGCAGCTTTATCATTGCGCAATTTCAGAACGTAAAAACGGAAATTATGTCGTCTGAAGTTAAATATTTGATACCTACTTAGGTCTGTTGTTATTTTTGATAGATTCTCAAATTGTTATACCTACTGCAAAGATGATTGTTTTTCCTAGCTCTCTCGATTCTTGCGCGCTTTACTTACGTTCGCGTGTAATTAGAGACAGGGCCATGGACTCACCAATAATTGCATCGTCGTGAGTGTTCGTCTGTATCACGATGATCTTCAGCCTCCGTTTTTCAGCGGCCAGGGCTTCCAACGAGTCGACCACAATGGCACCAGTGGCACGTAGCAGCTCCTGGAGACAGAGCGTATCCTTGAGTCGTAGAACTTGGCAAGGATTCAAGCTTAAATAGTCTGGCAAGATTGGATAGCCAGGCGAACGTAAATAAAATGCTTTCCTTGGGCTGGTAACATATACAGCGAGCAGACTTTCATTACGGACTACTCAACTGCTGGCTTCGGCCGTCTCTGCTTCGAAATATATGTACCCCTCTACGTCGGATTAAAGATCAGCTTCTATTCTTCCGCTGGCACGGAAATGTCCATTGGTTAATGAAAGGATTCTTATTCTCCTCCGTGACAATGCTCGCCCACGAGTTTCGCGTCTATAGTCGAAACGAAATCAATTGGACCTTCACGATCACTCCCCCTTCCACTCTGACATCACACGGAGTAGAACGATGAAAGAAATAGAACAGTGGATATCACTAAAATTTAATAAGTACCTCGGGTATATTGAAGTCTGATAAAGTGGCGTCCTGGATATTTCGGAAGGTGTCCATGATTATGGATAAGGGAAAAAAGATCTGGGGAGGTCCTAAACTACTTTTATCAACGTCTACTTAGAAACACTTGAGTTCCACGACGTAAAAGTCAAAACACCCCATCTCGTGGTGAAAAATGCCCCCTTATCACGAAGGATAAAATTGCTTTCTTAAGAAATGAACATGTCACACACTACGATCTTAAGAACACCAATGTGGCCCACCAGATTTAGACCACCTTAGTATCGTTCGTCAACTCGAAGCTACACAAAGCATACGTCAAGAGACGACAGAGTTTTCTTTCCAGTGAGAAAAGAGTTGCTTAAAAGTCACCTGATATTGCTCCACCGACACGTCCTCGTAAGGCCCCTTGCACAGGATGACGAACCCTTCGAACAGATCCTTCCCCCTGAGTCTCGAGTTTCGTGGGCCGGCCAGCAGTGTTCTGCAGTCCACCGCCTCGTAGCGTTCCTCGTTCACCAATTTCTTCTCGTGCAAGGAATCCACGACCCACTGGTAACCCACTATCCATTTCCTGTGGGCTATTCCTTGCAGGTACTTGAGCGTCTTGCTGGCCCCATTGTTCTCCTCGTTCATTTTCACGATCACGTGGCTCACCCCCTGTTCGAACTGCGTCACGTATCTCGCGTTCACCGCCTGCGCCAGCCTCTTCACGCTTCCAACCTGAGAGGCCAACAGACCGCTGCACACGAAGCACAACTGTATCCTGTCGATGGCGGGGTCGGCTTGTTTGTTCAAACATTCGGGTCCGTTCACCACGAGATCGGGTTTCTTGCCCCCTGTACAGGTGTCTGCCCCGCCATTTCCCTGCACAAAGGCCTGCGCCTTCGGGGTGCTCTGGTAAATGGGGCGTATGCTCCTCTTCGACAGCGGAGTGGCAGTGCTGCTCGAGCTTTTTCCACCGGTCGATGGTGTCCTCGCGAACTGTTTCCCGTTCATTCGCGATACCGGCGTCGAGATCGAGCTCCCTTTCGAATCCGAGCGGATCGTTTGGATACTGACAATACTGTAAGCGTTGCTAAAGATGACGTCGCGCGACGAAGATGCTTGTCGGGTGCAGGAAAGAGGGAACGGAGGTGCGAACGGGGTTACTAATGGATTTAGTAATGTGGCAGCTATAGTCGGGGCAAAATCTCTTGGCAGTTCGAGAGCAGTCGAATAGAATTTTTCGAATACAAAGATGGGCTTGGTTTCCACCAGTAATACCGAAGGGTCTGGGAAATAAGAAACACTTCTTACCCCTTAAATTTTGCTCGTGTTAACTGTAGTCTATACATTCTTCTTAAGGGGGAACACCACTGTGACGGCCGGAAAAATGAGCCCATTTTTAAGATTTTTTAAGGAATAACTTACAGTTTTATTATAACATTGTTATTACCTATCTTTAGAACAATGTCTTAAGAGACTATAAAAAAAAAGTAATAGAAAAACATGCATAGATTTCCATATACAGTTATCTCCTACACCCCTCACAAGAAAAACATAGGTCGCTTATCGAAACGATATCTCTGGAACGGCAACTCTGAAATCAAATTTTTTTTTTAATATAATCGGTATGAGTGTAGTTTCCGTTGTGCGTACCGATTTTTTGATCGAAAACATATTTTTTTAAATACGCTCGAAAAACTATTCATTTTTTTGCCGATTTTCGAAACTTTTTCTTCCCAAGCGCACCATTTTTACAAAAATAATTTTTTTTAAAAATCGGTACGCACAACGGAAACTACACTCATACCGATTATATTAAAAAAAAAATTTGATTACAGAGTTGCCGTTCCAGAGATATCGTTTCGATAAGCAACCTATGTTTTTCTTGTGAGGGGTGTAGGAGATTAACTGTATATGGAAATCTATGCATGTTTTTCTATTACTTTTTTTTTATAGTCTCTTAAGACATTGTTCTAAAGATAGGTAATAACAATTTTATAATAAAACTGTAAGTTATTCCTTAAAAAAATCTTAAAAATGGGCTCATTTTTCCGGCCGTCACAGTGGTGTTCCCCCTTAAGAAACCAAGGCCAGAGTGGTAGAGAATAGGTTTCTTGGTAACATTGTACGACCACTCGATTCTGTTACGCCTTAGCTTCCAATGAAGCGAGCCTCCTTTAAGTAACTGGGAAACCCTCGAGTGAATAAATGAACTCTAATTCGCGAAAACCAATTTACTTCGCCGTCAACCTAATCGAACCAAAGTGGCTCGAATAGATACACCAATTTTGTGGAAGCCTGTACTCGTTTAATTCAAATGAAATCTCTGCACAGGCGCAGCCACGATACGTTTCCACGGGCGTGTATCGTTTCGTTAATTGAATGGATAATTACGTGTGCTCCGGGACGACGTGGATGGAGCGGAGGAAGGTTGAAAGATACTCGCGTTACTTACTTTCTCGTCTTTATTTCGGGAGTGTTCTCAACAATGTCATCTTCTTCGCCCGAGTGTTCGGCGTCCTGGATATTTCAAAGTAGAGTGAGTCTTTGTGAACGCGGAGGGAAAAAGAGTCTTGTTTATCTCGTAAGTAGCGGAATGAATAGTGACGATGAAATAATAAATCTGCCGGCTAGGCAGCGCATTTAGTGTGAATTTATGCGAACCTTTGTTGCGGCAATATTATTCGCCGGATTCGAACTTATCGCGGAACGAGGTTATACCGTAAACAGGGTGCAGGGGGAAAGAAATTGAACGCATGCGGGTTGGCATCTAGAAAATTTCAGGGATTTACTTGCCTTTACTCTGAGGGGTTGGAGTTCGAGGGAGATATTGAAATTGTATAGAGAATCAGTAGGTAGAGAAGTTATTCATTCTCTGGGGGTGGAGGTAAAGAGGGTGGATCAGGATTTAGATACAATGAAATTCATTATTCCAATCAGAAATCTTTCAAAATCTAAACACAATTCTCTTCCACGTTAAAGAAAAAGCCTTGAATAACCTTGAAATCTTTTCAATAAACACCCCCGTTTTTGTTAAGATTTTAGCGAACCCCTTTCAACCCTCTCACACGTTCTATTTCTCAAACACATATCATTCCAGAAAAGAGAATCTCACATACAAAGAAAAGGGCTACTGACCTTCCTCTTCGAATCCGAGGGCCGCGCATCGTTGGTCTTCAGCTTCTGCGGCGTCCGTTGCTCCCTCGCGTGTTTCTCCTGCTCAGATGGCACTCCGTACGTCAGAGGCCTCCCGAAAAGGTCCTGCTCAAATTGCTTGATCAACAAAGCGTGCTGCGTGACGTCCATCAGCGAATCGTACTCGTAACATGTCTCGTCCTTCGACCCCTCTTCTTCGTTGCCCATCTCTTGCTTCGGTATTGGCTTACTCGCCAACGACCCATTAGAAACGCTGCCCTTCGCCGTCGACTCGAACGGTTTCAATCGATCCAGCGATTTATCCTTCCTCGAGCAACGATTACTCACATTTACATACGCGGCTGTCAAAGTTTCCTCATCGTCGCTTTCATCATCGCATACCATCCCCGCGTTCTGGTACTTGTTCTCCTTATTAGATCCATCAGACTGCCGTGAAGTCGAAGAATCCACATTCAACGATCGAGGGCGCGGCACAGCTGACTTCCTTGGCTCGGATTTCGACTCCTTGCCACCAGAGAATTCTCCCATCAACGCCTGCGTGTTTACATTGGCCATAACTTCGTCAAAGTTATCGTGCATGAAGCTTGCGTCTTTCTGTCTAGCATCGGAATCCCTATCGCTAACGGAAGCAACCACCTCGAATCCCCGGATTCTGTCTGTGGTCGCGCCAAAGTCTGGCGAATCGTCATCGAACCCCATCCCTTTGATCGCCAGAGTCTGCCTCTGCGCGCCATGCTTGTCCGACCCTTCTGAATTCGTCGCTATCTCAGGCTGGTGTCTGTGCTGCACAAAGGACATTCGATTGGTCAGCCAATCAGACGCGGGGGAAAAGGATTCCTGGGACTTGGGCGAAGCGTTGCTCGTTTTCTGGAGGACAGAGGAGGCACGTGTTTGCTCCGGCTTTCCTTTCTTCGCGCTCCTCTCTGCGGGATTCAGCGGCTTCGACCAGCTCTTCACTATCATGTTCACGTCCTCGTCGTCGTCCGAGTCAAGGGGCTCCGCGCGTTTCCGCTTGGGCATCGGGGATGCTGCAATCTGGACACTAGGAGCGGCATCGGTTCGAGTGCTTTTGTTGCTGTCTAAGCAAAATACATCGGGCGAATCGGTGTCAGAGCTGGCTACCGTTATGAACCTCCTGTAAGTCCTTTTCTGCAGCGTCCTGGGGCATACCTCCGTGTCGGAGCTGGCGGATGCCACGTCTATAGCGTGGGGCGTGGGATCCGAGGACAGAGTGTAGCACACTTTGCTGGTATTATCGTTTTCATTCATGTCATTTCTGATCACCGTGGATTTGGACGCGAGGCTATGGCTAGAATTAAAGTGACCATCCTTCGCCGGGCTTCCCTCTTCGTTCTTCGACTTCCTCTTCATCCTGTGGCCCAGGTTCTCCCGGCTGATCGACCGCTTCCTTTTGGGCGTGGAGGACGAGTCTGACGTGGATCTTCCGGAAGTCTGCTGCGAGCTGCGTATGAGGGCCCTGGAATGCGCCCCTCTTATGTCAGAGAAGCTGCTCCTCTTCGCGCTGGTGTCTTTGGCAGCGTCAGATTGTTGGGCGAACTTGGTGGCTTTTGTGCCGTCGGATGTGGGGGACTCCAGAGAAAGGAACTTCAGCTGAGAGTCCTTCTTTGGCGACAGCATCTTAATGGTGCTCTTGGACGCAGTCTTGTCAGCGGCAGAGGCGTTTATCGGGCGATCACGTTTAACAGAAGCCTGTTCGTCGTACAAGGACACTAGGAGTACATCGTCCGATTCCTGAGACTTGCTCGTTACGCTGTTAATTACTGGAGTGATGTCTTTGTGCGCGGTGTCCTTGTACATATCGACGCGTTTCGTGGTTAACCCTACACTTGTCGAAGGTCCAGCTTGATTCGAGCCCCTTGTCATTGCTTCAGCCTCTTTTTTATTCTGTATGTTACTGCAAGGATCACGTTGCTCTGTTGCCACTGTATCGTTCACAGTAATCCTCGTGTTATTCCCAAAACGAGACTCAGTCGTGCAAAGCCTCTGAGGATCCATCTGCACAAAGAGATCACTCGAGTCTATTGCGTTGCACGATTTCGCGAAGCTGGCCACAGAAACATCGCGACTCGGCAGCATGCTTCGTCTAGTCGACCCTAAGTACAGGAACCTAATAGGTGTCTTCCGATGTTTCACCACCTTGCCCAACTTCTTGAACGCCACCACGTGCCTGGATTCTCCCTTGCTCTGCTCCATCTTATTCGGTCTGTTATTCGAAATCGAAGCGCCCCTGGAACCTGCAGAGGGACCACCGACGTCTTTACCCTCACCTCCTCCATTCCCGTCGCGTTTACTACTCATCTTGGAAGTTAATCCACCATCCCCAGCTTCATCCCCCATTTCCCTTTCGCTCTTATCCATTTCATGATTCAAGTCACGCCTCACGGCGAGCAATCGCGAGACGCTGCCCACGCTCTGCGCCTCCTTCGATTTGGGATCGGTGCTGCGCCTCTTCAGGGACAATTCGATTCGTTCCCCCCCTGACGAACAGGTATTCCAGTTCGCCGGAAACGGGTTGGTGCGATCCTGGCTGGATTCTTCAGCCTCGTTGCCCCTAGCGGCGGATCTTCCCGCTGTATCTTTTAATGGAGTCGCTGGGAGTGGAGTCTCAGATCGATCCTGGGCCCCGGGTAAGTCACCCCGTTTCACCACAGACAACGTGGCTCCTTCAGGGGCTCGGTTACCCTGCACGCTTTCAATTTCTGGTCCTAGCCAATCAGAAGGGCTGCTGACCACCCCGATGATGTCGTTCATCTGATAACTCTTCAGATCTTTGATGTGCACTTGTTCGCCTTCATCCAGCACGATAAAGGACGACTCCTTCGCGGGCTGCGTCCTCTTTAGCATTGATCTGTCGCCTTTGTTCCTTGCAGAAGCCTCCTCCGCCAGCCTGTGCTCTCTACCGCGAGCACCCTCGACATTTGGCAGCCTCTCCTCGAAAGCGCGCTCATCTCCGCGGCCTTCCCCGATGCTCTCAGACGTATTACACTCGGATTGTTTCCCTTCGCTCATTCCCTTAATTGCCCGCGATCTGACGGCTCTTCCCTTCACAGACTCGTCCAGGGAACGGGGCTGGCCCTTATTCTCGATGCTCACGTCCAACGACTTTAGCTTCTTCCTCCTCGGGCGCATCTCCTTGCCGAAACGAGCGACCGAGGACCAGTTCTGCTTCATGGAGGGTAGCATGTCGCAGGGAGACGTCTTGTGAATATCGCTCGTTTTTTCGTGCCTCTGTATCTCATCCTGCGCGCTCTTTTCTTTCCTTTCTTTCCTTTCTTTCCTTTCTTTCCTTTCGTTCCTAGGTCTCGCGAAGCCCGAGGTGCTCGGCTTCTGATCGTCCACCACCACTGACTGCATCCTAGCACCCACCCCTTTCGAATTCTCACGCGATCCACCCTCGAGCGCCCCGTTTTCCGTGTCCTCCCTGATCCGGGAACGTTTAGTGCGATTATGCGCTAAGTCGCGATGGTGATCGTCGTCGTTATCGTTCGCAGGGTGTCCCAATTTCCTCACAGCTGCGGGGTCCAACTTGTCAGGATTATCGACCTTGATACTCTGGGAGATGGAGTACGTAAGGGTGTCGTCGAGATAGCTGTCAATGGCTGAGGCTGGTGCAACTTTGTTAGGATCATCGAACACCTCCGGTGCGGGCAAGGTCTCCAACCAATTCTGTATCCTAACCGATTTATCGGCTTGGCGATCGGTGGACTCGTCAGGGGGCAGGGCCTCGACGCCAGACAGAGGACACTTGTTCAGGTACTTGGTTATGTCGCTGGCTCTGCTGCTCTCTTTCGCGGCCTTAGCCTTTTTCGATTGCTTTCTGCGTGTCTTCGCGGTAGCGCTCGAATTTCGGCGCGTCGTTGACGCTGTCGCGGAAATGTTGGAGCAGCTGGGACCAATTGCTACTTCTGGGTTGAATTTGTGGTGATCGGTGGCGTCCGATGAGCAACTCTCGTGCGTGCTGCGTGGTCTCGGAATGTCCAACGTTACTGGAAACACGTGGTATTGCATGGCTAAGGAGACGCGGAGGACAATGGCATTGAACGAACGCGTGGGATATACATTTTGTACAAAATACGAATCTGATTTACGAGTACAGGATGAGTCACGTTAATAATAGAAGTAGTGTCTTTTGTTTGGAGGCAGATGGGAAAAAGGGGCTTGATTGGAGTCATAGGTGTTTTTGTACGCGAAAAATGAAATTAATTATGAGACTGAATCCATTATATAGTGTAGGTATTATTGGAGCCCTGTTCAACGAAATAAACTCAAATTTGGCATGTCTTTGATGGAGGGAAAAGGCTGGAATACCAATTCGACTGTATGTATCTTTCAGCCTACCCTTAGAAACTTTACGAGCACTCGACACCTCCAGCATCTTCAACCCCTTTCTCAGACCAGCCTGTACACCGAGTACATAAACCCCCGTTCCAGCGAAGGAATTCTGCACAATCTAATTACCCAAAACTCTGACAATCTTCCACAAACAAACGATTCGTCCTAAACTTCATACTCTCCTACCAAGCACAATACAGAAATATGAAAAGAAAATGGCACCATGAATTTCGAGCTGAAGATAAATTTTGCAGCAGGTTTGCTACACAAAAATCTCTATCGACCGACTGAGAATCGTGGCCAGGACTTCTCCGTGCACGGGCTCGACAGTTTATTTTTCGAAACGCCTGTAAAATATTTGAAATCTCTCTGGGATGCATTGTCCTATGCTTTTCTCGTTCCCGTGCACGGCAATGTGTACAATGTGACGCGCGCGATCTCTGGAGGCAACGTATCGCAACGGGGTACAATTAAAATTTCAAGCAAAGGACCCGTTAAACGCTCGCCAAAAGAATTTCAGTCGAGCGGCCCAGCGTAAACGTTAAGACCTCGTGAAACATTTACGTTTCGGATACATGCAGGATGCATCGATTACACGAAGAACACCGGCACGTAAATTTTTCAGGGCCTCCGCTCGCTCCGAGGAAATGGATAGCTGACCCTAGCAAACATGATACCGTGACATACGCCACTACAGCAGCGTAAGCCCCGCCTTTTATTTTTAACGAAGGCAGCAGCAACTTTATCGTCGTAAACCATTCGCGATTATAACTTGGCAAATTTACTACATGTGTGCCATTCTTTTTATCGATTTCTAAGTTATGGGGTGTTCTCTGCAGATTCCTCATCTTCCAGTGGAATTAAGAGATTAGGAAATATATTCCAGGCATTATATTCGTGGTAATTTTAGTTCGATGCTTTGGTTGATATTCGACATTTTTTTCGGGACTGTGGTAGCAAATATTGACATTTGGATATTCGTGAAAAGAAGATGTATCGTTGAATGGATGGTACTTACTGTCGATGCCAGTGTCTTTTTGAATCGCGTTCATCAGATTTTTCAATTTGTCGATGTACCGCTCCATATGCTCGTCCTTCGAAATGCTGCGACGCACCAGCATGGAGTTGCATAGCGGACACGCATTTTTGTTTTTCAAAACCGATTGAATGCAATCGTGACAAAAGCAGTGGTTACAACGCGTTCTCACTGGCTTAGATATAGTCTGCAAACTGAAACACGAAAAATACGTAATCCGTTACGTATAGTGTTTATACAAAAACCGGTTAAACCGGTTTTTCGAATTTTCACCAACAAATATAATTAAAATAGAAAATAAATATTTGTACTTATTTTAAAAATTTTCAGATTTTTAATATAAATTGAATTACAAAAATATAACAGAATAAAATATACTCTATCTATACAAAACCAAAGAAAAAAAAAATATAACACAATAAAATACACTGCATACAAAACCAAACGAAAAATACAAAAATAACTAAAATCCGTACAAAATATAAATTATAAATTTTTATTTCATTTAGTATTTTTCTTCCGAAAATATGAACTCATGAAGATTAGTTTTACAGTAAACTGTTAGCTACTACAATATGCTTGTGTTCGAGGCGATTTCAAGTCAAAATGTTAACGTTTATAATTAAATAATTAATTAATTTTTACATATTAATTCTAGTATATAAAACCCGTATTTTAAATCTAAAAACCGGTTTTCGAATTCTACAAATGTATAAAAAAACTGATTTTTAAACCTAGTTTTTAAAAACCGACAAACGACATGCTGGAAATGAAATTACGAATTTTTGGATTAAGATTTACAGTAGATCGTTAAGATTTAACAAGAGTGCTTTAGAAATATTGCAAAAAATAGGATAACAGGATGTAGATAACGTTTCTTCCATACGGATACATGATTTATAACTTCCTGTTAACGTTATCGTAACAGATGAAGATTGAAAGTAACAGTGTTACTTAAATATTTTTTCACTATTTAGTCATTGCACGAAAGCATTTGCGTAATACGTGATAATAACTGAAGTTGGTTTTGGACACTGATAAAACTCTGCATTACCGATAGATATGATAAGGAAGAATATAATCCAAGACATACACTTGTACCTCAGTTTTCATTGAATTTTATTAAGAGTCGATAACAATCCAATTTAAATATACAAGCAATAAGTGATTAAGAACACGATTTACATAGCAGAAGTAACAAACAATACGGTATACAAACTGAATATACATCATATACTACGCAGCTTCGTACTTCAGAGTTCAGACGTTAATACATTTCATACATAATTAATTAATCATTCGTGCATGACAATTACCAACGGTAACCAATCAATTACAACATTACTCATAACGATGGCTGCGAACAATACAATCGATATGAGAATGTACTTTATAATTGATGCCCATATATATTCTACATAACAGCAATTTTCTTTTATACTGAACTTAACACACGCCATACAAAGAGTAAAATTATTTCATAATACATTTAGTCAAGAGGATTCTAAATACGATTAAAAACAGGACCGAACATAACCTATACCACAACGCGACAGAAACATATACGGCATTGCGTGTCGAATTCACATCTCATTGCGCACACTCCATGAATCTTTGTGTATCGGTAAGAAACTTACCAAATACTGCACTGTAAACATTTCTGCATATTCTGGACCACCACTGACAGGTTTTCAGCGGTGGCGAACACCTGCTCCATCGTTACTTTTTTTATTAAAATCCCTGTGTCGTCACATAGCAAGTGTTTCTTACAATACCGTTCCAGTCACTTGTTTAATTTAATACGATGTAATCACAATCGCGACACTATCTTTCGCACTTGCGTCCTGGCATTGTCAATGATTGTCAATCCGTCACACGGGCGCGCGCTGTTTACCAATCCAGCCATGCGCAGGGGTTGGCGTTGCGATCGATGGGTCGATTCATTGCACTCGGAACACTCAAATAATCAATTCCACGTTCAAATAATCGTCGCGAGCCTCCGGCATTTAAAGAGCCATTAACGGGCCGTTTAAGGTATATTAAACTACAAAGCGATTCCATTCATCGCATCGAACGCAGCCTTGGTTAATGCTCTCTATTCACGAAGAATTTCAATGAGCCCGGTAGCCTGTCGATGAATCGACCGCAAAAAGTTCGCGTTTACTGTTTCCGCCGGTAGAGGGCGCTAGTGAATCCCTCGCGAACTTGGATCGCCCATAATGGCGGGAAGCCGCAGAGCAGGAGGCAGGAAGTTTCGTAATCGAACGGAATCGTCGTGAAGCGCAGCCGCGTCGGTTTCGAAGACTGTTTCGGGTTTGAATTACACTCCAGGGTTTAAGTGTCTTTGGGTATTTCGTCTATTGGGAATCCATCCGCTCGGCTAGGTTCGAGAGAATCTTGGTCAGGCATTCCGACGTTTGTCACGATTAATTCTCGTAACTTCACTAACGATGCTAATGTTTTTGTACCGCAGGATTCTCCAATCTGATGATTAATTCGAGGTCATCGAGATCAACACGGAGACAGGAAGGACGATAGTGCAGCGGAACATGAGTCTCGCCGAAACGACCTGTTGATGACGTTATGGGGTGGATCTTCCTTGCCAGTATTTTACTCCTATCCGTATGCGGTGAGTCTTGACCACGCAATTAACGAATAGGCTCTTACGTCGTTCACGTGCAATGGGGAATGGAGTGTTAATGGTAAGGGTAATGCTTTGCCATTTAGACAGTGGCGTAACTTCAGAGTTCTCAGCCCCGGTTAGAAAATGAAATTCGGGCTTTAGGATGACAGTGATTCTTTTGTGGAAAGAAATAGATTCTAAGCTAGAGATAGGAATTAGAATATCTATTATTCTTACTGAAAGTTATTCTCCAGAGTTAGTAATGTTTTCATCTTATCTCTACGCGGGCCAGAGATGGCGCTTTGGTGCCATTTGCGCCATCGTAGTTACGCCATTGTAACAGCATCGCCTTTTGCCAACCCGAAATAATCAAGAACAAAAAGATATAATCAGTTTTTTATATTGGCTTAATAATAGCAGTCTGAAAGTAATGCTTATTTAATTTTAAAACAAAAATAAGAGTGCATGCTTTATGCACCAGTTTATTTTGGCATATTAAAATTGCGACAAAGTGGAAAAGTGGAAGTGTTTCGAGTATAAGTACGGAAATTTCGAAATTTGCAATGCTGGATATGTGATTAAAATTTTAGAAACTTTGAATATTAAAAAGGGTTGCTCCGTAATTCAATCTGTAAATAGTGGAAGACCTTTTTATTATTTAAGTATGATAAAATAAATTTGTTTTTCAATTCCAAAATGTTTGAACGTCAAACAGTTTTTTAAATATTTCAAATTTCAATCATTGAAATCTTTTTGTTTTTCTTAATTTCGTAATTATTATCAGGGGTATACGAGTCTATTTCCGTTAAAGACATATCCATCGCAAAAATTTAATTAAGACAGAGTCCCCAAAGCAGTTCAGAGTTTGTTCCTCTGGGATCAGTTACGTATACTGGTTTCGCTGCGTCGCTGTGATAAGAAAGTTAAGGGAATAAGTGTCCATTAGAAACCGCAGTGGCCATTAAAATTTTATAACAAACTGAAACTGTTAATATGTATCATAATTCGTCCCTCAGTTTTCATTAAAAAAAATTGCATTATTGTGTTCATGGAATTACACAAGAATTTGCATATTTGAAATTGCATTTCTCAAATGACACGTAACAGAAAAATACACGGCAAAATATAATTTCAGATAGCTTATACAGCATAAAGCTACTAAATCACTGTATAAAAACTGTGAAACAAAAATGTTATGAATGTAGTTTTTTGCTTTGAATTTTCGTCTATTTAATTCGATGATGTATATATGTATATACGCGATATGGGTAGAACTTTGTCTATAAGAGTATTAACCTTTACATTTCACTAGCAGATGTCGAGGGTTTTTATTTTTCTAACGAAATCGTATTGAATTTATTATATAGTCGAGTAGCTTACGTTGTCATGAGAGATATACTGGAAGTTCGAGATCTCTTATTTTCTCCTTACATTTCGTACCGTTTTGGTATGACAAGATTAATGCTTTTATGTGACCATCAACAGGTATACAATTTAAAGGTGCTGCGAAAATTTCAGTGACATGTGCAATATCCCGGGTGAAATTAATTTCATATCTATAACACTCTGCAACATAGCTTTTCTATCTTCTTAGCGGTTCTGCATGCATCTAAACTGGCACTGGCAGATTAAAAATCTGGTAAATTTATTCGGACATTATGCGTATCAGTGAAGCGAATGTAGCATGCCTACCTCCCCGCGAAGAAATTTCAATTGCATTCGTAAGGAATCTTTCTCCATCGAATAAATTTACCAGGGAAAACATCAGCTGTTTTCGCAGCGATTAAAAACGCACGATCCCGTCCAGCAACTACTCCCCTCTTCAGTATACCCCAGAGTTATGTACACGCCTAACGACATAAACGATAAATATAGCAAACACACGCATAATTCGTTTCGTGTTGACAGCTTTTGGAAAATTCCGCGAATTCGAACCTGTACATGTATAATGGACTTATATATTATGGACATACTTCTAATTCGTTACATGTGTACAAGCTCACCAAGGGCCCCGTTATGCCCCCCCCCCACCCGTTCCCCTTTACTGGCCCCCTAATATTACAGAATAATCATATAATCAAAAGCCAGGATGTGCTCCATAGTCAGGGCAAATGATCTTAGCTATGCTTTTCGAGTCCCCGTCCGAGTCGAGCAGTTGGACCAATTGCTTCGTCCCGACTCTCAGGGGGCCCGGAATATCCCAACATCATTCGCCCCGGTTATAGAAGCGGTGCGCGAGATAATAACTTGATCGGTGTATGTTGCTGTTTCACGCTGCTCTGGATTCGAAAAAAAAAGTAGCGGCGGGATTGCCGTTGCCACAGGGCGGGGCGGGGGCCCATGGACAGCCGCAGGCTGGCTCGCCGAGCACCCCGGGCCCCGGCGGTGGCACAGTTGGCAGCGGCGCGAGCAGTACTCTCGTCGCTGCTGGCGGCGGTGCTTCCGGCTCTGGCACCGGCGCCGCCAGTGGAGGCGGCGGGCTTGCAGGCCCCGGTGTCATTGGGGGAAGTACCGGCGGTGGGGCCGGCGGCGGTGCCGCCGGTGGTGGCACAGGCTGGTCCCCAGGAACGGCTCGCCGGGGCCGAGGGTGGCGCGACTGGCGCCGCGGCGACCCCACCCTTATGAAGGGACTCTGGCAGTCCAAGGGACCTCTAGGTAAATCTCGGTTCTATACTATTCCTTCATGTGCGCGCGTCCCTTTAATTTCGTTGCATTTCGAGGAATGTGCTGCTTTTCAGTTTTATTCAGCGTTTTAATAGGGTGTCGGTGTTCCTGAGTGAAACGTTAGATTTTCAACGTAGATACTCAGGACTGATGTTTTTCTATTAGTTCTATCCCTCCTTAGTCCTTACGTTCGTCGCACTCGCACTTTGGGCCTTACTCACTTATGTGCGCGCACAGCTTCTCGTGGCGCGCGCCAGGTTTCAAAGCCCGCGCGTATCTTCTCGAAGCCGCGCGTGGGATTTCAAGTCGATTTTCTCGAAAACGGAGCCTCGTGTGACAAATTATTCTTCTACATTATCGGTTTAGTTCCTCGTAAACAATCACTCCCTGTTTTCTTTTAATATCTATCACAGGATAGAACGACGATAAAGAATTTAGTTTCTTCATTTCTGCCGCATTGAATGCATGAAGTATGTTTGCATGAAGATCGATAGTCATAGAATGTGTACCTGAATTTATGCATCAATCAGATATTTATTCACCTTCGCTCGTGCATGCGTTTCATAGGAAAGGTATACATAGAGTGCGTTCAGCTTTTAATTATTCCTAGCCATTAATTATGTTTGATTAATGGCTTGCAGCGAACCTGTTGCAAGCTTGCGTTACTGATGAACGTTCGCATGTTTGATATTACTGTATTAAGTACTGTCTGCTGTGCCGGAATGAAGATTTTTAAGGTGTCCTCGGAATCAGTAAACCCAGTGTATCACCACGAAACTTTTACGTTTCACGTCAGACTTTTTCTCATCAGCGTAAGATTCTCGACATGTCGTGACAGAAACTCTTCAGGTTTATGGCTCTACTTTAGAAACAGCTGTCAGGATATCTTATATCACGGGGTCGCACAGTGTTACGCGTGTATGGGCGTTCGGGACAAAACTCATAACTTCTGAACTAATCAGTTTTCGTCCTAAGTACCCTAATACTTTTTTAAAGAGAATATAAAAATGCATCGATTGGCGTATAAAAAAAATATACAGTTCCATTAAAAAAATTAAGCCGACCTTGATTTTTCAGTGAATAAAAAGTTTTTTTATTAATATTTACTTTTGCAATTTGTTGTCAACTGAATACTGACTAACTTTTGTTCGAAACATTTTTTTATCAAATTATTTTTAACACGTGTATCGCGTTTGACTGCTATTTTAAAACTGAAGACAGCATCCAGGATGGAAAAGACATGGTAGATATCGTATAAACAATTGGCAAAAGCATATCGGATGTGTAGATTCACATAAGGGTCTTATGCACGAGGAGACCTAGAGACTACGCTAAGAGCCGGAGCGGTGAACGTCTTAATAATGATTTTGGCTATTTTTTCTGTTTCGTGCAAATTCGTGCAGTTGAAATTGACGTTAATATAAAGTTTAATGATCCCTAAATTTAATATACAAAAAATCAGGGAGGTATTTTTTAGTGTTTTTTTTTAAAGTCCCATCGAAGTTGATAAACATTTAACATAAAGAATTAGTACAAATTGTTAGTATTGTAAAAAACTGACTCGGCAGTTTTGAAGGTATGACAGTATTAAACACAACTTATAAAAAGCAAATGAAAAGCATAAACATTTTGCCAATGGCACGTGTTTGAAAAAATGCACCGAAATTTGTAATGAATTTCTAGTATCACTTTTGACAACAAATTAGTAAATTCAGCAGAAGTTATGGGTAACATTGAAACCTACGTTCCTTTATTAACATTATAAGATACAAGAATTTGTGGATCAAACACTTCGGATTCTTGACTTTTGTCCATTACGCGTAACACTGTGCGTCGAGCCGTAATCTATCCAGCTGGATGATTAAATTTCGATGAAAGTAGTCCTGTACCGTATCGAAAACCTGTCGGTGGTAGATGGCGGTGTATGCTAAAATGAGAAAAACATGGATGGAGACAGGTTCATTTCATTATTTTGCCTCGCCAATGTTTGTATTAATATTGCTTTGTCGATATCGCCAAGGAGCGACGCGAACTTTTATCCAATAAAAATTCAACGGGCGCTAAAACGATTACTCGACTTCGATTCGTATTGTCGCGTCGAATTCGTGTCTGCTTGGCCGTAAATCGAAGATAATATAGCGAGAGGCGTGAAAAATTCATGAGACGAATGAACAGTACGTGTTTCTTCGCTCTTGCAGTTTCTGCCTCGAGGTTCTCATTTAACTTTCAAATTTCTAGCTAGATCTGTGCACCTTAGAAGACTGCTCTTGAATACGATATTTCATTACGGCTTAAAATTCTGCCTACCTTTGTGGGTGACAAAAATCAAACGTAACGCGGGCGATACAACGTGCTACGATTTTCTAAACTTCAGTACCCTTTTTTTACGAGTACCACCAGAAATCGACACATTTTATAGTTACAGAGCTTTTTGTGGATAATTTCAAAAATCACTACACCCATGTCAGCTTCTTCTAATGATCAGGGCTTTTTATTCTCTAAAACTTCATTCCCCCATCTGATCAATCGAGTCTCCAACTTTCTAGAAATCACAAAAGTGGTACTTGCTCCCCACCTTTACTATTTATTAAAATACTGAACAAAGGACAACTATTATGCATTCTACTCGAAATTTATTCAGCAAAACTTGCAATCTCTAAACCCCCACAAACCTTCCACCCCACTCCATTGTCGCTTGCTCTTAAATCAAATGCTTCGCCCTGCACGATCAGCTAAAGGGAAATTCCAGCACGCCATGCACGTATCCAAAAGCAACTGATTAACACTTTGAGTGGCGTCGGCGTGTCTTCACGCCGCCGGATTTTCACCCTGTGCACGATTTTGGCGTGTCTTCACGTCGATTCTTTCTAGAAACCATCGAGCGTGTTACCAAAGAGTCCCCGAATGTTTCCTTCGAAAGCAACCCGAGCAAGGGGCTCGCTTTCCACACTCTGCACAAGACATTCTCGGCAGATCGCTCGGACGGTCCCAAGCAACTCGAAATGGGGCCATTTTTCGAGACCCTGCGCCACTCAAAGCGTTAAGGTTGATCGGTGTTGTTGCGCGACCGACTGGTGGAACCAAAGCGAAACCCCTGTCCCCGGTGCAGATTCCTTAGGGAACGCGGAGGCGTACATCTTCTTAGCGTTGCTGATCGGTTTCGTCACCGTGGTGGTTGGCTGTTGGCTGTCCGACAACTGCTGGTCACCTGAGCCCGAAGGAGTGGTCACCCTCGCATAGCCTAGTGCAGACTTCCGTTCGTCCAGACGATAACAACTAGTACGTCGGCCCTCCTGCAGGATATTCAGGGACCTCTACCACTGGGAGGAGCGCCGCGCCGCCTCCAATCAACGGCCGTTGCTGGACATTAACGACAACCACGCGCTCCAGTCCGTATGACCGTTGAGCGCCGAGGATCGTGTCGCGTGACCCGTGTTGGAACAGGGACGAACGTGCAGCGTCCGCGGCTGGATCCGCCATTAGACTCTAACGCGCGCGGATATCGTATCGGGGCACTCGAGCGAGAAGCCAAACGTTCATCGAAATATCGACATATCCAGCCTCCCCGCTTCCCGATTAACGGATCACCGAGCCCGGTGGCCGTCTTTTTGCAGCGCGGCGCGCCGCTCTAATGCGCCGCGCGAGCGATTAATCGACGGAGGAACGTAATTAGAGGGATTGGGAGCGCGAGGCGCGCGAGCCGCGCGGGGCTCCAGCCGAGCCCACCCGTCCGACTCGCGCGCAGCGATACCGCCGGTGTATTTCGGTCACCGGCGCGATTAATGGTTCGCCTGGAGATTGGCTAAGCTGCGAAATGCGACGCGCGTCTGGGACACGAGTCCCTGTGCGCGCAGACTTTCGAATGTGCAAGGTACACGCCCTGTGAATTGTGCGGGCGATTGTGCGCCGGTGTGGCAGAGGGATGAAGGGTAGTGGATGGCGCGCGAGGCATCGGAGCCGCTTTGAAGCACCGTGGTTAGGGAAAATTTGGAATGGGGTCGGTAATTTCACTTTGCGACGGGTCGATGGGTTGTGGGATATTGATACCAGGCGATGCTCGGCCTTGGAGGAACGAGCATATTCGCTCGCCTGCGGAGCGCTTGAAACCGCGCGTTAGAGAGTGCACGCGTGATTTATCGTTTGTGTTGATCACTGCAAACACGGGGTAAGGCGGTCCACGTTTATGCAGGGTGGGACTTTCGAATTCTTACCCACGCTAGTCCCCTCGAAATTGTACCAAATGAGGTGTACGAAAGTAAAAGGATTTTTTAAAGCTACATCACTGGGAATGTTTTTGTTCTGTCTCGTGGTAGCAGGTCGAGTGTGTTCTGCGGTATGCTGCACGACGTGGCAGAGGGTTGTGATGGCTTTTCGATTGTTGGGGGAGTCTGTGTTTCGTTTGCAGAGTGCGGCGTATCATTTCAATGTAGCCCATTTCAGTTTCGAAACATTCTGCGGTGCAGGACATTTATCGTAATACCTATTTCATTAAGCAGCTAAAGATTAAAGTTACAGCTTGATGAATTTATACGCGATCATTTTCTATCTTTGGGGAATCTAAATTGGGAGGTAGGTATTATCTGATTTTCTGGCTTGGAAAAGTATGATCCAAAGGTCCTTTAACTTTCTCAGAGTAATGGGGAGATTCGTGAACTTCACCACAGTTTCAATATACATATACTTTGTAACGTGGTCGGAGAAATCATGGTTTTAAAACCGTTTTATGCAGAATTGCGGTGCTGTAAGAGTTATCACAACCCGCTACCACACCCTGAATTTCAATGCACATACAGTGGTGTGTAGAAGTTTCTAATTGTAAGCACACACTTTCGAGGGAGAAATCTACCCCGTTTACGCACATAATCTTTTTGAATTTGGAGAGTTCCAAAAATTGTTATATTTCAATCTCACACTATCCAAAACTTATTTCACCTTTCCCCTCTTGAGGGGAACTAAAAGGAGGTCTTTAAAAGAATCTGCACACCACTGTACGAGTTAAACGATGTAGCACAACTCGTGTCTTCCACGAACGCGAACACACAGCAACAGGAATTTACCGCTGGTCGATGATGAAGATGCTTTATCACGCTGCACCTTGCCGATACAGGTGTCGAAATCGCCACTTGTTGTGTAATTTTGTATGTTTTATAATACACTACACTTTATACAAGAAAAGTCTCTTGAGAAACTCAATCGTGTACCATTGTTTCGTATTTATACGAACTGCGATTATATCCGTGAGAGCGAATTAACCGTGGCAAATACACGCACCTGCGCCCCTCAGTGCCTATAGTCAGGACAGAATGAGCTGGTCCCTAGAGCGGCCGTTTTCTCGATTCACCCTTGTGGAACTTTGCTCGACAAGACGAGAAACGGAGGAAAGGAGCAACCAAACCTCAATGGACGTATAGTCAGCTCGCAGTTACTCAAACAAGTTAATATAAATACTATAGAAAGGATAATCCAACAGTTCCCTTTACTTCAATACAGGTTCAATACCTCTCTATGTGGGCATAGTGGGCATAGTTGGGTAAATGAGTGTAGAATAAAGTTAAACTTCTTTGATGGTTTTGTTGCTTCTTTTCTGTCCGATGTAACTCCTAAAATAATAGAATTAGCTAGAGAAATGTGGTGGTGGAGGGGGGGGGGGGGGGGGTAGTCCATCGATGACCTTCAGGGGCCACTTTCTTTTGTCCAGACTATAGTGCACGCACGTACCGCGAAGCGTGGATCGATGAGATTCATAGTGCTCCCACATTTCAAACACTTCCGTAGACGTTTTTACGAACAGATTATAGATCAATTTCGGGTTATTACTTGCTCAGGAATGCTATCTCGCTGAATATTGCTCGTAATTTGAATTCGTGAATAGGTCATCGAGTTTTACTCCCGTCATAGCTCTGCTTCGCTAATACACAATGGCTCACAGCTTTGTTCCATTGAAAGCAGCATATTCATTTTAGATTCTGTGTTGAATTGATAATAGATTTAAATTAATAACAGGATATTTCATCAGATCTAGATCCAATGCAAATTGCAGCGAATAATTCAGTTGCACTCAGCTCAGAACACTACATTGCACGTGTTCTAAACTCTTAAAATTAATTCTTAACAAAATCTATAAAGTCAACAAACTTGTGAGTGATTGTATTTAAAAATTCCCGCCCCTCCTTTCGTTGCAACTATAACACTATTTCAGATCTCCAATTTAAATTATTTATTTTTCTTATCACCTCCCATTAACTTTTAAATCCAACTACCTATGCAACTTTTAACGATTCATCGTGTACAAGCATTCCTCGTAATTTCTCACAACTTCAAAACACTTGGCTATTTTCGTTTTCCCCTGTTTTTCTCACTGTTCAGCCGCATTTTCCGCAGCCACCTGCATTTAAAGTCACGCCGTCACGTTACCGCGAGGCTGCGTTGTCACGGTGACAGTCAGAGCGCTAACCTCAGACGCCATCGTAATAATGGGACTCGCCGTCAGGTCTTCCGCGCTCCGACGTTTGTACAGAGTAAGCCTCACGATTAGAGTAACCACGGTACGCCACGGTGTGCGTGGTGGCACGTGATAATGCTCCTAATAAGTAAGTTTCTACGTGAACTTTGCGCTCCTCGGACTACGAGTAAGTGGAATTGATCGTGTAAGCGAGCTTTCGTATCGATTATACATCTAAAGAAACCACTCGCTTCGCCACGCTAGCTCCAACGTTCCTCCCAGTTTCTGTGAAATTTAAAATTATATAGAGACGAAGGAGCACCCGCTTTGTCGTCCTCTCGCCCGAAATGCATCCTCCTTTCCGTGTATGTAATTTAAAATTGGATAGAGGCGAAGAAACACTCGCCTCGCTCGCCCGCCTAAAATGCATCCTTGTTTCTATGGAATTTAAAATTAGATAGATAGAGGCAAGTGGTGCACACAACTTCCAGCCTCCACAGGTACGCTCTGTGAGAACGTTCCGCAAATTGTCCCGAAAATTTTGTCGATGGTGGGACGTGTACCTATGTTTGAAATTTGGCGCTTCTCTTTTGGTGCGTAGCGTTCCGCATCGGCTGGTCCCTGCGATATTAATTCGCCTGGATCGGGCAGCGTTCATTAGCAACTCGGTACCGCGACAGAAGGGGATTCCTAACCGCCATAAATCAGCCAGATAAACGCTGGCTCTGCCCTCGGCGATCTTGCGCGCTCCTGCAACTCTGTGCAAAGACAATGCCAGAGTTTCCACCGAGTTCGCGTGTCTCCCTCGACTAAAAACTTTCCCCTTGTGTTAAAGCGTGCAGCGGAGGCCGAGTTACCGTCGACGCGGACAAATATTCGTTCCTTTCTGCGGGGATACACTCCTGACACTATAAAGCGGGTAACAATTGCAGAAGAATCACTCGGTGATGTTTGGCGCTACAGAATTTTTTGCGATGGTAGTAGCTTGATAGAGTCCGAGGACACTTGGATGTTAATATTGACGCTATATTATGGGCTAAAAGGGAAGTAGTGATTATGACATTTGGAATGGCAGAGGTTTGTTAAAGAAATCTGTGAAATTCAAGACTTTCAAGTTTAATGTTAAATACTTTCATCTAAGCCTGTATATTGCCATTCGCGAGGGGATGAAAAGTTGAAAAGGAACTATGTGTCGCAAACGAGCCGTTTGCTCGTAAAAGCGCTGTACCTAGTCTAAAAACTCCTCTATACAAGAACGGTTCGTTTGAAGCCTTCCCCTTTTCAATAAACTACCTAGAAATGGAGAAACCCTTACTTCAACATCCAAGTCCAGTACAAATTTTACAACAGACCTTTTTTTAACAAATCTCAAGCAATTTTAATACCTACTCCATTATCTTCAGTTGAAACCCGCAGGGAGAAGCTCCAAGATCACAGCAACGAATAGGATCTGGCCAAATGGAAGCGTCAGGGGTCGCAAAAAGAGTTACTCAAATTAGTGGTCCAAAGCTGCGCGTTAATTGCTCGAGCAATGGATGCCTTGGCGCCGAAATCGTTGGGTATTGTGAGAATGGAATAAAGGCTCCCCTGTGCGAAAGAAATGATTGGTTACCGTGCTCCTGAAAGGGAATTTCGCGGATAGAGGGGGGGTTTTCGTCGTAACTCATCGCTTTGTGCGGAAGCTCCGTTCCAGCCACGGTTCATGGAACGAGGAAGCTTTCTGACAAGCTCGATTCGCTCTCTCCGTGAAATCCGATCCGAATTTCGGCAGGAAGTCTTGGGATGTCGGCCTGTCAGCCTGACGAGAGGGTAGCGTCGACTAAGCAGGATGCTCCAGCGATGATGGCATTCTGCTGACGTCCCCATATGGACAGAGCCTTTCCACGTCGTTCGTCTATGATCGCGTCGTGTACAGGTCGTTGCAGTGAGGTCGTGTAAAAATTGTTTGTGATAGATCCTCGTAGAAAACACTGTAAGTGCCAAAATTAAAAATAAATTCTCGGAGAATGTACAACGTGCCAATGGTAATACTATAGTATAGGTAGGATTTGATTTTTGGCGCTTACAGTGTTTTCTACGAGGGCTCTTCAATGTATCTGTAAACATGGTACACGATTGCAAACGAAATGAATGCTTGTACTAACTTTTCTTCAAATACGACTTTCTTTTTGTGGAAATCGAAAACTGTCGAGTACACATAGACTTAATTAGGAATCTGTTATACAAATCGATTTTCTCAATATTCCACAATTCTCCACAGGGAAGCTCGCTATAGTCAATTTTTATTCTACATCTTCTACTTATTTTCCCACGAAGAATTCCTACCCTTTTGGTTACACCGTCTACTACAAAACACCCTGCATTAGCACTCGCTGCATTAAATGGCACTATCAACGATCAGCTCGGCGTAGGTAGTCTGACAAATTGATTCTGTGCTTGCGCACAGAAATTTTCTATCTCGATAAATGCGTAATAAGTAATATCCGACCGATTTCCCTGGCGCTTCATCTCCGCTTTGATTTTACTCGCGCGATGAAAGGAACAATGTTTGCAACGCCGTCGACGGCCGTAGAAAGTTTAATTACTATACAAACTCGCCGCGTGCAATGCGTTGAATATGCAAATGCCCGTTGCTCCAGTATTCGCGTTCCAATAATGCCGTGAAATTTCGCGCCCCGCTCTTTTCGATCGATATCGCGCGCCGGGAGGATCTCCTTCGCCTAGGTTCGTTCCACAACGAATTAGAGTGCCGTCTCTTTAGCCCTGTTATCGCGCCAGTTCCGCACGCCGTACACGCGGAAACCAGAGGACGTTAGCCCTAAGCGAAGTGTGGTAAATTAGATCGAAGAAACTTGAGTTCAGAGAGGTTCGCGCGGCAAAGTACAAGCTCGTAGTTTCTTGTTACTGCGGGGAGGCGTGTAAATCACAGTCAAAACGAGCCACGTGGCGGAAAGAAGAGATGGAAGAATGTTTCCTATAAAATGTTCTGTGCTAGGGAGTGGAAGTTTAAAAGCATACGCATGCTTTCACGCACCGGTTTCTCATTAATTATTGTACCTACTTGGTGCAGATTCTCGTTTGCTCGTTCCTGCGAGGTGGTTTTCCCTCGAAGTGGTTCGAGTGACTTGGACTGGAGAGTGAACGCTCGACGCTCGGGATCTCTCCTCGTTGCGCTACCGGCTACCTTCTGAAATAAAGCGCGCGGACAAAGCGGATTCCAGGCCGGCAGGAAGGGGCAGATATGCGTAGTTATAGATGCACTCGACGCATTCGAAGGCACAACGACTACCTGGGAAAGCGAGACTAACGAGTGAAATCAACGAAATTGGCCGTCGATGGCTGGCGATTTCTGACTTCTCGTGTCGACCACAGACGCGTCGACGACGACGGAACCTCGTATTCTAAACTTCGATATTTCGACCGCGTCTCCTCCGCTAGGCCGACCGGCGCGGCGCGGCGCGGCGCGGCGCACGGGAGCAAAAAGAAAATAAAAAAAAATAAAAAAGTGATAATAACGTACTAAAGTGGACCAACGTCGAAGCCACACATGGAAATTCTAAAGAAAAAAGGGTCGTAGAGTAGAATGGACTCGCTTGAAAGTGTTAGACAGTACCATCGCGTTAATCTTTCGGCCTGTCGATCGTCTTGTCGCACCGACACGCGATGAACCACACGTTTCTGACGTTTCGAGCAGCTTTGGTTCGTGAAATTGTCAGGGAATCGTGAGGTCACTGCAACGTTCGACGCTATAGCCGGAGCAGGACGCATTGGTCGCTGGGGAGCCGCGACACGGTGAGCGGCCTCCAGCGGCCATTGGATCTTGCTCCGAACTATAAACGCCGCGGTATCCGTCGCGAGATGAGTCGACTACGAAATTTCTTCGTAACAGCAACGACGTCCACGACGGTTGGTGATGTAATCGATAATACTAAACGAACGAGCCGAAGGACTAACCAATAGTTAAGCATAGCACCAGAACTTTTATCGGCTTTAGTTACGTTACGTACAACGCTGTCTAAAAATGTTTATAGGGGACAAGTATTTCCGTGAATTATATGTATACATAATGTCGTAATTTATACACAGGTAACGCAACTTCCTTTTCTAGGGATGTTTTAAGACTAACAGCTCTGATTGTTACAACGCTAACCATTTTGTATCCTAGTTGTACATAGTCGGGAGATTTGTAATAAGCGCGACACAGCGATGACCGGAATAAATATATTTTGGTGTAATCTCCGAATTTTTTGTTCTTCGAAATGTTTTATGCTCGTCGAACGAAAGGGATCCCTACTTGTTGATTCATATGTAACGAGACTTTTGTACAGCAAAGAAAGGGAAGAAGTGAGGGAGCTTGCTCGAAGCTCGACGGCAGTTCGGTTCTGTGGAGTTCTTAGCGATAGTGATGGTTTCACATTGATTTTCGACGGCCTGTAAAATATGTATAATAATTTATTCTATTTTCCTAGCGACGAATTGTAATGTTCCACGTTGATTATCCGCCAACAGCGAACACGCGCGGACAGTGAGCTTTGAGAATTCTAACATCCCCCCAACATTTTGCTATTGTATAAGTAACGAGCTTTCGCGTCCGTATTGCTCGCGATTACATATATTTTTTAATCGGGAATGCCCGACGAGCGGGATATGTATCGCGCGTCGATAAGTGGTATGCACAATTTCCTAGACCTAACGATAATAATCGAACTTCGGGTTTTCCATTCTAGCTGACGGCTAAACTACCCTGAGTAGTTTCGTACAAGGACCAATATGTTCATAGACCAACGTATTCATAGTCGTTTACAAATTAGTTCGACATGATTTGTCTAATGAATCGGTGATAAGGAAACATTCGGGTTCCGCGACGACTCAGGTTTCTTCGTTTCATCATTGCTTTCCAGTTGCTTTAGCAATTTCTGCCTGAAATCCGTGCGTATAGAAACGTTATATCGATCCTTCTATATTTAATTGACCTGTTCTCGCGTATATACGTATTCGTCATGTGATTCTTATCGATGTGCATACACAAAGTTTAAATAGCTGCAACGTCCACTTCTTGCTCACCTGATTCTACAGTGGCAGCAAAGTCGACTGGCCGCCCGAGGCCACGCCCCCATCCCTGCGCATGCGCGAATGAAGAGAGAGAGAGAGCGGTGGGGATAGCCAAAAAGGATAGTTTCGGGGGACCAGTCGATATTGTTCCGCCTATAGGGGGCAATGTATATACTTTGGTATGCGTGTGCCTACGTCATCTGATAGTTTAAATATTGTTATGTATATGTATATACATAAATATAAATATATACATAAATATAAATATATATATAAATATATATATATATATATATATATATATATATATATCGTATACTGTACAACTGTACCTTGAACGACTGAAAACGAAATGGTTAAAAAAAGAAGCACGTTAAACTAATTGTCAATTACATGGGGTTTTACACGACGTACACGAAACGAAATCGATTTATGACGAGTTAATCGTTGCGTATATAAATGTGGTAATGTATGGCCTGTGCATAATTCTAAATTAGGTACAATCAAAGTAACTTCCTTAGGCCTATACACGTATACACGTATACATATTGTATGTAACCAGCGAGAATGAAGCGGAGGGAACTTAGTTTGACCTTATAGTGGCGTGCGTAGCCGGGTAAAGTACTATTTTGTCTGTTGGAATACAATAATTGCAGTGCAATTGATCTCGCGCGCGACGGAAATCCTAACCGATAATGGCGGAATCTTCTTTGCAGAGGATGAGAGGAGGTGATTACTTTTCAAATTAGTATTTTACTCGCCCGTGGCTGCACACATGTAACCATTTATCGTAATGGATATTAAACGGATTGTAAATCAAATTGGAATATTAATATTGTGTTCGATACGTTTCACCTGTGACCTATATCATACCGATTTCCCTTGGTTAGGTCGGATCCAACCGGCGGTTTGTACAATTAACGAAAGAAAACAGAATTCACGTACTCTATTTATTTATTGCATTATGTATATATATATATATATATATATATATTTACAGCGTACATGGAGTTGCTTAATTAACATAAATAACACGATCTGTCGACCTAACCATTATTTTACCATTTAACGTCAAGGATACATGAACATATTGACATATTTTTGTGTTAACGGTGATTCCATTATACAGAAGCTATTTTTCAATGCGGAATAAAATTTTTTTATTGGAGGCATGGGTTTTCAGAAAAATGTGTGTATTTAGAGATGGTTGAGAATTATTGTGAAAAAAAAGTTTCAAAATCAATATTCTCGAAACAAAAGCCTTCTATAAAAAAAACTGTATTCCACAATTTTTATGTAGTTTGAACCAGGAATCACATTCGTATCAGCTTTACTACGCGAAATAATTTTTATCTTACAGTCCAATTCTCCTTGCAGTTACTTTTCGTGTCAGTGCATCCACTGCGACATTAAATAACGCTTAGTGTCGAGCACCAGTTAGCTCAAATCGAGTAATATAAACGTTCTAAATATTTATATTTACAAAACGTCTCGTAGCATCCATTATTTTTTTTTGTTCCTTTGCAACGATATTAGACGCCATCGCTGAAAATAAGGGATGCTTCATTTCGAAATTGAACGATTCAGATAATACGTTGTATAGTTTAAATAAATTAATGGCATAATTTATTTAATTACATCTAAAGCAGAACATAGATAATTTTAACAGTTATTAATTTAACTGAATATACATTTGGTAATTTCCGTTTTCGTAAAGCTGCTGTAAGCCTGAAGGTAAAACGATTGTCACCACAGGCTGCAAAATTCGCCTAAAAACATTTGAATACTGCACATCTTACATTTCCTCATTGACTTTGCAATTTCCCAACGAGAAAAAGAACCGTTGCTTCTGTAGTTGATTAAACAACCATTGTTCGTCGCAGGCTTTACACTTTTGGTGACTTTGTTTCGTAAAATAATTCGTCTCTAATTATGTACACAATGTAAATTAAAAATATTCATTGCAACAAGTTCATCCTGTACCACCTCGCCGTATCAAAGTGAATAACGCTAATTCGATAACATGAAAAAGTGGTGGCTAAAAGAATAATGAACAACCATAAGGTAAAGTGTAGAAATCAGTCGTCCTTAAGGCCTTTTCACACGTGACACTTTTAGGCATTTCAAAGAAATTCACCGATTGGTTCCTATTTCCCTAAAACCTAGTACCATCCCTGCCAAAGTGATTAAATTCGAAAGACATAATTTCGCCCCAGAAAAAGTGTCCCGTGTGAAAAGGCCTTAAGCTTGAAGGTATCCTACTTTTCCAAGTGAATTCCATGGGGAGACTGACCGTCTTGAACAAGTGCAGAACACGTAGTACAGAAATGCATATAAATTACGCCCCCGCAATCCATCAAATTGAAAAAATGAACTTGTCATCTCAGTACTCCAAGGGATTTAAAGATCTGTTGCCCCTTAACTTTTCTTGGACAGTTCCTGGAAGAAGGCCTCGATAGGCAATGTGGGCTCGTCCGTAGGTATCTTGAAGTGCGAGGCGACGACCCTGCTTTCGGGCGAGACCGCTTTGAACATCCCCGGCTTATCGTAAAGCGCAGAAGCGGAGCTGGTTAGATCAGCCACACTCTGTGAGGCTTTAGCGAAAAGTTCCTCATCCTCGGACTGTACATCGAAGGCAGTGGTGGTCTCCGATTTGCCCGGGTTCTGTTGCACGGTCGCTTCTTCAGCCTTCGCGGTGGAATAATCATCCATCCCCGCCTTCTTCACCTGACTCTCCTCCACAACAGTGGCGGTGCTGCTAACAACTGCTTCCTCCACTGAATCATCCGCATGGGGACTATCGCTTTCGCGCGCATTCTTGTCCTCCTGACCGTTAAAC
This sequence comes from Andrena praecox, assembly GCA_963932275.1. NCBI lineage: Eukaryota > Metazoa > Arthropoda > Insecta > Hymenoptera > Andrenidae > Andrena > Andrena praecox. The sequence continues at coordinate 435,659 of OZ010734.1, forward strand.
CTGGCTGGAAGGTTGGTGGAGCCGTCCTTCTCGAGGGGGATCTCGTTAGCCGCCACCCTGGTGGTCCCCGTTGTAGTAACAGCAGAGTAGAAACTGGTTTCCTCCGCAGCCATTTCCGTGGCCTCAGTCTCCTTTTTCTCGACGTAAGTGACGGTGGAGGTTTCCTTCTGCCCGGACAGGCGACTCTTCATCACTGGCCGCCGTCGCACAGACGAGGAGAATACGTTCTCTGCCCTGGCAGTGCTCGGTTTCGGTGGCGCTTCGCTCTCGGACTGGTGAGACCGGCTGGGAGCACTCGTGGTCCCGGATATCCTGCTCCTATACACGTTGCCGCTGATTGGCCGCCTCTTCGGGACGAAGCGGGTGCTCTTCTCTGTCGTGGAGGACGCGTCTTCAGCCACGTACTCTTGCTCCTTGGACGTTAGCGGACTCGGGGACGTGGTCCTGTAATTCATCCTCGAGACGTACTTGTACCTTCCACTCGTCTCCCTGGCACCATCATACTGCTGCTGGCCCTGCTGGCTCTTGAGGCTAGATCCCCTCTGCTTGGTGTGGGGCGACGGCGTCGCTGGTGCTTCCGTGGTGGACATCAGGGACAGCCGGCTCTTGTAATCCAGCCTACTCTTGTAGTCCTTGATGCTGAAGCGTGGCCTGGTCGTGTTCCCGTACCTTATCGGTCGCATCTTCTGCGGCCTGGTCGTGGACGTGCTCACCGGGGGCGGTTGCGTGGTGGACGGAACGGCGGACGTCGTCGTTGGGGCTGGCGTAAATGCGCTGCTGCTGGTGCTTGTAGCGACGCTGCTCGTCGAGGATAATACCGTCGCGCGATCCAAGTAATTACCCTCCGTCCTGATAAACAGATCCTCCAGGGGGATATTTGTCACCACACCGCCGCCCTGATTGTAGCTCTCGTTATTGGCCACCTCGTCGGTGTTAGTCCTCGTCACTTCCGTCAGATACTCGTACGGCGCAGCTTCCGTGGTATCTTCCCGCTGCTCGTCCACGGACGCAAACTTCTGCGAGGTGAAATCGAAATGCTGATTGCCTGGCTGGTTAGTGACGTACTGATTGTACTCGTTGTAATTCTGAACCGTCTCTGTCGGGGTTCTGTACGTGCTGACGGGGGTGTGCACGATCTCCGTGACGATCTCAGCCTCGAAAGGCTCGCCAGGGTTCACCCTGTTCCTGTGGCCCGGTCGTTTCCTGATGTTGGCTTTCTTCTCTGTCACCGCCTCCTCGCTAGTAGTCTGCGTGGGCCTGACTTTCCTTCTTCGAGAGCTGTCCAGCTGCCGATGGAGTTCGTCGGGTCTCTCGTACTTGAGGAACTCCTCCAGCTCTGGCACGGTGATCGACTCTTGGGTGGTGGTCGTCGGTCGTCTGCGTCGCAGGGGCACACCTGGTCGTCGTGGTCTTGGCTTCTGAGTCGTCACCACTGCTGGGAGGGTGACTCTTTCCGGGGTGGCGGTTGTCTGTATGGGTACGTCCTCGATGTAGAGCGTCACGGGCAGAGATGTTTCTGGAACTTGGATGGGCGCTTCCGTTGGCGTCGGCTCGTACGCCACGGTGGTCGGTTTCCTTCGTCTGTATTGATCGCGCGATAATTTGTGGGGTCTGTGAGGACGTAAATCGGTCTGCTGCTCGCGGTAATTCACTTGCTCCGGCTGATTCTTTAATTGGTCCTGATAGTGATGGCTGGGGGTGATCGGGCTCTCCGAAATTACATGGTCGGGCTGAATTACCTGGGGAAGAATCGATGCATTAGGATGAGTACTTAATCAGCACTTTGCTGGTCGATTTCGGGGGCCAGTGCTGGGGAACGTGTAAGTAGGTGTGATTGAAGATGCAAGATAGGGAAGTACGATTACTAGCTGCAGAGATTTCATTGCTCCGTTAATCACGGATTCTCTTTGCAGCTCCCTTATTGTATGTGCCAAGAGTTTAGAGCGTTGAAGCAAGACAGAAGCAAACTGCATTTTTCATTCATTATTTAGAAGATCATCCTGCACATGCATATTACTTAAGGGGGGTCACTCAAGTGAAAATGAACTACCAGTTATTTTACAGATAAAAATTTGAAAATATGTATTTCCATATTATTTTTTACGCAGAAATGAATTATGTAAGAATTAATACAGTGACATTTTTATTTTCAAAAATTTAAAAAACAAAATTTCGAAAAAATTATTCGATTTTAAAATCCATACCCTTATCTCTGTAGTATTGTATACAAAGACTGCAGAAAAAATTTCAGCTCGATAACTTCATTTTTGTCCGAGTTATAAAGTTTTTATGTTTTGGCGTAGTAACTAAAACGCTCCTGCTCCGTACGTTGGACCGACCAAAATGAACTACCAGTTATTTTACAGATAAAAATTCGAAAATATGCATATCCATATGATTTTTACGCTGAAATGAATTATGTAAGAGTTAATATAGTGACAATTTTTTTTTCAAATTTTAAAAATAAAATTTCGAAAAAATTATTCGATTGTAAAATCCATACCCTTATTTCTGTAGAATTGTATACAAAGACTGCAAAAAAAAATTCAGCTCGAAAACTTCATTTTTGTCCGAATTATAAAGTTTTTATGTTTTAGTTACTACCCCAAAACATAAAAACTTTATAACTCGGACAAAAATGAAGTTTTCGCGCTGAAATTTTTTTTGCAGTCTTTGTATACAATTCTACAGAAATAAGGGTATGGATTTTAAAATCGAATAATTTTTTCGAATTTTTTTTTTTAAATTTTTGAAAAAAAAAATGTCACTTTATTAATTCTTACATAATTCATTTCAGCGTAAAAAATAATATGGAAATACAGATTTTCAAATTTTTATCTGTAAAATAACTGGTAGTTCATTTTCACTTGAGTGACCCCCCTTAATGTATAAGATAGTTGCAAACAGAGCACTATAGCACTATTCTAAGTTAGCTCATGCTCACCCCGGAATTTACATTGGAAGCTTTGCAGGCAGTAATCTAAACAGCTTCCACTTCAACTTCCCTGGAATATACCTACAACTAAAAACCCTACACACTCTCCGAATACAACGAAATCAAAGAATCTGCTAGTAACTCCAAAGGAACATCAGCCAGAAGCAAACTTTTGATCTAAATTAATATCTAACAGCTGGCGCTCCCAAGGAATCCACCTCCCGAGGCAATCTATCGTTCCCCAAACTTTTCCCCGCACGGTAACAGGTACCTGAGACTGTTGAACCTTTGGCAGCTCTCCAGGCTCGCTGTGTTCGTTGATCAGCGTAGCCACGTCGGTGGTAACCTTGGGGATATCATACTCCGCCAATGGTGCCGAATAAGGCTCCTCCTCATCCTTAGTCAATTGATCAGATTGATTGTTCGCGGACTGAACCGCTAGCCGTGCCTCCTCGTCCTCCTTCTGCTGCTGCAACAGTTGCCTGAGCTCCTCTTGGCGATGCCTCAGCTCCTCCTGCTGCTGCTTCTCGATCTCCAACTGCTGCTGCCTTTCCTGCTCAGCCAACCTCTGCCTATCCCTTTGGAGCAACTGCTGCTGGATCAGATACTGTTGCTCGTTGAAGTGCTTCAACGATATGCTCTCGGGCGTCTCGTACTGCTCCGGCTGTACTGTCTCTGGCCGGATATCGAGCGGCAGCACCGAGCTCTGGTACTGTGGCTGCTGCATCTGGGAACCCACGTACATCAACTTCGGCACCTGGGGTATCTGATTGGAGCCGACCACCTCCTGGTTGAACTTGGACGGCGGATTAACACGTGGCAGGACTTCGTTGATATCAGACGCGTACTTGCTCTTCGGCACTGGCCAGGCGGATGGCGGTGGTGTTAGGTCCTGATGCTCGGAAACATAATAAGTATTGCTTAGCCCAACAGTCGGCAGTGCCTCGTTCTGCACCCCATTGTCAGGCTGCTTGGACGTCGCGCCGTGACCTGGCCGCTTGTAATCCTCCGTCTGAAGCAAATCGCTGCTCTGCTGGTACTTGTTCGGCTCCTGGATGCGAGGTGTGGTGGGTGCAGGCGTGGAGACCCCGAACACCTCCGGTGGCAGGAGAGTCTCGTACGGCAAGGAGGGCCGAAAATTGAACCCGTTGTAGACGGACGGGGGCGTGATGTAGCTGATCTCGTGGCTCTCGTGCACCAGGAACGCGGGGTCTCTCTCGTAGGTCGTCTTGAAGGGGTGCGACTGGTGGTTCACCTGGCTGAAGAAGTTCCCCGTGCTCGCTGGGTTGACGATCTGCTGGTTGTGCTGCTGAGCAGAGTACTTGTCGTAGTTGACGCGATGCTCGTGCTCCGTGAGCCGCTTCTCCTTGCCGAAGTCAGCCGCCGCGCCAGTGCCAGGCGGCTGGAAGTATGGCTTCGCGCTGTTGGAGACCTTGAGGGATTCGAACGGCTGGTAGCGCGGCGGTTGTAGCAGCTGGGGCACGTAGGCATCCCCGTAGTGCCTGTTCTTCATGGCCGTCACGGGCGATGACGGGGAGTTGGTGGTTGAGGTGTAGCCCTTGATAAAATACGTGGCTGCCTTTATTGGATCTGGTGGCTGGTGGATGGGCGGGGGTGCGAACTGGGGCTGTCGCAGATACGCCGAGTTGTCCCGTAGAATCGGCTTCCTGTGGGGGTCCAGGTCGAAGCGGTAGGCGTCCTTCGGCGGGGGGATCAGGAAAGTGTACTCCCGTGTCTCGGAGGGCACGTGTTTGTTCAGGTGATTGTGGGTTTGCGCCTCGCCGCGCGCTTTCGCCGCTGCGTGGCCGAACACCGTGAAGCTGCCGAGTATACTCGGCGGATTGTAATCGTGATGGGGTGACGGTTTGCCCTTTCGCTGAGGTTTCAGCTTCTCCGACGCGGCCATGTGCTCCTGCAGTTTACCCAGCACCGGGTGAAGAGGCCCGTTCCTCTCGAGATTACTGGATGGGGAGACGTTGGTGCCGATCGTCTCCTCGTATGCATTCGTCAGGGGCCTCCATCCGTTTGCGATCATCGATGATCGCGTCGGCGGCTATAAAAGGGTCATCGAGTTTGCACCATTGGGTACTTTCTTGCGCGGTATATTCACTAGGTGGGGGCAACTCGAGTTTAGAGAAAATAGGAGTTTAGAGAGAATATGTGGGAATATGTTAAAAACACCAGTTGTAGGTCACTAAAGTGTCTCGTGTGAAAAGGCTCTCAGGGTCTCTAATGTCCAGTGTGAATGGTCGAGAGAGTAATGACGATTTCAAGTTTGTTACATTTTCTATGAGACATACAGAGTGTCTTATTTACCACGAGTATGCCATTTTCTCCTTTCGAAACTGAGGGAGCTTGAAGGAATTTTAACTATTCTTCTTGCGCAATGTTGTAAATTATTAACTGTTGAAACCCGTAGCAGGAATTTCAAAATACCTTCGCACCACTTTCCCTCCCACTGAATTCAACTCATAGGAAATGAAGGACACTGAGTATATCTTTGAAAATTCTTGCGTAAGACTGTTTGAGGATCGTATAACACTTGTCCACTAAATCCTTCTACTTGCAAGGTCGAAATCATGCAGAAAGGAATCATACGCTTCCACGAAACGTTCATTTGCAATAGTTCCATTGCATCGTTATGTTACTTACGGGTTTATGGTCAGAGCGGTCTATCGACACGGTGACCGCGTCGATGCTGGCGAACAGCCCCACAGCAAGTACACCTGAGGCATTCGCGTGATACGAAACGTTAATCGTTTAATTGAAATCACCGGGAGGATCGTGCAGATCCGTACTTACAATTCAATATAAGCGTCCACTTCATTGTGATAGACCATGGGATCATTTACGCAAGTGGCCTGCAACACAAGAGAAATGTTCGATTGTTAGGGAAATCGTGGGGGATAACGCACCGCGGCGGGCTGCAAATTACGCAATTACGAGAGGAAAGACAGACATTAGCATTTCGAGTGAGTCACCTCGCGCAAGTGGCTCGCAATTGTCGTCGGAACACGGGGACGGGAAAAGTGTAGCGCGTGATGCAGAGAAAGTCGCTTGTCCTATCATTTCCGCTGCTATTTTGCCATTTCTGAATCACGGCAGTGGTGAAACTTGAGAAAAGACGGAAGAATTTCACCTTTTTTACGATCCTGTACCAGCGATCCGTGGATGCCTCCAGTCGACGGTGCCCAGTTTTCGTTTCGCTCGTAAAAACAACATCGATCTCCGAGCAGTGACGAGGTTGCCATTAATTGAATTTCACTGGCGTGGTGATTGTCCAATTTAAAGTATATTCCACTATATTCGATGGGTAATTTCGTTTGTGGCCGGCGAATGGGAAACAATTAATTAAACTCGTCACAGTTGCGTCAGGCGCACCGCTAATTTCTCACAAGTACCTATCTTCAAGGACGTGAGTAGGCGGAGGGAAATTGATGGCGTTGAAAAATCCTACTTTCTCTCATTAATTTTCTAAGCTTGTGCTGTGACGCAAGCAGAGCTACACCTTTCGTACGAGGGAACGCGAAAAATGTGGAACTGGCTTCGAATCGATATAGTATTTTTAGGTAGGTGCCATTTATATGCATTCCTGTTGAAGCTGTTCGCTAATGGATAAACCGTGTTCTTCGAACAAGTTGACAGAAAATTTTCGCTTACGGTATTACGTGTATGGGTAGATCTATGGTAGAACTTGTCGAGTAATTTTCTGGCTATTTTAATTTTCCCCCCAAATAGTTTGTATTTAAACGGAGTGAAGGAGAATAAGCTAATTATGAGTTCCCTAGTACTACATAAAGTTCAAACATTCGTAACCAAAATTTTGCAATTTGAATGCAACGTTTCATTAGAGTTTTAATTTTTCTTCGTACCTTTCCACTTTAATTAATTCTCTGAAATGAACCCATGCTCCCCACTGCTCGATATAAAGTCCAAATGAATTCAACAGATTTCACAGTTACCAAGTATCTTTCAATACATCACAAGAAACGGGCCTTTCTTTCCTTTCTTCTTCTTAAAAGCAATCCACTTCAATTCTAAAGTTACATCCACCCTCGTGTTTCCCACGAACAAGCAGTCCGAGAATCGTAGAATTATTACGTCCCTGCGCTTCAATTTTTAATCAATATTTGACCGTTTCTTCCTTTTCGTTTTTCTTAAAACGAAATAGCGTAACATTCGAAGCGAACTCGTGCCAGACGGCGCGGCGCGCGCATGCTCAGGGATTATGGGACGCCGAGGTGCTGCCCCCTGCGTGGCCAAAATTGCGGACGAATCAGAAAATCAATAGAGCAGGTGCATTTAAATTTCACGCAGATTCCAGTTGAATTAATTACAAGCATTAGCTTGCCACGGAGGCGGGGCGGGGGAGGGGGGGGGGGCAACGCAACCTCTCCGACCAACTTTTGGAACGGTTTCCGGTGCGGCCGTGTAACTGCGCGGACAATTTGAATTACAGACCGAAACGAGTCCAGATTCGAAATTACGGCGGACGAAATAATTCGTGGATCGCGTTTCCGGCTGATTCAGGTGATTAAATTGAACGTCGGGTCCGAAAGGCGCACTACTATTTATCGAATGCATTACTGTTTTTACCAAACGTGCAATCTGCACCGCCAATTACACAGTTTAGATCACTATCCTCACTGTTTTATGTCTAATATCATTGTTACTTTGTGTGCTCGTTGTTTCTGTACCAACATTACCCAAGTAATGTTAAAAACAGGGAATAAAAAATTAGGAATGTGTAATGAAAAATCATGCGTACATATCGACTGGAATTGTATTTTATATCAGAGCGAACAGCTGGTTTGTAGAGTATTGTAAAAAATTAATTGGTTATTTTACGGAGTCTAAGACGGAAGCACTGATCAAGTAGCTGATATACCATGATTGCGAAAGGGAGAGAAGCGATGTACTTTATCTGCGATCGAAGGTAGAAGATTTAGGGTACGTAGAAAGTCGTTTGCGTGAATTATCGCCTTAAACCAATTTATGTTCGATCCACTAGACAAGTGGCCTCGAACTCATAGTCCTTAGAACGATCAGATCTCGGTTCATTAAGCGGCAATCTCAAGTTTATAATCCTGACGATCCGTTTTTAGTCTTAAACACATAATCGATGGCGTGTACCCCTTGTTGGAACTTACGGAACACCTGATACCTTGAGCAACTTGAACAGGTGATGTACCAATTATTTTGAGCAGTGCATAAGTCAGACTTTATACATACATATTCTAATGAAAGTATTAAGTTTGATGTGTAAAGTTTCACAAGCATAGATCCACAGAAAATTCCTAAAAAATGTTTAAAAAATATTAGCATCCAAAACGACGATAGATAGCAGTACATTTCCAAGAACAAATATTCAGTATTAATTTACATTTCTGCTGTTGCAATGCGCCTCAGAACTCAAACGTTTCAATACAAATAAGAATCGCGTTTCAAATGCGACGCGCATGCGTACCGAAGCATCGCCTTAAAGTGCACGTGGGAACGTGTCTTAAGACGCCTATGTGCAGTTACAATCTTCCTGGCTTCGCGCTATTCTCATTTGCGCATTCATGAATGAAATATTTGATCGTGGCAAAGATTCTTGTGGATTTCATATTATAATACTAAATCACCATAACTTAGCAGGAACTCGAGCCACGCTCCGTTAACTCCGGCGCATTTCTGCCAACGAATAGTGCCTCTTTTAAAGCCCGATTCGAGGAATTGTCTGTATATTTAATTCAACGGTCTCTGAATGTGTTTTCCACACTTTCGTGGTTAACCAGTCGCTTTTCTTTGAGAAAGTTGTTCGGATATCTGAACAGATTGGTATCTGAGAGAGAAAGGTCCCGTGAGGCGGGTCAGGAAGGACTTAGCCCAATTTCTGGAATTTTCTAAACGTCTAGGCTTCTATATGTAACTACAAAATTAGTTTAATCCTTCATTGGCAATTGGACATTGTCAAGTTTTATTTTTAAAATACTAAATAACAAACATTTCACTTGTACCATCATTAACTAATACGAATTCCTCATGAAACAACAAAATATCAATACCCGATAACGCTAAAAAAGAACTAACATAAAAAGATACCCAAATTTCAGATAATTTTTTTTCAGCAGTTCTACTTCTTCTGCAAAATCTGAGGAGCATAAGCAGTGATATTAGTTTCACTCAGATTATTCCTATTATTCCTAATTCGTCCAAAATGGAGGTACCAAAGTACCAAAGTACCAAAGAACCAAAGTACCAAAGTACCAAATCTCCAAATCTCCAAACATTACCTTCGCAAGTGAAAGCAATGCGATATTTCCTAAAACTCTACAATTCTTCGTTAACTAGTAAAAAATATATATTTATGACAGCATTAACTACTTAGTATAGAATCGTCAATCGTCAATCGCAGATCGGGAAGAAGAAACGACGAAACACGGAAGCCCACCTGGGTCTGAACAAATACCGAGCGAACGGTAGCAAATTAACGCTTTCCTTTCCCGTTTTATTCATTTCCTCAAACTCGAGCCCCATAAAAGTTCCCGTATCTGTTAACATTCCCTCATAATTTAAACATCCTATTATTCCTTGCAATTAATCGAAAGTAAATTCTGCTGGAGCTTTCAAGCTCGGCGCAGATCACTGTTTCTCGCGTGATTAAGGGGCGAGTGGGGGCAGATAGTAAAGGGTAAGAAAGGCGTGAAAATACACGCCTTTGCCGTACGCTAAACCGTAACGAAGGACACCTCTTAAAAAAACTCGCGCGCCTGTCACTGGAATTTTCTCTAGAAGCATTGGCCAAGTCCGTTTCATCGGGCCAATACCACGGATAATAAGTGAAGTAACTTGAGTCACGGGTAAAAACGATACATGGTCATTTTTATAACAGCAACGCTGGCCTTCGAGGACCCAACAGCGTTCGGCGCAGACATTCCTCCACCATTTTCTATCCACGAATTACACGTGATATAGAAGGTATCGCTGTTCCCCATCGCGAGAGATCAAGGCGCACAGTTATTAAGACGAAAAAGCAACGGCGATAATGGGTGAGGAAATGGTAAAACAGGAAGGCAGATAGAGGCTGTATCTCGATCTATCGAGGCGGAATGAACGCCAGTGGGATGGTCCCCCGCAACAGACGGATAAATACAACCGTGGACAGGATACCTTTAATTATGCCCGTGCGTATTATCTTCGTTAACTTTCTATACGCCGCGAATTAACTAACCTTTCGAATGCTCTCGTGCGTTCGCGTACGCTAGAAAGGGAGATAGGGGGACTCGATAAGAGCTGTTCAGCCCAGCCGCTCGCCAGCCGATAACGAGGATCTTCTTTTTCTTTTTCCTTTCTTTCGTAGTCGGCTCGGGATCTCGCGCGAGGAACACTGCGGGCAATTAAAAACTTTTCGCGAGATAGAGGAGATCGGGTGACGTTAACTGTTTGGCAAGTATTCTTTGCAAATTAATGGCGAAGAAGAGTGGTGTGGATAGGAAGTGGGATTGTCGAACTTCTTCCTCCCTGTCGCCTGTCGCTATGTTTGCTGGAGTTTCGGATATTAAGACAGACGCGACGTAGATCCAATAGTGTGTAAGAAGATCTAACGCGATGGGGGTAATTCAGAGAAGAAAACAGAGCTTATCTGTCGTAGTTGGTGGAAATTAAAAACTGCACTGAATGAAAATTAAATGAATTCTATGAAATGGATACTTTCGTGTTCCTTTGATTCATCGACACTTTCTTCAGAGGTGCTGACTGATACACAACTGATAAAACAAGGCAGACTTTAAAGCACCTAAAATATAATTCCCTTCTAATATATCATTCATAAATCTCCTGTGATCAACTACAACTGACGAGTGAAGCAATATTCACTGCAATCGACAGTGTACCTACTCTAGATTCTAGAACACAGGAAAAATCTCGCATATTTCGGAATTAATGAAATGTCGATTGCTTCTTCTTGGATTATCGTATTCCCTTGGAACTTCCAAGTGATCCAATATCTGAGACCAGAACGTCGATTCCTCGACGACCCTATTTTCTCTTAAATATCGTCGATATTCCCCGAGGAACTTCTCGGGATCGAGTGCTCCTTCAATCTCAGTATTACCACACGAAATTTGCATGTCGATTAAACACGGTAGCCGCGTGCCACGTTTCCCAACCGAGTGCTTTCACTTTTCCGTAATAATTAGCCCGAGTTTATATCATTTCACCGGGGCCGGGTTCTGTATCGCGCATTAGGGTGAAAGTATCTAATTTCAATGGAAAAATTCCCGTCAGACACCGGTGCGCCCCGTTCCCGTTCGAGCCTGCTTCGTTTTGTCAGCCGTCGTTACTCGCTCCTTAGCGCCGTTCTCGCGCGCGTAATTCATCGTTACACGCTCGCTCTGTCGTTAGCTGGGAATTGTCTTGCCGACGAGGGAGGCGAGCACCTCTTGCACGCGGCTTACGCTGAGCCGCGGAAACGGGCTATCTGGAATAAGACATCGAACGATGCTCGTCATTGTTGGGAACGCGAATCCGCGGTTAAACCGTGTAACGTGTAAAGGCCTGAGAAACACGCGGTTTTCAGGCTGTTTGCGTCACACGATACGTACGCTATTAGGTAGCTTCGTGTTCCATTCCTGTACAGCTGCTGGCAAATGTTCTGGTCACGACCTCCATCGATGAATCGTTAAAAGATTATTGAAGGTTCGTTGACAAATGTTTGCCCCAAGATTTGCGCCACAATCTTGAAATTTTAAGTTGGGGATATTCTTTTATTTGTTCCCATTCTCCTCGGCGAGAGGATTAGAAGTTGTTAAGGAACCACGTGTCGCAAACGTACCGTTTCTTTGTAAGGAATTGTACAAGTTTTGACCAATCAGGACTTTGATCAGGTTTTCTAAGGAGACGGTTCGTTTGCGATAAACAGTTCATCTTGCGGAGTAGAATATGTAAAGATTAAGAAATGTGGATCTTGGATTTTAAGGTTAAAAGGAACTTCGCTGCGGGTTCTTTTAGCGAAGCTATTTAAATCGGTGACCATTACTTTTCTAACATCCTGTAGTGCGTGCTTGAGGGTGGATACAAGGAAGCACGTGAACGAAAGGAAACTTTTCCCAGGGAAATCGAGGGAACAGGCGTAAGATGCAGGGTAATACTTAACGCATTTGTTTCTGGTGAATTCCATTCGCCAGGTATTTTAATGAAGGCTATTGTTTAGGGTATAGTGTAATATTAAAAAGACCGCTGACGCTAAAAGGACATAAAATTCTTTCAATGCGAATAATCCTTGAAATACACTTGATGAAGATCTACTTTCAACACACAATTAAATATGGACGGTTCAGAAGCCAATTAGTGTAAGTCCATTAGCATTAAAACCGAGATTTACACTGCTTGTTCTCGAAATAATTTTACCTGGTAATTCCGCAGTCGATTTAAGTACCGCCATTGAATTGATTTATCAACTGAAAGTTTTAACACTAAAGAGGTTTTTAAACTACATAACTGATTTTCAGGGAAAGTTGGACTTACACTGATTGGCTTCTGAGCCCTCCATATGTACAATAATCCTTTTAAAAATCAGCTTACTGCTTTCCCAGAAATAAAAACGTTTAACAGTAAACAATAGAATATCTTCTTTCCGAAAGTAAGTATGTCAATTCCTAAACTTCAGCGACCACTCGTTGCGTATTAATTATCCAATAAACTGTTCCGAGAGTCAAGTTTAGCTTACCACCGTAATATCTCTTACGGTGGTGAGCGTGTTACGTTCGACCAGGGTAACTCGTGCAACATTTCGGCGTTTTATTTGCAAGTAACACTTGTCGCGTTAAGTAACTATACCCGCGCAGATTTGCGCTTGGTAATTGACAATTAATGCGTAGACCCGAGTAGCCGCTGCACGCAAGTGGAAAGCGAAAGGCCGATGGAAACAGAGCGTAACCGTTTCGTGAGATCGTGAACGCGATTCGCTGAAAACCGGGCTCCGAACGTTATCGTGCATTGGCTTTTCTAAACGGCACCAGGATACCTGCCTTTCGAACAGGACTCTGCAGGAAATATTTCTCTACCTCCCAGGAGCTGGTCTAAACCCTCCGCGCGGCGCGGCGCGTATTCCTGCGGCGTCTGTAAAAATCTACCGGTTCGTTACAAATTTCGTCCCCTGTCATTTCCACGCTGCTCCGCTCTGACGTAGAAAAAAATAAATGCAAATGACGCTGATGCCCTGTTAAATGCATTATCCCATTTTTCGTTTATTCTTATTCTTCCCATCGGAAATAAGTGAGAAATAATATTTGTTGGAGCTGACGGAAATTGGGAATACCTACTGCTTTGGAGAGGTTTTATACTCGGTGAATTTGAAGTTCGTGAAAGTATTCCAAATTTTCTGTAGCTTATTCTAGATTTTGGAGTCAAGTACCTAAATGGTAGCAGGTATTTCTGACTCCTACAATTATTTCAAATATTTCAGATACTCAAGTGAGGGCTAACCGAATTTGATCGCACCACTAATCTTAGGAAATTTAACAAAAATCAACATTTTTAGTAGACGTAGCATCGAAGCATTGGATTTTATTGGAAGCTTTTCATTAGGAATTGATGAGAGAATGAAACAGAAATATTCAATGTAATGTATTATGTGCGTTTGGCTTGAAAGTGATTAGGAGATTTCATTAGAAAATGATTCTGCAAAATGAAGCAATCTGACACGAGTTCATTAGGGAATCTATGCATTCTTGCAGCGAGCACGTGGTCGAGAGTTCAGCAATGTTTAGAGTATTCCAAGGAGGGTTCTGATAATTACACGTCGTTACGGTGCAAATAATTAATAGCTATTAGTCATGCTTGGCGTTCAGTGAAATGAGAAACAATGAAATTAATGCGCCGTGGAACGTGTGTGTGCGTAACTAGCCACTGCTGCTGTTGAATAGCAGAAATATTTACTGGAGTGTGTGGATCGTCTTTATTCGTAACACCGTGTGATAATTCGTACCATTAAAGGACTCTTCTATTGATATACATATATTTTCGAGTTAATGCGTTATGCGCTTAAAAAGAATGATTGCTTCCTATGAAAAGAGTTAATTCGATTTTTCGAGCTGGTTAATGGTCGACTGGATCGATGACACATATTTTTGGAAACTGTGAGGGAGATGGAAGTTGCGCACGAAAGGGAAAATGACCGTGCCAAATTGAATCCTCTGCATTCAGCGAGCGTAACAAGATAATGAAAACGATCGGAAGCGAACGGTTGTCGCAATTAATTTCGACTCGACAGACGCGTGATTCAACTTTCTGCACGTAACTGAATTTTCACGGTGCTCTTGCACGCTTCGATCGCTTCAGATCGAAGTTTTATCAAAGTTATTAAAATACATTTAATGTATAGGAGCATATCTGCTAAATCGAGTAAAAACACTCTGGTCTAATATATGCAGATTACAATTTTAAGAAAGAAAAAGAGCTCCCTGTGTAGATCATAATGTATTAAAATAGCTTTTTTCAGTTTCCGTGCTAATAAAAGTCGTCTGCTAATTTATAACTAGCATTAGCATATAATGGAATGTAAATAATGATGGGGATAAGATTAGTGTAGTTACCTATTATTTAATATGCGTTTCTAGTTAATAAAATTTTACTAGTTGTCCAACTGAATAGATATTCGCATTTTTTGATGAAATTAAGTCTAATGTCGTGCCAGAACATTTCAAGAATCTTCCTTGACCCCTCATAAATCTGGCTCTGTGTCCGCAAATTGGATAAATCACAGCAATCGAGCCAACAAGTTTATCCGTTCGATTGATCTTTTCCCTGTGAAACGAATCGGTGACCTACTGCAGATCCACTCATCCACCAGCTAACTTCGTCAGAGTGTACAGTTGATCCGCTGTTTCAACGATGTGAATGACTTTCTTCCATTCATCGTGCACCGACGCGAAAACAATGGATCGCCGATTGCGTGGGATCGCACCGATTATGTGAGATCGCGCTATCCACCATTTAATCTTCGCTTTTACGTAATACGTTGCGCATATTGTCCTTTCGTTCCGATGGATCTGTTGCTCATGTTTTCTCCAAACGAGCAGAGTCATTAGAATTTGCGTGATTAAATAAGGGTAGTGTTAATCTAGGTGTGGTGATGCATCTACTGCGCATTCCCAAGCAGTATCGAGGTATATTTCAATATTTCTAAACTTTATTGTCGACTTCTAAAACAGTGTTCTCCAACCTTTTTTGAGTCGCGATCCCCTTTTATAATAAAGGTAAATTTAATAAAGTAAAGAAAACACATTAAAAATAGGTATTTCAGAATATAATTCTAACTTAGTGATATCAAAAAACACACGCAGGTCGGGAATCACTGTTCTAAAAGATATTATTATAATAGATTCGCCTACATGTTGCCTCGTTAACATTGCCAGTTACCTCTTCAAACGCTTTTATAAACACATTTTACATATACGATGCATCGACACTTGCGCAAAGATAAAGTAAGCAAGAGCTATAAATAATGTGCTAGTCAGTATTCTGAACGTATCTCTTCCAGGATATTTAGTTTAGTTCGTAACAGAATCCTCATTTTTCATAGTATTTTTTAATCGTATCTGATAGTGGTGAAACACAAAGCTGAGTGATTTATCATTGTCCCGGGCGGACCAGGTAGCTCAACGCTCTTCCTAAATCTTTTCCCCCCCGAACAGAAATTCTGAGCTGACGTACATACCCCGACCAATCATACACAAATACAGCCAATATAAAAGGACAGCAACGTCAATGGCAGGGGTTGCACATGTACTTCCATTGTATTTCTTTACATATGTACCCAAGTGTGTGCGCGTGTGTTACTCCAACCTGTGTGTGAAGCAGCTCATCAGCTCACCTGTGTCATATAGGTACCTATGTACCATAAGTAATTTGTTTATTTAACATACAATAGTAGTGAAAAGAGAGTTTAAACTGCGAATGGTGACAGAAATAAGAAATAATTATACCTTAAAGTTTATTGTAAAATAGATCAGTGATACTATTAAGTTTGTTATACAGACATGTAAACTGTAAAGATATGAGTTTTGAACGTTCTTTTGTCCACCGCCAGTATGTGCAACTGCATTCAGGTATTTTTCACAGGAGACACTTCTGTGGCTTGCGACAGGTAATTTGAACATAATTCCACACCTTCTGCCGTTCTATTTTTATTAAACGAACGCTATTTCTATCAAGTATATAAATTGAAAATACTAGTGGCGAGTTGCAGAAGTGCCCGCGTGAAAGGGGCTTTAATGCACCGCAGTGCATGCTGCCTGAAACGTTTTTTAATTACTACCTCTGCTGTGCAAGGATTCACAGTGTCCTAGGATTATACTTTAATACCCTGCGTTTACTGCACAAGAGCGTTACTTTCCTTTGGGGCGAGGGGTTACTTTACCTGTGTGCATGTGCAAGGAAAAAAGTTTCAAAAACTTCTGGGATGCAGCAACTGCACGTTGTACAACATTCGCGCGTAATAGCAAAAATACCAGACACGAAATCTCTAAGTGTTTCTTCAAACGTGAAACTTAAAATTGGTCCTCTGAAATACAATATCAACCAAGTTTTAATATTTGTAGTATCTAGGTACTTTGGAAAATATCTGTGATCGTTGGAGCACCGTTCTATTTGCGGTCCATTTGTCCAGATCGAATTGACCAGGAGATTACGGCACTCTTAATGCTTGATAAAATCATATCCAGTACTCGATCGATCGCGGAACGACACGAGCGGGTGCTGGCGTAGTTTGCGCAGAGGTATCTGGGCTTGCGATCGCGCGAAACGAAAGAACGAATTGCGTTTTCCCTCGTTTTACAAGGCGAGGCAAGGAATAATGGTCGATACGTATCAAAGAGTATGTACATGCATCGATCGCGGTGTTTCTTTTTCAATCCGAGTGCTGACGAAACAGGATGCAACAGCCGACAGACAGCGTAGGCGTAGGTTTCGCTCGCACTTTCTTGGGCGAAGATTTCGTTTAGAGATCCAGAGGCGTTGCGGCGTGCATATAGAAATTTAATGATCGTGATCGATGTCGATTAATTGCGCACTAGTCGCGTGGCATGACACGTCCAGGTGAAAACGTGTACCAGCGCCTTAAACGGTTGTTAGGAAACCACGCGTGAATATAAAGCGGGGGCGGAGGAGCGTCCGACACGAAACTTCTATTTACACTTTCTTGAATATGAACTACACGGAACGAGCCGCGAAAACGTCTGGTATAGTGGGTTACGAGAGCGGAGCGGTGAAAACTGAAATTAATTTCAAGTTTAATCGCTTGGAAATTTAATCCTTTGGCAGTTCAATGCTGTGCAAGTTCAACGCATATCAAATTCAATCCCTTCGCTAGTTCGACACTCTCAATCTTTTGCAAGGTCGACACTTTAGGAGTTCAAACATTGTGGAGCTCAATCCATTGGGAGTTCGACCCTTTATGAGTTTAACGCTTTGGGAGGGCAACCTTTGAGATTTCAATTCTTTGGAAGTTCAACCCTTCGAGAGGTCAACCCTTTGAGAGTTCAGCCCTTTGAGAATTTACGCTCTTAGGAGTTCAAGCCTTTGGGAGTCCAACACTTTGAGGCTTCAGACCTTTGAGAGTTCAACCCGTGGGGAGTTCAATCCTTTGCAAGTTCAAGCTTTTTCAACTTCAACCCTGGAGGCGTTTAATCCTGCCAGAGTGCAGCCCATTACAAGTTTATGGCTTTGCAAAAGCAACTCGTGTCAAATTTACCGAACGTTGCTCCACATTGATCGAAACTGTAGTAGACTATGAAACTTATATATATATATATATACATTCTACATACATTGGTTATGTATTTCAAGCAAAATGTATAAATTTGGTGTTTGCGTCTACGGATACACGAATTCTGTGCAGGACAAAGTTCCGTTTAATTGGAGTATCTGTTGGGCGGTTTGTAGGCTGTGCTCGCGGCTAAATAAATATATATATATATCTACAGCCGTGTATACACGTGTTCGTTAATTAATCACCAACATTTCTTGAACGTTTACGAGCAGAATTACAACAACCCTTTTGATATTTTTAATTAACGAATTTCTCGGCGTGCAGCATGATTCACGTTAGTCGATGCAGTATCTCGATTCGCTTGTATCGTCGTAATTAGAAGGTTCCGGTTAATTTTCACTCGTATGTGATAAAAATTTTTCCGATGTAGAAATCCAAGTTCTTCTATTTTTTAAAAAATCATATTTACGACGATGTACAAAGTTACCGATTTATAAAATCAGCCACCTAATTTCCAAATTTTATAAATTACTCGCTGCACGCATTTTTACACATTCGTCTATACATCTCCTTAAAGCAACAAAAACTCCCCAAAAACTCTAAAAAAAAAGTCACACTTTACAACTCGACCTTCACACTCCCTACATTTAATATACTTCCATCCAGAAAATATTAAGTATTTTCCTCGAATCACTCGAGATTTTGCCACTAAATCCATTTGATATACTGTCTACCAGTTAACAAACAACTCTGTACAAACATTACACCACCACTGGCCACTATTCTACCCGACGCGACACCAAGGAATCTGCGAATCGCTGCAAGCGCGGGGGATATGCACGCGCGTTTTATGCCAGCCTCTATTCCCAGCTCTGAGTGGGGTCGTTTAATTGAAAACTCCCCATAATCCCTGGATACCAAAGTTTTCGATGGCACTTGCATCGGTCTGCGCGCAGGGGATATCCGCAAGATATTTCGAGACTTTCGTACACAGAGGAGCTATAGATCTAGCCACTGCTCGGAAAATTTCAAATGCTTTTAATGAAAGCTCTGAATGAAAAGGTACAGCTGCAGAGGAATACAGTTTTCAATGAATAATTTGGCTGGCATCTATACCACTAGTGGACAGTATTTAAAATTAATATTTCAGATCTGAAGATGTAGTTTTATTTCGATATCGTTGAAAGTAATTTGATTGTGCACTCAAAAGAACTCAACACCCAATATATGATACACCCCATATCTTTATTATCCAACGTTATAATACAAGTTTTAAATTTCATATAAATATTACGGTATTAAGGGGGGTCACTCAAGTGAAAATGAACTACCAGTTATTTTACAGATAAAAATTTGAAAATCTGTATTTCCATATTATTTTTTACGCTGAAATGAATTATGTAAGAATTAATACAGTGACATTTTTTTTCAAAATTTTAAAAAAAAATTTCGAAAAAATTATTCGATATTAAAATCCATACCCTTATCTCTGTAGTATTGTATACAAAGACTGCAGAAAAAATTTCAGCTCGAAAACTTCATTTTTGTCCGAGTTATAAAGTTTTTATGTTTTGGCGTAGTAACTAAAACGCTCCTGCTCCGTACGTTGGACCTTCTTCTTCTTGCAATGCCTGTTCTCTTCGTGATTGTGCAGTTCGTATCATTTTTCTTGCACGTTTGTATCTTTCTGAGACTTTCTGTTTATACCTGCGTACTTTTCCTTCCAAATATCTTGTTGAAGCTGCAGTCGCAGAAGCTGTTACTGAATATAATGAAGGATGGACGAAAAGAATATTACATGCATTCAGGGACAACCAAATGCAAATGAGCGAACGATCATTGAAAATTGTTCAAAACCGTCACAAAGAACGAGTACACAGGTATAAACAGAAAGCCTCAGAAACATACAGACGTGCAAGAAATATGATACGAACTGCACAATTACGAAGAGAACAGGCATTGCAAGAAGAAGAAGGTCCAACGTACGGAGCAGGAGCGTTTTAGTTACTACGCCAAAACATAAAAACTTTATAACTCGGAGAAAAATGAAGTTATCGAGCTGAATTTTTTTCTGCAGTCTTTGCATACAATACTACAGAGATAAGGGTATGGATTTTAAAATCGAATAATTTTTTCGAAATTTTTTTTTTACATTTTTGAAAAAAAAATGTCACTGTATTAATTCTTACATAATTCATTTCAGCGTAAAAAATAATATGGAAATACATATTTTCAAATTTTTATCTGTAAAATAACTGGTAGTTCATTTTCACTTGAGTGACCCTCCTTAAACTCAAGTTTTCCGACGTATCTGATGTCTGATTAATCTTGCCAAGGTCATTGCTGGATTTATAATGGCTCGGAAGTCTCGTTTCCCCTGATTGCTTGATCAATGATTCATTAAATAATCTGACTGATTCTCTAGACAAGGTGGTATTTTCAAACACGATTCGTTCAAATATTATTACACACACACACACACACACACACACACACATATGAAGTGTTCTAGAATAAATGGCTGCTATAAATACATCTGAGCGCATATATTATAGGTTAAGGTTCATTAGGAAGGTTTATCAGTGGGAGATTGTGGAGATAGAAGAGCGAGGGGTTTAATAATATCTTCGGTTGAACTTAACGAGTTTAAAGTAGCATTCAGTGTTTCCTTACTTTATTCATCGAGAACTCCAAATACTGCTCCGCGTGGACGCTTATAAAATGTCATGCAATTTGCATCACAACTCTGTGAGGCACTTGAAATAATTCAAATAACCAAAATACAAATTTATGTATCTACTTAAATTAAGTAACCAACCATTTTAACATCCATTCTTGATATATGAATGAAGGATTCAGTAAAAATCCTACCAAAACAATATTAATATTTACAAAAAACAACATCGTACTTTCTGCAAACTGAAAATGAACTGAAAATTCTGTTGAAATAATTAACACTGAAATTTTTTTAAAACAACTATAGGTACACATATTCAAGTAAAAACTTTTTTTAAAAGAACATCTTCACACAAATTTGCACTGCTGAGCATAATTTTGACTTCATTTCTATCTCCAAGAAGCCTGAGGTACATTTTTAAGAATTGATATATCTTTTATTCTTTTAGCAGAGTTTTACCAAATTCTTTATTTGTACAATATCGCGAACGAGTCTTAGAATAGTTGGTTACTATATTTTCAGGATGAACCACTTCTTGAGATATTAATATGTACTCGTACTTCAACATCCTCCGAGCGACATCCTTTTCGTATTTCAAGCAGCGTGCCTATTTTCACTGGCCCCAGATCTAGGTCGTTATAATTCGCTCTTAACGGCCACGTAAGTACGATCGTGCGTCGATCTTAATATGCATAGCTTAATCTGCCAGACTGCTGGCTGGTCTATCGCCTTTGAGTCGCGTTTTGAATGAAAAGCAATACGCTCCGCTAACGAAGGGAAAGTTATGACGATTTTAGGTTGCTCGCGAGCCTGTGTGCGTCAACTCGTCTGTCGCTGGCATTTCGTGTGCCATTTTTTCGGTGGCCTCCACGTACGTGGGGAGTTCCAGTCGATTTCGTTTGTGGTTAATAGAATTTCTTTCCGGCGGCTCGTGTCAGTTATAAATGGGCCTAAATAAGGTACACTTTCAAATGCTACTTTGGGAGTACGCGTTACTTCCACTCACTCTAATATTCATTCACTTAAATTTCTATCATCCCGCGTTTCATCGTTTCAATGTTCACACGGCTTTGCAGGAAAACTGACGTCATGATTAACATATTATTTACAGTAATACGAGTAATGGCATCGTGCAGCGTTGGAATCCTTAATGAAACGATGCTTTTGAAATTCTACAGTAAATTTAAATTCCATAACTTTTATTCGTGCAACAAGAGGTTCGCTTGAAACTTCCAACAATTTGGAATTGCAATTAAAATCAAATTTCGTAACAGCAGCTTCAGGTACTCTTACCAGAATCAATCACCTAAACCATTGCCCTTAAGCCCTTTCCAGACGAAACGTTATTATAATATTTATGTAGTCGCAATAAACTCAATTGCTATATTTTAAATTAACATTATTTATTACATTGGAAACTAATATGAAACCGTGTACTAACGACAAATTATACTTCTTTTTAATAATTCCTATTTGCCAACAAAATATTATTTTATAAAAACAGTAACGTTGCTTAACAATGTATAGTCTAAGGGACAAACTGTAGGAAAACTCTCTCAACCATTAACACGAGACTAAATATTCTTAGAGAGTAGTATTTCAAACACTTTCACTTATAAAAACTAAGACTGAAAGCTCGATCACCTCGATACCAAAAATCCCTGTACAAGAAATTGTTAAGGTACATCTTCAACTCGCTGTTGTTGCATGCGGAATCGCGGCCCCGGCGCGTTGACAAGCCGCATAGCTAGCCTCTGCACGATACACCAGTCACGGTCGTCACGGACCGCAGAAGTGTGACGCGCGGAATGGCCCTTACGCCGCTTACGCCGCAGGAAGCGTTCTACGGGAATTTGGGGGAGGCGATTGATCGTGCCCGTTGCTCGTTCGCGTAAACGCGCTCCGTTGCAAAAAACTTTCCCCGCTTTGAGAGGCAGCAGCAATTTCTCGGGGTCTGCCCCACCGCGGCTTTCGCGGTTGCAGTTTCTAAGCACGGCCGCGGCCGTCGCGTCGTCGCCCAGCTGAATTTCCACGAGCGTCGGCGTCGGCGGGGAAAAACTCGGGCTGATCGCGAGCAGCACGTAACTGCGTTAACGAGCACGCGACGAGAACGCTCGCGCGTTTCCAGGCCCTTGTTCGCCGGTGAATGGGGGCCCTCCCCCCTCGCGACGCGTTTCAAAGCTGCGCAAGCTTTATTTACGACTTTTTAATTATTTCGAGAGCGCGAAACAAACGTTTTCGTGCGCGCGTCTAAGTAGAATGAATGGCCTACACTCTGCTCGCCACTTCAACGAACCCACTTGGCGAATGGGCGAAGATGGTGATTATTAAATGAATGAAACGAAACGGCCGCTTATTTCTTCCGCCCGGGAACGAGGCAGGCTAGATGAAAGGGGAGCTTTGCGATGCCTCTGGGCGAAGGGGGGTTCGAGTCGGGATAGCTCGAGTATTCGGTGCCTCGAGTCGGGAAAACTCGAGTTCGTTGAATAAAATTTCTGTTTCAGTTGACGATGGCTTCTGAATTGCAATAATTGTAGGCGTAGGAAGATTTGGCCGTTATAGAGGGATGTAACGAGAATTCAAAAAAGGGATAGAAACTTTGTATTTACTGAGGTTACTTTGTTAAGTTATTTTTTATATAAAATTTCACTAGGTAATCTGATTTGAATTTTATTTTAATTTAAAGAAATTACACCCATTGTACAAGTAGATTTATCATTACATATAGTAGAATGATAGTTTGCGTATTTTATAGTGATATACCCTAGACTCAAGTGGAAAGACACAGGGAATTTTCTTAAATTAAATTCATCACATCTACTTCGAATTTTAGTCTACAAAGGCGACACCCAAATAGCAGAGAAATCTATACAGATCCAGAAACGGCCACATTGTACGAATTCATAAGCCTCATTATCCAGAAAAACAATTTGCACAAAGAATGGCGAGCCACTTTCCTCCAGCCACTCTGCATACTAAACTTCTCCCTCCTCTCATTCACCATTTCATTTTTTCGAATTCCGCGTTATCTCTTCCACGGCGTCCTGTAGGTACTATTCGATCTTAAACGGGCAGTAAAGGCACAGCGTAAAAGGATGGGAGAAATAACTTCGGGTAGACGGACGCCGATCTGCGCCATGCCAATACGTATCCACCACGTTTCCTGCATGGTGTTCGATGACTATTCGTCAGCGTTCGGGGTGGTGACTTCAATTGCTTAATTAGACCAGCTCGGCACCGGTCGAGTGGGCATTCATCGAAAACCCGCGGCACAATCGAATTTCACCTAGAGCTCGTCAGCAAGTAGGTCGACGCACGTTCGAATTTTCGCCTCTCTCGCGCGTGCCCGATAAGCGAATCGTGTCTGTTCCTGTCAGAACTCAACGGGGAGTTAGTTATCGGATCAGACCGTGAGACGCGGGATTCTACGAAAAATATCGCCCGGGCAAAAAAGGCCTGCTCAATCGCTTGTCACGCCTCGTCGCGTCCATTCTTATCTCTGTCGAATACAAGGCGCTCCATAACTGGCGTTGATGGAATATTTGCTTCGTATTTCACACGACGTAATGCATTTTGCTGAATCACTATAGAGACCCTTATAGAAGGCTTTTATTTGTCGTTAAATTCTTACTGTGTACTAATTAATAAGTGCCTTATAGTTTATAGTAAGTCTGTCGAAAGGAAGCCATGTACTAGGCTTCGGCATTGTTACTACGGGTTCTGATCTTTTTCTCAGTACAAATAAACAATAAGTGGTTTCGGCGCACTGGTTCGGTCAGTTAAATAATTTAAAAGCTAATTTGCAATTTTAAAAATTATAAATTTCCGACGTTTCGGTCTGCGATTTAGACCTTTTTCAAGGAAAGATATTTATAAAGTATACTGCGTTCGCTTTAGAGTCACACGTTTGATACGACGTGTAACTCGATACATTTAATAGTTTCCACAATAGACTCCAATTTACTTATGAGGTTGAAAAGGATTCTTGTTTAAGCTTTCTGGATACATTGGTCATTAGATCAAACAATAAACTTAGCACCAATTGGTATCACAAACCTAGTTGGTCGGGTAGATACATAAACTTTTTTTCGGCTCATCCCATGCAACATAAGGTGGGATTAATAAAGGGATTAATAGATCGCGCAATTTTACTCTCTGACCCTGAATTTCGACCAGCTAATCTACTCCTCATTAAAGATACTCTAAAACGTAATGGTTATCCCATAGAAATGGTCTCAACAATAATCCGTGACCGCGTTTTTGAGATTTACCATCCGGCATTGATGGAAAAACGTAAGGAGGAAAAAGCCAATAAAATAGGACCGATTAGTTGGAAAAATACCGCGGTCATACCATTTAGCAATAATATTTCTAATGATATTAAAAGAATGTTCAGGAAAATAGGAATACACACCATTTTTAAAATGCCAGTTTATACTAAAAACTTGTTCCCTCCAATGAAAGATAAAATACCTTTGTTAAAGAATTCGAACATCATTTACTCAATCCCTTGCATGGGTTGCAACCAAGTTTACATTTGGCAAACGTCTAGACTTTTAGAAAGACGGATCTACGAACACAAAAGGAACATTTTCCTACCACCCCCACAACATACTGCCCTAACGAAACACGCATTGGAATTTGATCACAGATTTGACTTCGATAATGTTAAAATTATTGATAGAGAGGCCAATTGGAGTCGCAGAATTCTGTTGGACACGTTGCATATGATTAAACAACCAAGCGTAAACCTTAGGTATGAAACACCTAAGATACAAGAGTACTACGCAACTTTATTAAAGCAATAAGGCTTTATGATGTAATTCTTCCAATAGAGTCTTCACTTCAATTTTGGCCAGTATAACCAGTTCATCTATACATAATTAAATTATGTTATGTAATCATTTGGTCATATATCCTAATACGTTTGACTTTTACCACATGAACATCAATTAGTGGTATTTTGACAGTTGTTGTGAGGTTGAAAATGTTCGCTCGGTCAATAATTGTTAAATTCGTTCTTAATATTTAATGGTCTGTCTTTTGATTCCGTTTTAGCCACAGTTTTGTTTCACCTTTAAATGGTCCTCCAAGTTATGTTTACCTCAGTCACGCTACAACCGACTCGCGTGTTACACGTCGTATCAAACGTGTGACTCTAAAGCGAACGCAGTATACTTTATAAATATCTTTCCTTGAAAAAGGTCTAAATCGCAGACCGAAACGTCGGAAATTTATAATTTTTAAAATTGCAAATTAGCTTTTAAATTATTTAACTGACCGAACCAGTGCGCCGAAACCACTTATTGTTTATTCTAAAAATACGGTCGATAGCTTAACTACTTTATTTTTCTCAGTACCAAACAGCTGATTCAATATAAGATCCAGGGAATGTAATGTTTGAAGCCTTTACAAGCTCAGTTGAACTCGATACAGTCATTCCATTCCTACAAAGTACGTAGGTACTCGTTTTAGTAGTCCCGTTGCGCTTGGGTCATTTTCTATGGCCGAGTAATTCGCTTCTAGTTGTAATATGTATTCTTACGTGTCTTCTTTAAAAAAAGTGGTATTTCTGTACGAAATGGCCCCAGGCACCAGCTCTTTGCGTTCGCCGTCCACGGGTTGAGCCATGCCCGGGTGCGTCAAAATGGATAAAAAAAAAATTGTCATAAACAGCAGGAAGTGGTATAGGAAAGCGCAAACTCGGAGCCCGATAGGTCGCGGTCGACCTATCGATTCCACCCATTCGTGTATTCCGAATGAACGGCCTCCATCGATGCGTTAATAATAACGCGCGGTTCGAATGGGTCTCGATGTATTCGCATGAATTCAAAACCTGCCGCTCTCGATTTGTTTGCGACTGGATAGATTTATATAATACCGTGGGCATCGTCAGACGACTTCGCCGCGGCAGGGATCAAACCCTCCTCCCACCTTGATCGACAATTCCTATCGCCAGAAAAACCATTTCCCGTTTTCTTAAGGGGCAGAGGGGAGGGGAAAAGGGAAACGGGAAACGTTTCTTCCTTGAAGGATGCACGCCATTGAAATTCGATTTAGAATCGATTCTAAATCCCTTTTCAAACCTCCCTCTTCCCAGCGGTTACAGGGTTTCCCGTTATTTCCTGTTTGATGTAGTAACGCGGCGGCGGCGGCGGCGGCGGCGGCGGGGGGGGGGGGTGGGAGGGAATAAATATGAGCCGAAGGATGTGTGTGTTGGAAATTGGACGGTAGGTAGTGTTTATCATTTGTAAGTTGAAGAGGCGGTGACGTTAATGGCTGGTGAGAATTTGCAGGTTATGTTTGATGGGGAAGGAAATTGTGTGGTGATTCTAAGTTTGAGGATTAGGTGATGAAGTTGCAAGCTTGCAATCTTTGAAGTGAGTTTAAGTTACTGTGCAGCTACATGTGCAAACGGGGCTTAATGAAGCGCCTGTGAGTGTAGAAGTTATTTTTCGGGTGAGTTGCAGCGAAGTCCCATGTGATTCTTAAGCCACGTTCCCACGTGTGAAACTGCCACACTCTTTGAAGGATGTTGCCATCGAAAAGGGACATGTATTTTTCTCCTCAAATTTGTAGAATGTTGTAATCAGATTTCACTTCACATTTCAGCTGACACGTCAATTACTGTCGAGCACTTGCGCTGCTTGTGCGGGGCACGATTACAATTTTGAGCGTTGTACTCTTGTCTTCGAAAGAGTTGCTTTTCACAATGTGTAAAAACCGGACGATTTTTCTTGCCAAAATGAATGGAAAGAAATCCAGCTTCAGCATTAACATATTAAGATTGTGCCATTGTTCCGGTTATTCCTATTCTAGTAACACTGATACTTCTATATAATAACTGCAATCACAAAAAAAAATAAAAATCGTGCAAGAAAATTTAGCAAAAAAAAATTCTAAAAACCCTGTTCAACCGTAAGCCCAAAAGTTATCGAAGCCCCGGAACAGCTAAAGCCGCGAGCCACGGTCGATGAGGACGTGCCTTTAATTCCGTAGCAGTCAAAGCGAATTTTAAAAGAAATAAAAAAAGTTAAAAAAATAGATTAAAAAATAGAAAAGCGAAAGCGAGAATTCGTGGAAAACTGTTCAGCGGTCGTGCGCGTTGTTTCAGTTGGGGGATATCGGCGAACTCTTGGAAACGCAGAGACGCAGAATTTATTCCTCTCGCCTATAACGCGCATCGAACGCGTCGACGCGGATGATAATTGAGCCTCTATGAAGCTAAACTGATCAACTCGGTAAAATGAAAAAATCACTGATCACCTGTTCCGGTACAGAAACTCGAAAAATTTCCAGAAAAATGAGCAGCGTGGGGCTGCCAAACGGATTGCAAAGGTTTCACCAATTTCACTAAAATTTCGCGTGTAGTTTCCTTTTCACGTAAGAGCGTGACCACTTCAACTCTGCTATAGCCTTCA
Source organism: Andrena praecox (assembly GCA_963932275.1). NCBI lineage: Eukaryota > Metazoa > Arthropoda > Insecta > Hymenoptera > Andrenidae > Andrena > Andrena praecox. The sequence continues at coordinate 463,447 of OZ010734.1, forward strand.
TTTCATTTATTAGCTACAACTTCCTTTTCTTTTTTTCTCTCAGTTTTAGAAGACTTCTGAAAGAAATGAAAACGCTAGTGGGTGAAAAAAGACCCGAGGGACCCCAGAACTAAGTCACCAATCGTAGACGTACCTGATTAGAAATTAATTAAAATGTATACACGCGACTGGCATTACTGTATATAGATTTTAATTAGTTTGCCAGTGTAACTTCGACGGTCAAAGGGCAGAACTTTGAAGCCCATTTTCTCCCAAAGTTTGCAGTCCTGCTCCCTGCGCTTATAGCATATAATTACACACGCTGTGTACTAACTACGCGCAAAATTTGAAGCAAATAGGTGCCTCGAGCTTCGCGGACTCCTCTTTTGAAAGGTCGCGATTGAAAATTTCGAATGTAAATGCGAGGTAGGAGAAGCGAAAATAGAGACTGTTCGGTAGCAGTTATACAGTTATAGTAGAATAGGGAGATAACAGTGTTCACGTGAATTCCAGCCATTTATCTCGAGTGGAAGGCGGACGAAAAATAGGAAAGATGAAGAACAGGAAGTTCGGCGAAGGAATTCATTGCTCGGGGCGCGCGACGGACTCGCTCGATGATATTACAGTTTGAATATCGTAAATAGAAGACGCGAGCGAACCGGAAACTCTGTTCCCCGCGTTCGTGTATGGTCATCTAGGTTGCATCGCGAGTGTTACACATTTCGCCTCGCCTTGTCGCTCGCGTACGCGTGCCGGTTGCTCGATACGCGACCGAAAACGCTTGTGCTGCGTTTCCACGCGGTACGATTCGCTTGGCGTGTCTGTGCAGGTCTTTGAGGTACTTGAGATAGTAGATTGTATTGAAGTTTCAGTGAAATTGGAGAAGAAGTAAGTTTGTGGAGTAGAGGTGAAGGAAACTAGGCTGTTGGAAAATTTATATACTCATAAGTGAATCAATGGAATTGGAGCAGATTGAGTTTTACTGGAATTCTTTTAATTACTCAAGTGCAAGGAACCGCGGTTATTTGAAACTTTGGAATTTGAAAAGTTTTAGTGGGACTCAGCTTTAAATTCCCCACCAGAATGTGTATATTAACACATACCACAGTTCCAAGTTGATGCTAAAGACTAAAACAAAAAAATTAAACAAATCGGAAAGTGGTAACTTTTATTGTCCGCTACTGTAGGTAGCTTAATATCTTTTACAGCAAATGAAGAGTAGGTACTTTACGTGCACATCTACGAAAAGTGTATTAACCTTCAGATTGTACAGTTATTTAAAATCTGGGTCTGTTTAAACGCGACACCGTCTACATTTTGCGAACAGTCTAATTTATTTTTCAACCGTTTCCCCTCATTAGAAATTGCGAGCCAGTGTGGCAAAGCGAATCACAGTCGTTCGTTTTTGTTGAAAGCATATAAATTTCTACCAAATCGCACGCTCACTTCTGGTAATGTCCCTCGCTGAACGAACCGCACTCGCGCTCGCCGATTTGTCGCGGCCGCGCGAATGTCGAAACACTTTCCAGCGGACCACCATCCGCGGAAACACGAGAAATATCCACGTATCTAGCGCTCGCACCGAGATCTAACACACTTCCAAGAGTTTTCTCCAGCGCGATTAGGAAAAGTCGCTCGACGCGCGGGACTCGATTCCTATCCGACCATCATAATTAGGTTCTACTGGCACAGGAACATTCCTCCTCCCCTCCTACGAAAACCTTCCACTTTATTTTTTCACGCTCGTTAACCTAGCAGCGCTAAATTTCCAAATCCGCCCCTGACACTACTATTACGCTGGAAATTAACATCCCAGAAAATTCTCCATTCACAAGATTACGCAACGTTTGCCACCCCAGAAAGACTAACCAATTACTAAAACTATTTAGCACAGAAACGTATCTCTGTCCTTCCTTAAAAATCACTCATCTTATAATCCCACAAAGTCCGAAGCAAAATCCAAGGTAACTTTTAATATTCATAACAACTCTTTATCAAATTCTAATTTTACTAGGGGTCTATTATTACATTACTATGCTTTAATCTCATTTCTATGAACAGAGTGCTCTTTGAAAACCACGACTTTCCTTTGTATGATAAATAATTGATGAACCAAGATTTTATTCTTCTTAATCCACGTGTGTTTATTTGAACAACGAGTTGTTCAAGCAAACAGGGGTGTGTTGAATTGGATACATGGTCGAATCAGGGTTGAAAGCACCGGCATCGGAACGTAATGGGCGAAAATTGCCCTCGAAACAACGGACACGTACGTCGGGCGTAACAAATTGCACGGGGTAGCCTATAAACGTCTCTCAGATTGCCATTAGAACCACGATATTCGCCGAGTGTAGCTGGAAAGTGCAATAACTGGACCCGCGTAGGGCGCACGTTATCTATGGAGATACTTTAAGACAAGTAGCAGCTTTGGAAACAATTGACATAAGTAAGACAAAGTAACGCTGTACGTGTCTACTTCAAACGAGACCACGTATCTACTGTTCGAAGAATTATAGAGGGAAACGACTTGCGTCGCGGACTATGTGTATCGTGTATGGAGGAAGTGCATGGTGCCCCATTTAAATCGATTCATGCGAATATCTTTGCCACAAGTAGTGACTTGTGGTATCGAGGAATTGAATAGTTTCCAGGGGAGCATAATTTCATAATAATAGTCTTCTTCTGGGCGAAAGTGTGGAGGAGATGTTTCCTTCGTTTCTTTAGATGGAATTGAGGATAATTCCTCCATATTTACCAACTCCAAGTAAATTAGAAAAAACTGTTTATAAAATTATTGCTCTGCTTAATTTTGCAATTGTTCAATAGTGAAACTAAAATATTTTCTAAACTGGTAAGTTAAAAATATTACCAAAACCCCTTCAACTTCCTTTCGAAATATCTTTCAATATAATCAACAGCGTGGAAGACTGCTATCCAGATTCAAACAGCCCACCTCACAATTCACCCCAAAATCCAGCATAAACTACCTCCACTCTGCAGAACCTCCCTCTCCCACGCCTCCCCAGCACATTGAGCCCAACGACCCCAAAAGCACATTGAAATCCCCAGTCAAAACCGTGATCACTGCGATGGGTCAAACACCCACTCCACAGAGCTCCTCGAAATATCCAAGTCCGGGACAGAGCTTCCAGCTTCTCTGTGGATTCAGTCCCGAAGACAGTCCTTTGCAGACACAGTGCTTACTTACTATTCGAGTTACTCTCGATGTCCACGTCCCCTGTCCCGGTGTGAATCTCTCAGTCCGGTGACCGCTGCTACCATCGGCCGGGTCGTCCAACGTTGAAAACCAAATTTCGACACACCGCGAATAAATGGAACTCGCGCGCGCAACAACGTTGTGCGCACTCTCGCGATGGAGCGACTGTTTTTAACGAACGGTTCGAGAGGGACGGCACGGGCCCATCGGTCCCTCGAGAGTCTCGTCTGCTAGTCCGTGAGACTGGCGCGCACTGGCTGGCCAGCTTCTCTCGTGCTTCCCGCCGCAAAGTCGACGACGTTTCCCCACCGTCGCGTCGGCCGCGGCGATTCAGAGGAAGAAAGTAGGCTTCGGCTGACCCTTCTTATTCCGTGAATCGACTTCACTATTACTTGCCACGAAAACACCGAGACCTCCCGGTACGAATCGGATCGGGCGGCTTTCCACCTGCCGTGGAAAGTTATAGCACACATTGCGTTGGCGCATGCCACTCGTCACAGCGGTCGCCGCGCCGATTCCTCGCCGGTATAGTCCGGCGCGGGCGTTTCCCGACTACACAAATGCCACGGCGCCCAAACCCCCAAACTCACAAACTCAACAGTTCTGCACCTTTTTGTGTACAGTGGACTGGTGACCCCGCACCGTTTTCAATTTTTCAGTCGGGTGTATGTGTATCGTCGAATAATTTATACGGTTTTTTAATATTTAAATTTTATTGCAACATAACTTTTACCGGAATACTAAGCTTTGTATCGCGGAACACCGATTGGGCAACGCTTAGGCTAGTCGTTTCCAATCGATCGAACGAGTTGCTCGTTTTCTGATCGTGCATCGGTTGGACGACGAGGTTCGTTGACACTTTACTCGCGGGCCTGGGAGCACAGCAGACTTCCGTACCCGAACTATATAAAAGTGGAGAAAAATAATTAAATATAAACTTCATTTAGTTGAATATTTATCTTTTTGGCTGCTAAATTACGTGAATTATGTCTCTAAACTAAATCGTTCTGATCACAATTATTGTCTTCGATTGAACAGCGGAAAGTATAGGTACATTCTGTGTAAGAGCAGTGTGTAAGCACTACATTTGGAACAGGAAAAGGCATCTATTGCTAGGAGACACTCTGTTCGGATAATAGAACGTTCGGATATGGGAGGCTCCATCCACTGTAGTATGCAGTCGTTTCTGTCGAAAAAGGAAGCATTTCTTTGTCACTTAATTACGAAGAAATAAATTGAAACTGAGACTTGTTCTTTGACACAAAGTTTCTTAACATCATAATAAGCTTTAAAAAAATATGTTTGTTTAGTTGTTTTACAAAAATATGCATTAAGAGGCTTTTTAAAAAAGTTTAAGCTAAATTATTTATTTCACGGTGGTATACTAAAAGCAATTAAATGGATAAGAATATTTGTGATGCACGGCTGATACTATTATAAATCCTGCCAAAAAGAATTTACATTCACGGCCTTTGGAAACATTGCTGAAATTATTTATGCACCGGCCTATATAATATAATCGCTTTCGATGGTGGGTTGCAGAGTGGCTCATCCGTGGTGACGCCATCTTGTACCCCTTGATGGGTCGCACATTGCTGGACTTGTGCAATCATTTTTCCGTGATATGGTATCACGAATAACAGAAACACGGCCAGCCCGATTACCCGGCGATTCAACACCGTTATGCGCGATCAGCCTCGATCCGCGATCATATTTTTCGTAACGCATCGCGTACCTTGCTCAACTGCTAATTATGTCAGCTCCCCGGCTCGCCGGTGCTCGACTCGTTCCAGCGTCAGGAAAAACAGGAAGAAAGTTACGAGCGAGCCGGATCGACGGGGGAGAAGAAAAAAAGGCTGCAAACCAGTTCGATCAGAAACTTTGCCTCTAACATCGCCAGATTCGTTGGATACATTCGCGCTCGAGTTCGAGTACTCCGACTCTGTGCTTCGTTAGGGCCGTATTTGTATAGAATTCTGTTTAGATATTATGCAGAGTAACACCTATTTTTTATAATAGAGAAATATATCTCTGGTTATATTAACCTAGTCTTCTGACAGGGACGTTCGGCAACCCGGAAATACAGAAAATTAATGACATTTCATAAAAATCAATACACAGTGATAAAAACCTTATATAAATGTAGTACAAACTTACGTTTCTCAACGCGAAAATACACTTCCTTTAAGGGGGTACATGGGTATTAAACGGCTAAAATCAGCGGTTGCTTCTGCACCAGATTGTAGAGCCAGTAATAACTTAAACCATTTGCTCTTTTAACAATTCTTTCTTAGGGATATAAGACGTATTTTCAAATAAGAATGTTTCCAAAATATTAAAAATGAATTAATATACAAGACGTCAAAGTGAGTGCTTGCGTAATGCCCGCCACCATGTGGTGAACATATAATGTTTAAGAAAAATTGTCTGGGAAAAATGGTGCGAGGAAAATGACTGAGGCAAAAATAAGGGTTCCTGAAAGTATAAATGCTTCGTTTTATTGGAAATCCTCTTTATTTTCTTATTGTTTTACAAAATCGTTTATTGCTGTCGCGTATACATAGTCTACAGAACGTAGCAGCTTAATGGCTTTTAATGAAAATTGTAAAAATATAAGAAATATATGAAATAAGGTGCGGGATGGTGGGCTGGAGGAAGAAGCTAACTTAAGCGCCTAATTACTTCTCTGGCCGTCAAAGTTGATTGGAAACTTCTCTGCGCTGAAATGCCGTGGTAAGAAACTTCTCTCATCTGGCCCATCATCTGAGTGAATGAGCACAAACGCTTCAAAATTGAAAGCAAAGTGCTATGTACCTTGTTGGTCCTAGAAATCAACGACGTCTCAACAAGATTACTTCAGAGTGCGTTCATCCCCTAAAAATGTAATTACCACAAACTTCCTTCATTCTTCAAGGTACCATTCAATTTTATTCGAAATTTCGTTTACTAATAATAAGTAGTCATAGTAGTAATGCCACACCAATGCCACATTTACCAATAATAAGTACCTAGTCTCTGAGTAACGCTTTCACACAATTCAGAAAATTATTGCCATTATAGGACACGCAGTCTTTGAGATCGTAAGCGAATAGTCCTTTGAAAAATCCAAGCTATCGATCTATTTTTAGTAAGACTAAGATTTCCTGGAAGCAATAATTTCTCTGAATATCTTATATGTTATATTTCCCTTAGTTTCCCTTCGATATTCCTAAAAATTAAAATGACTTCTCATATCCAGTACAACCCATAGTACAAACGTGACGATCCAAAAATCTGTTACTCAATTGATTGTGAGCTATTACCAATAATTCTGAGACACCCTGTATTTCTTTCGACAAGTCCCACTTTCAATTCTATCTATTACTCCGAATTCTGTGTAAGACAAAGTTGGATGAAAGATTGGTTACTTTACAGATCGTCCCGGGAATCGATAAACAACACGTGTGCATCGAGAGTTGCTGGCGAGCATGGAAGACGTGGAGGAAGTTGGACGGTAGTAGGAGAGGAAGGGCAGATTTGCGGGCGACCAGCATATGGGAGATAGGAAAAAGGGGGGCTCGGGTTATGACATAATTGCTTAAGAAAGTTCGGAATGCGAATATACGGCGAGAGGCGGGAGTAGAAGTAGTTCACGCGCGTTTCGCAAAAGTTGCCCGAGCTAGCCTGGCTGCTGCGTTTATATCCTTTGCCAAGGATGCCGTTTTGCTCGTGTTTTCTTCGAAACGAAGCTGCATTGTAATTATACGTCGCGACCTGGGAGCTTCGAAGCTCCGCGACCGTGATTTTTCCTCTCCAACTTCTGTGTGCAGGAACATTCCTTTCATCATATTCCTCTCGTCACCCGTCGCTTTCCAGAAGAACGATTTTAAGAAATTTTAAGAAATTTTAAGAAATCTTTTATTTGTTTATTTGTGTGCTTGGTATATAGAGGAAATATTATAAATGGGACTGTACCTATATGGCTAGAAATGTTGAATAAGTCTTATACATATGTATTCTATGCAAATGTGAACAGTAGGTACAGAATTTACAAATACTATAAACAGTGTGATTAATATAAATATTTCATTAGCCGTGCCAATATTTTAATTTGCATCAATAATAGAATTACCACAAATTGTAACAAAGCAGCTTAAATTCAAACTGTGACTAAAAAAAAAAGTACCGAGAATCAATAGATAGAATTCCATACAAAGTCCTTTACCTTTTAATACACCCGCCGCAGCTTTCCATTCTTACAAGCAAAGAACATGCATAGCTTATTGCAGGAAACATTATCAGTTGAAGAAACGATCTGATCACAAGGTTGCAACACAATATGTTGTAACACACCCCTTCGCTCTTCCCTCATCCTGTGCTGCACGATCAGTGTTCCCCGTACACGCTCAATTATCACAAGAAAATATTAACTTATGACTGTGTGAAAGTTACGTACGATCGCCTTCGACGAAAGGTCACGCAAAACCTTAACGTTATGGAGCGATGCTGAAATCCTCGTTCCTAGCAGGCCTCGCGGCAGCTTGTAGGACAATTACAGCAACAGCGGTTAAGAAACTGTTAAACCGTTCAGTCAGGCCTTCGCGCTTTGGCACGAAATTGATAGGAAAGTGGCGTTCCGTTTCAATTCCCCGCTTACTTCCATTTAATATATCATGCTATTATAAATGCCTTTTTTCTAAGCACCAGCTCTTTATTTCGTAAAAGTGTGTTCTACTGTAATTGCCCCGAAATATCGTAGCTCTCTCGTGAACAGCGATCTGTTCGTCATACTTTGCACTTCAGGAGTGTACCCCAAACACGCTAACGCGATCACGCGGACCATTTTGTTTCCACATGAATTATTGTACGAAAGCACCGCCAGACTTTCACGTTTTCGAAATATTTTTTTAGCAAGATATGCAAATAGGTGTCGTTAAGATTCGCATCTCGCGATAAGTGTACGCTGACTGGCAGATTTATTAAAGTAACACGACCATGCTCACTTTTCTGGATCAACAATATGCAACTATGATCTTTCGTACTTTTTAATAAAACTCTCTTTTATACGAATTAAGTAGTTCCTCTCTGAAATTCGACGAGAATACAAGTAACGCTGTTCTGTCAACTTACGTCCTCTGCTATAATTGAAATAAAAATTGCTCTCATCGATTGATTCCCCAGGCTCATTTCCCCATTACAACGTATGACAACTCCCTCCTTCTATATGGTATGCATATCCTACAGAGAAAATGGTTGCTTGAAATAAAAGAAACACAATACTTTCCAATTTATTAATTTATTAAAAGAAATGCTAAACAAGTAACGTTTAAAAAATGAATACCTTCCACAAAATCGAAGTGGAAATAACACACAGACTTTATTCACTTGAAAAATCCACGAAAATTTTTGCTTGGAAAAAGGAATGAAATATTAAATTCGTTAAGCACGTCGTCAAAGATATAAGTTAATTGATGGGGTAGATTTTGGTGTCGCAAATTCGACGATAATAAGAATGATGAATTGACGTGTGCAATCGTCCCTGTAATTACGACGAAGCACGAGCAAACTGCCCGAGCTAAATTTTCTACGAGGGTAATTGGCGATGATCATCGACCGCGAATGAATATCCCAGCTTTCCTCCTTTCCCTCTTGCTCGTTCGATCGCAGACGCGAAATCATCGGGACGCCAAGTTCACCGTCGTCAGATCCATCCGTCGGCGCCTAGAGCGTAGTAGGCTGCACTTGGCAAAAATGCTCAACGCCTCGTGAAACGGCCAAGCGATCCGTGTCGTTCTATTTCGACAGAGAGCGAGTCAGATCTTGCGACAGTCGGACGATCCGGTATCCTTGGACGCGAATAATATTGCGTTTTCAAACGGAAACGGACTTGCGAGATAAAGGAATAATTTCCCTCGCGACGATGCTGGCTGGATGGTTGGAAACAAAAAGACGAAAACGCGTTTCGCGATGCTATCGAGTTTCGAAAGTATTAAGACGACTAGTTTGTACAATCGCAATTGTTCAAGAATAAATAAATAAATATATAAAAGAATAATTGGAAAAATAGTTCGAGACCACTTTCGTAAATGCATTTGTTGTACTATTGCAAGTGATAGGAAAATGAGTTACAACGTTTCCTTGCGTAATTTTGCAGTTGAAATGTTTTTGATGCAACCATACAGCATATGAAAAGAATAGAAACATGTGATTGTATAGAAGTCTTCTTCTGCAATTTAAAAATAAATGAAGCTATTTGACCACCAACTTGTCTTATATAATTTTCTGCAGTTGAAAAGATGTTTACCTTACTCATCAATAAATAAAGCTTTTTGTTTCAAAGTGTAGCTGTTTTGTTATTTTTCCACCATTAAAGAAAGAATTGAACGTCGACCGATAGTTTCATTTCATTTTTTCGAATTAACTTAGTTTTATTTAATATTCTATTACTAAAACTTTGTTTGAGAAAGCTGCATCAGAAATAACGTACACTCGAAAATCATAAGTATTTGTTTTTAAAGAAAACTTGAAAAAAGATGTCTCTATCTTTATTGAAAAATGTTATTCGAGAAAAGTGTTTTTTGTCACTTGGAAATAAATTCCCAAAGACGCGGCATTTCTTGGCCTGGCCTAGGTGGTCTTAAGGATTAAATGTGTGTAAATTGTGGAATAAATAATGAAGAAATTTTAAAACGAGATACAGTTTTCTTGAACGTTTAAGTAGCTGAGTTAAAGTTGAATTAAATAAAACTAATTTAAGAAAAGAAGAAATAGTAGAAGGATATTTTCCACTGCAATTTTGAGAGCACTATCAGAGTCGAAGTACAATTGCAAAGAATAAAGAAGAACAGTATAGACCCAAGCGTCTACCGCCATATTGGAGCGCACAGATAAATCCAAAATTGAGAATCCGCTTAATTAATATGCAGAAAATTCACCACCACATACAACCTGCTTTGTATGCATGCCGACTATTATTCGTTCGTATTTTTATGGTTAATTAATCGTGCACTTCGCGAAGCCCCGTGCTGGTAACCCACTTCTGAGGCCAATAAACGATTTCTTTGGTCCACTTAGAAGGCGCTCGCGCGCGCGCGAGAAAGAAGAGCGCAGGCGAAATGGGTGTTCGATAGTAAAACGGACAGTGACACTTGTTACAATCACACTCCAGTACGTCACCGCGAGTCGAAAATCTGTTACGCGCAAAAACTGTGAATACTAAATTACTCGTTAAAATAAAACACAAATACCTACCTGGTGTTTTCTGGAATCATAGTACCAGATAGTTCGGATATAAACGAACCTAAGTAGGAAAGTGAAAGCGTAAAACAAAAGAAGGCGAGTTCCAGCGAAATAAAAGTTTCCCAAATTCTCGGCGAACGGGGCCACTGAATTTTATTCAAACTATAACCACGATACTTTATCGAAACATCACTTACTTGCTTGTAGTCAGGCGTGAAACAGGGATATTCTGTAATACTACTGGGACAACGATTATATTCTGTTGCTTGCCACTTTGCAATTAATGCTTTTAATAGATCTCGGTCTGCTTATCCGCCTTCTATAATCGATCTTCACGTCGTACCATCGGTAGTGCCGCGCTACAGTGACAGTGGCTCGCGGTGACAGGGATTACGATAATAATAAACGACAGTAGCAATGGCAATAATAAGAATGATCGTGAATAATCTCAAGACCTCGTTGGCTGTAAAAGTGGCTCGATTGTATTGCTCCCCGAATTTCGAAGACGTGTTGGAGGAGCGGCGACCCCTCTATTTTATTTGCAAAACGCTCTAAAATCTCCTCTGACGGCTACTCGACGACGAAAACGTTTCTTCATCCCCCGCGACCTTCCCTTAGACAGCGTCGCGCAATAATTGCTGCTCATCGCTCTTACAGCCTGCGTACAGCGTGCGAACGAAACGAGCGTGTTACGAAGGCAGGCAGGTGCGATAATAATTATCATTTGCGAATTACCTTTGATTTCGATCCGTTGTGTATGCTGAATAACAAAGCTCTTGTAAATATGTGTGTGTAGAAATACGCGTGATTTCAATATTCGATATAGATATCTGTTCCGCGGGGCTCGCTCGCTCGCTTGCTGGTTTTCGTTGACTATAACTATATACTCTTAAACTGTGTGGCTCGATTTCAATTCGATGTCGTGTATCGAAATCAAAAGCAACGAACGACTAGGTGCTAGTTTCAAACAAGCGTTACCTCGGCCTAGTAAACGTACGCAAAGTGTCGGTTGTGGGCCACAGAAATATCCCGTGTGAAAGGGGCTTTAAGTTTTTGCACACAAAATACTACGATCCTCGACTGGTATTTCTGACGCACTTACAGCTATCCCGTCTCCTTCTACATTTTTCCTACATTTTTCAAGCCCTGCTTCTGTCAATTGAGCATACTCGAAATATACTAATCGTGACCCACAGAAGTGTCACGCGTGAAAAGGCTTTAACGCTAAACGTCGCGTGCTCCACGAGGCAAGTAAAGGTCTACGGTGCTCCGATCCAGGCACGAGCGTGTGCAGCGACGAGATCGGATGCCGTGTGGACATCGCGAGAAACGGGACACTCGTGCATGAATCGGGATGTCGGTATGTTTCTACGATTAAATTCAAACGAGAACGCCGCAGCGTCTATCTATTGTAATGCTTCTTCGTTTCCCTTTCTTACTTAAATAAACGCGCTTCCAAGTCTTTTCGTAACTGCAACAACGTGTACTTCATCTCTCGTTGGCTCGCACTCCTCCGCTTTTGAAAATCTACGCTAAGGACTAGAATACGATACGAGAAATTCAACTATACGCGATATCAACAAGCCGGTCTAGTTTCTTAACACGCCGACTGCCATGTTCTCCGTCGGTTTGTTGAAAATAATATCTCTTAGCTGAACGATGCGCTAGATATCCCATAACACTCTTAATGACAATAATATTACTCAGAAGTTTGCAAATCCAAGGATTAATATTACTCCAAAATTTTGCATATTCAAGGGTTCATATACTGCAAGCATTCTAAAGGAAAACCGTAAGTTCGAAGCTTTCATCGTCTTCGCCCATGGCAGTGAACGTGTGGGGCGAGGTTGCATACAGAAGGGGAATGGTAGATGGCGTGACTAACGTCTCACAGTATGCAACCCGCGGTACCTCATAAGAAGCTAATGTACATAAACGATTGAACACCCTGCTCTACCGCCACGCCACTCGCTACTCCACTTCTGCGCACACCTGGCCATAAATCCTCCTCCACACATTACTCGAATATTCTTCCTTAAACGCCTCTCTGTCATCGAGCACTAAATTACTCGCTAAAAACAAAACGCAAGCTTCGATCCTGCTTCTAAGAGAATCCCTTGGTCGGTTTTTCAAACCGCGAAGGGAGTTAGAATTTTATAAATTCTCTAGTTAGCCTAACTTAAAACGACAACGCGATACGAAACGTACAAGCAAGAGCTCTGATTGCATGGGGGCACGGCGAACTGGCCACGAAGGGAAACGAGACTCGAGGAAATTTCTTTATCATCCCCCTCTGTTCTCTGAGACGCGTGGTCGATCGATATTGCTAGGACGTAACTGACCTACCTTAACTAACACAAGCTTGGGTACTCTTAAAGCTCCTCGGAGCTTACATTTTCTGTTCCCTCTGATCCCTTTCCCTTCGTTCAGCCGCGAAGAATGGTTCACCGTGGCTGTTACGACATTACCTTCTATGACTGCGTAAATACTTGGCCGTTACTAAACAATATGCGGTGTAACGTGGATCTCGTGCCGCCTACTTGCCAGATAAATATCCCGTGTGAAAGGGGCAGACGGAATTTTTTACACGTTCGACGATATCTGGCTCGTCGATGATTGGTTTCCCTCGTTAGCTACGTTAACAGACTAATCGTCGAGTCGCTATAAAATCGTACGCTTAAATCGCTTTCTAAATTGCATCGTGCTTTTAAACGTTTTATTACTCGCTCCTCAGCCGCCGTTTGGTTCGCGACGTGGAAAAGTCCGGAACGTGGTCTCGCGGTGAGAACGTGGGCCCCGATTGCGTATCGGCGTTCCCCGTTTTCTCATAGAGCTAGGTGTGTCCTTACGAGTAAACTGTACTTATAGTTAAGAGTTACTTTGGTATAGTCAGTTATATCACACTAGAGTCCACGCTGTCTGTTCGGGATCCTTGCCCTAATATTCGTGGTTGGAGTTCCGCCAGCAGAACCCTGGAACGAAGAGTTTTGGAACACGGAACGATTAGTGGGTATCAATCGTAAAATTCGGGTCATTAAGTTTGTGTCGCGTACGGAATGTGCAGAGGAAATAATCAAAAGAATCATATATTTGCAAAATTGGACTTCTTCTTGTAGTTCTAGATCAAACTTTTTTTGTGGGTATACTAGTTGTTAAAAGGATGAATATTTGTGGAGAAACTATGCGTGGTAGGTGTACTGTTCGTTTGTTAAAGGTTTGTTAAAGTTTTGGCCAATTGGATGGTGCAGGGTTGCTTATGGCGGCGGAGCGTTTCCCCCACTTTGCCTCCGTGAGAGAGTTATCGGTTGTTTAGTTAGAAACTTGTACAGTAGTAGTTAAGATGAGTTTAGGGCGTAGCTTTTGAGTGACCTTAAGGTGGCCAATGAACTTTGTGTTAATTTAGTCATAATTGTGAAAATTTTGAATGCAGTTAAGAGATATTCACCTGTCATGGCTTAGCGGACTTGTACCTAGCCAGTTTCAATTGCACCGGGTTAGACACTTTCACGTGGACTGCGATATCCTCGACTGGAGCTTCGCGGACATCTTGACCGCCCACTGCCACCACCCGATCTCCCTTGACGATCTTTCCACACTCCAAAGCGCTACCACCAGGTAACTATAGGAACATATATTATGGTTTCATGAAAATAACCGCCGAACACTTCTTCGGGGTAGATTCTTGGGGACCTCAAGGTGGAGAATAAAATTATTCAAGTTAGAAAAGATTCAGGTGGAAAATAAAACTATTCGAATTGGAGATTTTAAATGAAACTGGTCAACTCGAAAACTTGAAATGAAAGTAATCGACATGGAGAACTTAAAAATTTGAAATGGAACTAGTCAACTTGGAGAACTCCAAGGTAGCAACTAATATTCACGTATAATGATTTATGAATGATCCTCACCAAGTCTGACACGTATGCTCCTTTTCCACTCTTGTATCCCGTCAAACAGAGGCCAGCTCCTTTCCCGGATTTCTTCTGCAGCTCCACCTCGATCTCCTCCTCCGATTTCTCCGCCCGATGCACCACCATCGTGATCTACAAAATCGATTAAATCAGCAGAAGTCGTAAGACAAAATTGCTAAAGCCGTATAAATCGTTACGTACAGTTCCTGTGGCTTTCAGAACAGCTGCGTGAACGTTGTCGTGTTCCATGTCCTTGAAACTTTGAGCACACATGTCGAGTATCTGGTCTCCGCCCTGCAGTCGGCCATCTTTGCCCGCTGCTCCGTCGGGGAACACTTCGATGATGAAAACACCTTTCTGTAATTAACGAACATTGATTACGATTTTTGTAAGCGTCAAAACGGAAAAATCAGCTATTCTCAAAATAACTAACGGCCTTCGAATCCTCTTAAAAGCCCGTTGCCACTGATAAATGTACCAAATATAAAAAAAAAACATATTTCTAAACTGAATCTTACCATTGGCGTGTCAGAACCACCGCATATAGTGAAGCCAATGCCCTTGTCTTTCTCCTTCTGGAACTCTATCGTCGTGTCTCTTCCAACCTGGATCTTGCAATCTTTCGGGTCTTGCGGTGGTTCAGGTTCTTTCGGTTTCTCTGGTTCTTTTTGTGCTGCGAACACACCATAAAGACGTAGAATGGGAATGATGAAACAATGTAACCCGTATAAATTAGTGGATTAAAAAGAAAAGACAAAGCGAATTGCATCAGTCACCTGGTTCAGGTTCAGGAATAATTCCTTTAGCTCTATCCTCTTCCTCCTTCGCGACCTTACTCTGGTTCGGATTGCACACCGTAAGCGTCACGACGCCTTCCGCTTTCTTCAGCAGGCTCGTGGCCTGCGGGCAGGAACGAGTAACGGTTATAGCCTGATGCTTACCATTCAGCCTCGACAGGTAGGCAGAAACACCTGTTACGTAACTGGCAAGATGCAATCAACTTGACCCTCGTCGAAAAAAAACAGATGGCCATCTGTATTTTATGTAATACGCGGCTGTTTTTACGTTAGCCGATTAACTGGTTATGAAAATGCAGGCTGTAAGGCCAATGCCAGTTTCCCGTAGTCGAACAACAATGCTACGACCATCTGACTACTTTACAATTCCTTTGAAACCCCACATAGAGTGAAAAATAGAGCGTACGTACAAAGATTCCTCCAGTAAGTAGTCGAGCCACGTAATTAATCAGACATTGCCCCTTGGAGGATCCAGCAACAGACTCAATATTTTGCCCCTATTTCTTCAAACTGAACTCCACTTATTTAACAAGTTTTACCTACCCCTTCGAACCCAGGAATATAAAATTCACAAATTCGAATCACAGAAATTTTCCAACCAAAGAATGGAATTATATGAAACGTTGATTAGAGGAAGGATAGAAGGAATCCTTTAGTCCCCACTTCACTGCACTCATCTTTTAATTACGCCGCTTTGTGGCATCAAAGCACCAGGCCCCTTAGTGGTAAACGAAGAAACAACGGATCGTTCCGGATAAATATTCAACGGCGCTCGTTACCTCGTCGTAAGTCGAGCCCAGCAGACAGTCCATGTTGACAGCCAGTATCATGTCGCCCACTTGCAAGCCAGCCTATGACACGCAAATGAGAATGGCGGTCGTGAATTGAATGGAAAGGCAGCCGTTAGAGGAACGAGCGACAGTTTCGTTAATTCGATATTCGCTTGGCGTGGAGATAATTGCTTTCCGATTACCTGCTCCGCGGCGCTGCCTTCCTGTATGTCGGAGATGAATATGCCTTGGCCGACTTCCGCGTGTTTCCCTTCGATGATCATTATCCCCAGGCCGTACTGACCCTACGCACGTGGAAAATCAGTTGCATGCCGTAATTGAAATATTTGAAAGGTGGATTCTAACTTTGGTAAAACTTGCCTTCTTCACGGGCACGTTGCGCACACCTTTGTACTGGTTGAACAGCTCCGACTGCGAGGGAATGAGAAGCAGAGTTTGGCTGAAGTTGTTGGTCTGATAATGGGTGGTGGATGGGTAATGGTAGGGGGCACCGTAATGGACAGGGTTGAGGGAAGGTAATTTGGGAGGAGGTGGAGGAGGATTTTCTTCTTTATGAAAGGGTGCAAAGGGAGAAGTCGGTTTGTTTTATGTGGCTAGATATTTAAAAGGGACTTCATAGTAGGATTAAGGAATCTGGGGATATATGGGGTGCTTGAAAGGATGGAATAGGATGTCCAATTGATGTAGGTTCTCTGTTTTCGTCGAATCGCTTATAATCTTCTGCATTTATATTTCTGCACTTCTTTTTGCATAGTTTTTTATGCTTCGTGTAATTGTTCCATTGTACTGTGAATGCAACTTTATGTAACTGGTCTATTTTTATATCACACCTTTAGTAGATAAATAATTCATGAACGAAAGCTGAGTGCTATTTTGAAAGTCGAAACAATTACATCAACAGTGAACAGAAAAATAAACTAGCTGGTTAATATCACAGTCCCCCCACTCATCTCATATCATATCTATCCGCGCGGAGAGGGGGAATTTTGTTCTAACTGTAGATCTGCTATTTTAAAGAATATTAAGAATCATAAACAGACTTACGTCATCCAAGGTTGGAGGGAATTGAATGATCGGCTTGACAGCAATATAATCAAGGGCTCCAGTCTTCCTGTAAATCCCAGTATCGCACCGAAATTAATTTCGCCCATCATTAGAAACGCTGAAAGAAAAGGAAACTGTCCCTTACCGCAGGACGACAATTTTGAAACAGGTGCCAGCCATGCCTTTAATCATAGCGGACGCGTTCAAGTGACATCTTCCTTGTAGAACACAGCCATTCACCTGACCAATGCAAACATCTATGTTTTAACAAGGCAATTTTACAGTGGAGCGCTGTGCAAAATGAGCCACGGTTCGTGGGCACAGGTGAACAAGAACGAAATCGATTCAAATGTAGAAAGACGATATTTTTTTTGCAATTCTAATCCACAGCTACTATTTATTTCTCCATTTATGCACGAGGGATTATCTCTCACTTGCGACTACATTCGTACATTCCACCGCGTCAAACTATTTATTTCACCGAAAAATCATGTCGTGGAAAACTAGAAAACCGAGAGCCGAGGAATGACGACAAGGCTAAAACCACCGAAATACAGCTCGAAACAGACTGAAACTATGCGAGGAATAATTTACAGCGGCTCAGGAGGTCTAAGATCAATACCGAGGAGGGGTCGCAGGTTCGCAGCTAATTAATGCTTTCATCGCACGAAAGCGAATGTCACTGCCGAATATCGATCTCGCGTGTCCGAGGGGGGAACATCAGATAGAATCGTAACGCGAGAACGAGGGAAAAGGGAACGCACCTCGAGGATCTCGTCGCCCACTACAAGCTGGCCCCCTTTGAAAGCCGAGCCTTTCGGATTAAGGCCACAGATGAACACTGCCATTCGGTTTCTGTCTTTGTGCCCGGAGAGGGCAATGCCCAAGGTGCGCTTCTCCTTCTCCACTTTCACCAGCAACACCTTGTGCCCCAGCGAATGGTACTTCTTCTGGACCTTCACTGTGAACACGGGCCCGCAACGATTCAAGCTCGTTAAACTCGGAAAGCTCGCACCTAAATCGCGCAATCAACTTGGTGCTTGCAATTATGTACGTACTGTTGGTGTAACCGAACTCGTCTTCCGCCTCAGGATCAGCCTCGATCTCGGCCCTCGAGCGTTTCACGTTGGCAGCGCTTTTTCTCGAGATCTAAAAATCGGAGAAAATATTCTGTAGGTACTTGTAATTGGGGCATTCGAATTGATGGGATCACCTCCATGCCAGACTTCGTGTAGATGTTTCCCTCGAGGTCCCTGGTGTCCTCTTCCTCGGAGCTCTCATCCGAAGAATACTTTCGTCTGGGGGCCTTTTCTTCCTCCTTCGGTGCATGGTCTTCCTTCTCTTCGCTCACCTCCCGCAGTATGCCTGGATTGGAAGGCGGTGACGGCGCCTTCTTACGAATCGACTTCTTCATGGAGGATCTGGAGCAGAACAGCTCAGTTCTTAAACCGTGCAAGCTACCGGTGGGATATACCTACGTCGGGCGCCGGGTCAACGTTGACCCGCCATACAATTCATACATATCTTTATACAGGGCCTTTCGCGTCTTTTAGCCTTGTATCTGAACGAGACTCTGCCTCTTAAATTCGGTTCTCTAGCAGCGGTTCTTCGGGGTGTCGTATAAATAGCACGGGGCAATAAAGCATGCGGAGAAACGATACCAACGATACCAATAAACTTGTACATCACTCGGATTTACCTTCGCGCACTGGATCCCGCGCCATCTGAAGAGCGTGTACTTTGCCTTCTGAAATCTGATCTGGAGCTACTCTGTTTCTCTTCGCCCTCGACCCCTCCCTGCGACCAGAAGAGATCGAAATCAGGTGGTTTCTTCCTTTAGCTTAAATATCTCAAGCGAGCGTGCGTTCTTTCGTCTCAGACCCGAGAGCAGAAGGGATTATTTATAAAAGAGAACGAAGGTCGACCGAGTGTGTGATTTACCTTACGCTCGAAACGATGGAACGGGAAGAATTTCCGATTTTTCGCGAGAGATGTGTACGTCCCGAAATCCACCGCGCTGGAAAACAACAGGCGAGTTCTAGCAGACGATCTTTCCACAAATTTTGAACACATTTTGCTTCATCTTAGATTCTGTTTTTACGTAACGCTCTGTAGTTCCAAAATACACACTCGTCGGCTCGTAGAATATAAAGTCGGTGCACTTGGAGAATAATTATCAGATTGATAAATAAAATTTCGATTCAGTATTACTCGGGAGATTACCAGATAGGTACGTGGCGCAGCGAATAGCCAGTGCGCCGCATATTAATTCCGCGAAACGATCGAACGCGCGAGATTATCTAAAATTGGTAGCACACGCGCGCTCCTAAGTGTGTTGATCGTAAATTTCGAAACGAGGTGCATCGCGGTCGATTCCCGAGCGCGCCGCGATGTAGACTGACACAGCGATCCGTTTTCGCGCTGTACCTCGCAACACAATCGATCCCATCCGCCGAATTAATTTATACATCGGGCATCGGGATCGAATATACACGTTGTTTTCCGCCGGCGATCAAGGTCTCGAACCATTGCGATGGTAGCGTGAGAATTGCGCACGGTAACTGATCGCAATTCGATCGGTCACTGAATTTTTCTGCCGGATTTAAATACGTTCGCTATCTGTTTGCCAATGGAAATGTAGATGTCATAGAGGAAGCTGCATTTCCAGTAGTCTTGCTCAATGATTGGGTACACGAACAATGTGATAAAGAAATTTGACTGGAGTTGGGAATCCCTCTTAGGCTGCTTCATTTCGATATTTTGATCAAGTGTGTTTTAAAATGCAAAATTATTGATTTTCAAGGACGTGTCAGTAAGTCGCCAACGTGTTGATCTCCATCTTCTATTTTTAAAACAACACCGTTGCCATGATGGTAAAAGCTTCACTTTATGTAGAGGAAAGTAGCCAAATACTTATGGTCATTTTTATAAAATCAATTGCAAGAAATAAAAGATTTTTATAGATATTCAGTTATATATTACAATCTTATATTTCTAACAATTTTCAATATTCAACTAACATTAAAAAGCGTAAATTAGGTACCCAAATATGGCACACTGACATCAGGTACGATATTTCCATGGAATACAAACCTTTTTTTCCAAAAAAATCACAGCTTCACAAATATTTATGAATATCACAGGCAGCTATGCCAATAGCAACAACGAAAAACAAATAAACATGGTGAAAGAATGACAAATACGAAAAATGCGTGAAATTTACGCACCGTCAGTTTTCGCACACTAACGTTTGTTCGACTGACGACGAGTCACAACGTGTGCGATGCCAAAGCGAGTGAGTGAGATGGCCTAAAGCTGTTTCACAGATATCCGTTCGTCAGATTTTTTTTAAAAATGCCACTATTCCATATTTGGCTACATACCTAATTTTTAACCCCTCGCCTTGTAACCAGGGGTCGAATGAAACTGTTAAAATTTTCAATTAATTATGAATAAACTGTAATTTTATGACTATTACCTTCTCTGAAAATAAGGTAAATAAGGAACTTTTATTTTCTTGAAACTAGAAGAAAAGTTCTAGTTAAACGGGAACATTCATTCTGCTCTGAAAAAGATAAAGTTGTGACAAACAAATTTCCTGAAAATGTTGTGGGGTGGATAGATTTGAAGTTGTA
The DNA here is from genome assembly GCA_963932275.1 of Andrena praecox. NCBI lineage: Eukaryota > Metazoa > Arthropoda > Insecta > Hymenoptera > Andrenidae > Andrena > Andrena praecox. Next base: position 484,039 of record OZ010734.1, read on the forward strand.
ACCTTAACCCGTTCGGTGAAAATAATTATATAAAAATCACAATATGCTTTCTCCTCTATATTTATCCTGCTTCCAATATCTACCTTAAATAATATTATAATTAAAAAGTATTCCTAACTTTTATATTTTACCGTTAATATGATCCTCCGGAACTTTTATTAATCGAACATAAAATAACTGTTAAAACTGAACTCTTGCGACAGAGTTAAAGTGTTAATGTACAAAGTTAACTTAGAACAGAAATGAAACGATTTAAAACTTTAACGATCGATAAATAACTTTTATTAATAAAAGTTAACAGTTTCATTCGACCCCTGCTTATAACGAGTCGCCCTCATGGCAGACATCGTTATTTAACTGAATTCCCCTAAAAAAAAAGAATCCTGAAAATCAGAAAATTCTTCAACAGTCCTTAAGATATTACCGTAATTTTGAACGACTTATAGATTAATAATTAGTGTATCAATTTCGTTTTTCCATTTAACTTTAACTCTTGCAACCTTGGAACAGTCATAAGCCAAGGGCTGAATCTGTTTGCGCGAGTACCATGCTAATTATCCAATCTTATTCGAAAATTTCCATTAATCTCGAGGTGTAACACCGCCCGTTTTCCATTAGTACCACGGACTTTCCAAGAACCCAAGAAACATCCTCTATTATTCCTCCATCGGCTTCGAAGCAACATAAACAGCGAGCGTAAACGCGGGAATTTGCATTCGCACGTAGCGAGGCGGCGCGAAGCGAGCGTCCGACAATTCCGGCGTAGGAAGAGCCGTTCGAGGGGCGTGACGTAATAGGAAACGTAACGGGGCGACGCGTCGGCCAGAGAAACGACCCACCTGTATCACTTCCGGCGTGCCTGATCTGGCGGGCGAGACTGGCGGTGCGTTCTGTCGAAACGACGCCGTTCTACTGTTCTGCCTTGTGCCTGGCCTTCCGTCTTCCCCCTGGCCCTCGTTCTCGCTCTGGCTGTTCTGGAAATTCGAAGAACATCGTCCGTCCCTTCAGTATCCGGATGCTGGCGCGGGGGCATGGTCGAAGAACAAGAAGAAGAACGACAAGAGGCCAGGGAAACTCGCTGCTACGCGACGCTTCGAGAGGCTGAAGACACTTGCACGACTCGCGTATTGATTTGAAGAAGATGGAATGACAGTGGCGGATGTGGGAATGTATTCGAAATACTAGCTGTGACCTACAGAAGTGTCTGGTGTGGAGGGCTGCGAGTGCTCCGAGGGCCTTCGTGTGGCAGACACTTCTGTGACTTAGCATTGGTATTTTGGATATATTAAATTTTATTGAAATATCAGTCACGTGCCACACAAGTGTCTGCCGCGAAAAAGCTCCAGAAACGGGGACTACAGCGCGGCAACAAAAAGAAAATAGTCACGTTACTATTTCAACCATCAACACGCGAGTATTAGTCAAAGTAAACGTTTCAAACTGAATTACCGCGCGGCAGCATTTTGAATTGTTGCCAGAATAACTGTAATATAACAGCTTGGTGTGTTCGATCCCGGCTCCGACATCGGCAATAACAGTAAGTTTCCCGTGGCCATGATCTGTCTAGGAATGTGATCGATGCGTGTTAGTAGAATTCAGGCTCGCACGAGACTCGCGCATTCCACTGACTGGGCTCAAGGATCTGAGGCGCGCGCGAAACTCGGTTCGCGCTACTTATGGCTCTGCTGGCAACGAGTTACCGCGCGATTGCGGGTGTACACTCCATATAAGCAAAGCTGAAGGGTCTGAGAAAAAAGGAAAGTCCCCAGACACTTCAGTTTTCCTCGTGAGGAAAAAAAACGCTTGCTGGTAGAAGCACAGTGAAGTTAGTAAATTACTAACGCTTTATGTTTCACACGTTTCGAATGAAATGTAAGCTGGTCGGTGATCCTTTTCAATTTGTGAATTGTTCGCTGATGTTTTATCAACTTTGCAATTGTACCTTGTAAATGGGATGGAGGTGATAGCTTTGCGGGTGATAAATGTGAAGTGAAATAGAAGTTTTAAGAAAATAGAGTAAGTACATATGTGTGTGTGTGTGTGTGTGTGTGTGTGTGTGAGAGAGAGTCGTACAGATTGATGTAAAGGGCTTCAGAATTGTATACTGAATCCTGTGTTAGGGGTTTATGAACCCTGCAACGGGGTTAATGGGAACTGAGGTGGAGTTAAGATGCCGCGGTCCTTGTCTCCCTATATTCTCTTCGTACCACTTGCTCGGACGCGTGAAACGTGTTTAGTTTGTTGTCTCGCTGATTTTACTTTGCTGTAGCTCTACCAGTAAGTGTATTTAAGGGCTGGAGGTGTCTACTGAGTGGGTAAGGGTTGTTTCAACGTGAGGTTTCTACTTTATGGGCGAATAAATGGTGGGGGTCCAATATGGGTCTACAATGACTTCTTGTACTGGCGCAGTGATTGGCTTATATCGTCCCAACATGGTGGTTTCTTATAGTGATGGTACAACTGGGATCTATATGGAAGCACAAGTCGAAAGTGCAAAAAGAACGAGCCTTCTTTGTTTGAAAACCAGTCCAGTTGGAAAATTCAGCAAGGAGGTCGAAAATCTTTTGTGAGATTTTGAAAATCTCTGTTATGATTAGCAGCACTATCAACATTATACCAGAGAAATAGTATAATACTGTCCATCTTGAAGCACATGTAGTTATAATTTTCAACAATATTTACAATCCAAGCAACATTCAGCACATATAATTCACGGCATTCCCCAAGTAGCTCCCCCAAACCATCACCCCATTTGCAGAAACTCAACCCTGCACTTTCGACTTCTGCTCCACCGAGAAGCCACCCATATAACCATCCCTATGTAAACAAGATTCAACCAACTCGGTCCTCGAGACCGACCCAATCAGTAACACTACTTTCACCAGGCCTCCTCATAACCACCGATTTAACAGCGTTCTTTAAGTCGAGCGTCCTTGCGATCAGCCAAGATGTCACTGACTAATTCGCTGACAGAGGCCCGCCGTCGCTGTGACGACTGCAGCTTCAAATTTTCCAATTACAATATTTAACGCATTTAAAACACTTTCCAAACATTTCCAAATCAGTGAATTAATAGGTTACTAAAGTGTCAATACTATATTCAAAAATTCCCAATTCACAAAGATAACGATACTCTCTTTCAAACTATATATAGAAAAGCTATTCATATAAAAAGATACCAAAAATCACGTACTATCTGAACCCAAGCTCCCCCTTTAAATTCCAATATATGTAGATACTCTCTAAAACTAATCACGGTATGCACTTTTTTCCACCGCAAGCTCCAACATCTTCAAAGAACGGAGCAACGGAACACCACCCTGTAAAACCACCCTGTACCGACGAGATTCAGCTCGGTCCTCGAGATCGACCCAATCGGTGACACTTTCACCAGTCCTCCCCATGGCCACCGATTCGGTGGCGTTCTTGAAGCGGAACGTTCTTACGAGCAGCCAAGGTGTCACGGACCGATTCACTGACTAGGAGTCGTCGTCGCCGTCAGGATGGAACGGTCGAGGAGCGAAGGGACTCGATGGGTGTGCGTGTGCTTGGGCAACGTACGACAAACGTGACGCGTTTGCGTCCGAAGAGACGATGCATGATCGCGATGCTGTCGGTGGCCGTGGTGGCAGCTAACGTCTACCAGCTGGTTTCGTGTATGAAACTGCCGGGTGTCGGTGTTCTGGGAGAGGTGGAAGGGAGAGTGGCGAAGGTGGATGGTGTCGAGGGGGCTGATGCAGGTGGAAGGGGCGGTGGACCATGGTGTCGATGATGGACGGGCTCGTTGCAACGACGTAATCCACACTTTCCGTCAAACCGCGGCATCCCTGACTCATTGCCAATCGCGGACATCCCTTCTCCCGTGCACGTGCTCCGTCCTTCTTCTATTTTCCCCACCCTGGCCGCTTCCACCCCTGCCACGGGCTCGCCCCCTTTCGCTGAGTGCTTTCGCTCGCTCTTCGAGCAAATTCGTGGTGAATTAACCCCTTATTTGGTCAGCTGGAAGATGGGCCAAAGGTGGAGGAAATAGCTAAGTAGGTAGCTTGGAGTCACTATGGTCTTTTATTATCTCCGATGGAAATAGGAATGCTTGAAATAATTACTAAATTGTCACGACGAATGTCTGTTTCTAATGGGAATCTTTTCCATTAGAAATGGACCGTAATAGGGGTTGCGATTTTTCTGTGACTTGCAATAGTACTTAACCCAAGTACTAACTCCACCATACACCCCTTCAATTAAAAGCTTTCTCTCATTCTGTTCTTCAAATTCAACCCTCGCGCGTGTTGGATGCTTGGAGTGTGGACTTTATTTAGCAATTACGGTCCACCATGCAATACTCGAAAGCCGGCCGTGTCGAAATAAAAGTCCCTTCTTCCCCTGCCTTTAGTTGCCGATGGCACGCCATCCACGACATCGTTTGCTCTGATTTGCATGATTCTCATTCTGTTTCTGCCTTTCACACTGGCCCCCCCCCCCCCCCCCTCCTTCCCTTGCTGGCCCCTCGTCCGCAGGTTTATTGGAAAGTTCGACCTCGATGCATCGTACACGAACAAGGGATGTTCGCCGATAATGGCTGTGTGTCTACGTGCCTCTTTCCCACTCTTTTTTCGCTCGTTTTTTTTTTCACCCGTCCCTCTATAACATTTTTCGTTCTCCACCTCTGTCACTCCCGTCCCCTGCCGGGTGGCCTCTCTAATTTCATATGTGTGTGTTCAGAGGCGGTTCCCTCTGAATCGGGTCGATTGAAATTGAGAGAACACGCGACGTGGCGTTTCCGGGGGCGATTAAACGAACGCCTTCGCGCTCGCACGGCTCCGAAAAGTACTCGCGAAATCACGAGCCCTCCTGGCAAGGCTGCCCAGACGTGATTAGATACGCGTTTCAGCTTTCGCTTTTCAAATGACTGCTCCATCTTCAATTAATTCCATGGGGCGTTGAATAAAAGCTTTCTGGCAGTCGGAGAATTTTTAGCGCTTGCTCTGCTGAGTGGAGAATTATGTGATCAATAGAGAGTTAGATATTAATGTTGTCAAAATTCGAGAGGATTTTTCATTTCAACGATACTACTTAGTGATTTCTTTGGTGCTTTAGAATATAATTTTGAATTGAATTGAATTGAATTGAAGAAGTACTACCATTCATAATTATTAGCAAATAATTGTTCACGGATAATGAGATTAAGGTTTTGAAAGCTACTCATTTTATGTGGACTGAATGTTTAACGAATGTCTTAAATATGTAGTGCTTTTTATATTTCTGATATTTGGTCGAAACTCTGGAATATTAAGTAATCGATATTGAAGTGATTCTGTAGCCACGAGGTCCTCCAATTACTGTGAGTAGTACACTCTAAGGAGCGAGGCATTCTAGTGCATGCAAGTAGAATATGCCCTTTTGGGTCAGACCAAGAAGTTCTGAAAGACCACGACATTATTAAGATGTAAAGATAGCGTGAAAACGGGAGTAGGGCACATAGAATATCTCCTGCAATCATCAGATTATAAATATTCTAAGATAATCACAGGTTTCTAAGTTATATCTAACAAAAAGCTCTGACAAGGTCTGGGTTAGATTATCTTTTGATACACAACGAGTAAGCACTTTCATTTCTATTAAGTAAAAATGATATTTTAAACAGCCACTATTTTTCATTTCGAATCAACTCATCAGAGACGAGCTTTCTCCAAGTTTCTGTCGTTTACTTGCTTTTGGTTTCAGCTCCTTTGCCACTTACGTTAGAACTTTTAAAGAGTTCGAGGTTTTATCCAGGAGATACAATGATAGAATGAATCGAAGGAAACTGAGCGAATGAAAGCAATGACGAAGCAAAGGATTATTGGCGTCGAGTTTGTCTGACTTTTCTGACACGCGGCTTCCTTGGCTGTGGTTTACGATGGAAACATCGATACCAAGGTACAATTTCGAGGTGCGCGCGGATGATAATGGTAGTTTATGAGTTTTGATGAAAAACGAGAGAGATGCTAGGTGATTTTTATTTCTCTCGACGCGAAATGCGTTTTCCTTGAATCGTCGAACTTTCCCCGCGGAAGCACTCAACAGTTAAGCCTTCGAACAAGTAACACTTTTTCAAACTTTTTAATGAAATTGAAAATTTTTCGGCTGAGAAACCTTGACGCTGGAAGTGCAAATAGCAGTGATGTAGCAAACAGAAAAGTTTCTGCTCCTCCACATATTTAAAACTCCCACGAAATAATTGGTTTTAATTATTCTAGTATTATTTCGTTGGTAGTGGTTTGTTTTGTGGAGAAGAAAATCTACAGTGAAGACTACAGCTTCCAAGTTTTTAACCAAAATGTTCGAAGCATTTGAATTCGCGACTATCACAAATATTTCCGAAAAGCACAAAAATAATCATACTGTGTTTTTGAAGAAGAATAAAATTCATTAATCCTATCCAACTGATTAAATGCAATTAATCCGAAACAGAAAACAAACTCCAAAAATCATAAGTCAACACTTCTAATCTACCATCCACCAGTGAACAGAACATGTGCAAATGATCTACCATTACAAGGGACATTTTAAGGAAAACTAGAAAATAAAACGTCTACTTATACCATCGACTAAAGGAATGCAAGAGGCAAAATCAACTGGTCGCTCAAGACCAGCATCTGGCGACTCGTGCCACGCCCCCTTTATCCCATCCACGTACATTGTTCCCGTCCCTCGAGCAAATATACGAGCTGGCACGGTGCAACAGTAAAAAGTGATCTTGAGGCGACAGTCGATTTCTTACCGATCGTGATCGATCAATCACAAGTGGAAAGTGTGAGGCAACTGTGGAGAATGAGGGGACTGGGGGTGGTGGGAGGGTACATCGATATTCCTGGTCGTGGCGAGGTCTCACCAGGTGCACCAGAGATTGAACGAGAAGACAGACAGGATTTCCGGCGGCTTGTATGACCTCAACTGCCCGCTCGTGCGTGCTGTGTCGCAGGTCCACGCCATCGACCTCGATTATTCGGTCTCCGACCTGCAAAGTGAATGCGACCAGAAACGCGCGCATTAAATCTTTTACTCTGCTTCGACTCGCCATCAGCAATTCGCCTATATTCTTTCCTAGTCTTTTAAGTGTTTTTTTTTTGTTAATGTCTTAACCAGTGATTATGGAATTAGATATTTCGTGCATCAGATAGGCTCGAGGTAATGTCTTGGTGGTCGAGTGGTGCTGAAAAAAGGAGTGTAGTGTTATTCTTGAGTGGGAGGGAGAAAGTTACCATTTTGGGGGATTGTAGTTGTTTCTGTTTGATATTAATTGTGAAATGAAAATAGATGTTGAAGGAGTTTGAGATATTTCTATTTAGGGAATTAAAATTATGAGTAAGTGTAAAATTGTTGGGGGGAGTTCGAATTGCCCTTATTTAGGGAGTTACTATTTATTTCTATTTAAGAAATTGAAATAGTTCAAATTACTCTTATCAAAAGAAATAATATTTCTCCTACTATAAGCAATGAAAATTCTCTTTAAAAATCAAAGTGAACTAATTCACAGAAAAATGATTATATCCTTGAGTAATATGGCGAATCACTTCCTCAGCTTCTTTCCCTTCTATACTACATACTGTCATGTGGAACCAAATACGATTAGAATTTAAATCGTTACGTTACCTTCAACTCGCCGGTCCTTCCGGCCGGACTGTTGGGCAATACGTTCTTTATGAATATCCCGGATATGTTCTGAGACTTACTAGAACTGCCATTGTGCAGATCAACCTAAAACATATATATCAAACATTGCCCAAAAAACATTATTAAACACATGCACGATCGTCCAGAAACAAAATCCTCGACCTCAGCCATTTACCATCTAATTACCATCAATGAAATTATTATTCTACCGATTTAAAATTCATTTCTCACGTAACAAAACGGCGAAAGGTTTGCTGTGATCTGTTACAGTTCTCCCCAAACTTTCCACAGTATTGCATAATATGCATATCTAAATTAGGAAGCAACGTGGAAACATCGAAGATGACAATTCTGTTACGTCGACTAATGTCTCGAAGCCATTCGCTACGTTAATGCACTTATACCACTGCAACTATATGCGTCACATAGCGTGTACCACTCGGTTGAAATTATGAACCAATGCCACCAACGCGGGACCATTAGCAGTTCCCCGCACAACGCCACCGCTCGTGCAATTAATAAAAAACAGAGCAACTTCGTTTGAAATAACTGTCAGCGAGTAGTACCGCTCCGAACATCGTGCTGGAATCAGTGGAATGTTGAATGAAACGCGAGCAGAAGTGAAAAATAGTGTTGTACCTACTTGAATTGAGTACTTAATATGTCGAGTGTCTTCCGATATTTATAGCTCGGAGTGACTGCTAGATATTATAGTAGAAACTAAAAGGGATAATAAAGAAGGCCTTACTTTGTCACTTTTTCAAAGAAAAAAGATCTTTGTGAAAAAAAAATTGGATTATCGAATCTTTTTAAATATTTAAAAGTATTGGGGGTTTTTTTAATTGGAATTGTATATTGCAATAAAATTGATGATTTTTTAGTGGAAAGTACTTCAAGTATTGGACAACAATTAGTATCACGTTGAATGGAAAACTAAAGAAAGTAATAAAGTCACAGTAATAAAATTGAAAAAGAGAAGTAAATTCTAGATGCTGTGAAAGTTGATATTTCGCTAGTGAAAAGTAGCATCGCGTATATTGCTCAGAAATTAATGCTGAAACCAATATAATAGTACAGTCGTAAATCGCTTATGTAAGAATTGCAGCACAAAGCACATGTGGGAGCGTGGCTTAACGAAACGTGACAAGCTTGCGCACAACGGAAGCTGACACTGCTCCGTTTATGATAATTTTATGCCACGTATTTTCATAACATTATTCACTATCAATACTACATAAGCTGAGCAAATTTAACGCCTATAGTTCTCATCGTATCACACAACCTCCTCTTTCTATTTATGACTTTAATTAACAAGATCGATTTGATTAAACGCCTACAAGCATCACTGTTTCGTAATGGAGATTATTAGATAGGTCACTAGAAGAATACTATGGTATGTTATTACTCCATTGAGCCATCCAAATTATTTCATTGCTTGAAAATAGACTACAGTCGTAATAAAAACGTGAGGTAACACATACAAAAGCACTAAGCAGTGCAACATTATGCACAATTCATTATTCCTTTGGATTTATGTAAACGAACTTGTGAGTAACTGTATTACTGTCATTAGGAGTGCCGTAGAATGTTAAGTGCATCATTAAACTACGACACATTCTGTTTGACGATACACGTTTGAGTGAATGGAAAATATGGGACAACCGCGTGGCAGTCAATGCGTCAACGTTCCATACTAATATGGTTGAACCTTCGACAAACGGAAGAATTATTGAATTCTTCGGTTCGACGTCTCGACCCCTTTCCATTCTCATCTTTTCATCCCCATCATCCTCACATTATCCTATTCCAAAATTGTGGATTTAGTAAGTGCGTCATCGAATACAAACTTCAAATCTCAAAGAATAAATAATTATATTGTTTGAGAACGAGCAAAAACAGCATCACCTAATGTCTAACACCTACTACAATAAAAAAGACATTTTTCTAGTATAACGATAGAATCTAATAAAATCTCGACCCAGTGACCAAAGTTTAGTAGGACTATAAAAAATGGTGCGAAAAGTGGATTGCGATATGGAATTATAATGAAATATAATTTCTGCTACAGTGATAGTCAAAAGAAGCTTTCAAACTCATATTCCTATGTTTGCATAACTGACTCAATACCAGCCTTCAATTATTATGTTGCTACCAATGAAATTTTAAGGTACAATTCATTTTAATGGAACTATAAAACTGTCTTTTGACCACTACTATATATTTTTCATAATTCCACCTGAATTCCCCCAGAAGATTGAAAAACACCTTTTCCCCTTGAATAAAATTTCCACTTGGAGGAAATATGACGAACCCGTCAATCGTCTCGGCAACTCGCCTTCACGGCCCGGCACCGTGGGCCAAGGTAGCGTCGCCGCGTTCCACGCGCGCGCACCGCAGCAATGGGTCGAGTTTTTATTTTTATCTGAACAATATAGGCGTGTCGCGTTACGCACCTTTCCGCCGACGATGCTCAGCCCGAGGCTGGTCTTCGGCTCCCTGTAGATCTCGACCAGCCTCTCGGGGCCCCAGTGCCTCGACCAGCCGACGTTCCCGTCGTGGTCCCGATGCGTGACCGTCATGTCGACCGGCTCCCCCGCAAACACTACCGTGGGAATCTTGGGAGGCGAGCCGCAGCTCGAGGACGCGGAGCTCTCTGTCTTCGCCGAGCCCGCTGGCCCGCTCTCGGAGCGTCCCTGTTGCCCACCACTGAGCTGTTCCGCCTCTAGAAGCAGCTCATCGTCGCTACACTGGATCGCCTTCGACTCCTGGTACGTCTGTACCTCGACCTCGCGTCTTGGGCTACGCGGATGCCTGTCCTCGGCGGTTGAGCGAGCAACGCTGTCGAGGGATCTACTGGGGCTGGTGGTGATGTCCTCGGGGATGCACTGCACGCTCTTCGACTGCTTCACGGAGCTCCTCTCCGACCTGGACGGGCTATCAACGGAGTCCTCAGGGTCTGGTGTCTTAGAGAACGAGAGACTTTCTAGGTCGTCCAAGCTGCACTGAACGCTCTTGCTCTCGCCCTGCGTCTGCGTCTCCACCTCCCTTCTAGGGCTCTGATAGAACCTAGACACCCGAAGGGGACTGTCCCTCAGGACCTCGGATGAGCCGATGGGGCTCGGATCCGGGCTGCACTGGGTGCTCTTAGTCTCCTGCTCGGTCTGAGTCTGCGCGTCGACCTTCTCCTTAGGAGAGTACTGGGTCTCCTTGAAGTTTCGCCCGGCCTCTTCGACCTCTTGATCTAGCGCTCGATCTTGCCAATCGTCGGTCGCGGGGCTTAATATATCCTCCCATAAAGCGGAGAGAACACCGTACAGCAGATGATCGGACTGAGTCTCGAGCGTCTGACTCAGGTACTCAAGGGAGTGCTCCTTGCTGATCAGGCTGTCCTCCTCGTGTCTCGGGGGGACTGGTTCCTCCAGCAGCGGACGCCTCTGCTGCGAGAGGCTCCTGTCATAATCCTCAGCCTCGGCTGTCGCCTCTGCTTCCCTTTCCTCTTCCCTTTCGCGGTCTTCTTTTCGCGGCTGCTCTTGCTGGACCACCTCGGGGACCTTCCTCGAAGGAAGCTCGACTTCCTCTTCAACCCTCCTCTCTGGCTGCCACTGGCTGGCGCTCTCCACAGATTCTAGCCTTCATGGAAACAGGAAACACGGGTGAAGGCGAGATATACCACGAATAAGGGCGAAGGGGGTCATCGACGGCCCCTTTAACGAGCAGCCCGACGGGCTTCTTCCTCTGTCTAACGTTTGAAAAGAATCCGCTAAAGCGGCGAATAGAAAGGTCTTCCGCGGTGACCCATTAATTGCGGCAACGTTCTGACCGCGCGCCTCGTGTGGTCAATTAGGGGGAGAATAGCGTGGACTACATTCGGGGACGAAATTGCGAGACATCGCGCGCTAATTTAGGGGTCGGGGGGTCCGTGATGAATGGGGACATCGGAAAGTGTGCTGGGGAGATTCTCTCGGTTTTCGTCTGTCTCCTTGGGTGGGTAGCTTTTTTAAGTGATTGATCGAGGCGCTTTAGACACTTTTCTGTAAAAAGCACTGATAATAGATATTGGTCTTCCTTTAGCGTGGGTGTGTCAGTTTTGTTTTTCTTTGAAGAATTGCAGAGCTTTCTTTGAAGTTGAAAGGTATTAGAAATTCTAACTACTTGAGGTGAATAAAAATTTGCCGCATCCTGAATCGTTTTGTTAATACCCTGTGCGTGGTATAAAGACTTGTTCAATAAGATGTCTCAACATGCGCAGCGAAGTATTATTGTCAGCGATGTATGTTAAATCAACGACAAAAGATCTCACAGCTCGGCTGTAATTACTTCGTTACGACCGCTTCCCAAGACTTCGAACAGCTGACTCACACAAATAACAGTGCTCAATTTATTGATCGTGTCGTTTAAACAGCGTTTTAGTGTAATGGCTATGGAAATTGAAATGGAAATTGAGGGCAATTATATTAATCGAGGTTGTGATTAAAAGCCTAGTTCAGTAAATTATAGATCCAGTTCTTTTTTAAAACAGTTTGCTTTCAGCGTAGAAAATCGAGAATTACCTATGTTATTTCTTATTTACACCTTGGAAAGATTTTTGCATTTAGAAAAGTGTTTTTAATAATCATTGGTAATGAATTCTTCGTGAATACAAGAGACGAGCAGATAATATCGTAGCCTTTGGAAACGCGAGTAACAGTAACGAAATCCAGAGAAAAACGTATCGAGGGTCGATCAAGATTATTTCCGCTTTGCTCACAAATCTGCGCGCTATCGTAAAAGCGAAAAAACTGAAGATTTAGAAGCCGTAAAAGTCACGGGATACAGCGCATTTAAAACGTATACAATGTATGGAACACGGCTGTAGTCCATATAATTCGAAAATACTGTTATCAGGCCGTTTCATAAATCTTCAATATTTTGCAGATAAACTTTATGCAAAGAAGATAACCCCCACGACAGCCATTTTTCACACAAGTTTCGTCTTCATCTACAAATTACAGTACTTTATTTATTCCCCCTTTTGAAAAAAAATTTAAATACATCATAAAATTAAAAGCTGTTCAATTCGCAAATTTTTGAATTCACTTATAGCGTACACAACTATTCGCGCCAATATATACAGACTTTTACAAATCGATCCATCAACAAATTATTAAGGGAAACTTTAAATTATTCCAGATACATTGTTTCAACACACGACTCTTTCCTGTTCAAAGCATCTCACGTGTTACCGAACGTTTTCTTTGGATCACGCCGCACAAGAATTGTCTGTCTTTTCTCTCGCAACAACATCAAAGCGAACCAAAACACATCGTCCCAAAATAATTCCTACTTTCTCGAACATAATTCATTAATCGCCTCGTTCTACACCTCCAACTCTAAATAGTTATCAAGAAAATCGAAAAAGGGGAAATAATGAATTAAACAAGCCTGTTGACGAATTATAGTGAACGTGTTAATAAAAAAATGAATGCACATGCATTTCCTATCTCTTCCTATTGCCTTTAAACAATCTCTATCTGACTCGAGTAAATATGTATGTACCTGCATCAGAAATGATCGTTCCAATGGCAAAGTGGCAAAACTGCAGGTTTTACGACTTCGAGCTAAATGCAGATTTTATTTGTTGGTAAAGTTTGGAAGTTAATTAAGTTCTAGCAGTTTTGTAAATTTGTCGATAGAACAACAAAATACCAACCGCGAACCACAAAAGTGTCTCGTCCGAAGTGAATATGTACCAATCTCCCAAGTACCACCACCGAACCCCAAAGCGGGCACCCAGGAAGCGTATCCAAGAAGAGGAACTCTTACGAAGCTGTGGCCGCGAATCGATTCTCTCGACACCGGTGGCCGGATCGATTTCCTGAATCCTCCAGGAAGACTTTCACCCCGGGACCAGGGGCTACGAACCGCCGAACGGGAAAACGGAGTACGTCGAGGAAGCAAGCGCCAGTGCCGCGGAAACTGAGACGAGCTACCTCTGTCGCGTTCCTCTACGAAGCCAAGGTGTTCACTGGCGTGTCTCTGGCCGTCCGTGCGTCACTGCAAACTGGCTTACTCTGATCTAATAAACAACACACTCCGTTCCGCGTGTACGCGAAAACGTGGCGCGAGCGCGCGCGTGCACGTGCACGTGCACCCGCGGCACGGGTGGATACAAGCGAACGGACGCCAGGCGGTACAGTGGCGCGTCTAAGTAGGCGCTAGCGGTCTTCCCGTTTCTAACGTCGACGAGGAAACGTCCGCTCGACGATGCCCAAAGCCGCACCGAATCACGACTAATCGCGTCGAACCGCCTCCAGGAGTATCCTCCTGCGAGTGGATGCACGCGTACGCGCCAGCGAGCGCGCAACCACGTCCGTCGCGAGCCTGTATCGCCTGGCGAGGCTTTGCGACAGTGTGTGGGAGTAAGTACCGAGCGAGCTTCGTTGCGGCAAACCTCTCTCCGTCTCTATTCCCTTTCTTGCCTCCCCTCCACTCCTCCTCTTGCTCTTTCCTCCCCCCAACGGCCGAGGTTTCTGTCCCGTTCTGGACGACGCGGACGGTCGTGTGTGCTCGTCTTCGCCACCGGCTACACTGCCGCGGTATCGCGTCTGGCATCTTGCTCTATCCTGCGGTCGGTACAGTCCCGTCGCTCACGCGGCCCTCCTTCTTATCTTTTATCGTCTCTATTCGCCCCCTCGCCCCCTCGCCTCTGCGCCGCTTCCTCCAACTGCACTTTTCTATATTTATATCCGTGTTCGGCTTCCGGTGCGCGATGCTCTCTGGATAGACTCCTTTCAGTCTAGTTATGTGGGTCGAGCAGAGGTGTCTCGTTTAAATGGGCCCCCTGGTTTGCGCAATCGCTTCTTCCATCTTCTTTCTGCTTTTGCGAGGGTTGGTGGGTTTTTGTGGCGAGGGTGGATGGTAGGTTGATTCACTCGAGACGTACGGTCTAATTGGATTGATTGTCTCTGTTTCTTGGCTGTTTTTAATATGTGCGAGACACTAGGGGTTGCTTGTGGCGCAGGGTGATTGACTTGGGATCTTGTCTTTCATTGGAATGTTAGGCTATGTTGTCTGGGCTTCACAGGATTGTGCAAATTGGAACAACTATGATATCAATGATTCCACGTGCTAAATAATAAAATAATCTGCCTAACTTATATTTATGTAACGCGTCTCTCTTATTTTATAATACAAAGTGCCTCTGTAACTAATGAAATTGACGATTATTTTTAACATATTTTAACTTCAAATTTTCATTATTCCATCAAATATCCTTACAATTCTTCAAAGTACCGCAACCATCCCTTCGCCAAATATTCTTCATCGTGCCCTGGTATTCGATCAGTTTATTATTTCAGCATTTCAGTGCAGCACACGCGGAATAAAAACGCCCCATTTGAAAATGGACACGACGCAGGATCGCTTTCACATGGGCATCCGGCTGCCAACCACGAAAACGCTGAAACGATTACGCTTCGGTGGGGCTGGACGCCTCTTCGACGAGCCGCTGAAGACTTTCGACGCCAGTAAGAAAAATAATTGATTAGCCGGCCTATTTTGGTTCCAATGATCGCTCTGGCCAGAAATGAAGGAGAAAGGGGGGCAGCACGGCCATAGAATTTTCGGGTCGCGAAACACTGTGCGATATGCCAGGCGACCCAGATTTCCAACCAATTGTGAGCATTTCGCGGGGTTTCCACAGTCGATCGTCGTGTAATCTAACCGAGTGGCCAGACGGGGAGCAACACTGCTCATTAATCGGCATTCGAAGCCCTTTCCGCGGATTGTTTTAGATTACAATATGAGCAAACCGAGTCTTTCAGCCACGAGGACTTCTCGTTTAATTGACTTTGCTTGGATAATGACCAGCTCTTTCGCCGCGAGATCAGGATCGTTAAATATTCCCCACGGTAGAGGAGCTTGGGATACGTGAATTTCGGGGATTAAAGTTTTTTCTTCAATTTTCCTGAGAGAATGAATATAAATGTGGTCTTTTGTGCGTGAAGTAAATTCTTCTTCTGCCCAACTGCTGCAGAGGTGTAATGATAGTTAATTTTCTGGGTAATTTGAGAGGATCTGAAAAAGTGAACTCAGCAGAGATGATCCTTCAGTTAGCAATAAGTATTAGGACGTTTAGGGGCTGTTGGATTTCTGCATATTCTACTTCAGTAATTCAGTGGAATTGTATATATTAGATTTTAGAAGTAATGTAAAGGGAGACTGTAAAAGGAGCGACCACGCATCGCCATTTTCAAACCGCATACCAAATTCTTCGTGATTGGGAAGAATTCCTATTTTGCAGTTGAAAGGAGTACAACCCTAATTCGGGAGTTATCTTAATTTTAATTAATTCTATGCTATGGCCACGCTTCGTCAGTGTACTCGAGGAAGTGTGTGAAAAATTGCGGAAAATTAGGGCAGTAATGTGGCCAGCCCACGATGAGTTTCCCCAAAAAGTAGCTAACAATGGTGTTAAAAATATCGAAAGAAGCACCTTAACACTTCGAGTGACCCAAGGTTTTGAACAATAGCCCCAATTGCTTCTGCTGAGAAAGTCTTGTGCAAAGTGAACTTCGAGGTTAATTTGTTTTCAAAGTAAATATTCGAGGATCCCCGGAGAATACTGCAAATGCCGCAACGTAAAAGCACGTCGACGTCAGTCAGTGTCAACATGCTTTCACTCGCTAAACTACCATTACAAAAATCTTCCAAATCTGAAAGCAGAATTGTGAGACGCTCCCTCAGTGCCTATTCTACTAACCGATAAACATTTTCCTTGAGAAACAATGATCCTGAGCAACGCCAAAGGCAAATTATCCCAGGTTCACTCACCTCTCGGCCACCCTCCATCCACAATCTTCAATCAGACTTCTCCTCCTCTGGTCACCGATCCTCTTCCCTTCAATCCCCACGTTCTCCAGCAGGATCGTCAGTTCCGGTTCGTCCGGCTGCGCCAGGCTGCCAATCTTGAATATATCCTGATCCTTCATCCTCGACTTCACTCTCAACGCAGCCATCCTCGATCCTTCGCTACCGGTCCTACTCAGTTTCCTCTCCTTCCTCTCCTTCCTCTCCTTGTCGACTGCGTCCACCGCCTCCTCGCCTCCGTCCGACACCCTCGACAGGTCCAGCAGGATCTCACTCTTCAGGTTCCTCTGGGACACGCTGTTCTCCTCGCCATCCTTCGTGTCCACCAGAGTGTTCTCAGAGGTGGACTTCGCCAGGCTGAGCAGCTGCAAGCGCGACATGTTCACCATCTCCGGGGAGGGCACTCGGCCAGTCCTCACTCTGATCGAGTCAGAAACCACCACCACTTCCGGCGGCGAGTGCACCTCCACCCTCGCTTGCTCCTCCGCCCTGTTAGCGGCTGCTTCTTCGGCAGTGATGATCCTAGCCTTCACCAGCTGCACCTCGGGCATCCCCGAAACCTGCTCGCTGATGTCCTCGAAGAAGATCTCCTCGACGTTCTCCTGTATCCTCACTTCCTTCTTCGTGTCGTCCAACAGCGACTCCCTCGAGGACTCCCTGGAGAACGTCCTCTTGCGCATCGAGCTCCGACGTTTAGTCGCTGACACTTCGGTTTCTGGGCTCAGGATGCTCGTTTTCGGCGCATCCACTCTTCCTGGACGTCGATCTACTGTCACAGGTTTCTCCGATCCTACGGTAGACGGCGTCCTCGTCGATTCTTCCGGCGTGGCTTTCGTGCTTTCAGTGGCTTCTCTCCTTTCTTCAGTGGACGATTCTTCGACTGGACGCGCTATGGACTCCGGAGCAATTAAGCTAGATGGACGCGTTGCTCGTTGCTCTTTCACCTGCTGAGGATATTGCATAGGTTCGACGTCCTCGTCTCGGTCGATGCTCGGAGGCATCTGGGCGTAAGAGAGGCCGCTGTGCTTCGTCAGGAACTCCGTCACCCTCTCGATACACTCTTGCTCCCTGAGGCTCTTCCTCCGCTCCCTCGTCATCTTCTCACCATCTTGCACGTCCCCTCTTTTCCACGATTCTTCATACTCGTCCAGCCCTCTTCTAGACACATCCACGGAAGCCTCCTCCGCGTTATCCTTCCTTCCTCTCTCCTCGATGTCCTTCATCTTGAGGATCTTCTTCTTGGCGCCCTTGTCGGCCACCTCGCGCATGCTCTCCCTGGACGAGGACATCCTGTCCTCAGAATCCGCGCGCCTCAAGGTCCTCTTCGTCTCCTGATCAGGACGCTTCTGCGTGGACGTCGTCTCTTCAGGCACTTTCTCCATAGGTTCATCCTCGCTTCCGATCGAACGTTCCCTCTTTAACTTCACCTTTGGGGCCACTTTCTCCACCCCTGCCGCTGCACCCTGGCTGTGACTTGCAGCCAGCTTCGCGTCTAATGGCACTGCGCCAGAACTGGCTAGGACCACGTCTTCGCGCACGCCGCGGCCGCGGCCGCGGCCGCCGCTCCCAGCAGGATGGAACTCGACAACCTCAACCTCCACCTCCGCCGTCTTCGAGGGTGTATCTGTTTGGAGGGGTCGCGGGGGATGCTTCGTGGGGCTGCAGATCGGCGTCAACGGGGACGCGTCCCTCCAGTGGTCCTCCTCCTCCTCGTCTGTCTCTGGCTTGTCCAATGACAGCTCCGTCACTCCTGAGAAGATGATCGCAACGAGGCTGGTCAGGGGATTGTATTTCGTGCCAAAAATTCTCAGGGAGAATTATCGATCGGGTCTGGGGGGTTTGCTGTGTTAAATCTGTCACACTGGTGATCTTTACGAGCTGCGAGAGGCATTTTACACTAGACGCTTCAGTGGCTCAAGTGTGGACTTTAGATATACTCACTCAGTTGGCAGAGTGACACTGGTTGCGGGATGGTAGGGGAATAGAACGTGTGAATATATCTAAAATCTGTAATGTCGTAAACACTTACTCGTAAAGGGCTAGAATACTAATCAGTCTGTATACTAGAAGTGTGCAATTCCTATAGTGACCTAGATTAGGGCCACTGTGATTATTTACATTGAAATGGAGTAGATAGCTCGCCATTTTGTAGTTACGTAAAGATTCTAAGTGAGGGGGCAAGGGGATCAGTGCTACTCGACGGTTATTGCTGTATAGATGTACAAGCTGCTCGTCGAATGCTTTTTAAACTCGCTGAAGCGATCCAAGTTTTTAAGGATACCTGATCTGGAGGACAGGAAGTCCTCTAGCTCGGCTGCGTGATCTGTCGTTTCGCTTTCGTTGGGGAAGCTTTTGCTGCGTCTCACGGGACAGATCGGTGGCACCCTCTGCCATGGGGACCGGCCATCGGGATATACAAAAGAACCGAGAAAAAGTCAGGGAATTAATGCCATCGTCAATCGTGCCCGTCGAGCTTCTCCTCTAGCGCGCGGCGGAAAAGAGTGGGGCGTACTTTACGCGGGAAGATAGAAGCGGTTCGAAAGTGTGCTACTTCCAAAGTACGATCAGTGTCTCCAAGTGTGATTTCCAAGTGGAACGATAGAATTGCAGGCAGAGGTGCTGCTGCTATCGAACGTATCGATGTGTAATGAATTTTGAAAAATGAAAATTCTGCACTACATGTGCAAACTAGGGAATTAAATATTCTGGCTTATAATTATTTGAAAGTAAAATTTTTGCTGCTCGTTCAAATTCAATATATTCGTGACCCTGCAGTGTTTTTTTTTTTCAAATTTATGGTATAAACGCTCTTGTATGTTAAATGAGTGGTAAAACTTGAGAATCTTAATTGAAATTGTCGATTTGCTTGGGTACCTTTTTGGAGCTTGCAGTAATTTGATGAAAATTATTAGAAATCATTTTTAAGGTAATAAGGGTATCAGGAGTTACAGTAAGATTTTGAAAAGTGTAATAGTTTGACTGTACAGTATAAGATGGCAAGGGGGAGTGTGGATTGTTTGTAGTCAGACGCGTGGTGTAGTGAATGTACTTACGAATGGGATACCTCTGGAATTTTTACATATAGATTAAATCAAAAATTGCTTTAAATATTCAGAAGTTCAGAGACGTGTACAATGAACTCAGTTGTGATTTTCTATCTAATGTACTTCACAGTTTACTTGAATATAAGATCAACATCATAGAAAAAATAAGGATAATATATAACCCTGTAAGTCTTTAGTATTTTCAAAATTGTTTCGAGCAAAATTTATTTATCTTAATAAGTACATCAAAATTTATGTTTTCAAGAGGTGTAAATAGAGAAAATTCTGATGTATACTTGGTCTAAAAGTGTAACTAACTGAAGCCTACTATTGTTATTATTGATACTAACAAATGAAAAAGATCAAATTTTAAGGATAATGGTAAAGAGTACAGAATAAAGTTAAAAACCTCACACTGATTAGCTTCACTATCTATACGTTAACAATCATATTGTCAAGTTACCGATTAACATGTCAATAGCCCTCAGCAACAGCACCTCTACCCGAAAGTAGAAAATATCTGCTCAACGACCAGTAGAATTGGAAATTATAGTACAGACAGTTCAAGGTATCGTACAGATTGACAAAGGGTCAGAATAAAGCGACAATTCTCGAAACACATATGGAAAGATAGCTAACTACTATTTACATCGCTATTTTCGCTACGTCACTTTCACCCCCACTATCTTTTCTCAACTTGTTTTCATCTAAACTGACACAACAATCGGTGAAGATCGATCGATTTTAATTAACCGAATCACTAGCACATACTGACGAAGCAAAGAAGTAGAAACTATATTGTACACGTTCCCATCGACGCAACATTCTCCCTGATTACACTTCCTTCCTCCCTTTCAAGCAGTTACTTCAACGATAAATACTTGGGACACGAAATACTTGATAACAGATACAAACACGTCGAAAGCAATACGTTGTTTATGTACAAATGTACAGGTGTACTTCGATAGACTCTGTTTCTAACCCTTTCACACTAAAGACAAATGAAATTCATCCAGTTACCATCAACAATTTCGAAAATTTCGTTCAAAAGTAAAATAATCTAATGATTGCCAATTAAAATTTTTTTTTAGGGCGCAAAGGGTTAAAGAAGGTTCTAGCGAGAATATAGCAGGTTGAAAAAGGAAGTCGCCTACTCAAGAAAACCGCCAGTCTTGGTTTTTTGTCTCCATGGAAGTCGACATTCCGTTAGACGAGACAAAAAAAAAATAATTACGTTATCCTCGTCAAGACAACGAGACAAAAAACGTTGAACGAGTCGAATGATTCGATCGTTTGTCCTCACCTTTCCGTCGAATGCTTCGATCCTGTTCAACTTCGACGAGAAATAGAAGGGGACGTGCGTTTTCTCGAAGGAAAACCGACAAATGCGCGCGAATCGGCCTCCTCGGGTCATTGGAAAAAAATCGTTTAAAGGCAGCACCTTCGCGAGGGCGCCACGAAAAGTTCCGAAGTAGCACGCGAGCGCAAATTGGCGCCCAAACAGTCCCGATATTAGCTCGAGTGGAACGAAGCTGCAGACTTACCCGTTCTTAAAATATATCCTTCAATGTAACAATCGAATTTATCATCGATTAGTTAAGTTTGAAAAGTGGAGCTTGAGCCACGCTTAAAATCTACTTATATTTTAAATTGTAAATAGTAAAACACCTTAGACCTTAGACATCCGCGCAAATAAATAATAATAATAAAATGTATTTGAAGTATATTTTCAAAGTTTGACTCTCGCATCGTTGTTGAAAAAAATTCTACGACAGGCGATAATAGATGTATTAACGAATAATAGTATTTGGAGGTAAAGATGTGGTTGAAGAATTTTGTGACACACTGTATATTAACACGTAATTCATACTTTCGTCGTAAGTTTGTAACGAAACACTTTGTAACCTGTGTACGTAGAACATTTTCCTCTTGCTTCTGTTAATAGAAAGGTTTTGGTTGAAATATTTTCAGACACCCTATATATTAACCCACTATAACTTTCTCTGTGCGTTTCCATTGCAGGCGCTGATTCACAAAAGCTCCATATTCAGCAGTTCTAATAACATTATTTTACAATTAAATGTTTATGAAACGAAATTGGAATGTACCTGTTAATTTTTATAAAATCTGAAATGTCCGCTAATCTAAAAAAAATTCTGTTATAGAGGGTTAAATCGTATCTTCTCTTTTCCTCGTCGTAATAAAACATTTGCAAGTTTACGTACTAAAGACACTTCCTTCTCAATTATCTTAATAAAAGAAAGCAGATTCGACTGGAAAGCTTTCAGATATCCTGCACGTATCGTGGAGGACGCTGTAACGGCCAGAGCAACGCAGAGGAATGAACTAGTGTCGGGGTTCGTGGGGGATCATACGAAGAACATGTTCTGGCGAAAAAAGAAAAACACTCATGTATAATATTACATCATGATTGGTCATTGCTTTCGGATATGAATATCATTGTTATTAATAAAACGGGTATAGCGACGAGCACAGTTGCGTAATCGTTTAATTGAATCGTTTCGTTCGTTCTTTGGTCGGTTAACTGCGGCAAAATTGATCGAACTTGCTTCGCAAACGGTCCCGGTCTGGACGTTTAAGCATTGCCCTGAAAATGAAAATAAAATTGCCCAATTAGTAGCGGGAACCCGTGCGCACGGCGGCAATAGATTTCAATTAAAAACAATCGTCTAATAGCCGTGGCCGACTATACGCATTCCACGCGAGCATTCCCTCTAAGTCTCTACCAAAAGAAGAACAAGCGCGCTAACGTATTTAGACGCTAGAGATGCTTTCGTATCCAGATTGCGAATCGTTTAACGGAAATGGGGAACAGATTCGTTCAGCTAGGAGTGTGGCAATTCAATTAGATTCCACGATCGTATTAACCCTCAACTAGTAGTGCGAAATTCAGGAAATAGATTTGGTATGGTGAATTAATTTAATTTTAATAGTGGGGTTCGGTAATCAACTGGTTACCGAAGGCCATTTTATTCGCGAGACAGAAATTTTGTTAAACATACTGAATTCAGGATAAGAATTCTAATATTTGTTTAATGGAAATATGTTCCGATTTTTTACACAAAATTTGGGGGTTTTGTTATAAAATTGAAATGGAACTTGGAACCTTTTTTTTTTAAACAGTTTTTTTCTTAAAAGGGATAATCTGATGAACATGACATGAATTATTGTGAGGAAAGTAGCATTGAATAACCAGTTGACCCTTTTTTCGACTACAGTTGAGAAATTGGGTGGTCTACCTAAAATATCACATATCGTAGCACTCGATTTTACTGCAAACGTATAAATGTACCTTTTGTCACTTACTCTATTAATTTGTTATTAAATAAAGTATCAAGCCAATGCCAATAAAGAAAAATTTCCATTTTCAGAAATTCAACTTTTCAAGTAGACTGCTGCCATATTGCTATACTTGGACTACTTCCTACCAGCTGAGGGTTGAAGATCGAATTTTGAGGAGCTTCGAAGGTAGCCAACGTCTTATTCCCCCTTTCTAATAAATGATTCATGCTCATGTAAGTAGTTGTGGCAGTTTGAAGTGGTGAACCAGGGCAAGGCAAACTTCAGTTTAAAATAATACACGAAAAGCCATCAAGCTCGATGGCGTCCACGAGAAGGAACATCATAATTTCATTCGCCATGATGAGCAATTCGATTTGAAGCAGAATTCTGCCTTCCCGTGGTCGACGATACAACCAACGAAGGAAAGTTTCGAATTTTCCAATTTATCCCAATCTAATTTGGTGGTGAGCGAAATGGAAACCAATTTTCTGGCCAATTTTCCAAAGAGAAACATGGTATTCTCTTCTCTAGAGCAAATGAATAGATAGTGTGAACATAGCAAGCTACTATTGTCTACACTGGCGAATATTAAGTGGAGTATTTTTGTAACTCACCAAAATTTGGAAAAATTGAAAATTTTAAAAGAGATTTAATACTTTGAAACTTTCTTCGTTCATGGCTCTATTTATAGCGTAACTAACGTGAATGCACGTTCTTCTACAGTTGGAATAAAAGTCAAGTGGCAATTCAAGATGACTGAGGAGCTATGCTTCCATTATACTCTTTAATTTTTGGAATTAGCTTGAGTGGCCATTTGAAATTCCTTCAACTTACAATTAGCATTTTGCACGCTCGACTACCGTGCTCACTGCGTTGCTAATATTGCGAATCATTATTGTTCTCATCGATGGGACGATGTGGTGGATTTTGCAAAATACTGTATACTTGTGGACATTTGAAAAGTTTGTTTAAATATCGCAATGAAGACGATTACTCAAATACTTAGGTGACAGGATAAATTATTCAAAAGTTTAAGGTGATATATTGTTAGAGCTATTACTACTACGAATAGTTACTATTATGAACATTAATATTGCAAAATATGGAGTGCACAATTTTCTATTTTGTTACTTGTTACTATGTTTGTATGAAAAGTTAGAATACTAGTGACGTAAAAAAGTCAATAAATTGTAACTAACCCTTTGTGGTTCACCTTAAATTAATTTACAATGGAAATCTTTAATGATTAATTAAGTGACGGATGATTAAATTCATTGTTCGACTGATACTAGTTGGTATCAATATACAGTATAGTTGAAAGAAATCAAGTGGTTGCTCGCGGATACAAAGGGACCATTAATGTTGCCTTGAGCGGCCACTTGATTTTCTTCAGACTATAATGAATAGTAAAAATAGTGTTGTGTTCTTACTGAAGAGGTTTGCTCGTTTCGTCGTTAGATTTAGTGGTCTAGAAAAACAGAAAGAGGAACTGTGATGGATTACTCCTGAAGAGAAAAGTGATAATTAATATTCAAACTCGAGAATTTAATTTAGAAAAATATAATACTATTAATCGTGCATCGAGACTGCTTAGGTCCTCAAGTAGTTCTCTACTTATGTGTACGTTTTGTTACTGTTCAGATAACTAGTTGCATACTTGGTGTCTGCTTCACTTACATGCCTTAAGGGGGGTCACTCAAGTGAAAATGAACTACCAGTAATTTTACCGATAAAAATTTGAAAATATTTATATCCATATTATTTTTTACGCTGAAATGAATTATGTAAGAATTAATACAGTGACATTTTTTTTTCAAAAATTTAAAAAAAAAAATTTCGAAAAAATTATTCGATTGTAAAATCCATACCCTTGTTTCTGTAGAATTGTATACAAAGCCTGCAAAAAAAATTTCAGCTCGAAAACTTCATTTTTGTCGGAGTTATAAAGTTTTTTGTTTTGGCGCAGTGACTAAAACGCTCCTGCTTCGTACGTTGGACCGACCAAAATGAACTACCAGTTATTTTACAGATGAAAATTTGAAAATATGTATATCCATATGATTTTTTACGCTGAAATGAATTATGTAAGAATTAATAAAGTGACAATTTTTTTTTTTAAATTTAAAAAAAAAATTTCGAAAAAATTATTCGATTGTAAAATCCATTGTATGCCAAGCCTGCAAAAAAACTTTCAGCTCGAAAACTTCATTTTTGTCCGAATTATAAAGTTTTTATGTTTTGGGATAGTAACTAAAACGCTCCTGCTCCGGACGTTGGACCTTTCTCTTCTTGCAATGCCTGTTCTCTTCGTGATTGTGCAGTTCGTATCATTTTTCTTGCACGTTTGTATCTTTCTGAGGCTTTCTGTTTATAGCTTTCAGGGTACCCTGCCCTTTACCCCCTAAAGTAATACCTTTCGTACGCTCCTGTTTTACCAAATCGGTCAAAGCTCTCCATAATCTTTTGCCAACGTGGTTCACACACTCTTTTTTTTCGATTTATAACTTTATAACTCGGACAAAAATGAAGTTTTCGAGCTGAAAATTTTTCTGCAGTCTTTGTATACAATACTACAGAGATAAGGGTATGGATTTTAAAATCGAATAATTTTTTCGAAATTTTTTTTTTAAATTTTTGAAAAAAAAATGTCACTGTATTAATTCATACATAATTCATTTCAGCGTAAAAAATAATATGGAAATACATATTTTCAAATTTTTATCTGTAAAATAACTGGTAGTTCATTTTGGTCGGTCCAACGTACGAAGCAGGAGCGTTTTAGTTACTGCGCCAAAACAAAAAACTTTATAACTCCGACAAAAATGAAGTTTTCGAGCTGAAATTTTTTTTGCAGTCTTTGTATACAATTCTACAGAAATAAGGGTATGGATTTTACAATCGCATAATTTTTTCGATTTTTTTTTTTTAAATTTTTGAAAAAAAAATGTCACTGTATTAATTCTTACATAATTCATTTCAGCGTAAAAAATAATATGGATATAAATATTTTCAAATTTTTATCTGTAAAATTACTGGTAGTTCATTTTCACTTGAGTGACCCCCCTTAATAAATCAAGGTGTAAGTGCAATGTAAAAATGTGGACCTTAGCAGAATTAAACGAGGATTGCGATCTAAGCTCTATTTATCATAGTATCTAGAAAAAGGAGGAAAAAGTTATAACTATTCAGCATTGCAGTGACAGTAAATAATGACTGTTTATTGTAGAAGAGGCGAAGCATGATCTTGATGGAAATCTGGTTAGCACGAACGAAAATAACGACGCTAATTTGAATAGCTCACCAACGAAAGAATAATCTTAGGACCTGCTCTACTATTTACTGCGAAATCACTAATTAAGTTAAATTAAATTAAAGTAAGTTCTGAAATCAAACATCCAATTGACCAAAAGTAGGAGAACACGTGACCTACAATTACTTTTTATTTGACAATCTACTTCATCCACATTGGTATCTCCGTTCCCACTACTACGATTCTTTCGATATTTTTTAATTCCAACGATTCTTCCCGGAGAACAATACAAAATCCATTAGAAGACTTTCGAACAAAAAAGTAAACACTTTCTTAATGCAGTAACCAAAAATCTCAACGAAAATTTCCACAAATATATAAACCAAAAAACTAACACTAATACAACTCCAATACAATAATAAAATTTACAACTGTCCCTAAAAAATAAATTTCATGCTATGTGAATTCTCATCTCACTTCCTACTCCACCATAGAAATACATAAAAAAAACTACATCTTCAAACAACATATCACAATATTGGGCCCAGAGAAACCATATGAATGAGCAGACTCTTAGGACAAGTGGTGCAGTTGGACCACAAAGGACTATCTTACTGCTGCTCAAAAGAAAAACCCTGTATCCATTACTTTTACAGAAATCGTATATTCTACTTGATTGCCGACGAAAGGAACGCATTCCTACGGAGGACCCATCGATGCGAACAATAATGAGGATGACGATGGCGACGGCGTTCGTGTGAACGTCACAGCAGTGACTTTCGCGTGCCTTCGAGACTCCGTTTATAAAAGGTAACATATACACATATATACACTCTGCTGCGCACTTGTATATACGTCTGTACGTATGCATATATGTATATATTCGAAGTGATGAAGAAAAAAGAAAGCCTGCAGGAGAATCGATTTGTATTACGTAACTTGCGGGCAGATATCCAGAGCGGCTACCATCGAGGAAAGGCTTATACCATCCATTTGCTCGTTTCGAGTATTCGGGGTTGGTTAGGTAGTTGAGAAGAGTAGTAGTGGTAGTAGTAGTGGTAGTAGTAGTAGTAGTAGTAGTAGTAGTAGTAGTAGTAGTAGTAGTAGTAGTAGTAGTTTCAGGTATAAACGTGTCGACCCCATGTTAAGTAGAGTAGCAAACGTACACGCACGTGTATCGATCCCCAGACACGAGAGCCTCTTGATAATAGTGAAGAAAGGTGCCAGTGAGTAGTAGCAGACAGTAGTGGAATGGTAGTAGACCTCTACAAAAAGGTGAAAAGGTTCACATAGGAGCTGTGATCGTTAATTCGTTAGAGAATCGAACAGAAAGGATAGGCGACGTGCAGGGAGTCACAGTGTTACTGGCAGAGGCAAATCTTTCCGGCTCCAATACTATATTTGGTTTATCGAAGGGCTTTAGAAGCGGTCTGATTGGTAGATGTTGAGTTTGCATGGCGAAATGTGTACGTATAAGGTTGCAGCGACATTCGGTACGCTTTCATGCGTATTTTTCGTGGCATTCTTTATGATCGATGGTAATTCTGAGTCGGTTTTATTTCAAGATAAATGTAGGTGATAATGTTACAGTTTAAAGAAAATAGTATGTGAGAAAAATTAACAGAATCTATCAGAGGGTTAAATTTTTCTGTATTAGAGATTTACATATGAAGGGCCAGGGGGGAAACAAAGAATGTCACAAAACAGCTTTATTGAGAAATATATAAATATAAATTTATTGAGAATCAAGTTTTAATACTTCAGTAATGAAACGAGGATCGATGAAGTTAACTGTATTGCTTATAATATGAATAATTTATACTCTAATTAGGCATCAGAAAAGGACTGAGCAAAAAGATAATTGTTTTACATTGTTTTATTATATCTTTCAAGTGGAACACTACGGAATACTGTAACGAAATAAATGTCCACTTCTATTATTATCAAAACAAGTGACTTTCGAGGGCTCCTCACGTAGTGCAAGCTTACACTAATCAGAAATACGTAGTGCAAGTAGGAAGACTGGGGACATTCCTTGTTTTGTTCGAGTGAAGGGTGGACATTCCCCGTTTTTAACCAGTACATCAAATCTTTACCGTTGTCTTATGTGGATATTTCTACTCTATAACCCTTTGTGATTCGACAGTTCTGTGGCCCCACTTGACACCAACAAAACACGCTATATATCGTAGAATCACTAAAAATAGACATTCCCTGTTTTTCCCCTTACCCTTCATGTTTTCACGACAAGATTGTGGTTGCCATTATTTAATAGTATCAAGCACTAGTAAATCTCCCTAGTAATAAAAGATGAAAGAATCAGAGAATATCGTTTTCTTCTTATTCATCTATCCTGTGTAAACTACACATCCCAAACTAAGAAAATATTAAAGGTATTTTCGTCAACTCCCCATTTTAGACTTGCACCGTCAAGCATCCGTCTGCGCCACTAATTCTGTGACTCCCCACACACAAAAAGAGAAATAGAAAGAGAGAGAAAAACAGGGGTAGTTGAGCCGAGCGGAAGAGGTAAGTTAAGGTGGGAGACAAAGAGAGATAGAAAGAGAGATCGCAAAAGAGATATTGCCGAACAAGAAGGTTCATTTAATTGTTTTCTACTTGCCTCTTGTACTTGTGTTCCCTCATTTTTTCTTTAAATTCAATTTCCTCCCTATTCCGCCCCTCCGTCCCTTTCGCACTGTTCGAGAAGCCTTCCCGAAGACCCCTCGACATGTTCACGCGCTTTTCTCTTTCTCTCTTCAACTTTCACTCCGACCAATTCCAATCTCCGCGACAACGCAATTCTCTCTATTTAATTTCTATTCTAGAGAAAGAAAATTACTCTTCGTCCAGAACCACTCACTTTCAAACGTTCCTCTCCCCTTTTTTTCTCTCTGCTTCTCAACCACGCACACACACACGCTCTGACTCTCTTCTCTCCTGTCCCTCTCCTCACTCACCTACTAGTATAATATGTACAAAGAAAGGAAAACGGTCGAATGCAGCTTGCTAAATGAACAAAGACATTTTCTCTAATACGATCTTGTCTGTATGCACTGTGAGGAGGAAGTACCCGACACCTCCGCTACTTGATTTCGCACCATACGCTAACAGATTTACAAATTCGAAAAGGAAAATGAGGGAAATATATTTATATGATAGGGTTGTTTATCGAAAAATTGTAACTTAAATAGTAGAGTTAGAGGACGTTACGTTAATTTCGATTATGGTTCATCTACTGACGTTATTTAGTATCGAGACAGAGTGTCACCAACGACAGCGGTGGTAATGAGAAATATTGATAGGTAGGTGAAACACAAAAAATACAAAATGACCAAGAGTGACCCAAGAAATAGCCCTTTTTTGGCCCCACCATTTTAGAACTGAATTTTGTGCTAAATGATAGCTTATGACGAGACATCAATCACGACAAATTTTCAAGTTGAGGTGACAATTAGTTTCTGAGATATGGGAGGTGAAAGAAGTGAAAATTCATTAACGCGTCAGCTCATACGCTTCGATGTACGGACTTTTATGTCATTTCGATAATTTAAACAAATATTTCCAGGGGTTTTGCTGACTGTTAACAACGAATTTGAACTTAGATTTTCAAAATTCACGCAAAAAAAATCAAAATCAAGAAATATAAATGTCTCTGTAGTGGGTGTTTTTTTTTTTTTAATATATCGTCCACCATATAGATTCGACCATTGGGAATTTTTAAAATCTGAGTTCAAATTCGTTGTTAGCAGTCAGCAAAACCCCTGGAAATAATTATCTAAATTATCGGAATGACATAAAAGTCCATACATCGAAGCGTATGGGCTGACGCGTTAATGAATTTTCACTTCTTTCACCTCCCATATCTCAGAAACTAATTGCCACCTCAACTTGAAAAATTGTCGTGATTGATGTCTCATCATAAGCTATTATTTGGCACAAAATTCAGTTCCAAAATCGTGGGCCCAAAAAGGGGCTAAAACAGGCCTCATTTTTGGGTCACTCTTTAATAAGAACGTAACCATATTCAATTCTATATTTCTAGAAAGTTAGTTCAGTACATCCTGATTGGAACCTTTCTTTGGAATCACTCTGTGATTTAAGGGAACCTAGGATTTTCTCATAAAAAACAAATTTTGGTACCTTTCTGTGTGATAAGATCCCAAAATTCATTGCAATAAAGCTCACTGTAAATTCTACCTCTGATTCAGCAGGTTTGCTGTACCACCTGATTCCGATGAAAATGATTAAAAATGGCACCAAACTGTTGCCACGGGATGTGACTTGACTAACAATAAATTATTTGTGTGACAACTCTTCGTTGTTTAAACCAAGAGGCCAAGCTGTACGAGCACCCTCCCTCTGCCACTGCGCGTGTAAAAGTGTGCGCTGCGTGTTCGTGTGTGTGTGTGTGTGTGTGGGTGTGTGTGTGGCGCGAGCGTTTTGAAGAGCTCGAGGGGAGAACGGTGAAACAAGAGTGTTGTCCCGGTGTCGAAACGCAAAATACCGATCGTCCCGTTTCTGTTCAGCTACTCTACCAGGCAACTTTCATTCACTATTAACAATCGTTTGATTCAGTACTTACTTAGTCCGATGGTTGGCATTTTCCCTTAAAACCCCGTTCACCGCGTTGACCGCGCGATACCGCTCGACCATCGATCGTAATCATGTTTGGATCATCGTTTCGTTATCCCGCGACCCAATATCCCCGCTGTCTTCTCTCCGTGCGCGCGTGTCTCTCGGTCTCCCGTCCGAACACGCGGCCAGGCGAAGCCTCGCCCGGAAACGAGGCTACACGCCGACCCGAGGATTCATTCGCGCACTTCCGCCATCGCGGGGACGTGACTCCTCTTTCTCTTTGGCAAACTTTAACCCGCGACAGCTTCGCTCATCTCTCAGCCACGGTCCTGAGAGTCCTTCGTTCGTTTCTTTCCCTTGGTGTTAATCGATCACCGATAAACTAATGGCTTTTATTGATTACTAGTTCTGAATTTGATATGTGGCTTAAGGTGGACTCCGAACCACAGCTTCGCCGTGGGGTTGGGCCTTAGACCAGTGCTGCCCTCCGGTGGGACACCTTAGGCTGGGTACGCGCGGGCCTAATGCAACGTGTAGTGTAAGGAGTAATGCAATGGGAATTCTAGGAAGAGGTACTGAATGCAGTAAGTACAGATGTAAGAATCTGTTTGAATTACATGTTGCATTGCAGGTTGCATTATACTTGTGGGTACCCAGCTTTAGGAACTTTTCATAGGGGACACTTTTGTGGCTCGTGATGTGATTTCAGATGTATTCACTTGGCAGGCGTAGTATAAGTCTGAAATTGCAATCATGAGTGACGAGTGTCTCGTGCGAAAAGGCTCTTCAGTATTTTGTTTGTGGAGATGAAAAATGTATTATGATATAATAGTTGCTTGTATGTTAGAGAAAACATATGCAGCTTGGGTGGGGCAGCACTGTCTTAGACCATCAACTATCGAAGCACCGATTGTGGCGCTTGAACTTCGGTGATTCGATGACTTTACGATTTCCTTTGCAATGAGCAATTTGCATATTTCGATTTGTTTTATAATTCTTGGGTACCCTGTATATTTATTTTTCAAAGTTCCTTATTTATGATCATTAGGTTTTATTGAAATTGGAACTGAAATAACCAATACATTACTCTTTTTTTTTTAGACCGTAAGAATAAAAATTTGTGAGAAAATTCCAAGTCTCGACACGTACTCGTTCTCCAACTTACATTCTGAAAGAAGATCCATCGAAATGGATTTAAATTCCGGCAGAATCATTAAGTCACCTCTTCAAATGAAAGAAAAATGTGACAAAACACGGCAAAATTGATTTCATCGCAATTATTTGAACGGTTTCTCCTCGCTTCGCGTCTCGACATAAACTGTGCAGTGGAAAAGTGTGATCGGACAGACAACTGTTAAAACACAAACAAATGGAGTACAAGTGAAACAAAAAGTAATTAACGAACCACAGGTGCAGACAAAGGTGAAATAAATCAGTTTGGGGATTATAGACAGAACAGTGGAAGGAGCAGGGTGTTCATGGACAGTGTTAAACAAAATAAAACAACGTGCACGGCACCCTATTTATTATCTATAACTCGTACACACGCTGCAAAACTTTTATTCTTCAATTTGCAAAAGAAGATTCTTCCTTCGTTCTCCTACAATCTCACTATATTTACTTCTAACAGGAATAATCGTATTATAAATCTTGTATAAAAGTCGATTTCCATCGATACAATAAAACGAGCCGCGTAATGTTTCACGCTGGGCAATAATAATATGCAGTCTTATATATTTTTCTTAAAAAGATCATCGAAAGAATTAGAAAATTGTGCAATAATCGTAATGAAAATTTCGTAGCTACGAGGTACTCGAAAACGAATTAAAGTAACGTAAACTCTAAACCCACGCGACCGGAACTTAATTCGAATAAGAGGACCGTTAACAAGCCTAAGTACTTCAATAATAATGCTAACTTCTCGACGTTCCACCGTGTACCGTATAAAAAATCATCACAAAATTCGGGAATCGATATGGACCACATTCTCGACACAACGAAACAGATCGATTCTCTCTCTAAAGGTGAACAAAACCGTTTGTGCGACTATCGATCTTGCGAATATCTCTCACCTAACACTTCGACTCAAAGTTCCCGTAGTCAATGGACGGAGTGTTGCCAGAAAATGCGTTAAAAATCCTCGCGATTGATCTCGCTGCTAACGATAACCCTAAAAAAAAGAAGCCGAAGAGGATAGGCGAGAAAGCATCGAAGCTTCTTCTCTGCCGTCGAGTTCCGAAAGGGAACGAAAAAATGGCGCGATCCTGCTCGACAAAGAGACACAATCGATCGATCGTGAACTGGATATTCGATCGTCTCGAAGACACGCGAGTCGCGAGGCAAGGAACGTCAAAACAGAGACTGAATAATCATGGAGTGGCAAGTGTTCTCGAAGGATCGAGCTTTGGGGTCGCTCAGAAGCTCTCGGATTTGACGAGATTGTGCTGATGCTTCAATCCCTCGATCAAATCCATGTGATGGGGCGGCTCGATCACGTTCACCTTGCGCTCCCTGAAGTATTCGCGCCTCTGTTTGTGGCTGTCCATGATCGAGCGCGCGGCAATCTCGTTATGGCCCCGATCGCGGCAGGGATCGATTCGTTCGTCCTGATCGCTCACCTGGACAATACTGTCTGGTATGGGCAACGGCTTGGCCACGCCGATGCGGACGGTGCCCTTCGGCGCCCCCTTCAGCGCCTGCACCGCCTGGTCCAGCGTGGCGTTCTCCAGGGCGATATCGTTGACGAACAAAAGGCGATCGCCTGGTATCAGCTGGCCATCTACCTGGGCCACGCCACCAGGCACCAGCGACCTTATTACTATCACAGTCTCGTTGGGGTTCATTGGATCCTGCAACGGGAAACGCAAGTTCGTGCTTGTGTTTGGTACTGGTTCCTTTGGTGGAGGAGCTAGAATATCTATCGGAGGAGATAGGCGAAGCTTGAGGAGTGTGGGTGTTTCGGACACTCGGAGGCTGAGGATTATGGATGTCCTGGGCAGTGGAGGGCTGGGAAGTATGGGTGTCCTGAGCAGCCGCTTTAGCTGATTGTAAGCGCTTTATTAAAGAAACAGGACTAAGATTATAGGACTCTGCCAGGATGAAGGATGTACAGATTATTATAGGTTTCCCGCTAGCTGTTATTATAAAGATATTACTCTAAACACTTATATTTCCCTCGCATCCAAAAAATGAATGTCGTTTTCCATTACTATAATAGAGAAAGTGCGAGGGTATCCGTTAAAAGCCCCAAGTAATAGGAGTTCGAATACTACAATTTTTCTCAAATTTTAATACGAAAAGTAAGCACATTTAGGAATTTAAAGACACTCGATCGAGTAAAGGATTTAAAAACAGAGGGGGCAAATTGAATGGTGAATTTCAACAAGATACCATACCTGATAATCCAAAATGGAGAACCCAAGGCCCCGCTCTCCCTTTACCAGTTCGATGATTTGCGGCTCGGAGCTCCACATCGCCAGGCCAGTCAGCGGTTCCAGGGAACGTGATTTCATTTTATTCAAACTGGCGTCCGTCACAGTGGCCGTGGTTGTCGTCGAGGCCAACGAACCATCAGACTTGGCTTTAACCAAACGATCCATCGTTGGCAATAAATTCTGCAGAGATCCGCCCAGAATGCTCTATAAAATAAACGTATCCTCGTTAAACTTGGGATTACCTTGGGCTTTATATTGTTGCATCAAAGGGACGATCGGTCTCTTACTCTGGTCTGGAATGCAGCCTGATGCTGAGCAGTGTCGATCGGGCAAAGAGGATCCTGCGAGGCGATGTTCCTTCCGCAAACCATTCGAACGTGTAGAGGTAATTCTTTTAACACGCTAACTACTTCCATATGATTAATGCCGAGCAACCGGTATCCGTTCACCTTTCGAGAAAACAAAGTTGCACTTTAATTAGACGAATCTTCGGAAACATTTTTTAGCCCCTCGAACACGATGGCATTTATACGCGACGTAACGAACTTACTGCACCCACTTAGAACCCTCAAATATCATTTCTATACCCAGGAATATAATCGAGATAAGTTGGTTACTCATGAACTGAGTAATGTAGCTCCACGTGAAACTTTGAGTTGATTCCATGTACCATGTCGCCGGGGGCGTTAATTTCCAAGGTAATCAGGTTTAAAGTGGGAGAATATTGTCGATGTTGGCAAACAAAATGGCGCATTACCTCCAGCAATTCGTCCCCGGAACGCAGCGTTGCATTCTGTCCCACGGGTCCTTCTGGAAGGATCGATCGTATGTAGTGATGAGGTCTCACCTCCTGACCGTTCTCCACGTCGACTGTACCCTCTAAACTTATTCCGAGACCGCTACCTTCGGCGAATTTCTTCAATTGCGCCACCTATCCAGAGGCAGGAAAGTGAAAGCCCTTACTTCTCTTCCGAATTGGAAAGAAAATTTGTTTCCAGGTGTAAATGAATTTATGGGGCATGGATTCTAAGATATCTCAGGGGGGAAGGGTGAAGAGAAAGCTAGAATGAAGAAGGAATTATAATAAATAATCGGCTATGTAAAGTCTGTGGTAATGACATCGAAGAATTAAAAGTTTAAGTAGAGACACTATTAGAAAGGATAAAATAAAAAGTGGCAGAGGTGGCTCCCATTATTAAAATTACTGTGAACCTCCCTCTCTGAGATATACAGTAGCTGTTGAATGAAGGAATATATGATACGTTTTATTCCTAGTATAATTGTTAGGTTATATATCGGATGATAGTAATAGTGATGCAAATTTTATTATAATACCTCAAGAAAGGAGCAAGGGAAGATATATCTATTTCATATCCTAGTGACGGCGATAGTTCAATTATAGAAAACATTAAAGATGATTCTCATGAAAGTTTGGTGAATGTTCAAAATGTATATAAATATAAGTAGAATTAATTTATGTGAAATACATACCACAATTTCAGTGTCTGGACCAACGATCTTCTGCCACTTGGCTTTAATGGCGGCTCGAATTTGTGGTGTAAGCTCGCTCGATGGATCGCTCAATAAAGCTTCTACGTTTGCCACGTCATCTAATAGATCTTCGGATGCCCTTTCACGTTCACCTTCCTGAAGAACCGCGCTGTCCACGGTCGTATGCGATTCACCCTCAGGTTCTATTTCAGTGGTGGTTTCTCCATCCTGTAGCAGAACATTTGAACACACCTATAGAACACTATTAATCTGCTGGATCAAGAAGCAAGCTTGAATCTTTCACTCTAATCAATAAAATCATTCACACTACTTTCCCAACCACAAAAATATTCAAACTCAAAATATCAAGCGAACTATACACAAAGACACAATGAAAATTTGAAAATCCTAGGGCAAAGAAAATGATTGACTTATTCTAAACCAAATTTCTCGTTTACCAGACAACTACTTAGACCAGCTAAATTAGTTAACTCCATCTATCACCGAATTCTTTCTTCCTTAACTCAGCACATACATGCTCCTGTACGCACAGTTCCCACAAACAATGTCAATCTCACTTTACAAACAGCATAAAACAGTAAATGAAAGTTACAGCGCTAATGGGGAAGCTCGGTAGACTGGTTATGGATGGAGAGCTCGGCTGCGGCACTCTCAGCTCGCTGGCCGCGATCGCTTGCTGAAGCTGCTCGTACTTTGGTCCACGTAAGTATCGTTCCAGGCATAACGCCACCGTTTGCCCGGTACGCCTTAAAACTTCGACAGCTTCATGATTCGAGTAACCCTGTAATGAATGGCCGTCCACCTCGACTATCCTATCGTTTATTTGGATCTTGTTGCTCATGTCCGCCGCGCTCCCCTCGCTGATGCTCTTTACGAAAATCCCGGATAACTCCTCTGCAAAGAAAGCGTACACAGGACGTTTCAACATTGAACCGCGCTGCTATAGTCGCGACAACGTCCACTGCCTGCTCAGCATCACCCCCCTCTCCTCCTACTGGGAACGGAAAATGAAGTGGTGGGGGCGGAGCAGCTAAATCCTATAGTCTCTGAGGGGTCTTAAAGGGCTACTTGAGAGTTCTATCAATTCTATTGCAGAAAATGCCAGGGATTACTTTATCCCCTATTTGAAGTTCAATAAATTATAGCTCTTGCGGGTAAAACTAAAGGGGGTTGGAAGCTTCTCTTGATTTTAGCTGACTTCCTTCAGAACAGAGGGCTAATTCTATGCTGATATAATTCTCGTGAGGATAAGTTAGGTAGGTAGAAACTTTCCCTTCTTTTCTAGATTCTTCAGTTTTGCGCACCAGAACTAGCTCACTGTAGAGTTAACCCTCTGTTTGAAGAAAAGCAACTGACCCCTTTCAATTTCATTAATAATAATAATAATAATTTCATTCGATAATTCATTAAACTTTAAACGGGGGAGACAGTGATTTCTGTGAAAGGTGGGATTCTGTTGAGGAATTTGGGTGTTGAAAGTAATTTCATGGCAATGGACGTGCAAAGAACCGATACCCCAATGGGACAGTTTCGGGGATTACCCTTCTCGCAGACGTATCCAGCGATAGTGATCCCAAGACCGTAGATGTCTTTCTTAAGCTCGACAGTGAAGCGCTCCATCTCTGGCAGTGAATTAACATCGATGGTGTCCATGGTGAGAACCGGAAGCTCCGGGATCTGCACCGGAACCGCTGGTATCACTGGCATCGCTCCAATTGGCATTGGGTTGCGTACTACGTCCATAATGAGACCAGGTCTTGCCTACGGGGCAAACATCTCCCCTCAGAACTTCAACGCTCATCGATGAATGAAATGCAAATGGATACTGGACGACGAAGAAGTGGGAAAGGGACGGTTCGAGATGTGACGTGGTGCATAAGGAATACCCATTTATATGTATCGATGGGATCAAATTCAACGTTTCCTCGAGAACATGATGCTATTCAGTTCCAAACTTCATTTTGCTAACATTCTGTGGTATTCACGAAAACGTGTACTTGCTAACTACTTGGTGTTACATTTAGATTAAGGATTGAGAGGAGATACGAGGTTCAGAAATTTCATTGAGTGTCAGTGTAAACAGTAGCTCAAAGAGTTCTTAAAATATTAATTGAAATTCTAGTACTAGTTAATTTAAAATTCTTGAAATTTAGAAAAATGTATTATACGAAGACAGATATTAGAATAAATGCTCGATTTCGATTGTTGTTAGAGAAGGAACAGAGACCTGTTCGAAATACTGACGGCACAATGTTGTTAACGCATCGTATCTGTCTGATGCTAGAAATGCGTCGTGTACCGTACCATCACATTTCGATACTACTCGTGATGTACTTGATCCCATCGGTATCGATACGTGGTGATCCACTCACGTGCATTTCGACGTCGGATTCCTGCGAGTACATGTAGCCGTTGTCGTAAGTGGTATCGCCCTGCACGTGACGCATGCTATACGTCTCCGGCACGCTGTGCACCAGGTGGCGATCCAACTCATCCGGGTCACCCAGAATCTTCGTTGGTACGATCGGAGCGTGGCTACCGAGTGCCTGAAACGCAGCATCCGATTGGAATCCACGAATGCACGTCTGACTGCAGTTTGCAATAATCTCCCTCGTATTTGTGGGGGAATTATGTTGATAATTCAGGGACTTTGGAGGGTGCGGAGTCTGGTAATTATCAAGATGTTGAAGAATTTGGGTTTTACTTTTTTACGCGCTAGATCAGTAGACATCTAGTTCTCTAGATGTCCTGATAGCCGGGTCTCTAGGCGTTTAGCTCTCTAGATCTCTAGATTTATAATTTCCAGAATTTTTAGATTGTTAAATTTCTAGATTTCTAGATTTCTAGATCCCCAGACCTCTATACCTCTAGACCCCCAGAGCTGTAGACCTTTAGATCCCCAGATCTCTGATTTAGACTCCCCCGATTCAAGTATTTTCAACTTATTCTTGCAAAACGTGCATCAAGTACTTGCCCATTACATACCCCATATATTTGCACTCGTAAGGTGGCATTTCCTACTATGTAATGACCACGATTAGAACAAAACCATGGGAACCATTGGATTCACACGTCCAATGATATTGAATCATAAATTAACATCCATGCTGCTAGAAGACGCTGTACATGTGCTCTCCGAAATAGTTCAGATCTTCCAGCTATTGAACGATCAGGCCAATGAAATTCTTATCGCCCTCGTAAAATTTCACAGCGACCTAGCGCCCAAGGAACAAAGGGTCCATCCCTTGAAACGACACTATCGTAGAGTTAACGAGACTACGTAGCGACTTTAAAGGGAAACGATACTTTCGATACTTCCAACGACGCTCTGGATAGAATATCCTCGAGTGGGAAATGTACCTAGCATTATTTAGAATCCTCGTCACGCATTTTTCGCTGCCAAGCCCATGCTGCAGGGAGCTCGAAAACTTTTGGCGTTTTTCTTGCTCCTTACTTATTATGCTGGAGTCGCATAGAATCTGCTGCTATATTCATATTCAGCTGATATTGATCGCGTTGCAGTTGCAACAATTACCCTATCCACTTAAACGTTTATCAAAACTTTAAAAGAACTTCACTGTTCGCCCTCTACTACATCTTTAAAGATTCGCCATTAAAATTATTATATTTTTCTTATTTCCTTGCTAGCTTATTAAAACTCGAAATATAAAATAGAGGTATTAGGCAAAAAATGGGTGGTCTTCGAAGGCTCGGTTTGCAGAGCGTAGTGGGGGAAACGCTCCACCCTACAAGCGACTGCACAATTTAATTAGCTGAAATTTATTAAATTCTTGCGTGAAAATAATTCATTTGAAAGATATGGTTTTCCCGTTATTGTGTAAAATACGTAGAAGCTAAGAAGTATTTCACCTGGTTTTCGTAATTGAAACCAAATTTTAGGCCAGTTTTTTTTTTTTTTTTTTTTTTTTTTTTTTTTAAAGAAAATCTACGTTGACAGAAACTTGCAGTCTAATTGTTTCCTTTCAATGTTATATAATGTTTGTAAAAAATTCTGTTTTATCTTCCTCTCTACTGGATCAAGATGAATGTAATTAAATTTGCCAATAATCCGACGACCACTCTACTTTCAGAAATATATGGAAAATAATAAATCGACGTAGCTACTAATAAAATAAGAGTCGAATTAAGTCGTCGAAGTAAAGTGCTTTCA
The DNA here is from genome assembly GCA_963932275.1 of Andrena praecox. Lineage (NCBI taxonomy): Eukaryota > Metazoa > Arthropoda > Insecta > Hymenoptera > Andrenidae > Andrena > Andrena praecox. Next base: position 523,831 of record OZ010734.1, read on the forward strand.
CGTTGATAATACATCCACGGGGCGATCAATTATAACGTATTTACCGTACAAACAGACCTGACCCGATAATTTAATGAAAGCCCCCTGCTGCAATTTAATTAAGGAGAATTTTGATTAACCTATTTTCTTAACGCAACAGAAAGTAAGACACGGAACAAACAATGCTAAAGTAGAAGGGTCAAGCATCGCGTCCTTTGTTCTTTTTTTATACACAATCTCTGAAGAGGAATAGTTTTGCAAATTTCGAAAATAAATATTTCATTATCCTGAATTAATTCATTCCCGGGCACCGAGAACGTCGTTAATGAAAATACTGTTGATAATATCGATGCACTCGATATTCATGCAATGTCAAAGAAACCACTTCCGAGACTCCATTGCTGAACGAAATAAATTACTGTCACACGGAAATGCATTAAATTCCTCCAATAATGATTTAACGTGGCTATCGAAATATAAGATAGCATCAATCGTGCTAGCAATAAGCTTTGAACCGAATTTTCTTAAAAATGATGTCTCGAACGAAAAAGGGTACTGTACCATGTTGACTCATTTTTCAACGAGGAATCATTATCCGCCTAATTCTGTTACTAATTACAGCGTACTCGGTATAAATAGCGATAAAACATTGCGTTATAGGTAATCCTTCCACAATGTGTAACTAGTTCACAACCAACCACCTAAAAATATGTATTTCTCTTACTTGCATTCAGGATAACAAATGCCAAAAATAGGGTTGTTGAAGACTGATTCATACCACACTGTGAAAGAGTTAATCACTAATTGAGGAGTCGAAATGGTAAATGATGCGAGTGCCAAAAGTGAAAATGATTTTCTCTTTAACTACCTTATGATATCAGCTCTATTTTATGAAAGCCCTAGAAACTAGAATAAATTATTTTAGCACTTATAGCGTTTACCATGTCAACTCCTCAACTAGGTAACAAGTTGTCACACGCAGTATGTATCCGCAGCTGTGCACTGGGTGCAACTAGTTTTTTTTAGCACGTAGATGCGATTTGTTTTGTAATAAAATCGTTTAAAAATAGAAGAATAGACAAATCTTACTTGATAATCAGGTGAAGTTGGTTCCACAGGTCGCGCGACAACCAGGCGCACGTGGGTGCCCGATTGCCGCAGAACAGCTGCAACCTGCTCGCTTCCCATGCCACGCAGGTTAACATCCCCGATTTGCAATATGTGGTCCCCGCTCTGCAGCCGATTATCCTACAGTTCGCATCGCAAACGAGACGATATTTAATTCGCAAATTGATCATCGAGGCTGGGGGTGCGCGCACACTCCAATTATTTCCCCGCCACTTTTCTCTGTCCAATTTTTTATTTTGTTTCGCGATTTCCACGCCCGCCCGCAGACTAATTCCCATAAAACGGCCACGTTTGCAATCTTTTGCATTAACAAAGCGAATAAACGTGATTGGATCAAATATTTACGATGTACGCGCGAATTTATCGAATTCACGTGCACGCGGCGAATCGGTTTAATGGATATTTACTTTTCAAGGGTTCGTGGAATTTTATCCTGTTTTTGTATACCTACTATTGTGGAAATTGGAGGAAAAAGTAAATTGAGCTTTTTGAAATTAATCCTCTTAGGAGTGAGTAATATAAAGATTGGGGAAAAAATTCAGGAGAAATTAATTCTCCATGAAAAAATAAGTCGGAAATGTAGATTTTCCATAAAATTGAATTTGGAAATGCGTTGCAGCAAGTGCAGACTGTTTAATCACAAGTTTCAATCATTCCTGCTTATTATAAACTGTGTTATATTCTTTTCTTGAAATTACTAGAACCACAGAATAGTTTAGTCAAATGGGCGTGTGCTGCATTTTCAAGCTTGATTCTTTCGAAAACTGGAGCTCGTATGAAAAAATGCCATTCTTCGCTTTCTGTGTATTTCTTCGGGTATAATCGATTGCCGCAGAGCACATTGGATAAAAATAAAAAATGAACAGTATATTCGCAGTAAACTCACTCGATCTGCGACGCCTCCAGGAAGGATCGTCTTGACGACGACACCGGTGCTGCGTCCGCCGACGATTCCGAATCCAAGACCGCTGCCATCGTTAATGAGATTTATAACTTCAACTTGTGCCCATTCCGTGTTCAGCTGCAACAAATGTCAAAGGAAGCTGAAAAAACTGCGGGCAATGGGGAAACAGAAAAACGAAAACATGTTGCTTTTAACGTCTCCACATATATTCTTCAGTAGATAGATAAATGATACACCATAGAAGTGAATCTATAATCTATATTTGACACAAGCCTTCAATTATTATAATATCAAAAATTAATGTTCTTTAAATTAAAAGAAATAGAGACATGATAAATTGCTGAATTTAAATTTCATTGAAGAACCTATACTTCAATGGCTTTCCCTGATTTTTAATTTAGGATTACTCTCGTATTTTATCGTGGAAGAGGTTTCGCCGATTTCGACGTGAAATATTACACATAAAACGGTAAAAGCACACCTCCATTTATAGCACTTTTTAGAGCAATTAGTTTATTGAGGAGTTATATCGTATGAAAATAGCCTGCGCATCAGTTTCCCTATTTACCTTAAAATGAACATCAAGCTCTACCCAGTTCCCATCGATCTGTATACAACGTTTTCCGTGCACAGTCTCCGCAAAGTAGTGCAATAAAGAATATTTGCCGAAGGAATCCGATTCGTCCTATTTCCGCCGAGAAATTCCCGCGGCTCTCCCGACATTATGCCGCTCTGTAAACAACGTAATTGACTCGACCAAGTTTTTTAATTACCGCTCGAGTTTGCGACCAGTTAAGAAGCCTATATGGGTCAATAGTTCTCCTTAAAACAGACAGACTAATAGAAACTGGAGACGAGGAGGAACGAGCGAAAAAATAAATCATCCCCCTCTATACGTCCCCCAATCTGCTGAATACTCTGAAATAATCTTAATCGATTTGGGGAAACTTCCTGACTGTGACTAAATTTATACCTTGATACACCAAAGAACAAAGTTAGAACATGTAGGAAAAGATATATGAAAGTTTTCGAAATTAATCCTCTTGAGAGTGATTAATATGATGATTGGAATAAAACTGAGGAGAAAATTCCTAAATCTCGATAAAATTGAAGGAAAGAAACTGGTTACTGTCAATAAAACAAATGAGAATAATTTAATTCAAATTTCTCTTGAGCAATCACTATTAATTAGTCCAAATGTGGATAATTTTTGCCAAAGGAAATATATTTTTTAACAACTCTTGGAGCTGTAGAACATCCACCATGGACTCACCATCTTTTCTCACAGAGTAACACCGGAGATCTTTAATTACTGTAAAATTGTAGCAAATATGGGCGGTAAATAGTAAATACTATCCAATTTGTATTCTAAATTAGTCGTGCTGTTGCTCGCTAAGAAGCTCGATAGTTGGACCCAGTTTTCATGAGCGACAAAGAGGGTGTGTCTTAATGTAAAGCAGATAAAGGGGAACTTTTAAATGCTTCGTCCTGAGAACTGATATCGGTTCGACTTCTGTCGCTCTTATTGCGAATAAGGGCAATGCAACCTACCCGCCCCGCCCCCGATAATTACGCCACGAAACTCCTTTAGGAGTGCAATCTTCAAGTTTCGATAGATTGCTTCCTCTCGGAAAGAGTTCGTCCCTTCTTTCATGGACAGTTTCTCCAGCGATCGACTTTATCGAGGCAAGTTAAATGTCGAGAAACATAGCCTAAGGGGCGGGCACAAAACAGCACCGATAATAAAATTTCCTTCGACGACGGCGTTGTCCCCCCTTATCGCGGTGCTTCCAAGGAGAAAATCGATGGAAAGCGCGGCTAGGCGAGATTAATGAAATCGACGTAGACATTTTATCTTGGCACGATAGGGGGCACCATTGACATCGGGAGAAAATATCGGTGTGTCGTAACATGTAATAGTTGTCCACGTTGGGAACGCGCAGAATGATTCTTATGGGAGAATGGAGGGAGTATCATGGAAAGTGTAGAAAAGAGAGCGTTGGTGGGAGTTATACGCAGGTTAGGAAGCTAGTGGCTGTGGGAGGACTATCAGTAGCTACCCCCACCACCTAATGTATAACAATCTGGTAGGACGTTTAAAATAAGATTTTTTCAATTCGAGATTTAAGTTACACCGCTTTGGATCCTAAAAAGCAGCTATCATTTTTTTTTTTTCGAAGAAGATAATGATCAAGAAAATGGAAAGTCTATAACAAAGGGATACTTGGGGAAACTATAATAGGGATTTTCCAAAGCATGGTTTTTTGTGGAAAAGGTGAACATTTACGGACATAAAAGTTTCCGTAGCAAGGTCCATTTTTAATATATCGCAAAACCGTTACACATTTCTTTAGTAAATATCACGTAGAAAATGAAAATGTTGGGTTTTTACTCTAGGTCCAACTGTCTTTGCAGTTATCTTACACAAAAACAAAAAGTTTTTCGTGTACTTCGATAGTTGTTTACAATAAATGATATATTATATATTTTTCATTTTCTGTATCATTCCCTCCCCCCCCCCCCCCCCCAAATCTTAAAGATATCTACCTTTTTCAGGTTCCAAAGTGGTGTAACATCTTAAAAGAAGGTGGATGGGTTTTTGAGAAAAGAATACTTTTCTACTTGCAATAGTACCTATAACCCTTTTTCCTCATAAAAGGAAGTAGAATGAACTAAAGTTTGGCACTCTATTTGAAGAGCTGCTATCAATTTCTCTCAGTCCTGTCAGTCCATCAGAAGAAATGTCACCAAAGGAATTATATCGACTTACAGGAAACCAATATCGGGGTACTGATGCCGAATCGAGGCGTGAATTGCTTCTGACATCGATAACGAAGTTGCTCGAAAGAAACCGATAACTTCTGGCGACCCCGAGTGCGGCTCCCTTTGTGCCGATAATTTAATGAATTTCATAGCCTTTCAAAGCTGTTAATTGATCCAAACGGACACAACGATGCGGCAAACGGTACAAACGTTTGAGGATTATACGTTGAAGCTATGGTCTACCATAAGTACAGGATGTAGAAAAAGTAATAGTCGTGGCTTTCACAGATGAATCTGCGTACTTGGAACAGTGTTATAAAATAGGTATTTGTGATTACTACTCTTTCTGTGTATTGTACACTTATATATGTGTAATCAATTCTTGACCAACATTTCTAAATGTTGTACTATGCAGAATTAATTTCTAATTCTGTAGCAGTCATTCTGAAAGATTACTTTACTAAGTCCTAAATTAGGTTTGAGCTACAATTTAGTTAGCTTTGAACAAGGTTTCAGTTTAACAAGGATTAGGTCTAGGGTGGGCAATCCTTTACAATGAGGTTTTCGAAAGTCTCAAACAGAAATTTTCTGAGTAGGAAAAATAGAAGTCAACCCAGTTCGTGATTCTTAGAAATAACCACAATGAAAATGCTGCCCCCGCTTCAAAGCAGTTCTAATGTTTATCTACGAGCTACGGGGGTAGTAAAAAGTGAAATGAAAACGGTTCGAATTAACACCACTTCAGGTTCCATTGCACGGTAACAAGATTCGCGGTTGCTAAACCAGAGAATAAGGACGCGTGCCATTCAATCGATGCGAACGAACAATTCCCAACACATGGACGCGAACGTCGCTGAAATTGACAATGACCCGTGCCACGTCACGAATGGCCTCGTTAATATTCAAACGTCATTCGAAATCGTTAACGAAATCACAATACGCCCCTGTGCGGCAGTTCACAGTGCGAGTACACCGCGTCCCCAGCGAAACGCGAATTGCCCCTAGCAGAGAGAAATGGCGGCTGCCCCCTTCACCGACGATTCCAATTTCTTATGCGGCTGCCACGACCATTCCAGGTCTCATTATCGGCGGTGGTAGGGAAAAGAATTAACGATCCATTGGCTTATTGCTCCTTCGTGATTCCCATTCCAAAACCGGGGGGGAATTCCTTTACTCGGCGATGCAATCGATTCCCTTCGCGGGAAGATGTCTTTTGGGGGCTAAGACGGGCAAAATTGTTATCTACGTAAAAATGTGGGATATATTTAAGGGAAGTTAGAGAAACTTTTAGATTTGAAAATGATTTTTATATGTGTACTATAGTACTGAAGGAGAATGGAAGAGATTATTTTGAGATATAAATGATATTTTTTAGATAAGGCTGAATTTATAGTTTGTATTTTGTATAAATGGATTTTCAAAAAAAAGTGCACTTGTAAGGATAAAAAAACTTTATTCAGAGGATAGATAAAGCTAACTGGGTTATTTGAATTTTTATCCAAATAAACTTTAAGTAATCCTCAATTTTGTTAGAGAGGGACGTTCAATTTGATGACTGAAGGATCGCCCTCGTTTCTCAATTACAGGCTAGAACGCAAAGCAAGCAACGGGAAACTTGATGCGATTAAGCTTGGCTGTTGTAGGTAATTCGATCTTGACTTTCTGCAATGCGAAAGGAACTTCGTCACGGGTCCGTTCAACTTTGTTTTCGACCACAGAAACGTTACTGAAAAGGCAGGATACAGGATCTAAGGTGACTCAAATATTTATGTGCAATCCTGAAACTTCACACACGGAAGTTTGTGAACATTAATATTTAATATACTTCAAACCAAGTTGTTTCAAATGTGCCAGGGTTCACTACCAAGTTATAGAAACTTTTCATTCAATATTTCCAGTACTACTTCCCCAACTTTGACTTGGATATTTTACTGTTGCCAGTAAATCGTAGCAATAAATAAAGAATATTTAGGGAAAAAGTGACTCGTTTAAAACACCTCTCACTGCCACAATATAAAATAAAATACCCACAAGTGACTGCAAAAATTCGACTGGCGATTCGAGCAAAACTGCCTTTTCAGCAGAGTGCTCGTGAAAAAGTAGCAAAACTTCTCGGCAATAATTCTATTTCCGTCATGCTAGCTCTTGTTGCTGTCGTGGCGCGAAGCAATAAAGGGGAACGAAGAAAAGCGACGAGAGAAATGCGGAGGGTGAGGAGGGTGGCCTTAGGGAAAAAGCATAGGCATCGAAGGTGTATCCAAATGAGGCCAATTATAGCCGACGATCGATCGAGATTTTATCGCGACGCTGCTCGGGCTGGCGTCTCTGAAAATCTTTCTTGTTTCGCCACGGAGCACCCTCGATCTCGATGGGGACACAAGGAAGGTACAAAGGAGCTGGGAAGAGGAACGACGCCTCTTCGATGTCGAGAGCCGACCTTTCACCGACGAAACTCGAGCCAGATGGAACATTACAGGGGTGTGTTTGCCAAACCAGCGTTCCTGCAGACGATATTGTTGACGATCAGACTGTCGTTAACGTGGGAGGGGTGGAACTCGTGTCGGGGACCTTATACATTCTGACATTTTCATTCTTCCTTGATTATGAAAGGGTGGTTGAAGAACTAATAGCAATAAATTAGACTGGTGATGTATGTATAGAGGTTGTAAATTGAAGAGTACTGTATTTGTCTTGATGAAAATGGCATGCGGAATTCAGATTTTTCTAAAAGGAGAAGATTAGAACGCAACTTTGTGGGCTTATAGAGTGACTCAAGGCAAGAACAACGGTATGTTTCATTCGTGCCCAATCGCCCTTTATGGGTGTGAAGACTAACCTCAAAGTCAAATAGGTACTCCCAAATTTACGCGTATAACTCCTGAAGTACAACAGACAGAAAAAAATATTTCAAACAAAAGCTTAATGGTGCACTAAGCTTTGCAAACACCCGTTAACAAAATTGAAAAAAGTTTTTTTTCGTTGGGTATTTTTTTTCAACTGCTGTGTGTAGTTATCCGAAGATTAAATGTGTCTTTCAATGATAATACGTGTGATTGAATACCTACGTTTGTAGTGTATGTAGTTCTAGATGAGTGGGATGACTATAGATAATGAGAAAATAGTACGGAAAAGTATGGGGAAATGTTTCAGGACTCAACGCGGACTGCTTCCTGCCCACGTGAGAGGAGCAAGTAGAAATGCCCTATATGTGGTCGGACACTGGGTCAATAATTCATACCGGGCACGTTTCTTGCGTCTAACTTCAAATTCTGTTATACGTGTGCTATCAATAAGCAGATTATTTTAATATGTGATATGATATAAAAATTTATTATTTAAAAAATTCGTTGCCACTTTTATTTTATATTCTATCTTACTGTTTTGTGCACTAGTATTATGCATTTATATAGTCATATAGTATATTCGTTATGAGTTTTTAGGTTGGAACGAGTCTGTGTGTTAATTATGTTCTAGGACGAAATGGACTTTTGTGTTTTAAGAGTGCCAAAGGATTCGCGGCATTTCACGCTCGAATTATCCTTCGTTTAGATGGACACGATTTGTTGTCCGCTCATCCACTGCTCCATAATACAACGCGATTATGCAGATACATGACAAACACGCCCAAACGCCATCTCTAATCGTAATGCTATTAAGCGATTATCAGGTATCTGTCAATGTTAATCAGGCAGCGTCTGCTTCGATCCTATTCACCATTGGTACCCTCGAGAGCGCAGAGATATCTTAATAGACAACATGATGCACAGAATGTCCCCGCCACTCCCCGTTATCGATTGAAATGTTTCAGTTATTTTTAGAATTGCGAATAAATATTTTCTGGATCAGAGATATTGGTCTGTACTAGTTCACAAGCGGCGTCTGACCTAGCATGGTCCATTTCTCCTTATATCCTTACTTACTCTTCGTTACTTTTTTGTAGTTCATTATTTTCTTTGAGAATTGTTCCCAGTAAAAATTTCTCAGTAATTCCATTGAATAAATTTAATGATCTCGCAACAAAAACCTAACAAATCCACCTACAGTAAATGTGTCATCAGCACGCACCTTCCTCTGTAAACAAAATTGCAAAAATTCTGTGCGCAACATGTTCTTCACCGATTGTGTAGTATATTCGAGCGGTAACGCTGGGTAGATTGTTTTGTTCACTTCGAATACCCCATTATCCCAGAGAAACGGGTCCCGATGTAACAACTTCCCGGCAGTTGGGCGTAATTTACATTAATTCCTTGCATCGATGTAATAACAAACGGACGTTGTTACGTGGCGCAGAGAAATATCGGAGGCCGTATCTGATTCCGATAACGACAGAACAAAATCTATAGCGCGCATACACTGTCGGGGGTAGAGGCCATTCGAGGTAGGTGACTTTAACAGGAGATAGCCATTCGCTTCGACGCGACGGTGCGCGAGTACTACGAAGTTCCAGACGTGGACGTCGTATTAATAATTCCAGGTATGCGGCATTTCCTGTCTGGGGCCTTGCAGTTGACCAACATTCGGGTTGTTTAACGATTAAGTAAATTTCCTGCCACGGTAGCGTGGAAATGTTTCATTAACGCGGTAACCGCAGTCTTACGTGATCCAGTGCATAATTAAGGGGGTGTTAAAAGTGAAGATTTCATTCTAAATATAGCGAAGAGTAGTTTAAAGAAATATACTATGAATATTCAAAGCAATGATCGTAAATAAGTTTAGGATGACCTGTTTATTTTCTTGTGAAAAATGGAGTGTCTGTGTTTCCATTTTGTGTTTCAGGAGATTCTCCGGGGCATGGGCATGGTGACGAAAATGGGAAATAATTCTTTGAAAATACAGAACATGGGGAGATGGAAGTGTTTACGATGCGCGCGTTTGAGTTTCAGAAATATGTGCTTTAGGAACGAAAGGAAATGCAATGTATTCCTGTGACATGCAATGTGAACTTCTAACGCGTTTCCATGCAGCTGATGCAAAAGGTCTGCTCTGCATTCCACCAAGGGCGTGCAAGTGCTTGAAAGTTTCACGGAAAGTTGAAGAAAATTTATACTTTCCTTGAAACGAAGAGCTCGGACGAGTAGCTCAGTAATTCTAATTTTTAACCCAAGTAATCATTCAAATTGCAAGGCTCCTTAAATCTAAAAGTTCGTGTCGCTTTATGGAAACGCAGTCTTTGTTGAAAGGAAAAATATATCCCTAGTGTTTTTAAGCAAAGTATTTTCCTTGGCTATCACTTTTTTGGTAAAAGTACAAGTAGGTGTAGCAAAAATAGACATTTTTTGTATGTCAAATGAATTTTTGCACAGCTAATTTTAGCTTCCCCCATACAGAGAGCTCACAAAAAGGAAGAAAAAGTTGATTCCATCGCGCTCCCATCAGAACCTATCTCCCCCAGCAGTTCCGAAACCCTTGGAATTCAATAAGAACCGAGCAAAAGCTCCCAAAGAACATGTTCCCAGGCAAAAATAAACTACGATTTTAAAATATGAAATTCATGCATCCAGAACAGGACGAAGCTTCGCGTAATAAAATCTTATTCTAAAGCTAAAATTCCAGAGGCGCTCGAAAAGAACACGTTGCCACTTAAAAAAAAACTACGGCCCTAAAATATCAGATTCCTGCATCTAGAACAGGGAGCCTCGCGTAAAGAAATCTTATTCGAAAATTCCCGACTATTCTTCCTCGGGTAGCCGCATCCCCCGCGACCCCTGTATTTGCCCCGCGGTATCGGGGAACGGAGCAGTTCAGTCAACTCCCACGCTCCGGCGGTGTATAGTTCCAGCGGAAACTAGATAGAGGCGAATAATGGAGGTGTATAGGAAAAGAAAAAGCATCGGGGCCACTCACCACCATGTCAGAGCCACTCTTGGAGGCGTCGCTGACGGCGGAGGGGCTCCTTTCGACAACGAGGCCTCCGGGCAGCGGTGTCGAGGTCGGTGTAGGTGTCGGTGTGGTTGTCGGTGTCGGTGTTGCCGCCGATGTGGTACTGGCCGGTTGGCTAGACTTCGGGGTCGGCACTGGTGTAACGACGGACGATACTGACACCGATTGATCCTTGTCGGAGCTGGCCTGGTTGGTCGCCGCACCGACACCGCCGCCGATGATGGACACACCTGCTCCCGCGGCCGCTGTCGAACTCGAACCTCCGGACAATTCATCCGTTGGCAAAGAGCTCCCAACGTCTGTCGACAAGCAACGTCGTAATGGTGGATTAACCCTCGCTTTACGGACACAAACATTCAACCACGTGTGCCCCTTGGTATTAGTATGCACGTGTAAACGAGAATGTAATTTTATTAGAATGAAAGTATGCAATTATGAAATCGATTTTCTAATTCTCATTCTGAGTTTCGTGACAAAACGACTGTGAACTTTAGACTTTGCTTATTGGACGCAGTTTCTAGTTTTTGGTGCAGGCTAGAATTGGTAGCAGGGTAGGTGCCAAGGTATGGGAAGTTGGGAACATGTCCTCGAAAAGTGCACAGATAACGATGCCGTGGAATTCGAGAACAGGAAACGAGGAATGCAAATTACCTTGGGCGCTTCTCGCTACGACCAACTCAACCAGACCACGAGCCTTCTGAAGAATCGAGATTGCCTGCTCATGAGAGATGTTCGAGTCTAGTGGTTGTCCATCTATCGCCAATATCTGATCCCCTTCCACCAATCGACCGTCACTGAAACAGAACAGCAATTGGTTTTATGAAAAAAGAAAAAGAATTTATAGCTGAAATACATAGGAAATATGATTTCTCGTTCATATTATTCAAAATTATTATGATTTTCAAAAAGCTCCATGTCACTTTGTTATTCACTTATTTCATTACACACCAACGAAGAAGTTTAATTATAGGGCAAATGTTTAATTCAAAATGAAATTATCAAATCGCAGAATGGGGGATTAAGTTCAGTTTGACGAGGTAAGCTTCGGTTTTCTGCTAAACGAAATTCAATCGGACCGATTCCCCACTAGTACCTCCCTCGACCATTAGAATCTATTAACCGTGCTAATTGTGATGGTTACGATTAAAGCTGCCGCATTTACATACCATTTCCGTGCAGCTATAATCAAGTTCCAATACACTGTATCAGTGACAATGGAGATCGTGTATAGGGCTTACCAACTGTCTCGAATTTAGACAAAACTATACCTTTAATTTGATACAGAAATAATCACAGAGTCAATCAGATGATTTCACCTAACATTTACTCTGCTTTAATTTCCGAAATGATTCTGAAATAAAACCACCTAACGATAACGCGAAACTTTCAAATAACAAAGATGCACTTCCATAAAAATTAATTACTCAATTGATAATTAATTATACTGCAGGAGAATTTGGATTGTTACTGGCCAAACCTTTTGGTACAGTTTATTTCCACAATTAAAGGAAATCCAATTAAATCTGTGGAATCCCATCGTGTTAAGGAAAACTTGCGTTTAATTAAATCAGACGTTTCACGAAAATCCTAGAATGCAGCATGTGAATGCTGTCACACGGTCGACCGTAATCTGTCAAAAACTCTGAAGCTCAAAAGCGGAAACCAACACGGCGTGACAGCCCCTGTTACATGATTTCTCACTAGACGCGAATCCGTTTTTTGAATCTGTGCCAATTGCAGTGTTTGTCCACGCAGGTGTGCTTTTATAAACGGTTTCCTTTCCGCTTGAATATTCCTGTCAGCTTCGCTGCAGACTCGATTTCGATCTCAAAGCACTTACATCATTTCAAAGCCTGAAACTAATCAACTAATTTCTATATTCCTCTCTACCACAAAACAGTTAATTTCGTCAAAGAAATCTGTCTAATTAAAATACAGTCACACATATTTGTTCACAAAAGATTGTCAAAGAAGTAAAAAATAATTTTTTTAGTGGAAAAAGGATGTAAAATCCTTGCTGAATAAAATGAGAAATGCTGTAAGTGCTAGAATAATTTATTTTACATAGAAAAGAAACTACTGAAAATTTTAACTTCTCTGGCACCAACGTTATTTACCATTCCAACTCCTCAATTAGTTATTCTTCTAAATTTCTGCGAACACGTATGCGGGTCACTGTACTTGAATACTTCACCAGTATGGCATAGATATTTAAAAATAGTTAAATAGAGGAAAATAATGGAACTAAGCGATACAACAGAAGTAAAACAGTGCAAAGACTAATTCCGCCAAGAGTATAGCAGGAAAATCGACGCGTTGGAAACGATCCAAGGATCTGATTTCAGAAAACTCCATTAGAACGCCATCATCCCCTTCATAGATCCCCTTGCGAGGTTGTTTATCGGTCGAATGCACACGCTTGAACGATCGCAGAGGCGGAAGCTTTACACTGGCAAAAGGGGTGTATTTAGTGGTCCGATAGCGGTTGCGTTACCTAATTTCCGACAAAGCGAATTTCGCTGCCTCTCTCCTTGCTAACGATACCACGCCTGCGATCAGGGCAATCTGTGCCCCGAATTCTCCCGGATCAAAGGTGCGACGAGTCGTGAAAACGTTCGTTCAAACCGTAACCCAGTTTTCACAAAGAAAAATACAAACAATTCTCCATACTATATATTGTCACGAGTGTGCACAGTGGAAATTTGAAAATCTGATGCATGTCCATGTCCATGTCCATCGACATCCCCGCCCCCACGAATATTTGAATTCTCCAATAAAGAATATAAACTGTACAATAGTAACATATCCCATTCTTCCTCACAAACTAGACAATTCCATCAAATAAATCTTTACAAATTGCCCAATAAAAGAAAATAGCAGGACTAAACAATATTACTCTTTAACTAGCTACAGCAGTGATCAACAGAAAGTTTAACAGGAACATTACCTATAGTTTCATTAGAGGTAATTATTTTTTACAATTTACACGGAATAGATTAGGGGGGGGGGGTGCAAAAAAGAATACTGACAGTTTAATCACATTAAGTTTGTTATACAAACATGTAAAAGTATGATTTTTAAACTTCCTTTTACTATTGTGCAGGGTATATCAAATTTTTGTGTAAAGACTAGTGCTAAAGGAACAATGTGCCACAAATCATTTCAAACAACGAACGACAAATATGGTTCCTTTTTGAACACATGAGAATAAAAAAATAATGGATCTTGAATTTCTAGGTCAAGAAAAATTTTGCACCTAATTTTTTTTACAAATGTCCATCGATCCAAAGGTGTAGAATCCCGCTGTGGTGGTCTTTACACAACAATTTTATACAACCCTGTACAAATATCTACAACTATGTATTTCTAAGGTTTCCAGTGCCTGTTACTCTAAAAACAGGCTATGAAATCCCTTGAATTGTGAGGATATCGTGTACAGGGGAAACTGATGTGCCCTCAGCTTCTTTGACTGAGTGTCGCGCATTTTAAAATGCCATGAATATCGCGAGACAAGCCACCCCCTTGCTTCCAGAGGACACCCTCAGCAGGGAGGGACGAAGCTCATTAATAGGAGGCCAGGGAACCGGTTGACGTTTACCAATGGAAGTAACTGCACGGTGGAATTTTATGAACAAACTCTAAGCTAGCAGCTCTCACATTTAAATTCACCATCAGCCGTTGCACTTTGTCCCCCCCCCCCTCCCCTCCCTCTTTATTTGCATCGCGATGCGACAACATTGCCCCTGCCGAGGGATCAACATCGTTACCGTGCTGTATTCAACCTGAATACGGATGTACTGGAATATCCATAAACAAATATGCATCTGGACGCTTTCAGAACGAACTATAAAATTCACGAGTTGTATAATGGAAGTACCAAGGGGGCTAAGTGGCAACCCTGGGGAGGCGGGGATTTTTCTGTAACTAGGTACTATACGGCAACTTCACAAAAGTGGTAATGTGCCAGGAATTCCCTCGTGTTTGGAAAGTGCGCCATTATTTTTTTGTTCCTTTTGTAATAGCAACTTGAATGAAATATTTCCTAACTATTATTTGACAGATAGACTCTTTGGTAGGTACTTCTACCCTGAAATTGTTCGAGACTTTGCCTACCTAGAGTTTTAGTTTTTATTTACAGAATAGGTGTTATCTGGATAAGTGTATTGATTATATGTAATGAGGAAATAATAGGTAATGAGTTTGAGAAATATGTATCCTCCGATTGACGTAGTGAACTGCTTCCTGCCCACGCGAGAGTAGCAAGTAGAAGTGCCCTATATGCGATCAGACATGGGTCAGTAATTTGCACGGTGCACGTATCTCGCGTACCAGTCCAAATTGCATTGCATATATATCACCGAAAAGTGGGGTACTCTAATATCTGACATAATATTCGGAAAGTAATAAAAATTTTCTTCACTTCGTTCTTTTGCAGTCTTCCTGTTTCTTCTTGCACGGAAATGTATCTCAGGCCATATTACCATTTTTTTTTCATTTATTGGCCAGGTAGTATAAATGGTGGTACGCCAAAGGTTGACGATTCAATGCATCGTGACGTCGTTCTCAATGAAAATGGCTTTGAATGCTTCTAACATTTATTTATGGCCACTGTCATCGTGTCTATGTCTATAAGAATTTCACGAGTTGCTGGGAACCAACACAGTGGAACGGAAAGTTTGTTAATATAGGAAACCGATAGAAAGTATCGCGTTCAGGTTAGCTTCGATGGTTGTGTAGTTAACATAGCAATAATTATATGTATAGTGCTCTATTGATCTTGAGGGAGGGGCAGCAGAGCAGCAGTTTGTGGTTAAATTAGCTTTGCGCTATAAATAACTGTCGCTTACAGCGGCTAAGGTGTTCTCCAAGGAACAGTAATTGGATTATCCATAATTAAGCTACGTTGCAATTTATTGCAATGGAATCTGGGTGAATGGTCTCCATAGTTTATCCTTACAGATTAGAAGAATCATCTTGTACAATATACAATAAGAACTGCATGAATATCGAGCAGGAACGACAATAAGCAATATTAAAAATACTAAATTAAAATATGTTAAAGTAATATACAGAACAGTCCAGCCATGAAAGATATAAAATTCACAAGGTGCTTCCTGCAGAAGAAAAAGAATGTCAGACATACATCAATGCCACTAGTCGTAATAATTCTTCGAGTTATAGGCTATTCTTAGTGGACCAAGAGAAGCGTGGCAGGGCTTTTCTCCCGTGGACGCGAAATAAAACATGAATTATGCCTCCTAAAGGCGACGTTGCTCTGTATTCCGCCGTAGTGATCCATCATCGTTCGTAATTTAATGTGACAACGTAATGTTCCGCTTATAGCGATATCAAACCGTGAACCGTCTGCCCTTAATCCGTTTTGAGGCGACGCTGCGCCACGTCCCTTTACGATCATCGTGCTTCTAATAAATTCCCCTTCAATTTAATGTTTAATGTGGTTTTACCATTGAAGTATTTCGAAAGGAAATATTGGAGATAGCCATCGATGTACCAACAGTTAACACGGTGACTACTATAAGTACCCCGCTGTAGTACTCGTATATAGTGTTATTGTCAACTAGTGTTACTGCAAGTACTCGTATATAGTGTGGTTCCTGAGGCAACGATAAAATTTTTGGTGAAGTAGTAATGGTTATTTCATACACTAACTGTTATGCATTATTAATCATGTTTTATGGTACTTGGTGCAGAAGTTTCAGTGGACTCAGAGACCAGATAGCATTAAATTAAGCTCCTTGCATTGGGGTCGTTATAATTTCTCAGTGTTGTACATTTGCGCTACTTTGGGTATTTGGGTAATTCAGTAATACATAAGCATATAACAAAGGTATACTGATTGATAAGTAGGTATTTAAGTTCTTCTGTACCTACACCTCGTATGGAACCCGAGCAGAAATCTGGGCACATCCTAGTTATTAGAGCGGCAATATTACAATTAGTGCACAATTTTAGCTCAAAGGGATTAAAGTTTCCAACTACCCTAATGGGTATCATCCAACACGTATCTGCTCCAATATCGGAGTACAGTTCACTCGACCGTTAATCATTTTATATAAGCGGGATAAGTGGACGACTGCCCTTCCATTCTTCAAGCGTGTCCAACTTCATATTTCTGAATTTTCCCCAAAAGAATCCTCTATCTACACCTAATGATCCCAATAATACCAACTAACTGAACAGAAAATGCTGAATATTTCCAAACAATAATACCAGCAGTCTTGAATTCTAATGCGCCCACAGACCTTTACCCATCAAACTCTTCAACCACCCCGACCCAAGCCCATTTGCGTAGGGGTTACATAAAAATACCTTCCAGTATGCGACGCTCCACTCAGTTGAATAATTTTACTTTCACCTCTGGCTCGCGTAAAGGGTTCGCCCCGCAGGGTACAATAAATGTCCCCTGCCCTTTTCCATTCACACACTCCCCCTTTCCCATCCACCTTCGCCCTCCGCTTTAAATATTCGCGTCTTCGCTTTCTTCCTTCCTGCCTTTACAGCTGCTCCTTAGGTGCGTCTGTGTTCATTCGACAGCCACAGGGAACGTAACCTTCTGGACGATAAAATCTCGACGACCTTTCACCAACTTCTCGTGGAAACACAGAGGAAAGCCAGAGTTCCCTTCATCCGTGAACGCGATCGCACAAAACGGAAACCATCGAGTTAAACGTGGATCGGTGTGCTGTACGTGCCTCTCCGTGGCGCTTGCAATTTCGTGTCGCTGAATTCCTTGCATCTCTGGCAACTTTCCTGACGAACACAGCTCCGACTCGACAAGCAATACGTCAGCACGGTGGTGTCGCACGATGTTGCGAACTGGAGCTTCCATTCAAGCGTACAGAGAGGGAGGTGGCAGGCTTAAGCCGCGTTCCCACGCGCGACATAGGCAATGCCTCGCCACTTCCTGCAGAAGGATGTCCTCTGTGTCTTCTAAAGTAGAAGAACCGTGGTAATTGGTAAGCAAAGCGCTTCAACTAGAACGATTCGTATCGACGTCATAAATCCTAGTAAAAGTTAGCGCTAGCAATCTCGCCTAGCACATTATCGACGGTTAATTTGCAGCGGATAATGATTAAGCGCCAAGTCCCGGGAGGTCAATATCAGTTAGAACCGTGTTCGACTGGTTTACGCGTAGGGCCTGGAAATGATCGGCACAGAATCGATCGTGGAAACAATTAACCCCACCGCAGTGCAATTTACCGCGTTACTTCGTCAAGCGATCTGTTCACGGGTATACTACCATTCAAAAGTCCGCCGTCACTTGCTTAAGCCGCGCTCCCACTAAGTGCACCTCGTGCCGCGGAACTTGAAATGCTTTAGAACATTTGGAGAAGAGTTTTGAGGACCTTGCAGCAACAGGGGTACAGTTCCATCTTTAGCAACTTCAAGTAAATTAGAAAAGGCTGTTTAGAAAATTTTTCTTTTGGGTTAATATTAAAGAGAGAACACTAATTGAAAAATATATACTTTCACACAATAAGTACGTAGTAGTTATTGAATTGATAAGTTTTCATTTCTATTTTTGCCAAATTTCTCAATTCTGGAGCATTCGTATTGCGCAAAACAGTAATGGGTGCAGATTCGAATTTAGAATTCGAGGTAGAATTTTTTGTACATATATTACGCGTCATACACTCCAAAACTGCACAAGAATCGAGCTTCACTCCTCTTGCTGCAAGGTCCTCTTCTGTTTCTCGGAGAGCAGTGATAACGAAACAGGTGTCTCAAGAGTGTTCTTGCGCGTTGTATACATGGGGACGTGGCTTAAAGGATCCAAAGATTTTCAGATTAAAATATTGGCGGCAATGATGTGAGTTTTCAGATGTTGGTGTTTCCTTCAATAAAGCATGGAAAATGTAATTGCATTCTCTTAAGAAAGTTCTTCACAGAAGAGGGATGATTTGAGGCCGAGGAGAAGTCCATTGGAAGACAGTATTTCTTTGTTGATGTTCAATTATTAATTCGAAAGGGAAGCACACTCTCGTTTAAGGGGGCGAGGAACGAAGGGCCCAGGCATCTTTTTCCTTCCCAGACTTATTAATAATTCCCCGAGCAAGACTCTGATGTTCGAGGAAAGCGTGCTACAAGGGAGCACTATCTCGCGTCGCGTGGAATGGTTACAAAGGTGCTCAAGTATTCAATTAATTCCCTTCAACGTAGCCGTCGCTCGCTACCCTTGGGAATGTACTTCGCAACGTTATATGAAAGCGTAGAAAGATAATGGAAAAATGTCTGCGAATAAATCCAAAAAATGTTTCTGAAACGCCCAAACTCCAATAAGCTGTTAAACGTGTATACGGACAGTTCCCATGATAAAAGTGACTACTTCCACTTCGAATAGGAAACACTACGAAAACACCTACTAAGACATAAAAGATGCAATGTGCATCTTGCGTGAAAAAAATATTGAAATAAGTGCAATACCACATAATCACACTTCTGCCATCATTCATTCCCCAGTTAACTCACACAGACATTTCTCTTTCATTCCATCGATTCCCCCGCATTTCCTAGATATCGGCCGCGCGTAACAGAACCGACAGCCAACCTTTCCCTTTTTTTTTTTACGCGGAAACTGTTGCTCCCGGCGGCGTAAGGGGATTTTCCAAAGATCGCTTGTCGATACGAGCCGCGATCATCCGTCATTCCTACCGAGGGCATATTTCTGCGCGCGAGTTCGTGTCGGTCGATTCCGTACATCGACGATACGACCCGCCACGACTGTACCCCAAGCTGTGTCGAGTTCGAATCAATAACGAATCTCTCTCTCTCTCTCCCTCTCCCAACCCCCCTTTCTCTCTCTCGCCCGCCCACCCCCGTGCACCCCAACCCTTCTTTTCCACCCATCCACTCACTCCTTCTTTTCCTTCTGCTATACCCGTTGCAACCTCGTTCTTACTGTTTCTGTTTCTATTTCAGTGACTCCCGGCCAAAGGGGGGGAAAGAATAACAGGCGCGCGCAAAAAGGAGGACCGAAAAACTCCGCTGGCTCGTAAGAATTCGATCACGAGAAAGCGGACATTTAAAATTCAATTCTCACAGCACGCTTCCACGATGGAAGTGGGGAGTGGGAGGTCTGATAATTTAGACGTTAATCGGTCAGCGGATCCTACTTTGTACAGGCTGTCACAAAAGTCGAGAACGTAGCGTTGTTTTTGGTGAAGAATGTGATGAATAGACGTTTTGGAAAAAGTGATTTCATTGCTTTTCCTGATGTTGCATATAAATTTGATTGAAATGGCATTGATAAAGAATTCTAGTTGAGTTGTAATTTCGTACGTTTTATTTTTAATTAATTACGTAAAGGTAGATGGCGAATCGCTATCGCCATCGCAGCCGTTAAGTGGGCGAAATGTTTCAGCGAAACGACCGTTCGAAAAAGTCAAGTGGGGCTGCGCGCACGATAAAATTGAATTTCAAGTGCCCCGTTACATCCCGACGAACACGTCACGGGCTTGATGCGAATTTTTATTCGACTCTTGACCTAGGAGCCCATCGCGTTTAATGCAGTGGTAAATCGTAAGCAAGTTGCTCGAGGAGCATAACTACTTAGGAATTTTCATCTGTGCAACTGGATCACGTGCCTGCAATATCGCAACTCCAGCAAAAAAGACTCACGGTTTTTCACGATACATCGGAAAACATCATTTCGCCCTGCCACTTTTTACAACGTACATCCAGGGTAATCGAGCGCAAGGTTTCCATAAGAAATCAGTTTCTAAATTTAAACCCAGAGGAATAAGAAGCTACATGACTATGTAATAAAACACAATTGTCTGGAAATGAGGAATATCTCTGAAAGCTTTTTACAAGAAAAATGTAAATTGAAAATGTTGGGCGTTCCAAAAATTCGTGTTTAAAAAAATAAACTTTAGAATTCATTGAGTAATTAAAAAGATTTAGTGACAGTGTATTATCAATGATAATAATTAAACTGGAACGATGTATGAATATCAAGGTTCGCGGTTTAGTCTCGCAGCTTGCTGCATTCATCTCGCGGGATTTCTTGCGAAATTGCATCCCTAACCAAACTTCAGGGGAGTTTGCGATAGTTGTTGTAGTCGCAGGCTCCTTTAACAGCCTATTTTGCCATTCCATCCACCAGTCGCCGTGTACAATTAATGTACCCGCGGGAAATCAACCTGCTAATGCAGAGCTTTTAACGAATTTATCTGCCATAGAATTACTTTTTCCCCTTGCGACACACGCCCGAGTACTTTCTGCAAGAAACAGGCGAAACTTCGGCTATGTAGGCTTCACCTGAGTTCAGCTGTTGGCTAACCTGTTGCAGTGTTAAATGACTGCTTTTGTAATAGGGTTAAGCACAGGGCGTAGTAAAAGCTCAGCATGATAATACTTGATGAATCTACAGAGAAATATAAACAAAAAAAAAACTGTGAAATTCACCGTAATTTTGGTAGCAGAAACCGATGTCTTTTTATTCCCATGTATCCCACCCACTAAGTAGGTGAAAATGAAATTAAAACCACGCGTCAAACACGAGCCGTTCTTTCGCAAAAGATAGTTTCCCCGACTCGGCGCCTCCGTTCGGCACTAAGTTGCACGCCGTGAAATTCGTCGATGATTTACGCTGAATAGCGATAGTTTCGACCGGAATAATCCCTGCGGGAGAAACGAATTAGCGGCCGGTTTCGTTCGGCGAATATTTCACAGTTGATTTCGTGCCTTTGTTCGTTTTCTCCGTTTTCGGAACAGGAAGGAAACCTTCCGCGCGGATAAACGCGGCGTGTTTATCGGCCATCAGCATTAGCTCGCTACAGAATGCCGGTGGTACGGGGATTTGTGTACAGGGTGGCTCGTGCGAAGTATTAGCGATCCGTTTTTGGCACCGTCACGGCAATGGAAAATTCTTTAGTGGTACTTTCACGTGCAGGGTACGAAATTCTTCATCGATGCCCTCTTTGCGACAAATGGCGTACTGGATTCGAGTAGGAAGGGTGGTGGACACGTAATGGAGGGAAGAAAATCTGCGTAAATAGTAATGTTAAAATTACTATTACAAGCTTCTTTTTTACCGAACCTCTACCGATCTAGATACGCAGATTTATAATAAAAAAAAAACCACGACCATACGTCGAACAGAAATACAAGTGCACGCGATCCACGTGAAAAATTCGTTCCCGCCGACAAATAATCGCAATGCGATCCGAATTTATCTCACCGTGGCGTCGATTCAACGTTCCAAGGTTCTTATAATAGAAGATCGCGAGCACGGTGAAATATTTCGATGAGTAACTCGATTTACGATGGTGACGCGCTGGTACGCGCCTCCTCCCCGCTATATGGAAACGACGATTTGATGCCAAATCAATCTCGTCGAAACGATTTACGTTCGGTGGCCGGATGGAAATGAAAAATACCGTTTCCTGCGGGCGTCCGCCCACCGTTTCCCCGCTATTAATAACGATCAAGACCGTTCCGTGTGTATCGGCGTTCTTTTCCCATGCTTCTGGCGCGAATCGATCTCCGATTCCGTGGAAACGTGGCGAGATTCGACGAGCGTCGCGTTATACGGCTATTTGTATTCAGATTACACAGCGACCGAATTTGATATTCACGTTACGTATACCGTTGCAGTATGTTGCGATTTCTGTGCGCCGCGTACAAGCCGCGTCACTGGAGATTGCCAACGAAAATTGTTGCTCGCCTGTTGACTTTACGCAAGAAACACCTCCGGTGCTTTTGTTCCAGGCAGTGAAACGCGTTCCCTTTCAACACGCCGATGGAACGTTAATATTCCATCTTCTTTACACACTTCAGCGTTCACAGAAATATTAACACCTCCAGGGGCGCTACGTTTTGCAAAATGCCTCTTTAGGAGGGTCAGGCTTTCCAGAACAAACGTCATTACTGGAAAAAGTTTTGTGGAAAGCGTAGAAAGCGAACTCCTCGATCGAGTTTGTTTTCAAAGTAAACATCTGAAGATTCGGGGCCAATACTTGGCGCCAAATCTGTGCGCATGCACAGAATCCCTCGGCGCGAGAACACGGTCATGTCAGGCAAAGGGTTAAGGAGACTGAAATATATCTACATTGTTTATTCACACCGTATCTGTTGAACAAGTGTTAGGTCGGTGTGACAGTGTAATTGCAATTACATTTTAATCAAGATTACAGTGTAATTGTAACGAATGTAATTGAGTACGCCCAACTCTGGAACCGGGAAAAATACTTTGATTAAAAAAAAAACGTAATATATTTTTACGTTCAATAAAGCGAACGAAGCTTTGCGCCGACCTAATACATGTAATTCGCGGTGCATACCGCTAAGAATCACTCTGTGTAAAGTGGTGGAGACGTAATTTTCCTAGCGAACGATGAAAATCCTTTGAACGCGAGGAGCGGCGAAAAATCGCATCGATATTGCGGCAATTTCGGTAATGACGACTTAATCCCGCACTCGAAATATTGCTGGGGCTTCGGCTGTATCTCCGTGGCAGGCATATTGCGCCCTGACCTCTTCGATCAGGCCCCGCGCCACGCCGCGCCGACAGAAAAGAGCAGCTTTTTCGAGAGTGGCAAGGTGCACGGACTCGATAAATCGAAGGAGGCCGACGGGATTGCGCGACGCGCATCCTTTGACAGGCAATCGCATTCAATTACGCAATGCGACCCCCAGATGAAGGGGGCGGTTTACACAACCTGTCGCTGTATTTTCGTTCTCGAGAACCCTTGGAGGCTTAGGTGGAATCGATAGTTGCGCAATAAGGGATCCTGTAATAATATCGTCCACTGACGGTACGTGTCCAGGATGTATGGTAGATGTGCACGTGAAAGATGTAACTACGATAGAGGGGTCAAATAATAATCATTGGAATTGAATAATATCCAATTGTTGGAGAACTAACGAGAAATACCAATATTTTTTATACAAAAAATGCAACGGTACATATATGAAACGCATGGTAATGTTAAATTGGGCTATTTTAAAGTAAACACTTTTGGAGGTCTAATCATCCCTACCCTTGCAGAGTTCGCGCTAGGCCTTGCGCTCTTTCGTCCGAATTAAAAGCTTATTACAACCTTCCTTCTGTATAACATTTATTAGGAAATCAGATGTTAAGAAACTTCCACATCCTGTCTCGACCTTACAAGCGGGAGACCTGTCCACGAGTTTTCCACAGGTAATCGAAGGTGTCGATTTCCCCGGCCGGAAGTGCGGGGAATCGATCGACGCCCAGGCGACTCAGGGGGAGAGAATATCGACCGTATGTTCAAGGGGAACGTGTAACTGCATGAGCCGTCAAGCAACGACTCGCGCGATATGACCGACATTGCGCCTCGTTAAAATTGCATTAGATAGACGCAGGGGTAAGAGACGTTGGGGATTGACATCTGAAAATACGCTGAATAGTTCAAACGATCTCCAGGATCAATGCTCCGCGCGAATGAAGTCTGGTCGTCCCATTTCCACTATACAGAAGTGACACTCGAGGAGGGGAAGGTGGTGCAGGTTCGGGTCACCGAACATTTGCTTCAAAGTTTGTAGACGCTTAGTGTACACCGTGTATAATAATGTGTCAACCTCGGAGAACCCAATGCCCAAAATGTTTCGAGAAAATCAGGCTCAATTTTTCCAAACCTGGGAACGTAATTACATCGCAATAGTGATTCAATTGTAATTAGTATAATAATTATTCTCAATACGTGTATATTTTTCCCACTTATTTTTCATTATTACTACGTTTAGTGAGTTAAACTTGTATCGTACTTGTTCGGTGCAAGAGTTTGTCCGCTTTACCGAACCAAAGTTATTAAAGCTATTAAAAGTAAAAATATATTAAAAGTTTTTTTAATCAAAGTATTTTCCTCGGCTACCTAAGAGCTTTTGCCAGTTTTCTGGTAAAAGTAAGCAGTGGAAAAGACATTTCTGACAATTATTAACAGCGAGCGAAACTTTTGCACCGAGCTAATAGAAATGTATACAGAATTTGGGAAGGGTGAAAGTTTGAAGTTAATTTCTTCGGAAAGTTTCAGGTGGCGAGGTCTGTGCATTGACTCCGTTACTGTATACCCATGGTATTGGCTGTGTACGCGATTTTAACTTTTAACTGAATTGGCGACCCGAGTACTCGTGCACTCCTCTCGTCAATTAAATAATAGATCGGTGAACTCTATATTTGGAGGGCGTGATAATTCCGTGGGCAGCGAGATTTCGATATCTGCAGCTTCTATGTAGCTTTCAATCTTTGTATTGGATTTCCATTTGCTGTGGCACAAGGGGCACGTCCAGAAAATAGAAACTGGAGGAATATAAAAGTGGCGCTGCTGAGAAGATCGTTCCTGAATGGGGTCGTTCGCTTTCAACTAGTTAGGAGGTGACCGTCTAACGTGTGGTTCCGAGGCGTTCTTCTTTTATCGACTGTCCACGGTTAACTGAAAGGAACGTGAGTCGAAGATCGTGACTTTCTCGCCGCGAAATTCGAAGGGGTCTCAAGGTAATAGCACTCAATATTTATGGTATTACGAGATGTAATATTTTTGATGATATTGGAAGTAATAGCACCCAGAAATGTAAATATTTAAAAGTAGAAATATTAAAAATAATAATTTTCGGAATTATTCATTTTTAAAACTTGTGGTACTTTAATATATTAACACACCAGAATATTAATATTTAAACACAGTAATATGAAAAGAACATCTCACATATGAAGACAGATCTAAGTAGTATTAATTCCAATAATTTTGAGGACGATATGAAAATGAATATGAAAATGAATTCAAACAAATACGTAGAAAAGACAAACTCGAGGGCTTTAAATATTTCAACCCTTACCTAAATTTAATTCATCGCGAAGTACATATAAAAAAATACCCAGTTCTCGCGTTTTATCAATATTTCGTACGCAAAGAATTTTAATATACGCCCCCGATCTGTGCGAGAATCGCATCAAACAGGAGATTTCTCCTGAACATTCTAAGCGATCGAATAGTTTGGGCAGTATCGCGGCAACTTTACACGACCAGAACATTCTGCCCCGCGATCGAGACAACGAGGATGCCCCTCGTAAACTAAATTATGCAGCATCATTTGCCTTGATGGGGGTTGAAGAAAGAGATCCCGGGACTGGTTAAGAATATACAAGATGTTCCACGTCGGAGGCGAGCCAAGTCAGATAATCAACGAGAATTCCACGAGCTCCGATGGATTATTGTGTTTCACGGGCGAGAGGGGTTAAGGTGGCAGAGACAAGATTTCCAATCGCGGAGGAGAGATTTTTACGACTGCTAGGGCTTCCTGGATATTACCACGAATCGGGGAACGTATTGGATCTACGGCTCAAAGGGGGGCCATCCGTTCAAAGACAGACCAGGTCTGCGTCGAAGAGGCGAGCGCGATACAAGGAAACGAATGAGAAAACTTTCCAAGGCTTTCCAAGTAGCCTTATTTTAAAATTGCTGAAATTACCTAAATGGCGATCCATTTTATACGTAACAGAAGTGGAGACGTGGGACACAATAGACTCTCAGATAATATCTCAAATAAATCTCTTTCACATCATCAGTAATTAATGAAAGAAGCAATGTTTTGTAGAAAGTATTCTGAAGAAAACAGAACCCATTTCATTTCTCAATTCCCAGTATTTACAAAATTGCCATATTTCACTAGAATTTTCAGTTAAAAAACTCGATCAATTCATTCTTATCTTGTGCCACGTGAAAGGCAAAAAATCGTAGAAATATTTATGAAAATTAAGACACTAAAGTGTTCGAGCACCCTCGTGAAGCACTGAAGCACCCCGTTTACCACGTTTGGTATTTTATTACCCCGCGAACAAACGAAGCCAAGTGACACAGAGAAAATCTTCAGCTGGCGGTAATGAATTGTCAGGGGATGCTAGGCGAAAGGGCGAAATGATAGGACACAAGTGCATTGAAAAACGAGACAACGGTGGCCGCTTGGCGCGCGGTCGATGGATCGATCCTCATTGTCAACGGCCGCTGGAGGAGCACGTCGAGCCTAAATTCAGCTCTCCAGGCGGTATAAGTGAAAATAATACAGGCTCGGGCTGGGGAAAAAAGGAACGATTGCACGATGGGCTGGAAAGGAGATCCCCAAGTCCAATCTAGAGCAGTGCAAACTTCGCGTCCGTCACATTTCCGAGGATAATCCGGATCCGCGAAAATCCCGACGCCTCCAAATTCGAGTATCTGCCGTCGTTCGAGTCACGGTCGATCGAATTTTACGGAAAAACCGCGGGAATTCGCGTAACAGATACAGGAGAATCTGTATTTTATTAATTTCTTTAATATCGCGAAGGGCTGGGTGACATTCGAATACTTCATTTGATTTTGAACTTTGCAAATTAACACTACCGATCTTTTTCAAATTTCCTAGATAATCTTTCAATGGTACAGATTCATTATTGCTGATAAATATTTTGTTTATTTGTTTATTTGTATATTTATGTATTTATTTATTTATTACATGAAACGACATGAGTAGAGGGCGGACAAATAAGATAACATTGAGATAAAGAGTTAAAGTACACAACTAGCAAAAAGAAAACAACAGAAGGAGATGAAATAACATAAAAATATAAATGAAATTGAGTTGAAATGTGTTAAGAAAAAAGGGGAGTGGAAGAATAAGATAATGGAAAGACTTTTCATGTGATTCGCAAGATGATCGTCTTGGAGGAGTTAAAGCTATCAATATGGTGATTTTTAATAAATGTACATATATGCTTTTGTTAATGCTCAGAGTAAAGGATCTTTCCTGTGTAGTGTAACTGTTTTATGTATAGTGATTTCGTCACTTTTTTAAAAGTTTAAACGCATGGAGACGTACAGTTAAAAAAATATCACTTAATTTATTTCGCAAATTGGCTGTGTCCTTGTACAATAAGAATCATCAGCGAGGGTTTGCTTCTTCATGGAGAGTTGAACGCCCCCCGAAGGAGGAATTACTCGTCATACACATTGCACCCTAAACTATAAATCCTTGATCGTGTAATTCTGCTTAATTGTTGGGGTTTGATTAAAAATAAACGTGTACAGGGAATCAGTAAAAACAAACATGTCATCAACGCAGAATACAGCGACTTAAGAGTATCGCGAGTACTTCAGATTAGAGCTCTTACTTTTTGACCCGTCGGGTACCCGGGTACCCGGACATTACCCGGGATAACTTCAAGCAATTGAATGTAGTATTGTCTGTGATTGTCTGTGGTATAGTCTGATGTTAGCCAAAAATGATCGAACAATACCACATTCAATGGCTTGAAGTTGTTTCGGGTAGACGGGTACCCGACGGGTCAAAAAGTAAGAGCTCTACTTCAGATAGGATATGTATTCGGTTTCTGAAAATAAGAAATCGATTGTTCCCTGGTGGTAAGGCGACACTTCTCCTTCTTAGGTCGAATGAATGAGACGCAGGGTCGTATTGATCGACCACCCCAAAGGTGGCACACAACGAGTTAAGAGCTAATCAATTTCCACGTTACGACTTAGTAACGTGGCGTGTCGACGAATGTCAGAAACACGATATCGTTCGTTGAAGTAACTACCCCTGTACACGTGCTTCGCTCTATCGCTAAGCAGAGACAAGCAACAACTACAATCGCCACTGCCTCGAGTTGTCCGCAACCCTCCCCTCTTCGATCAGAGTTGAATCCCTAGTTGCACGATCGCCCTTGGTAAGCAACTTTATCGTTGCGCTTTAGCTGCTCGGAAGAATTAAAAAATCTCAGATTGACTCGAGGAATCAGCACAATCGACACACAATTCTTAATAAATCGCGAAGAGGTATAAGGAAATATTTCCATATTTCCATATTTCCATATTTCCATATCTCCATATTTCCATATTTCAATATTCATATCTCCGCTCCCATTAATCCCGTTCAAGATTCATAAAAATATGATTACAGAAATTACTTCCTTGTACAGTGGACTTGAAATTTAATGGACCCCAAGAAACTTTGATTGGATATTTTTTAATGGTACATCCTAGTTACCTAAATATCCCTATATCTTCAATTTTAATCCACTAGTAACACCTCGAAGAGTTCAACTGTATCCTACCCGTGAAAAGGGTAAGCTGTGTTTTTTCATTTGGCAGCAAGTGTTCGTGGTACTAACGTAGGGGTAATAAAAGGATCGTTCTGATGTCGTCCATCCTAGGGAAGTATTACGGCGACGACAGGCACCATGGGATTGTCTATCGAACGTGTAAACATCGATCGAGCAATATCGTTCGCGATTGGATTTCTAGCATCGAACCAGCAGGCATAAATAATCCAGAAAAAGGAATAATTTCACGGTGAAGTAGAATGCGAGATCGCTGACGTGCTACGGACGATCAAACCCAGTTCCATACGCGTGTGCATACCAGCTTTCCCGTAGAACAGAGCCAGGGTCGAGAAAAACACGATTTTACACCTTTCTTCACTTATCTGTGCACTTTCTGACGGTTGAAGGGTAACGAGCCACGAGAACACCTGACGTTTCCAATTCCACGCACACGGAGGTTTTCATGCGAAATCAGGCTTTCTGGCGAAAAAACGTTTTTACCTCAATTAGGCCGAGCAATCATAGCCGTTCTGTAATACTTTTATAATTGGGACAAATTTTTTTTAAAAAGGGTAATTTTACGATTGAGGTGTCCTCGTAGAAAGAAGTTTTTTCTCTGTCCTGAAAAATGTAGTGTCTTCTACAAAGACTCTTTAATTATCTTGCGACACACCTATGCTACAGTCGAAAACTGAAAGCTGTTGCTCGAGAAAAAGATAAAGAAACGTAAACGCGTTCTGTGTCAGTATAGAAATTCAGATTTTGTAATCTCGTTCTTACTTTACTTTTTCCTTTTTCTGTTTTACTTTGAATAAAAGTTTTACTTCCCATAAATTTGCTGGGTCTCTCGCGACCCATGTAGCACAGAATTAGTTGGAACCACAGGGGGCGGATGCACTACGAAATCAGTGAAACATTGAAAATTGCATGCGTGTATGAAGTTCTCTGAGGCACAGGCAAATTTCAACTGGCAGGAAACATCGAATTCAATTGTAACCTCCAACAAAATCAAACCACCGAAAACATGCTTCATATTATCATATTACATGTAAAAATATCAAAAGTATTGATCGTTTATAATTCAATTTTGGATGCTATCAATCTTGATGCTTTCACATTATTAGAAGTATCTATAATAACACTTTCTAATCATAAATTTCGTACTTAACATATTGTACCACGAACTTTATAATCTATTTGTGTTCAATCATTAGTTAAATAATATCTGTCCGTGGGTTCTCTGCATTCAGTACTTAGAATACTTGATTCCATTAGTGATTGTATCGATACTAATATCATTTCGAAACCACTGTGGCATGTATCAATTTGAAATGTCGATACCAAGTACGTCCTCTTTCAAATCTTCTGAATAGGCGTTTAAATACCCGGTTGCTTGAAAATCATGAGAAGGTATTAGATCAGCCTGAACCCTGATATTTATTCGTTACTTATTGTGACCGTTTATTAGGTATTTTTATCGCAGCTTCAAACGGCCAGGAAACAAGTTTTTCGATCGCTTGCAGATTTTTCCACCGCCTCTACCTGACGCAAATGCAGCGTTCGTACCCGATCCAACGCAAACACCATTATTTTTTAACGCTATGCTGAACTCTGAACTTCATCCGAGACTATTCGACCCTTTATTTCTCTTTTTACTCTGCGAATGTAGGTTTGCTTTCTATCGCGATCTACGAACTGCGGAACTGTAAAAATTGAACTTCAAGCTCTCCAGTGTCCGACGCGAAAAATATTATCGAGTTTGTTATTCAAAGGAAAAGAGGGGAATGGACAGAAATGTTCGATAATTTCAACTAATTTGAATGAGATGAAAATGTTTCTTCTTTTATCAGAAAATTGTTTTCAAAATTAAGAAATGGAACGTCAGGATGTAATTCGAAAAATGAGAGTACTAGTTTTTCTTTTAATTCAAAATATGCAATTGAGCCATAATTTCATTTATTCGAACTTCTTCAACTATTAATCGTATTTGACTATGAATAACTTAAGTAACCTGAATAATACAATCGATATCTCATTAACCTTCGAAATGGTAGCGAATTCTAATAAATACTGTGTTAAGTACCATCGTTTCTTTTGATCAGAAAAATCACACAAATAAAATAATATAAATTCGTGCTACACTAGAACATACCCCTAAATTAATTTTAAATCGTGATTACCGAATAAAATTTATCACCAACATGAATGCGACCAGATGACTCCAGATTGAAGATCTACCCTACTACCAAACTTTCAACCAGTTTTCCAGTTTTCCAAATTCCAATAAAAATAACTGAGTTTTATTTCGAAATAAATTGTACGAACGCCCATAAACTTCAAAGTTTACGTTCGTTTTTCTCCCGTGAAATCGCGATAGAACGAAACGAAAGGGACGAATCGAAAAGTAAATCTCGCGAGACCAACTGCAATCGGAGGAGCGATCCGATCGATCTCGATGTAAGTTCAATTTGTGTGACAATAAGTATCTTAATAGCATTCGAGTTCTTTGAATAGGCGCGCGCGTGTGTACGCTATTTACGTACATTCGGATCGATCTGACGCTTTTCTGCCTTTCGTGTACGCAAATTAGAACAGTTTCTCATTCGAACGTTTACACCCCCTATTTTGCATCTATTGTATGCCGCTAAACGCAATTGGGGGGGATCGGGTT
Source organism: Andrena praecox (assembly GCA_963932275.1). NCBI lineage: Eukaryota > Metazoa > Arthropoda > Insecta > Hymenoptera > Andrenidae > Andrena > Andrena praecox. The sequence continues at coordinate 555,214 of OZ010734.1, forward strand.
TCCACGCGATTCAAGGGAACGAACCAAATGTATCAAGGGTGAAAAGAAACACTGCCCGTGGAGTATCTAATTTCAATTCAATAACAAACCTCGAAACTCTATTCTCCACTACTATTTCATTGGACGAGGATTATATTATCCTGCACTAAAGAGTTGAGTATTTAGAAAATATCATAGAAACCTTATTTAAGTATTTTACATAAAAATTAGATATTAACCACGATGACTGAAATTAAATAAATTTCAAAAATGACATCGATCCTCAGAGAGCACTCAAGTTAACCACTAGGGTACTTTAAAATTATCGCCCGCCCGAAACAATCAGTGTAACCAAAAATCTGGGATAAGCACCCCATATTCAATACAGAAACATTTCCATGAGATATATTAGAATTTTTAAAATCCACTGATCACATCATAATATAGTATACATAATCTTATCAAACGATCTTCTAATTATTCTAAACGATACAAAAGTTTCCCTCGCCCCAGCTCACTCCTATCACCCACATCTTAAAACTAAGAGTTCACAAAAAAAGAAAAAAAGCAAGGAAACAAGCCTCGATTGCTTAAGGGAGAGAAGAGACACGTACCACCTGAAGATTTCGTTCGACCAGGCCGCGGTCGAGGCTCACACCAGCACAGCCCTCTGTTCCTCGTGTTCACTCAGCTTCGCGATCACCACAAACATCAAAGAGTCATCCTACCGACCCGATTCTACGCGTCACGTACTGCGTGTATGCATAATAATAATAAAAAAAAGAATGTGGAGGCAGGAAAGGCCGATAACAAACGCCTGACGAGTTACATCTCTCGAGCGTTGCTAGTCGACGGAACGCGACGTGGTAGCAGAAAATCGTTGAGCCGGGGGTGCATCGAACAGTTCGTCGTGCAAGAGGAAAAAAAAAACGTAAGGAAAACTGGACACGCACACACGCACGCACACGCACACGCACACACGCACACATACACAGGCGCGCACGCCTCGAGAGAAAGGTCAACAGAATTTGCCGCACGACGCGGAAGTGTGTAGGGAGAGCTAAGAGGACCAAGCCGCGAGCGACCGGGGGAAAAGAAACGAGCTGGTGGTACGTGCGGCCAGGAAGGGGTGGAACGACCAGCGACTGGCCAGCATAATAATGACGAACGTGTTCGCGGGACCGCTGCGCGGCTTGGACACCGCGACCTTTCCCGTCGAGGACCCGTCGAAGACTGGCTCACTGAAAGTGGGGGGGCTCTTTTCGAAAGCATCGTTTTCTCGACGGTGGCAAAGCTTCCGGACACGGGTAACGGGGCATGCGTGCGACGGGCCGGCCGATCAACGCACTGGGTGCACAGGGTGTGCCAAGAAACGCGAGCTACGAGGGAGGTGACTACCCTGGAGAACGTCAAACCCGGGATTATCACCCCCTAATTTTCAGAAATGAATGAAGCTGAGTATTATGAATTTTCTGGAAATAAACATGGGGGGGGGAGGGGATGTTTAGTGGTTCATGTTTTATTTTCCTCGAAATCTGACTGCTATTTAGAAAACTGGGGAATGGGGTTAAAACGAGTATTCTTGTGGTTTCCTTGATATTTTGAGATCGATGAGGAGGGTATTATGAATTTTGTATTGATCTTGATGAGTGATTGATCTTTCATTTTGGCCCAGAATTTCTGGCGTATTGTTGACACCCCCGTGATTGATGAGTAGTGCTTTGAATTTTGTGATAATAGAAATGAATACTCGATGATTGATCTTTCGTTTGGGTTAAAAATTTGGATTCCCTTTAAAAAAAACGGTGGATGAAATTAAAATGTGTACGGTTTCGGTATCATCGACATAACGCGATCGAAGACACAAAACGATATAAAATTACTCACGTGACTTTCCACAAGGAACACTTGTGTGACCGATATTTTTGATATATTCGCACAGTTTTTAATTTCTCCTACCTTCTTTGAAACTACTACTATTTCTGGCAAGTGGATAATTCGAAATATCACTCGTAGAATTTCGTAGAAGTCAATGATGCGGATAGAAATGTATGTACTTATAGGTATCCGCCCTATGAAAATGTTTTATTTCTGTTATATACCTACAATGACTTACTGTTCACAACGTCTTGCCTGGTAAACAAGAATATTGCGAGCGGCACGCGAACTCTTTACGACCTTCGTAGATATGTACCTAAGATATGAACTCGTAAACGGTGTGTAGAGCGAAAGGAATTATTTCATACGCTGAGGGACCAATAATTATAAACTTAAAAATATTGCTCGTTTTACAAGGAGTTGTACATATTTTTTACACACTACAGCGAATACTACGTATTTTATTTTCCAATGAATCCAATATGATGCAATAGAGAAATCTATCGATTACACGTATGTAAACTTTTCTGATAACTAAATTTAAAAAACAAAGAAACTATAATTATTCCCACATTAATTAGAACAAATTTGTAATTTTCGTTTATGATATTCGATCGTAAATTTCCATCATGACCGAAAGTTGAGAATGAAAGAAATTGTTATCAACCGTAGATCGTTTTAATAAGCCAAATACACGATAACCGACTTCATTTATAGAATTCTACGAAAGTAAGTTTGACTTACCAGCCTGCTATGCCATTCGCTTGTATCTCCTGCAGAAATATTCCAAGTTCTCCTTTGTCTTTACTGCGAAGACCAACGACACTGAATCCCAAGCTGGTTCCCTCCGGTTTATATAGCTTTAAAACAAAACCATTGCATTTATATCGGAAATAACTTAAATCGCACATCCCCTGATAACATTAGAAAAAGCAAGATTAATATTAAAATATGTTACACACCTGCACAGTGAATACCTGACGACCCTTCGCTGCAGATTCAATAACCTTCTTGAACTCCTTAGCGTACGTAGTTGTCGTAATCGGAGGCATTCCCATAACTTCGGACACGAGGCTGGGACTCGTGACCTACATCGGGATAAAAATTCAACGACCCGTGCCAACAGCGAGTAAATAAATTTTAAGCGTAGCTAACACAGATTCTCACTTGTATACTTGTATCTTCGCTGCTGCTATGCACCAGCGGAGCGACAGGAACCCGTTGATCCTCCAACTCGCTATTATCGTGATATAAATCCTGGTACATGTTTGGCCCAAGCGGTTGCGCCGCGGTAGTGGGAACGGAGAGCTCCAACTGTCCGCTGATATTAATATCGAAATCCCCAGCCAGAATAGACGGATGCTGTCCCAATTGAGTATTTAACTCGATCAAGGAGTCCTGAATTGTCACTATACTGCGGAACACTGGATCCTCCAGTAGGGAGAATAACGATTTTATGTCTTGAGTCGTGTGCAGCTGTAGTTTAGGATCATCGCATTCCTCCACGCGCTCCTGGACTTGCTCTAGCAGGCGGAGCGCCGTGGATATGTCTGAAACGATAGATGGATTAAATTGTTCAGAAATACAAGTCGCTCGCGACGCATCAGAGTTTGCCCGGATTCTGGTTTACCTGTGCTTAAAGGCATTTTGATCCTGTTGGTTCCAATTTCACTAAACAAGTATAAAAATCCTCTCGTGTTTGCCTGCGAAAGAAATATGTAACTTGAAAGCTGAAATACGATTTAAGAAAATCCGCGCTGCTTAAATACGAAATTAACTGAACGCTGTTCGGGAACGAATTGAAAGCCGATGAAGATCAAATTAATCATCAGATTTCGGGGATTATTGAATACTATGTTAGCTGTTGTTAACTTCGGCTGAACCATGAATTTATCGTAAATCAATATGTACGTGGTCATGGAATAACTTTCGATATTAATATAAAGCCAACTTGCCTCGCCTAAATTCTTTCGCGGAGCTCAACCAGAGGATACGCCAGTTGCGGTTCGGTAAGTCTCGAGGAATTTCACAGTCGCGCCGCGAAAATTGCAAGCGGTTTCGTTAAATATCACAGAAAGCTTGTAATTGCATTTTCCCATCAGCTGACTATACCAAACTATCGAGCACTTGACAGTTCTTGCCACTGGCAAAGCGCAGATAGATTGACTGTCGCCTTTCGAAGCACGCTCGAACTTGGAGCGCGCCAAGCCGCGTTCGAATCTCGAGCGTACTGAAGCGCGCGAAAGTTTGAATGCCCACATTGCCCACAAGTCGCCACGCGATTCTGTTGTATTCCTTTGTTTATTGTCGTACTCAAATTTAAATACAACGAGTTGTTGCTCGATCGGAAGAGTACGAAGCTTATCGCTCTATGAGCCAACGTGAAAAATTGGAGAGTTGTGAATATGTGTGGAGGAAAATTTCTCAAACCTTTGTTACCCTTTAACTTTAAAAGTCATCTCGGAAGAAAAGAATATGGAGCAGAATTTTTTGGAATAAGTGCCAAAAGTGGAAATTGGTTTACTTTCATAATTGAGGACCTTGCAGCGAGAGGGGTGCAACTCCATTTTTGACAGTTATGGAGTTATGACGTGTAATGTACGTAAAAACAGTCTACATCGTTTCATGCAAATCCGATAACAAATGAGCGATTTATTGCAAATGAATAAAAATATTAATATTAATATTAATAGTTCATATTCTTATTATAGAATATTTTTTCGCCAAAAATAGGAATAAAAACTTATTAACTCAATAACTACTACTTGTTGCGTGAAAATATATATTTTTCAATAAGTGTTCTGTTTTCAATGTTAAGTCAAAGCAATAATTTTCTAAACAGTTTTTTCTAATTTACTCCAAGTTGGTGAAAATGGAGCTGCACCCCTCTTGTTGCAAGGTCCTCAATTATGTAGGTACTTGTATCACTTAATACATTCCCTACTTTCGAATTATGGAAAATTTCATTCACAAATAGAAGTAAAGGGATATATAAAGAAATGTTCTAAGACTTACTTCTTACATCAAGTCAATCCGTTGCTTACAATGAACAGCAGCACATCTCTCTCCAGAAACTGTTCTACAAGATACCAACGCACCACCCAAAATATTCAATCAATCACCTAAACCCCAAGGACCCAGCAACATCTCACCAACAAAGACCAGAAAAATAATCAAGTCCAGGGTCAGCAGCCCCCTTTGTGCTCTGCCCGTTTGCATAAAAACAAAATCACTCTAAAAATAGCTCACAATAAAGAACAAAAAAAAAGAAAAGGAATCTGGTCTGGCGTATGGATGACATCGACCACCTATCCCAACTCGTTGTTCATCCTAGTTGACCTCGGGTAGGAGTCTCTAATCCATGATTCCGCTACGACCGATCGTCCATCGGCACAATCAACCCGACATGGCGATGCTCTGACGCATCGATTCTCAAACAGCGAGCTGAAACACCAGCACCCTGGGGGGTCCTCGACAACTGCAGAAAAAGCTAACACATCCAGCTAAGAAAAAAATCGAAACCACCCTGAATGAAAGGGGACACGCTGTATATCTACTTGCTGATCCACCGTGGCCCTATTCCAAATAATATCGCTGGAGGAAGAGATGGAGGAATCGGGTAGATGATCGTGGAGGGTCCTATGACGCGGCGGAGCTTGAGAACCCATGGTCCCGTCGTTTACACGCACGTCGAACGTTTTCCCGGATGGCCCCACGGAAACCGGACACAATGGAGCCACTTCCGCTGAGCACAAGGCCAGAAATCGGACGTGGGGATCCCACCGCGCCTGTACACCGGCGACCCGCGTTATCTCACCTGCGTTCTGCCCCCTACGGCTTGTCTATACGAATCATTCATCGAAACGATTCTTCCATCCATGTCTAGTCCCCTCCCTGGCCAGGTGGTCGGCTGTTACGCGTTATTTCCACGGTCCGCGGCGATTTTGGCCGTCAGTTTGATTACAGGTGCCATTCGCGTTCGACCGGCGGTTCTGAGTTCGAACTTTTGGCAGGCTCGCTTAGAGAACGCTGCGAGCGGATAGTAGATCGTGGATAGAAGTTGCGTCCCTTGTGACATCTACCAACTGGAAGCTGAAGGAACCCTTGCGCGGATTGGGTCGCCCTTGGAACCATCCCCAAGCGAACCGCGAGGAACGGAGATTGCAACGTTTCCGTGAGTACAGCGGGAATGGTTTTACTAACGTTCGAGGATGAAGTCAGATTGAATGATATTATTAGTTTGCTAAGTTTCAGGGTGGTACTCTTGATTTGAGAGATTCTAAAAACGCGAGGGTGTATAGCATTTGGATCCTCTGCGATACTTTCTACATAACGATAGATGTATCAAGTGTTTTCTTTCATTATTCCGATTTCGTGAGCACATTTTGCTTATTTTCATTTGTATATTTCCTGAAATATGCCAACCCTTTGGCTACTACGATTTTTTCCCCTACAACTTTGTATTATAAATATTTCCCGAAATCGCAAGATATATGTTGTGCTTTTTAGTTGCGTCAGATTACAATTTATTGATAGTACTGATTATCATCAATAATTCAAAATTATATGCAGTACATTGGACAACACTTGATTAAAATTATTCCATGCCCAGTCCGTGATGCATTGCAATGAATGAATGAAAACACTTCAGCCTGCTATAGTTTCCTCGTTCACGGTACTCTCGAATTTATAATAATCATTTCTGGGAAAACCATCCGGTAATTGCGATCTGTCATTGTGTGTGGGAACGTTGCATTAACGCTAATATCGCGGCAGAATCAGGGAATTCTGCGATGCTTCGAAACGCGCAACAATGTTATCCGCGTATCATCTAGAATTCAAAACGCCACGATAATGGCTTTGTTTTCCAGTTGCTAACGAGGTTCCTGCAAAAATTGCAAGCTAGAGCAAGGTAGCAATTTTTCAGTGCCAAGGGTCTTCTTCGAACATCTGCACGAAACGAATAGGAAACTTGTTAAACTTGCTATGCTACAACATGGCGGCCACATCCCTAGTAGGGTAAATCCGGGACACGCGGTCGACCTAATATAAAATGGCTATTAAAACTAATATAGATATTACTTATTTTATCAGAACAAACCTAATATGTTCAGAATTTTATGCCGATTCAGAAAAACTGGTCGATATTTGCTTTAAGACAATATTTACTGTAAATCGGGTTGAAAACTGAAGTCATGGCATCTGACCACCTCTCCCGAGGTGCCGGGAGAAATGGTTTTCGTCGTTGGCAGAGACCACTCACATAATTATTCATGGAAAATTAACAAAGGATAAAGCAAAATTATTTATGAGTGAATACAACTACGGATTCATTGATATTTAATTTGTTTACGCTAAACAAGTAAAGAACACATCAAAGAAAAAGTGAATTACCTACTGGCGATTAGCAAGGCAAATGAATACAAAAGTGAATAAATAAACTAAATAAACAAAAATAATAATAAAATAATAATAAAAAATAAAAAAATAAACAAAAATAATAAAAAAATCATAACTCGACCATCTCACCTTTCTGCAGCGAGACATGGTCTTCTCGTTAGCTTTGAGAGGAAGAGTTAATATGGCCAAATACTTTGGCTGCATTGTTCCTCAATGTCTCTACTATCTTATTATTCCAAACATTAAAGGAAATACACTTAGAAGTATAATTTAAATACGATTCTGTACAACCGCTGTTTGACAAAAGAGGTTAAATGTAACATCAATTTACCTTTTATAGCCTATAAATTCAGAAAACCACAGAAGGAAGCGAAATAACGCTATTCGTTCAACTATTTGGCTTCTAGAGAAGTAATTGGTCTGCACTTTAATGCATTTTTACGTATAGACTCTGAAATATAGCGACACGACCAACTCTCCGGCCCGACCGCGTCTCCCGGATTTACCCTATACTACTCACGCTTTCAAACTATAAAGTACCTAACGGAGAAAAAAGTGTAATATAACGAAACAGAGTAGTTTTTTGTTCTCCACCAAGATAATAGAACAGTTTCCAAACTATCCGTCACTTGGAGCTTGATAGAGTACTTTAGCTTCCCTTCAGCTTGTAAAGCCGGCGAACAGCGCCATTACATAAATTCAATAATTCGTGATCACGATATTGTTTCAAAGCCACGTTATAATTTGCGCGAATCCACAATTTCCTCCCATCCACCGTGGCCATTAATCATTGAACAAACGTCCATCCTCTTTGGACAGCCAGCTACATTTATCGAGGCGGTAAACCATAACGTAATTAATAAGCACATCCCTACGCGATATGCGTGTACCGTTCACTACCGTTAATGGCGAATCACGTGTACGACAATTGACAATTTACTCCAATTAATGCGTTTCCTCGGTAATTATTCAGCGAATGAAATTTGTTGCTTGAACTTCGTTTGGAAATGACGGTCTCTCTCGATGGTAAGTAATTATTCATGAAACATAATTCATGCGACGCGTTTGCAGAAGAATAATTCAATCGATAAATCACTGAACATCTGCTTCCTGCAAAATTCAACGACAAACGCTCATTTTCATGGAAATCGTTAAACAATTACCAAGAAAACCAGCTCAGTGGCCCACTAAGGATTTATTCTTGAGGGGAGTCGCGTTAAACGGATAAAAAGATTTTTAATGCCAATTCAATAAAATTTGGGTGATTATAAAAATTTATTTAAAGAATAAAATCCAGTTTTCTTTTCTTTTTACAAAACCTCTTGTTTGAGGGGGTGCCAGGGCCCCTTGGCCCCCTCTGGGTGCGCCACTGATTCAGATATGCCCACACAATAGCTAAAACAAATATCTAATTTTATATCTCCTTTATTTTATTATTTCTTTTTCCGTCGTCACACGCTGCCCTTTACTTTACACCAAAATAGCAGTAAAGGCTTTATCAAAGAATTCTATTGCGCGTCCAATGATATTCGAGATGCCCCCTGGAAGGGAGCATGGGGCGCGGATGCAAAAGCATCCAGTGTTTACTTGATGAAAAAGTAACTTTGAAGTCTAGGCAAGATCGCGTTGCCCAGTGGACGTCCCGATGTGTTCGAAGTGCATAGAGAGACAAGGTTTTTATGGAATTCCTCGGCTGCGCTCACCCTGAACGACTCCACACACTCGCACCCCCGTGAACCTTTTCTCTGCCCAGAGTGCTCGTTCGCGCGAGCACGCCCGTACGTGTGGCAAAAACGGACCAGCGCACGCCTGTAAAGGCAACGGACCGTGCTTCCAACTTTCAAGCATCGCATTATTAGTTGTCCATTATGTTTGCAGTTATCGTTACTAACGCACGCGGGCTCCATTTGAGCGGATAAAGAATAATTCGAGGCGAACGATAGATGGAGAAAATCGTTCCTATGCGATTCGCTGGAATTAATTGGATGCCATTGTTCGGCGTCGTAATTGAATATTTTGAGACCTTGAGCCTTGGATGTGAAAGAACATAAATGGCTGTCTATGGAATTTTATTTTATTTTTCTTGTGCAGTCTCTGAATCTGTGCGAAGGTTTCAGTTCATGGAAAAAGGAATGTTATGTTTTGTAATACGATGACTTAACGAGTAATGGCTTTGATGCAACCTGCTTTGAAGCTTTATACAAAATGTAATGAAAGCACTCGGGCGAAACTTCATGTATTTTGTTAGAATTTGCCTAAACAATATGCCATATTGAGGCCTCTAAGTACTGAGTATCTTTTTGAGGGATAAATTAATGTATCCCTTATATTAACACGAACTCCCCATTTTTGCTTTTAGTGTCCCATTAATGTTGGAATGATCACTCAATGGTGAAGTACGACAACTAAAAATGAAGAAAGTTAACAATATATCGGACATACTGCAAACCATCTCTGTGCTTGCTACCCTAAAGGTGGTTGTTAATGGTAAGTCGAATGTTTTAAGATTTTTATCGTGTCTTTAGCCCTTACTTTATTTAAATTTCCATAGGTATTAATATCGCCGCAGCTTTCGAAACAACAATTACACTAGTCTGCCAGAGAATTTTCAATTTCCACCCCCTCGAAGGGGTGAAAAGGGATTCCCTTGAAACCTGTGTACAATTGTACATGAACCAGAAAATTTGTGCCCCAGACGCCCTCCTTCCCCTTCCGATCTGATAGTCTCAACTACGTACGCTCTAAAAAATTCCCTTTGTACCCTGGAATCCAGCAACGATTGTACTCGCGGCGCGCAAATTAATGACGGTATGCAGAACTAGAGTGATGTCACTTTTGTGCGTTTGCGAAATTACGTTTCGTTCCATTGTACCCGCATGCGTGCCACTTATAGCGCAGAAATGTCCCGACGATAAAATCGCGGCCGTTCTAGCGCTCGTTGGCTCGTCCACCGAAGGAAGTAACCTGATTTTTATGTGAAAAAGAGGGGGTGGAAGTGGAAATAATAATCCATTCGCGAGCGAAGTAACAAACATACCGCCCATTATAAACGAATTCCTCTTTTCAGGGCAAACGACGTGTAATGGCGGCTTAGGCCGGGTCGTTTACGAGAGACTTCCTGACCAACAACTTCAGGGCTTCGACGACGATGTGGTATAAACTGCTTTTCGTAAAACATTCATTTAACATTCCCTTTCGCGTGGACAGTACTCTGAATTAATAGCGTTTCTTGAAAAGAATGTTGTCAAAGCTTGGAAAATTCATAGCTTCTACCCTTGGAAGGCGGAACATTTTACACCCACCATTTTAAACCCACAAATACCTTTCTTTTTTTATCACTTAGAAACGCGATTCTTTTATTAGAGTAATTCATTTTTTTAATATAAATCAAAAACAGACAGACTCGACTGTCCGAGGTTCACACGACCAAATAGGGAAAATGGAGTATTCTGTGATTGTAAAGGAAGGAAGAAGTCGATTAATTTCGAAGGAATTTGTCAAGCATTGTTACGAGCATTGGTATCCGCTACTTGCTATTGTACAGAAACATTTTACGTAGGTACGAGACTCGGCACCGCCATTCAGGGTGTTGGAAAAGTGTCAGGAGCTTTGTCTTCGCGACAGAACGGCAACGAACAACTTGGTGCGCGCATGCACGAGCTTCGACTTCCAGCCCGGCAGCAGAATAGCGTCTTTCAGCGGGGCCGCTGAATACGAAGAAAGTACTTGCTACTTAACGAGAGAACAAGCACAACCAGAGGGTATCGGGAATCTGATGCTGGTGCCAAACAGCGTCCACTTCACGGAAGTTTGCCTCGGCTGTGAGTGCAGCTTCTTAAATGGATTTCAACCTTGAGAGGTGTTCTGGGAGCTCCGATAACTTTGCACAGTCTCTAGGCCACTATTATCTTACGTCTCTATATTCAATCACTTCACCTTGCTGATAAAATGTTGGACCATGTTTACAAAATTAATGAGACCCATTGAAATTGAAATTCCCACAATCCTAAACGATCGTGAAGGAGTTAAACTCAACAGAGTTCTTGTTAAGCAAGTCCTTTGGATACAGACAATCTGAATGATCATCGTTCGCCGTTTGCGGGACTCCTTTAGTCCTTTAGTCTGTTAACTACAGTCACTGTAGCACTTACAAGGTTGAAGTTGAGAAATGACTCTTCTGTCTGGCTTTCCACAATATTCTGATCTGACAATCATACGTTTCTGTGAAGCTGACAGGATAGAAAGAGAATGCCCCAATAGACGTTACGTGTTCGAGAGACATCCTAGAAAGAAATTGAAGCTGCCATTGACGGACATCAAGGAAGTCAGCGCTGCCAATAGAACTGACTGCGAGGACAGGTATTGCATTGTTCAATGCACCCGATAATCAATTCGGCAAGAAAATTTCTAGGAAGAATAATAAGTTCACTTGCAATGGGCTATAATTTATCGACTCTGAAAACTTAATGAAACTTGGCAGACACTTTGCGGACCCCATTACTACTTAGTTTGACTCGTTCTCTTTTTCCCTTTAAAGATGTCTCAACGAATTCAGTTTCATTTGCCGATCTGCGACTTACGACACGGCCCTGAGAAGCTGTGCCCTGAGTCGTTTCACCAGAAGAACACACCCTGAATTATTGGAAGACGATCCAAACTCTGATTACCTGGAGAACACTTGTCTGAATGGTACGCTTTGTAGACTTTAAGCATTGCGACAATCACAAAAGTATACTTTCGAGTTTCGATATATTCTAAGCAATGTTCGAGCGTTAAGTAATTTTTTAGAATGGGAATTAACTAGATTTGGATTGTTTAGCTGAGCGACGTTGCGACGGACTAGCTGTCTTTGTAAAAGAAGAAAATAAGCGTCTTAGGGGGCCATTCGAGGTGGACATCTACACGAATCTCACTCTGGACGAGTGCCAGGCCCTTTGCCTCAGGGCAGAGAAGTATTTTTGTCGAAGTGTCGAATTCGATGAGCAGACACGACAGTGCGTCATCTCGGAGGAAGATTCTGTCTCTCAGAAAGACGACATTGGTATCAGCAGCAGCCCCAGCCATCATTTCTATGATTTAGTTTGCTTAGACAATCGTAAGTGTGCTTGGGTATCTAACGAGTCGAATTTTAAATCGTGGAAGAATTTTTCAATCTAACAATCGAACTTCAGATTGCAAAATGGTAAAACCTTATTGAATCTCTTTGACCTGAAGAATTTTCATATTTCAACTAGCCCCACAATTTTAATACACTCTAAATAACAATATATCTTATCATCTGCTTCCATAATCCATTGGGATACTGAATTTCTTCAATAAATTTAATAACTCTCGACTTTCCAATAGTAGGCTCAGAAAGGGAGAATACATCAGCTACCTAGATTTCTTTTCCACCCAAAGTATCAGCATTAAATCCGAAATAAAATTGGATCGATCACTGAGTGCTCTATAAGTGCACCAAGCAGTAGTGACGTCTCCGAATGCACATTCCCAGTGAGAAGAGAGCTTCGCACTATGAATTCTGTAGCGATAGTGAGCATCCAGTAGCAAGCCACTACTATTGGCTGGCCCACCCCCTCCCTTTAGCTGCTCCCACAAACGTCACTATTGCTCGGCACACCTGTACGACACTTCAGCAATACCCACTTACGAAGCGTAGATCCGTCCATAGCACGTGGCTCCGAGTACCCAGACAGCAGCTCGTCGTCCCATCTCTTCTCTGACGGACGACGGCCCGACACCGCCTTCCAGCGTTATCGAAACTCGCGTTTAAGCGGGGAGTTCCACTCGGAGATAACCGGGCGCAGCCTGAGCGAGTGCCTCGACGAGTGTCTTCGACAGACCAGCTTCCAATGCAGAAGTGCAGTTTACTCGGAGCATTACCACACCTGTCGGCTGAGTCGATTCAATCAACGCGACGGCCACAGGATCATCTACGATGCGGATTACGACTACTACGAGAACCTTATGCGTGAGTGGTAACGCGGGGCTACGAACAGCTTGGTTATTTTCATTTTGGCGTTGCGAAAGTAGTTAGGAATGTTTTTTTAATGTAATAGAATAGTGGATAGATTATTCGTTTGTTGATTAAGATGAAATTGTGTGAACAGATCAATATTTGGACGGGGACCGAGACAGCCCGGGGTACAGGCCAGATCCTTTGGGCCAGGATACGAACTTTGGCAGACCGTCTCTTGGAAGACCTGGTTAGTCATAAATTATGACTCTTTATTTAGTTATTGAGTATAGGTCGATTATTATCACGTCGATTATTACAGTATTCTGTGTTACGATGTATAAAATATGGGTCTACCTATAACTACCCAAAGGCTTACTTACTTCCTTATGCAGCCATAAAGAGTAAACTTGGTACAGAAAACAGCTACAAGTAGTAAACTCTACCATAAAACTGCCGACATTACTTTACCTCGAGGATTCGTAAGAATTCCAGAGTAAAGCTAAGAATGAATTTTTATATCCCACGCAGGCTACCCAGAAGACTACGACAAGGGTTACAGCAGCAGTGTGAAGCCAGATCGCTATCCAGATCGTCACCCAGACCGCTATCCAGACCGTTACCCCGATCGTTATCCAGATCGCTACCCCGACAGATACCCAGACCGATACCCAGACAAATTTCCAGAGAAATACCCAGACAAGTATCCAGACAGATATCCGGATAAATATCCAGATCGCTACCCAGATCGTTACCCAGGTGACAGGTACCCAGCAGACAGATACCCCCAGAGTGGACAATATCCAATTGGAGCAGGAGGGGATTCTTTCCCGGAACCAGTAGATCGATACCCCATTAACGATCGATATCCTTCCGGGGATCGTTACCCTGTTGGCGATCGTTATCCAACTGGAGATAGATATCCATCTTCCGACAGATATCCAACTGCCGACAGATATCCAACTGCTGACAGATATCCAACTGCAGATAGATATCCGACTGCCGACAGATACCCATCTCCCGACAGATATCCATCTTCCGATAGATATCCATCTCCCGACAGATATCCAATCTCGGATCGATTCCCAGTCAGAGGTGGCGATCGTCGTCCTGTTCCTGCTGACCGATATCCCATCCCTGATCCTGCCATAGACAGATACCCCACGAATAATCGATACCCCAGTGGCGGTGGTAATCGATATCCAATAGCCCCTGTCCGTTACCCTAGCGATAGCGATCGATATCCTAATAACATCGACCGATACCCCGTCCCAGAGGATCCCCTGGACCGCTATCCCTCGGGCTTGGGTGGATCCAGGCCCTCCGGTGATCGATATCCCGTCAGCGAGAGGTACCCAGACAAGGACCTTTATCCTAACCGGTGAGATACGAAAGACGCGAGGGTATTGTTCACCTTTTCTCATCAGATTATGGGGAATTCGATGTGCTTTGATTGAAGAAATTGGGGATAGAGGGTTAATTCATTATTGAGGCTTTGGAAATCGACTTGCTGTGCAGTGAAGTCATTTTGTGTGAATTTTTGTTTTGCCATTATTAGGTTGTGGAAGCGGTAGGGGGTGGAGATGGTAACATATGAGGCGAGAGCAAACTAAGTTAAACAAGTGCAACACCTCCTTACTTTTTTCCCTCTTCAAAACAATCCCCCTTTGCACTGCATCGAGTGCAGTCTACACTACAAGCTACACAAAACACAATTTGAATGAAACGCTACCATCTTCACCCCCAAAGAATTTTCCCAACTTCATCCACCTTGCACCCCCAAAGCCCCGACCTTCACCCGAAAACTGACCCTCAGGTACCCACCGCCATCCTCAAGCGGCTACTCTCCAAACTACCCTCTGGACGACGTATACGGGTCCCAGCCTCATCCGGATCGGACTCACTACAACGTGGGGGGACTCGCGCGTCCCGTAGGCTTCGGTGGTTACAGCAACGATGGCGGGATCATCGGCGGTGGTTACGTAGGGGAGGGTGGCATCTACAACTCCAGGCCTTTCGGGACGAGCGGCGGGCCCATCATTGGTCGACCACCCCTCGTGTCAAGGTGCGAGGAGCAGGACAATTTCAGGCAGGTCGGGCCCCACACAAGAGTCCGGAAGCCGTTTGTCAGGCGGTACACCACAGCTTCCTCTCTGGCCCAATGCGAGAGGGAGTGCGCGGACGCGAGGGACTTCGTCTGCAGATCCTTCAATTATCGCCCGTACGCGGCGCCCTACGGGGCGGAAAGGGACAACTGCGAGCTGAGCGACCGCGACTCCAGGGACATGGACATGGGGAACCCGGTTTACTACGACACGGGCTCGGACTACGACTTCTACGAGAGGAACAACGGCAGACAAGGGGCGGACGCGGAGTGTCTGGACGGTAAGGGTCGTAGGAGACCTTGGACGCCAGCCACGTGGACGATGAGGGGATATTTTTGACGCGGAGGAACGTTTGCGGTCGATCTACGTGGATACCGCCCCTTTCCAATTATTGTACAGATAATCTTGATCATTGTCATTTGGATTCAGCTTGGAGAAATAAACCGTCTGTTCTTTCCACGCTATACACTTTTTTTTTTACTTTTTCGGATGTCTTTTATCTCTTCGCTGCGCTGTCGTTGGTCTCATTTAAATTGGGTTTGAAGTAGGGTGTGATTAAAGGGGCTCCTTGGTTTCGTTAAAGTGGAAGGTGATTTGATTGTCGACGGGGGTGGTTGAGATCGGGTATATTGATTGAGTTCTAGTAAATTGTCTGTCTGGTGGTTTTAGTGAGTCAAGTCTGTAGCGAAGACGGGATGGAATTTACGTTGAGGACACCAGAAGGATTCATTGGCAGAATTTACACGTATGGCTATTACGATCGATGCTTCTTCCGTGGCAACGGAGGGACCGTGAACGTGCTTCGTATCAGCGGTCCTCAGGGTTATCCTGAATGCGGCACTCAGAGGGTAAGGAGCCGTGTTATCCTTGTATATCAAGAAATACCTCAACGTCAACGTACGCTTCCCTTATTCTTTCCTACGTTCTATGAATCTCTTGATCAGGGAGGTTAATAAATTGGATTTTCCTCGTTCGCCAATGCAAAACGCTCTGTGTAGGATTTCTTTAGATATAAAGTGTAAATATCTATGAAATACCAGTTGTCAACCACAGATGCCCTATTCTGACTGTAACCCTCGAAATACAGGGCGACTGGGCTGCCAAAAGTATTAGCATTCCGAGGGTTAAACAGATTCAGAGTTTAGTGCAATGTTTAACACGTTGACTGCCATAGGGGGTTGGAACTGAAAATATTACCTTAGAACCCTTGCAATAAATCAACCCTTCTATTTGCAAAGACTACCAAGTAGATAGAGACTACTATTATTAGATATGATGTAAAGTAATGGATCCATCATTGAACTATGCAATGTTCCTATTTCTTGTAATCTACAATAAAATAAATGCAACTGTCTGGGAGACGTGGTGGGACGATCGTGTGGCAATCAACGCGTTAATATAGCAGAACTTTAACGAATGTGTCGTCGAGTTCGTTACATTCGGAAAACGATTGCAGTACGGAGACACAATGACGAACATCGTGGTGGTGCAGTTCTCCGACTACGTCCAAACAGGGAGGGACAAACGTTTCAATCTCACGTGCCTGTTTCGAGGCCCTGGCGAAGCTGTCGTCACATCCGGCTACATCGGTGCCGGGTATGCCAGGTCATATCGATTGAGAAACCGTGCCTTGCACCTGGCACCCTTAACGATAAATAATTAACGAACGAATAAAGCATGGCATGCTGCATGCGTTCCAATTGTTTGCATAGAACCCTGGTGCAAGCACTCTCGATTTCACTACTTAAAATTCGTAGAAATACTTTGAAGTCGAGCTGAGTAGATTATTCCAAAGTTAATATTTAACTTGAAAATGTAATACAAAGAATGCGCCTGTGCCTTGTTTCACCCATAACTGACGAAGTTGCTAGTGAAATAAAATTAATGTTTCTTCTAGTAGGAAGATGTAGAATGACTGAAAGATTTTTTCAAGATTAAGTGTATTCAGTAATTCTTGTCTCAAAATATGCTGTATATAGGTTTTTCAAGTTTTTATAAATATTCCTCAGGAATAAGAAACATTTTAGAAAATCGAAGAGGAAGGCAGAAACACGTGGATTTTTAATTTGGTTGATAATTAATGATTTTTTTTTAGCAATTTTGTGATTCACTTTGGATGAAGAAAGAAAAGCCAGCATGTTTCGAGTTTAGATCGTGAAGCAAGGCATGAGGGTGGAATTTTCTGGACATTTTGATAGTAGAATGAAACGGAGGTAGATGAGTCCATAAAACTCAAGTATCAATTCGCTAATGGAGCCCACGTTTGTACTGTGTAGATCAGGGTCCCCGATTCCCATTGAGTACCTCCCAGCAGAAAATACCCTGAGTTCTCGAGTGCGTTTAATGATCCTCTATCAAGGTAGACCCACAACGACCATCGCTGTTGGCGATCCGCTCACGTTCAGGCTGGAAGCGCAGGAAGGGTACGTAAAGCCGCGTTACTACATGTTCAATGCTTCGAACTTAAATATTAGAACCAAGAAAGAAGTCCATGTAGCAGCCTCTTTTTCGGAAATTTAAAACACTTGACTTAAAGGAGTTGTCTTTTGGTTACGAAATTTTGCAAAAAATAATAATATAAATATTTAATTTGCTTTGAAGCTGCATCAGTAATTGTAGTGTTATATCAAAGATT
Organism: Andrena praecox; assembly: GCA_963932275.1. Classification (NCBI taxonomy): domain Eukaryota; kingdom Metazoa; phylum Arthropoda; class Insecta; order Hymenoptera; family Andrenidae; genus Andrena; species Andrena praecox. The sequence goes on from OZ010734.1 coordinate 573,167, forward strand.
TCTGTTTTTGAAATATTTCAAATTATATAAGTAATTTATAAAATGAGTAAAAGGAATTAATTTTTGCAGAAAAAGAGATATTTCAGGTGTGTTAAGTTGAATGCATTACACACGTGGGAACATGGTCTAAGATTCTACTCCTGTTTCACGGTTTCTGATAATGTAACCTGTTCCTTTCCCTTTAAAATATTCGTCCCTTATAAAATTTGAAAAATTTTTACAAGTTTGAGGAATATATACATTACAGTGTTTTGTGAATCTTTTTCATAGATACAATTACGTGACCGACATTTTTGCGACCAACGTCATAGCGAGAGACCCTTATTCGGGAAGAAGCGTTCAACTCATAGACAGATACGGGTGAATATTATGCAAAATAATAATTTTGTTTGATGAACCAGGTGAACTACACAAGTCGATTATCTCGATCACCTTTTTTAAATTCTAAATATATATGACTTTAAATATTCGAGATTGAAAGACAATTGTACGAACTTTCCAGGATTTTTTTTTTTAAATTACAAATTGGAAAGATAAAAGAGTGACAATGAAAAAAGGCTAAGGATGGAATGTTTAACAATGTGCAGTAGTTAAATTCCAAAGTTCTTGGCGTTCAAGTGTTTCAGATCATCCTAATAGTAAGAAGAAGAACCATTCAGATAATGGAGTTCTGTAGTTCACTGCGGGCTGCATACAGATTTAATGAGCATACCTATAAAATCACCCAAAATAAAAAAAACAATATTGCATACACGTAAATTCACAATACTTTAACTCCAAACATTCTAAAAATTCAGAGTAATCACAACATAAAGATTAAGTAAAAAGCAAAGAAAATAATTATTGGATGACCATTTGTTCACTTGAGAAACCCTTACGAGCAATTCATTAACAGCGAAATCCGGCATAATAAGTTTGCATCATTTTCATTAATAATAATCAGAAAACAATAATCTTGCTTATCCCTAATATAATTGCTTCAGGATCCATATATGTACGTACACGTGAAGCTTAACTTTGGCTGTCTCTAACGACGCCTGCTCATTAAACCTGGAATCACCCTTGCACAGCAAAGAGGGCAAAATGATTTTTACGATAACGATGCAATTTCCACGCGCAGCTGTCCAGTAGACAATTACGTTTTCCCTGGATTAGACCGTTTAAGGGAGGGTGACAGTCTCGAGGCGCGTTTCAACGCATTCAAAATCCCCGAGTCGAATTTCTTGGTATTCGAGGCGACAGTTAGAACCTGTCGAGACGGTTGCCAGCCTGCTTACTGTTCGGGCGGGACTGGAAGAAGCGAGCCCTCGTTTGGAAGGAGGCGAAGAGACGTGTCCGAGAATGACACAATCGCTGAAGAAAATGAAATAATTGCGATAACTGACACTAATGAAAACGACACGACCTCCATATCGAACTCCACGGTGGTTGAAGATGACGACGCGGGGGATGAAGAGGAAGAGGAGGAACATGTCAGAGAGATGATCGAGGTAGATCTCGAATTTCTTATTACCAAATACACAACTATATATTGAAAATCAAAAGAAATCCCTTTTTCCCTTTTTTAGTTAATATCTTAGTAAATGGTCTATGAAAATTACAAGACCCTAAGATATAGAGTATAAATAATATTTGGGAATTTCTAATAGTCAGCAGAGTCCATACTGGAATTATTTTATTATCTAGAAAATTCCAAAAAATTACAAATTCCATAAGACACAGCCCACTTTGTTCGAAGCAGAAAATATTGTGACTCAGTTAATTTCATCGCAGGTGCTCGACTCAAGGATGGACATCGACGACGAAACGATGGTCGAGAGGCAGACGACCATTATGGAGAGCGTTTGCATTACACCAAATGAATACTATGGGCTTGTGACTGCAGTGGCAGTGCTCGTGGTGCTTCTGGCTTCTGTAGTTTTACTATCCATGCTGATTTACAGGTAGGTATAGATTGTCGACGAACTTTAAACTTATTTGCAAAGCTACGTGGAATTTTTGTAAACTGTTGCAGAAAATATGCTTATTCGGTGATCACCAAGAACCGTAGAGTCGATAAAGCCTGCAACCGCAGCAGTCATTCGGATGACGCTTACAGCAGTCGAGCGAACAATTTCTCTTTCCTCAGAGCTGGTCTTCAGAAACCATTTCAGTCTACGTACGTAACATCTTTGTTTTATGCGCATCGGTTCTTTAATCAATAGACTCCATTTAGATCGCTCTGTGATTAAGACTGTGATAGGATTGGAATAGGATATAACAGGATTGAGGATATGAATCAATGAAATATCCTGCCCCATGATTTTTTATAAAATAACACATCACTATCGTAATTGTAGTACAAGAAAAGAATTATTTTTTAGTTTTTAATGTATTTTTTATCAAATTAAATAAAATCGTTTAACTCAGAAATTTTTTTTTCCCATAAAACTGTTCAAATCAGACACCATTTCCTTCACAGATCGATCTCCAGATCGATGAGCAACGTGATCAGTCACCGCGTCAGCTCATCAACAGCTTTAGAAGGTGCTGTAGGATTATCGTCCAGCAGAAGAACTGGCTTTGACCCAAGCGAGCCGATTTACACCGATCCATCTCTGTTCGAGGTTGCTCGCTGTTCATCCCCGAAACCAGCACTCAACGACAATTTCCATCTGATATAAAAGATACCAGCCAAGTCTGTATCTTTCAAAATGAAATGCTTAGTCGTTCGAACCCTGTTCGAAGCTTAGGAACGTTTCCAAATAGAAGCATCGACGAATGTTCAGATACATATATGCAGATTTTAATGGTATTTTACATTTGGCTATCGTTGGATCTCAATGGTATTATTGCTTACAGAGCCTCGTTGTACTTAAACAACTCACTGGATTTTTTCAAGAAATCGTTAGCTTTAGCGTTCTCTTCTTTTTCGTTGGAAGATTACGAGTAAGACAGTTAAATCACTGCTAGTCAAGATCACTCACCACACCACTGCCAGCCACGACTGCCATTTCGATAAAAATCAAACTGCTCTTTGTAATTGCCTCGATTATTGATACATCCGACAGTTGCTCATATACTACGAAAAAGAAAATTTCATATACTACGAAAAAGAAAGAGTGAAGAGTTTCAAGAAGAGAGTAGTCGAGCTCCTTTTAGAAGAGGGTGTGCATTTAAAAGAGAAACGTAATCCAACGAAGACGTTTAAAACGTAGCTTCTATAAACATTCCTTACGAAACAGATCACTAGGTGTCTATACTCAGAAGCGTAGAATTAAAGTTTCTTTTCTCAACCAATATGCGATTTAATGTAAACATTCGAGATTTCTCTTACAAATAAGTCTATATTCTCGAAATCTTTTTACTATCTTCGATTGAAGCCTGAAATTTTCATTAATTGAAGAGTCCTTGTAAAAAAAACACCGTAAGTGCCAAAAATCAAATTCTATACTATATAGTATTACCATTGGCGCGCAGTACATTTTCCGAATAAAATTTATTTTTTTAATTTTGGCGCTTACAGTGTTATCTACAAAGACTCTTGAATTGTGAAAACCATAAATGTCCTCCTTGGATACTACGAGAACAGAGATTAGGAAGCTATTCTCCCATCTCCCATCTAATATTATTAGTAGAGAATCGTGAGCAATTAGTGTTGCGAACTTTTATTTATTACGATCACTACGTTTCAATTGTAGTTAGAAAATAAATAAATAGATACAACAGAAAGGCCATTTCTGCTTCACTCTCAACCCCTCATCTCTCGGGAAGATCAGCCAGTACGACGCGCATCACTGTCTCGGCTCAATCTTCTTTTATCCTCTCGAGCTTGTACGTAAAAAGAAGCATCCTCAGCCTGGCTTCCTCTTTACGATAGTGAGCCTCCTCTAATTTAATCCTGGCCTCCTCTTTCAACGTGGCGGCGATATCGACCTTCATCTGCGCCTCCGATAGGGCCAGTACGTGCAGTTCCTCCTCCCTGTGAAGGGACCTCTTCGTTTTACGAGGCTGCTCGTGAAGGACCGAAGGGGACACGAACGTTTGCGTTCCGTTTGATTTGAAGATCAGGCGACTCCTCTCTGGCGTGCTCTCTTTGTCCAGGCGCTCGACGATGGGCGAATTCAAACCGTTGGAAGATTTATCGCAGAAATCGCCCACCGGGACGTGTGGCGGTAAACTGGAATCGATCTTCGAACCACCCATCGAATCTGAGGTGACGGGAAAGGGTACATTGATGATGGTGTACTTACAATTAGACACGCGATTTTTTCCAACTTTTTTCAGGAATTTTTTTATGGAGTTTTCAGGCGTGGCAGATTAGGTGTAAGTAGAGTTTTCTTCACATAGAAGTGTTTGCACTGAAAAAAAAGTTGAAAAAAATCGCATGTCACAATAGAATACCCCCTTAAGTCTAATCTCGAGATTGGAATATGTGTAATCTTTATGTGTTCACTGTACCTACTAGTTTGCTGCTGCATAGTTGTTAGGATTTCAGCGGATGTATGATTTTACTAGCGCGAACACTTTCACGATACTTTTTTCGGAAATAAGATGACCCACGCGAATTATGTTGATAATGGAGATGGTGTTTCCTTCGCGACGCACACCTCGATGCGAATACTCACCGCGATAACGCGAGTACAGCATGTACGTGACATGCGCGCGATTCGGAGAGGAGATATTGTCTCGACGGGAGTGATAATTTTCGACAAAAGTGCGATGGTGATGTGACTATAATAAAGGAAAAAGTTGTCAACTTTTTTGTATCTTAATTAACAGGGAAACACTGAGGTGTGACTTTTGGGATTCACCCCCACCCACTGCTCCTCTCAATTGCTCAGATCAGGTCTTGAGTAATGTTAAAAAGAATTAGGTTTCATGAAGGTAAGGAAAGGGCATTAGATTCAAGCAAAAAATAGTTTGTTATATTTATGTTATATAGCAAATAGTAATATTTCGAGCAAATAGATTCAAGAGCATTTTTACTTGGGGAATAATAATCAAGCCCTCGCATCGAATAATAAATTAAATATCCTATTTAATTATCGTTATTGCGAGTACAACTAAGAAACTCCACTCGCTCGTTCATTAACCCAGTTATTCTTCTGTATTGAAACCTAGCTCACCGCGAGCTTTGTGAACGCCACTATTAAACGACTTTAATCACAAAAGAATCTGTAACAAAATCGAGAAACTTCTTCGTGTACAAAAAGTAGGTAATAAACAGAGCTTCTCGATTTATACTCCGCTCTTGCAATAAATCGTGATACATGTGGTTAATAACTGCACAACCCAACCACGAGAAGAGAAGAAGGAAGAAGGAAGAAGGAAGAAAGAAGAAGGTAGAAGGAAGAAGGAAGAAGGAAGAAGGAAGAAGGAAGAAGGAAGAAGGAAGAAGGAAGAAGGAAGAAGGAAGGAGGAACGAAAAGGAATGAGAGAAAGGATAACCTGAATCTTTACAGTTATTCTCCTCTGTCGAGGTGTCTTTCAAGGGCTTCAGCGTGCAAACGCTTTGCAAGGTAAATGGTTCCGACTCCTTCGGCTCGAATACGACGTTCGGGGGTAATCCTACAGTGCCAGTAGACAATGGAGCATCTGATATGGAGTTCCTGTTCTCCCAGATTTTCGACCGTGCATGATCCTTGGACAACTGGCAGAAACTCTTTGAAATACTTCTGAAGGGAAACGAAAGATCCAATACACTTTGAGATGACAATCTCATTTATATTTTATTAACAATGTAAGAGGAATTAAAAATTCCAATCAGAATGACGAGTATCTGATATTCTAATTCACTGATAAAAGCAATATTCCTATCGTAGTTGAAACTGAATGCATGAGTTTTTATGCAATTTGATGGGTTTTTGAGTTTTAGCAGTTTGTATACATAAATAGAATGAAAGATATTTAAGGCGCGATAATTGAAATATTCATTGCCAATAATATAATACACAAATATGAACGTGTATATACGCAGGTGTGCGTAAGTATAGCTTTAAAAACTCGAGCGCGGGATATTCAAATTGCGCGCGCCCGAATCACAAATTCGTCTTAAGGGGGTATTCTACTTTAAAAATCGATTTCTTTTACATTTTCTTAAAGAATTTTGTTTCAAAAATGTATGTGCCAAGCCCTATATATCTGGAATCTTACAATTAAAAAAGTTATAGATGTTTGAACGAGCGCGTCGCGGCAGGTGATATGGAATGCGTTTTTCTCAAAACCACAAATCCATACGACTTGAAATCAGCCACTCGTATTATTTACGGAAACGACAAAAAGCCGCAGCGTTCGGGACGCTAGTCGCATCACGATTACCGAAAATACACAATTTATCGAGAAGTGATCCGTCACGTATGTACGAATAGTACAACTAAAACTTTGCACGCGTTCATAGTATATCACCATCGAAATTGTAGTACAAGAAAAAATTATTTTTTAGTTTTTAGTGCATTTTTAATAAAATCGTTTAACATAAATTTTTTTAACGGATGCATTCAAACGCTTGCACTGCCGCAAACTTGAATTGTTACTTTTTACAAAAAAACATGAATAAATATACGAAGCAAAGTTTGGCAAAAACAATTATATAGATGCTCCACAAAAAAATACCCAAAATTGGGTAAAAAAGCGCGTTTTAAAGTAGAATACCCCTTTAGAAACGGAGCACTATCAGTATGCAACACATTTACCATGAAATTCCCCTATATTAAACAAACCACCTCTACAAGACACAAAAGAAATAGTTAAAATAAGCAACCATACTAATGACTTTCCCTTGCTACTTGATAAAAAGGAATACTTCTCATTCGAAGGATATCGTCGTAAATACTCGACTGTGACGTTTCATCGCCATGCAATTTCATTTAGAAACACAAATAACCCCGAATGATGCTTACATTTTGAAAACACTGACCGTAAAAAAATTAATTTTTCCTCTGAGGTGACAGTTTTCATGATTGAAGACAGTATATATGACGATACAGGTACTATAATTATACAGTTCATTGCGTAAAATAAGCATCTTTATGATAGTTACGATCACGGTGTAATAGCCGTGGTTACGAGTCCTCACCTAAGTTTCTTCTCCTCTCGATTTCGCTTGCAAGCTTTCATGTTCTCCCAGCATCGCCTGAGTTGCACGGCGGACCGCATCCCTTGAGCACCCACCATCAAATTATATTCATTAGCCAGCTGTGACCACGCTGACTTCCGTTTGCACATGGATATAGGGTCAGACTTCTTGTCCTCGATGTCCTCGAACTTGTTTATCAGGTTTATCAAAATCTCCCGCTCCTCGAAGCTGTAGGTTTTCCGCGTACTTTTCAACGACGAAGAAGCCATGTTTTAGCGACGAAAGAAATGCCAGTCTATTGTCACTATCTTCACCTGTTTCCCCTTCTTCACGCGCGCGCAACAAAAGGATAAACTTAACAGCAAGATCCACCGTATATCGACTACTGTTCCTTTAAATAAATCTCTTAATATTTATTTCCCGCAGGAAAATCGCAGCCCAATCGCACATTACTGAAGGGGTCGTTGAGTAACAGTATTAAGACGGCAAAAATTGCGCGCCCTTTTTGTGAAGTTAAATTATTACTTCTCGCCACCGTATCTTTTCTATCTTACTTCCTTATATGCTGAAATTAAACTGATGTACGCACATAGAAACTTGTTATTTTCTTGAAAATGCATTCTTAGTTAATTTAGAGAACACTTTTTTAGTGAAATATTTAAATTAATTTGAGTCACGTATTGACTGAAAAAATTCACTGCACCCGTCGCATCCGTCGTGCATAATGTCGACTCCAAGACTGTAAATGACTGTAAAGGGCCGTTTGCCGTTGCTGAAATTGGCGGCAGGGAAAACAAAATGTAGTTCGCCCGTTTGATTCGCAGCTGGCGCCAGAGGGGGACAGTTTTAATGGCAGTTCGTTCAAAATACAACAAAACATGCACACGATATCGCGAAGAAAGTACGGGAAACGGTGAATCGGGTGACAGTGTGGCATTCGGAGTAATTGTAAAATGAAACGGCATGTTTCATCTGATGCGACTCCTTAGCGGACTTCTTTTCATGGTTCTCACGATACCGCTGAGCAATGGTGCGGACAACACGTACGAGATCGACTGTGGTAACCTACGAATGGGACAATACATCTGCCCTCATCCCGATTATGATTTCATAGACCTGAAAACGCAGCAGCCCAAGGGGTGCACCAAGGAGAACAAAGCCAAGGGTGAGTATGGTTTCTCTTCCCATTTACCACCTGCCGCGAATTGGACATACTTGTCACATAACCTACACTGGAGAACCACTTTCATGTTCTGCGATTTCTTTCTCTCTTGCTTCATCGTCGGACCCTCCTTTCCAATCAATTTCCTTCTCGCCTCTTAATAACCGTTGCTCTGCCAAGTATGGAAATGTAAATCACATAATCGTGTTCTTGCCAGTGTTGTGTCTGGCTGCGGATGGCCTCATTTGTACAGAAACGAAGAATAATACGTTCAAGAAGGACATTCCTTGTAAATGGACGTAAGTATATATATATATATATATATATATATTGGTATTAGGGAGCTTAGCGAGTACGGCTATCTTAACTCTTGGTTTTTTATTACGTCTCTGTGCGAGTCTTACGTTGGTTATAAGTAAGGATGGGTTTCTGAAAGCGTTGAAACCTGGAAACCCCTGGAAACCCAACAAAGTTTTCAGTTTCAAAAGTTTCGGATCCGTTACATAGATACCCCTCTCGTTCTACTTTAATCTTTATTAACCCTCTAGGGACGACTGGGACTCCAGAGTCCCATTCAGATTAACACATTTTTATTTACGTTCCATCAATAAGATCGAGATTTGATAGGTATAGTGACCTTTAATAGGCAGAGAAGAAACTGTTGTACCATCAGAACCCGAAATTAAACTTTTTTTTTGTTATATTGTTATAAACAAATTAAAAAAAATAAAAAATAATAAAAAAAACTAACGAGTAGTTTCCAAATCCGAAGTATAAAATAGACTATTTTAACGCTCAAAAAAATTCTACGTTAAGTTTAAAACATCCCCGTCCCTAGAGGGTTAAACGGAGTCTCGAATTGCCATGGTTAACAGAATTTTCTGTAGTTTATATTTTCAAGATATAACCGTACGCAGAAGTATAAAAAATTTAGTGTTTTTATTTGAAAGTTGACATATCGTGGACCAATTCTGAGATACCTTGCCTTTGTCTCTTTGCAAGTTCCTCTATGTTTATATGCGTACATCGTTTGGACGAAGGAAATTGTTACAAAAAGATCGAATTGGAAGTATTTGGTCGACGATGTGTTAAATGTACGAGACGATGGTTAAATAAAACTTTGCTTATATTGTTTCTCCACAGAAATGGATATTCCTTTGAAACATCGTTGTTACTCTCGATATTTCTCGGCATGTTTGGAGCAGATAGATTTTACCTAGGGTATCCAGCGTTGGGCGTACTTAAGCTGAGTACTTTGGGATTTCTCTTTCTTGGCCAATTTGCCGATATTATACTTATAGCTACACAAATCGTAGGACCTGCGGATGGTTCGCACTATGTGATGTCATATTATGGTGCAGGGATTCATATCATAACGAGTAATAACTTTACGTTCCAAGTGCCATAATATGATTGTTGAAAGAGTTCTAAATGCAAGATATATAATGATTATTCTAAAAATTGTACAGCCCCCGCTTCTATCACAAGCAACGATATGCAATCCTAAAATCGAGTCCTATTTCAGTATACCTGGAAGCAAGTTACTGTGTACGCTATTTTAATGAGCAAACAAAGAACATCTTGTAGATATGTAATTCAACGAAACATTGTATATATATAAAGAAGATTTGTTACTGACTTACCTATTGCCACTATAGTCGTGTAATAAATACTTGTTTTTATTTCTAAGTATTTCTTTCGTCCTCGTCCTGCTTTCCAACAATATCACATACCGAATGCTACACTCGCATTCATTCCACCTGCTCTGTTTTCTTTCTCATTATTGTGTACTATCTTTCGTGTCGGGAGATCTGGACCGCCGTTGAATACGAATATTTCGAATTGTATTGTAAAACGTGCTCGCCGACGCGTATCGTCACAGTCGACTGTATACAACTCTTAATTGAAGTAACAGCATAAACTTTATTTACTGGTTGGTAATGCTAACTTCTACGCAGACGTTATTGGACGTTCGTGAACTGTTAAAAGACACGAAATGACGTTAATCTGCCCGTGTTTGCAATCCAATCTTCACTACTTATCATGCATAATTATTATCAAGCACGGATTCGATATAAAAGTGGCGGTACGCATCGCCATGAGAGCCATTCAACTTTCGGAATCCACGAAGTGCGCTCGATTGATCCTTAATAATCAGTTAATATAAATATCAAATATGAAGATTTCTCTTCTATTTCTATTACTCCAATTTTTCATCCTAATCGTCGTTAGCCAACCAGTGAACAAACTAATTGTGAGTGTCTCGTCACTTTACTCTTCTTTTCATATACTGTATCTAAATTATTATTAACTTTATGGCAGAGTCAGAAAGCTCAAATTCCTCATCATTATTTTTCTTAGAGTGAATTTTGAACTTCAGTAAAATCATATACACTGCTCAAAAGTAACTAAAGGATCTACTCATGGGTGCTTTTCAAGTATTTACTTACATTCAATAATCTCAGATCTATACACATAATATTTATTCACCACATCTGGTATTGTATTCTTTCATTCTCAAAACAGAGGTTCTTCAATTATTGTGAGCAGCGTATTTACCTTGTTCGACATATATGTTTGTAAACGCAAGCTTGCTTACCTACAGGATATTGACAATACAAGTGGAAATATTGTTAACAACCAAGTACGTAGGTGTAGAAGGACTTTGAGGCCTCAAACTCCACCCTGCAGGATCAACCAGTACTTTGATGAAGAGGAGGGGCGCTGTTTGGGTATAGCAGGAGGTGGTAAAGCACTCTTCATAGATAATACAAGGTCATGTGGCACAAATGTGTTGAAGCCACATTGCACCAATCCCAAGTATTACTACGTTTGCAAAAGGAAGAAGATGATTCTGGTCCAGTGCATCCAGGGCCACCATTTTGAGAACCGTTTACAGAAATGTGTCCACGTTGGCGATCGAGCTCCAATCTCCAACACTGTACAACCGAATGTAAAAATGCCTGAGTCTATCGAAGTACCTGCTTGCCAGGCACCTGGATCGTTTCCAGTGCCAGGCGATTGCGCCCTATTCTACACTTGCGAGTCTACCGGCCATAGGTTGTTGCAAAACATCTTCAAGTGCCCAAAGGGCATGGTCTTTGACGAAGAAATAGAAATGTGCATCCCTTCGGCTACTTGTATCCAGCTGAAGTCGAATGTATTTTTACCATCATGTACCACTGATGCAGGACGAAATGTAACTGTGCTACCGGATAGGGATGAAACAGGACAAATTCAGGACTCGATGAGTAAGGAAGATTACTCGGAGCCATTCAACTTGGAGGGAAAGAAGAAACCAACGATTTGTGAAACAATGTTCACAGATGGATATACAGAGGATATTGCTACAACGACGAATAATTATGAGGGCACTGAGACAATGTACGACGAGGAGAAATTCTCGACCACGACTCTTTCTTATACGGAAGCTCTTATACAGCAGACACCTGAGGAATTTGTGGTATTTACTGATAACTCTGATATTACAACATCCACGGAGGGTCCGGCAGAAACGTCACGTTCTTCACCTGCTATCGCTGCTACTACAACCGTTACATATTCAACAATGATTAAAGACGACGTCGAGGGTTTGAAAAAGATAAACTCATCTACAGAAATGGCAACAAGTGAATCGTTAGTCGAAACATCTACCGTAGAGGAAGTAACTTCAAGTGAACAAAATGATCCAATTGTAGGGGAAATAGACATGTCAGGTACGACTGAAGGAAGTTCATTCACAGAAATGGAAACCAGTGAACCATCATTTGATACATCCACTCTGGAGGAAGTTACTTCGGGTGAACAAAATGATCCAATTGTAGGGGAAATCGAAATATCAAGTACGACTCAAGAAAGTTCATACATACAAACGGGGGCCAGTGAACCATCATTTGAAACATCCACTCTGGAGCAGTTTAATTCGAGTGAACAAAATGATCCAATTGTAGGGGAAATAGAAATATCAAGTAGAACTGAAGGAACTTCATCTACACAAATGGGAACCAGTGAACCACCATTTGAAACATCCACTCTGGAACAGTTTAATTCGAGTGAACAAAATGATCGAATTCTAGGGGAAATAGAAATATCAAGTACGACTCAAGAAAGTTCATACATACAAACGGGGGCCAGTGAACCATCATTTGAAACATCCACTCTGGAGCAGTTTAATTCGAGTGAACAAAATGATCCAATTGTAGGGGAAATAGAAATATTAAGTACGACTGAAGAAACTTCATCTACACAAGCGGGAACCAGTGAATCATCGGCGGAAACATCCACTTTAAAGGAATTTATCTCAGATGAAGAATATAAACCAATTGGAGCAGATGAAGGAGTAGTAAATAATATTGAAGAAGAAACTACAGAACACTTAACCACAGAAACTGAAATCACCGAATCTACTCCAACAATGTCATCGACTAATTTATTCACTTCTACCCATTTCAATTCGAGCGGCGAAGGTATGACAACCGAATCAACGGTATTGCTGAATGACGCATTTCTGTTTATGGAAGACCTGCCGGATACTAATGAAGAGATAACTAAAACCGACGTTGAAAGTACGACTCGCACATCGGCATCTACTGAAAATACATTTGCCTTAAATGATGTGATGACTACGGATGCAACTATCCTCACCAGCATAGCTGACGAGCTTTCCTTAGAGACTGATAATATTCCCACTGAAAACAATACCGAAATTACAGGTGAAAGGTTTGTTCCCACAGAAAGTACACCTACTTCAAATAAAATAGTAACTATCGACGCGAGTGTCTCCAGCAGCAAGAACGATAATGTAACAACTGAAGCAAGCGCTGAAGATACGAGTCAGACGTCTACCCCACAAGCATATAAAGTATTGGACACTGTGGGAGAAACAACTACTACATCAATGGAAAGTTCCACGGAATCAGCCGTAACGGATGAATTGCTGGAATCAGGATACCCCGAGAATACTTCCCCTGACTTTGCGTTCTCGACAAGTACTGAAGCAGCAACTTCTTCTAGTACAGTATCTGTAGAAAGTTTAGACAACAAGATCAACGAACTTGTGGGTAACATGGAGGAGTTTAGGTATAATTCTACGGTAACGCCAGACATTGCATCGTCGTCAGAATCAGAGTTGTTAATGAACGATATTTCTTCCGATACTCCTCCAGACGTAGAAGCATATAATAAAACCGTAGGCCAAATCGTGCAATTAATGAATGATATCACGTTATCGTTAAATGCCGCATTGTCGTTAGAAACAACGGTGTCGAAGGATGATGTATCTTCTAGTACTGCTATGCCAAACATAGGAACACTTAATGAAACCGTGGGCGCGATCCAGCAACTTATGAATAATTTCTCCTCGACATTAAACGGTATAGCATTACTAGGACCAGAAGTTCGAGCAAAATATAAGGAAGAAAATAAGGCGCTGCCAATTTACATACCAATTTACGATTACACGAGGAAAGGAGGTAATATCGACAATGATGATAAAAATATCTTAGCTAATGTATGTGCTATGTTGGCTACAAGTCCAGTTGAAAATACAACTGAAACTGACACAGCAGCTACAAGAGAGTTAAGTAATAAGACTGAAACCCAAGATTTGTTAAACATTGGCACTATGTCGAAGCCTAAAAGTAATGAGAGCGCAGAAACGGCGATACCGTCTCAGACGACACTGTTAAGGCAGAATGAGAGTGCTGCAAAAGTGACAGACCCGAGGAGAACGATATCAAAGCATATTGTATTACCCCTAACGTCATCAGTATTAAATATCACGGATAAATTCGAGCGCCGTTTACGGGACATTTTGAGCAAACTTTCTAAACGTAAAATTCGCTCATAAAACCCGCAAATGGATATTATGAAAAATTTCTCTGAATTAACGACGTGAGAATTCTATGAATGATGCGAGGATAGAAATAAGTAAATTATATATATATATATATCTAAAAATATCATAAATATATGTATGTATTTGTTCATGTACAGATCGTTTAGTCTGAGGTAGCCTAACACGCGTTCCCGAAAATTTTATCTAACTATTATGCAATAAATATCTCACATATTGGTTCCAGCAATTGTGCCATGTCCTATAATTCACTAACATTATGTACCTTCTTTATCCTGTTCATTTACTAAAGTATAATATACACCCCCCTTCTTTATTAATTCTGCGTGGGTACCCATCTGAAAGAATGAGTTATAAAAATAAATATTTAATTGTAAAATATTGTTAAAAACCGAATATTCACCTCGACGATAACTCCACGCTGCAAGACGACAATTATGTCAGCAGCTTTGACCGTGCTAAGTCTGTGAGCAATTACTAAGACCGTCCTTCCCCGCGTTGCACCCTCCAGTGCTTTTTGAACAATTCTTTCACTTTCATAATCTAACGCGCTAAAGACGGTTGCACAAAATTATGGAAACTGCTTTGGAGACTTTAAAAAACAGGCTATGAAACACGTTACTTTACCTCGTAGCTTCATCCAAAATTAAAATCGACGGTTTCTTGAGCAGAGCTCTGGCGATGGCGATGCGTTGTTTTTGTCCCCCAGAGAGCTGCGTTCCCCTTTCGCCAACCTGCGTTTCGTACTTATTCGGAAATTTCACGATAAATTCATGGGCATTTGCTTCTTTCGCGGCTTCAATGACCTAATGATATCAAACGTTACCAGATAATTTATATTATAAGAGACATAACCGTTTTCGGTTAGAAAACAGTTCTCTCACATCTTCGTCCGTAGCATCTTGTTTCCCGTATCGTATGTTTTCCGTAATATTTGTAGCAAATAAAATAGGTTCTTGATCTATATACCCTAAAACGTTACCTCGAAGGTAACCAGCATTAAGCGACTTCAGATCTTTTCCATCAATCGTAATTGATCCTGCGTCGACATCATAAAACCTGTAATATGCATTTTGTCGCAGTCGGTGAAAAAAATCCTCTGTTCAGACAAAACCTAGAATAGTTACCTCTCTAACAATACAGCTATTGTAGATTTACCATTGCCACTAGATCCAACAATAGCTACCGTTTTCCCGGCTGGAATGTGTAAGTTAAAATTGTTTAAAACGACATGGTTCGGTCTGGTAGGGTAGCCGAACTTTACGTTCTTAAAAGTTATATTTCCTGCGAGGGATTGGTCCCTAATAATTTCACCGCTGGTCATCATAGGGGAAGGTGGCATGTCCAAATACTGTTATAACAAATAATACAATGTTAAATTTTTAACAGTCAGTAACAGTTTGCGGTAGCTATTATAAAGTGTGTAGAGTCGAATGCATACCTCAAACACTCGAGCCCCAGCACTGATACCTCTGACATAGGTTCCAAATAATAATGACAACTGTGATAAAGACTTTTGTATAGTCTGTGTGGCCATTAAAAAGGCCATTAGGTTTCCTGGCGACAGTTGTCCAGTAGAGAGTAGATGTCCACCGCAGTACAATGTACCGAGTAAAATACTATTGAGAAACAGGTTCGTTCCTCCTTGGAACAGACCAATACCAAAACCCAATTTTGCGTATAACGCAGACCCCAATTCAACCTCCTTAGAAAACATTTCCATTTCTTTATCTTCTGCTGCAAACGCCTTTACCTACAGAAACAATGTATTATAAATCGTCGAAAGGGAAATTTAGTAGCGCAGAGAAACAATTTGCGATACAGAAAAATCTCTTATCATTTACTGTAGTACCGTTCTGATATTCTGTATAGCTTCCTCGCAAACCGCCATAGATTTGGCAAGTTGATTCTGTGCCATTAATGACATTTGTCGCAAACTTCTTCCGAGTAACGAACCGACGCAAACTATAGTTGGTATAGATAACATCATCGCAGCGGTCAGTTGCGGCGAAATCATTATTACAGAAACTGTGCACCCAGCAATTTGGGTGATGCTTCTTAAGCCTTGCGATATGCACGTCTTGATGCTGCTTTTGAAGTCTTGAATATCGCTGGTCAACCGACTTATTATTTCGCCGCTTCGATTTTTGTCAAAGAACGCGATATCTTGCATGATAATTGATCTAAATAAATCTTGCCGCAATCTCATCGCTATCTTTTCACCCACATCAGAGAGCGTACAGATGTACACAAACGTGAAAAATGCCTGCGGACAAAGCTTGCTGTAAATCCTTAGAATTATTCAACCTCGGCTGGTATGAAATATTTCAGGCAAAAAATGAAAAATGTTGGATCGTTTATCACGCCGGTAATTACGTACTTGTGCAATATACATACGTGCCAATGCAAACGCAGGCTTCGTAAGTTCCAGGAGCACATGCTTGGCAGTTTCGTCTCCTCTATTTTGACAGACCGTTGTTAATATGTTTATAATATCACCCACGCATTGCGGTATCCAAATATTTAATACAGCAACCGCCATTGCACTCTGAACATGATAAATAATAAATAAAACTATATAAAGTGCGGCATCATAAGTATATACGTGTCTCATATATACTTACCGATAGAGCTATTAATAATTGCCATAGATATTGGTACAAATATTCTAAAAACTTTTTCCATTTGAACTCTAATTCCTTCTGATCGCTTTTAATATCGCTTGACACCTTAAGTGCTTTGCATTCTACAACACAGCTACGTGATTTCAGTATACACGCCGTTACTATGCTTAAGCCCCCGAAACCAAATTTTAGAACAGACGGGAGGATTTTTAGTTTGGTAGTCCCGTTGGGTAAGCATTCTTTTGCGTTAGAATTAAACTGCCTCTTCGGCGCGATAAATGGTTTGCCCCGTTCTCTTAATACAAGTGTTAAAATAGAATTCCTACAACGGAAAGGTTCATTATTATCGTATCAAATATGGATGATGATTCTTGATAAATCTAGCGTTATGAGCATGTCAAACAAATGCTTTGCTACTGTCAACTGTGGACAGTACCTTGGATTGATATGAGGCTTAAATAGCACTGTTCTTAGTATAGACATTTCTGCAAAACGATATTTAATATTTCGATTGTTATTTTACTTTATGGACCTACTCTGGAATACACGTTACTGTCTATGACGGGTTAGTTGCGTTTTAACCATCCTGCTTAAATAAATTACGCTTTACTATTTCTGCCAATTATTAAGAACATTGTTATTATATTGTGTATACGTCTACATACGTCTATGAGACGAATAGTGGAATGAGATTAAACGAAGGTTAGCTAATAATACTGAACCAAGGGCAGCGCCATATCTAAATGCCCACGGTAATCTTATTTCTCAGATTGGTCGCTAGATAGCACCCACTGTGCCGTGCCGGTTAACGTTCTTTTCTCTTTTTAATTTGTTCATTAGAAACACGGGTAGAAACAGGGGTGTTTCGAGTGGTGGAAAGTGCTGATTGCCAGTCTTAAATTGAAAGGGAGAAATTGATTATATTAGACGAGGGGCCTTCATCCCTGCGAGTTTAGGTTTGATTATTTCGTATTAATACTTTCAACGAACATTCTTTTAACGAATAAAGAGCTACGAATACGTGCTAATTTGTAACAAGTTCATTTTTAGTAATTGATGAGTATTTCTATGATGTAAATGCAGTGTTTGAAGTAGTTAGAGGAATCTTGCTGACAGAATTAATGGTTAATTAACAATAAGAAAATAATAGAAAGTTGAAAGATTTTTTAGAGCGAGTAAGGTGTAAAGATAATTTTTCAGGCGCGTTAATTCAGTTGAATGGAATATATGGAATATATGGAATATATTCCATACCTAAGCTTTTATTGAAAACTATAATGAATCCCACTGTCAAATAATTTATAAAGATAGAACAACTATTTATACATGACACATATTTTGCATGAATAATTGTGAAAATATAAAATCTGATATCAAGAAAAAACACGCGATTCCATTTAAAAATAACATTATGGAATGACTATCGTGATCACAAAACCGTCATAAAAAAAAAAGTATCTTTGCGCCTTCTGCTCCTCGTGGTAAATTTTCTAATTTCTTTCAATGTCAAGATGTATTATTCCTGATTAACCACTTGCGTAAAAAATTAATTGGCATTCATCGAGTTTACCCGATGTCACACACAATAATAGTACTTCTCACAAATTTTCTAAACCTTCTAAATCTTTCTCTTACTATTCACTTTCCACATAACGTTATATTATAGCAGTATAGGTACTTTGGCACATTAAAGGACAGCTGTAACAAACAAAATACTATATACCTAACTGAAAATATATTACATAGAGAAATCGTAACGTATGCACATATCACAATTTTGACCAACTATAGTACCAAAGTACCGCGTACGTAGCTCGTCATTCCAACTGAATTGGTTAACGAACAGATAATCGTAATTGCAAATTGTTTGAGGTTCGATAGACGACAATAGATAGGGAATAGCTGTATAGTGAGTGTATAACATCAAGGTCTCGTGTCATTGCCAGACTCGCGGAGCACTTGAGCAAGTGCTTCATACTACCCTCCCCTCGGGTGTATTCAAGGCGGGGGCGAGCATTTCAGGGCTCGAACGTAATAGCCGCACAGGCAATTAAACGTGGCAAATACATAAATACACGTTATTAACTTTGCGTACAAAGAGGCTCGCCCGGACGATTAGGCCTTTCAACGCTCAACTGTTCACCCTAAATCTCCTCCTTCGCCGCGACGAGCCGCAATCTCGGTGCTTTTTCATACAGGCCGATGCATTACCATCCTGATCAAAGCACCCGTGGTCCTAAGTAACGCAGGAGAACAACAGCCCGCCCGTTATTATCCGCAAGAAAAATCTGGCGCTTCAGCTGGGACGAGGCTGAAAAGTGGCTCGTTACGGGGCTAAGATCCGAGGAGGCTTTTGATTTCAGTAGCTAGTAGTGTCCTCGGTGGATGAAACCGACGCGTCTGACTCGCGAGTAGGTAGGTAGGAGTCTTTTTCGCTATTCAACGTTCTCCTACGTGGCGAATGCTCGAATTTGGAATCCAATTTTTTCTTCGCACTCGATGTCGACCCTCCTCTAGGGTTGAAATTTAGGGGAGGCTGAATTCTTTCCGCGATGCAATATTCATGGTGGAAGAGGGAAATCTCCATTTTGGGGAGAAAAGGGTTCGTTGGAAAAAATCTGTTTGAATTAGGATTTTTCCTAATTATTGCTTTTCATAGATTAATATTTATTTTTGGCAAGGGAAACTTTGATGTTGAGGGAAGGGGGCTCGTTGCAAGTGTATGAGGGTGTCTCAGGATTATAGATACAAACGTGACTGGTTTCCACATACGAAATATAGAAATTCGAAGTTCACATTTTTAGTAACACTTAAGGTAAATGTACCAATAACGAGCCATGCACCAGTACCTAGCCATCTGTTGAAATATTAATAATTGTTAAACTATGCACGTAAGATAAAATACATATTTGGTGTAATTTGCATTATTTAATTGTTCGGTTTAATATCTGAAGTTATATCGTCTTGTTTTTTTGTCTAGATATTTAGAAATACCATTTATAGTCTCGAGGCCAGATATATGACGCGTTTTCAGACATTCGTTATGATATGGCTAAGAAGAGCGTGCTTCTTGTTAAGAGCATAATTATTATAGGATAATAGTTTTTTAGATAGAAAAAAGGGTTTTAGAATCTTGAAAATATTTGTAACACATAGAAAGAAAAAATTTGAATATGAAAACTATTTTTTATTTGAATATTTACATGGCTATTTATCGGTGCAAACAAATCTTGTTAGCCCAGTAACTAACCACGAGTTCAATAAATCGGGTGAAGTGAGTTGCAAATGTTAATCGGCATCGCCAGAGCAAAATTACGAAAAAAGTGTGAATTTCTGACTCGATATTTGGAATAAAGCCTGTAAGTATTTTGATCATAAATCATAATATAAACATTATTTTTCTAGATAATAATGATAGCATTTAATTTAAGTTTATTAAAGTTTATGTATATGTACAGTTTAATGAATTTGGTGGTTGTTTTGAGTCATATATAAAATAACCACAAACTTCTATTGATAGTGTAACTAAACTTATTGTTTTTTGCATTTATTTTCTAATCTGTTTATTATGGTTATTTATACAATAATTTTATATTTCTGTACTTCTTAATTTTCCTTAACAGATTTTTCAATTTAAGACAAAGAATCAGTTTTTAAAATAATTTTTACACGATTATAAAACCTATGGCTAGGTACTGGGACATGAAAATCGGGCCGCTAGGTCAATCGCGTGAGGTTGGCTATATATTGGTACATTTACACGTACAAATATTCTTGTTTATTTTACGTTAAATATATAAAAAAACAAAATTTTGTTATGTGAGTACTGATGAGAAACAACAAAATCTTTATGAATGAAAAAAAGTTTCACTTAAATTGTTAATTTTATATACAATATTCATTATACTTTGTCATCGTTTCCTTAAACGGCTCGTTATTGGTACATTTACCTTACCTCAGAGTAGTTATTTTTCTGAACAATTATGAATTCACTTTTTTTCGTAGATGAATACTAATTTCATGTACAGATACAGTTAAGATCGATAGCTCGAATTTTTGGAACAGGCCTATACATATCTCAGAAACGATTTTTTTATCAACAGAACTCCATTGACCGGTGAAGTTTGTACATACATTTCTGAAACATCCCTTACAATAGAACTGAATATTCTAATAGCAGATGTTACTTCACTACTGAAGTTCCGTGAAATTATTTTATCAGAGAAGACAGGGTTGCGACGATCACCGTACTCAGAGTACTTAATTCAGTAAAATAAACTAATACATAAGGGAAATTCGGCAACTCAGAAATTCAAAGAGTAAAATCACCCCAGATTTTTAGATTTTTTAGAATTTGCGAATTGAAAAACTTCCCTCATAATTATCAATGCAGACAATACAATACAATTTTTATGAAATTTCAGACATGGAATTTTTTCAACCCTCGATAGTTGCCCCCTTGGAACCCAACGAAATGTTCCTAATATCGAATCAACAAGTCCCGCCGTAATGATCGGCACAGAGAGCGTTGTAAAGCAGCGCGCGAGATCCCATTCGTTTATCCTCCATCTTTAACGAACCGCGGTTGGAACAGCGGCAGCCTCAGCGGCAGCGTTAAAACTGTTTCCTCGAAAAGCCATCGAGGCCCGAGGTCAGCCTCTTAACCCAGATTCCCAGCTATGCAAGAAGACACTTGCTCGCCCGTGTACGTGTGCACGCCTCGCTCGCTTATCGCGACACGCGAGATCCCGGTACCTGCCCCCTAAACTGCAAAGCACACGGAGATTTCGGGAAAGAAGAAGCGTCCGTTCGAAAAGTGTGTACGTGCGCGGGGGGGTGTGGGGAGAGGGTGTAGAAGGGAAACAGAGGTTCGACGTTATAAGCGCGATAACTACGACCACGGTCTGCCCGTGATACGGTGGCAAAAGAATGGTCCAAATGAAGCCTCCTAAATTTCAACACCCTCTTCGCCGTCAGCCAGCTCCATTCTCTCTCGAACCTCAACTTCCCTTTGTCTCCTTCCTCCTTTTTTCCTCCCTCCCTGTCCCTCTCTCTCTATAGAGGCAACAGAGGTTCCTCTCGATCGGTCGTCCCCCTCCGACGCCACCACTCCTCTCTGTCACTGTCTCTGTCGCGGCGCCCCCATGCCCCCGCAATCAGCCGACAGAGTCGAGTCGCGGCGGGCACGTACCCTCATCCGTGAAACACGCGGTGCAAGTGCCGGGGTGGCGATGACGCAAAGTCAGCGCGGGCCAATGGACTGGCCTGGCGGTGGGAAGGTGTTCGACGGGCCACGATTGGGCGTGGCCGGCGACGAAAAGGGGGTGCCGTCGACGCCGCCGACGCCGCCGACGTAGCCGCCGCGTGGGGGTATGCCGAAGTGTGCCCCGGGGTGTAATATCATACCGCTAGGTGGATAAATAGACGCAGGAAACTAGTAGGGACGAGTGGGCGACGGGCGGGTGGTGGCAGGGAGGACGTAACGAACGGAACAGCGGAGAAAGAGGCCCGAGGAGGGTGGCACGGAGGGGTTGGACGGAGGTAAGGGGGTGAGTTGACTGGGTGGCAGCGGTTGCCGGAGATGCCTGGCTAAAAGAGTAACCGGAGGACGACGGGCATCGTCGCGCCACGGGGACGGGCGACCGAGAGAGATGGAGATATAGCGGCGAGGGGGGTTGAGGGAGCGCCGGATGAGAGAGGAGATGCAGAGGAGAAAATGAGGAAAGGGTCGTGCACCGAGCGGGCGAGGGTTACTCAAGGGGGTTAGAAGGGAAGACGGCGACGCGTGGGGGGGGGGGGGGAGAGAGCGTGTCGGGGAACAGGACGAGGGATGCTAGTGGCGGGGAGTGGGGCCGAGGGGAAATTGGGTGGCTACGCGATGCGAGGGAGACTAGACTAGAACAAATAGTGGTTGTAGCCATCCTCAGCTTCTGAGGTATTTTCCACTCGTGCGAGTTGTACGCATCCAGGGAGCCCAGGCGGACCAGGTTCGCTCACGGCGAACGATGGAACGTCTGTATGCACAGGCCGTGTTGTGGCTTTTGTCCGGGATCATAGTGGTGGTGTCACGTCGTTGGCAAACGTCGGAACCGTCTCCCTCCACCCCTCCACCCGTTGCAACTCTCCGTAACATACCTGTACGGGGGCGTAAATGAGTTCCGTTTACTTTTCTTTAATATTAGTTTCGCGAGACATGGTTCGCGGTGGGTCTTCATCTATGGCTGACTTATCGTGTCTGAATCTACTTGCAATCTTCGGACTGGGCTCAAAAATTTTGTAACTCAATGAGGAATGGGCCAAACGGGTCGTCTAACTTCAAAAATTCTTCTTTCTACTAGCTTTGTGGTCGATTTACTTTATTTTTGTCACTGAAGACGCGCTGAATACATACTTCTGACTTTGCAACCTTCCCTAGTTCTTTCAAATAGCAGTATATAATGGCCTGCATGTGCCAGCCTTCTCTGCAGATTTCTCAGCAGTCAGAAATCAGAAATCAGCAGTCCGGACACGATTCTGCACCCTTAAGTGTTTCATCTTGCCATCCAATCAAAATTCACTTCTTTAGTAACAACAATCAGGGATGAATCATACCAAGAACATTTATACCGCTAATATTCCTTCCATTCTTCTGAACCACACAGAAATGTCCCTAATTGCCTCGAGCAGTAGATCAACTTACATCATCGACGAAATTGTATGATCACGAATAGAATGCTGCAAAGTAATCGAATAAAATTTGTTGCGAAAAAAGGAATCGGACTGCAAGATGGGAATCGATCGGGAAAGGTTTCACCCAACTCGTAGTCATCATCGATAGACAGTATCGTCCTTACGGCGAGTCGGTGCCGTCTCGCATGCGATTTTGCAGAATGCTGAGCACAGTGTGTAGCGAAACAGGATGTTGTCAGCTGAAATTAAATTTTCCTGCTGGAGCGGCGGGTCGCTCGGCAACCTGATATTGTGGGCGTTAAGCTGCGTACACAGCAACGACGACAGGCGCGGGCGACGCCACACTACCGCGAAACGCTCCACGACATTCACTTTGCGCGCTCCTAAATTCTCTCATTCTCCTATCACGGATCGAAAGAAAGATAACATCCTTGCGCCTTTTCGATATCGAGCTGCTATTCTAAGAAACGCGCCATCTTGCTGACAATGTACTTAGGTACAATTAGACCAGGACCGGCGTCAGTTGTGTAGAATACCACATTTTTATTTTTACTTTTGCGGCCAAACCAAATTCTTTATTTTTGGTTCTGCGCGCTACTGTTCTTTAGGCGTTTGATATTTGAATTTTGTAGTTTTTTACACATTCGGGAAAAATTTGCTGCGCTGACACTGAATTAGATACTGCTTAGGGCTCGTGTGCATTACGATTTTTTACCATCTCCTTTTTTTAAACTTGATTGCAAAATTTTGTCCACGAAATGTTCATATGAATTTTTATAGAAATTCTAAAAGTATTTATTCGCCCTTACGTCATTTTAGATGAACGAAATTCTTTCTGCTATAGGGATCCTTGAAACTGTGCGGAACGATAACAAAATGGAAGTATGTTTCCTCGCGAACTAGATGCATCTTACTTAATTATAAGTTACTCGTTCAGGATGAATTGTTTTACTTGGAACAATCACTAGAATCTGTTGCAATTAACTCTAATATCCGCCAAGACTACATACGCAATTAACTATCGATTAAGCGAGGCTGAGCGTAAAGTAATATAATTAAGAAGTTTCTATTAGCCTGTGTATGCGACTACTTATCTGTATCATCGTTCCCAGCAACATAGGACGTTATCTTCCTCCTTCTCTTGTCGTTTTTCGCGTCCTTTGGTCGCTCCTTTGTTCCTTCTTTCAACAGTCCTTCCGCCCCTCTCCCCTGATACAATCAACTTCAAGGGTGTACAAGAAACGAGGTAGCCATTTATCCGCAACCCCCAAGAGTAACCAACCACGGAAAGTCCAAGAAAACTGAGTGCTTCACCATTGTCCTGACTTTTTACGAAAACGAGCTCTACGAAGAAATCTAGCGTAGCAGAAATTGGATACTATATGTATAGTACCTACATCTTTCTTGCATTTGCAAAATTTTTCGATCCCTTAATTTAATTCATTCGATAACAGAAGCAGTAAAACTTTTTATCATTTATTTAAAAAAAATTGATTCCAAGCATTGCTAGAATTTATAAAAATAACACATCAAAAATAAAAATATACTTGTACCTATTATACGATTTTATGGAGAGTTATCGTGGAATGTTTTCGTTTTGTGTTTTTATTCTTCACCCCACTTGGTTTTGGGAGCAAGTGATCCTCCGTAGGTGCAGTAGCTTTGAAGCGAGCGTGGCTGGACGTGGTAACAGTAGACAGACAGAATTTGCCTGGCGTTGGTCCGATTTAAAGTTCATAACCGGGGTGGAGTTTATCGGTCGCCCCCGAAAATCCGATTACAAGAACAGATTTATTTTGACTGGAGAGCACGTGACCCAACAAAAACGTGCCGACCCTTAATCTGTCTCTCTTTTATTCGAATCGCAATGCAACACCTGCCCTGCGATCGAACAGATGCGTTTACCGCAACAGATTATAGTGCTCCCTCATAAAAGGACCTGTCACGTTGCTCGATATATAGAGTCACTTTATTACTTTTCGTAATGTATTCAGAGGCACGAGCCCCTTTTCTTCGCTGCGCGTCACTTAATTCTTGTTCGCATCAGCCACTAATTAAACATCTCTTATAATTAGTGCATTGTACTAATTATTAAATGTAAAACAATTATATAAAAACAACAGTAAAGGTGCGAATCCACGATGAGATTTTATATCAGTTTCTTCCTAAATGTAAATAAGGGAAAATCTCACGAGAGTCTAATTTCATGGAACGAATGACAAAATAATTAAAAAAGAATAAAATAATGAAATAATTGTCTCATGAGATTAAAGTCTCATGTGACACACGATATTTTTGTCTCATTGTGGATTTGCGCCTTAAGAATTTACAGTATAATTGCTATTTTGAAATGCAGTGATGATCGGAAAGAATTTTAAAATATAATGACTGTTGTGATTCAAAAGACACGAGAATCGATATTGATATTCCAGTTTAGCCCTTTAGCACCGGGCGTAGGTGTCATATATCATTACTAATATATAAAAGTGAAACGTTGTCTGTTTGTTTGTCCTTCTTTCACGCCTAAACGGCTGAACTGATTTCATTGAAATTCTAAATATACATTACACACGTCCTAGATTAGATTATGGGCTATTTATTTTTTTGGTTTAGGCTTTTTTATTTTTCAAACATCATAAATAATTCCCGGGTGAAACCGGGTAATGGGTCAGCTAGTGTATGATACATTCTCAGTATGAGGAAATTTTCCCTTTGAAAGTCGAACAAATTCGCTGTTTGTATCAGATTGGTAGGTACATGTTTAGAGTAGTTTTATTCATCGTAGAAAGATGGACCTACCTGAACCCTATATTCATTTGTTTTATACATTTAACCTGTAAAAAAATCAGACCATTTTTAACGATAATAAAGCGGGATATTTTTCCTTCAACGGGATCTAGGTGCCGGCACTAAAGGGTTAACAGGAAAATACTGTACTTCAAACTCTACCTTAATTGAGGATGCAGTCCAAAATAATTAAACAGTTCCATTAAATTCAATAGCAACTCACTCTACCTCGGCTGCAATATTCTCAATTTGAATTAAACCATTTCTAATCTCAACTACCATATTCAGCAGATCTCAGCTTTTGATTGCTGGGATTGCTCCATTCCAGCATTTCCACGGTCCTCCGTATTCGTCATTTCAACGACCAGAAGATATTCCCCCGTAATGATTATTGCTTTTGCTGCCCCAAAATATTTGGTAAACAGGGTAGGTGTGCCACGTAAATACCATGCATTGTGCCCCTGAATACGCTTATCATGTGGCTCGTATGGGTGGTACGTTGTCATTCGTTTGTGATGGCTTAACGGTTGACTTATGACGCCGACGGCATCGTTCGAAATCGGCGATTTTTGCGGCTCTATCCGGTAAACGACACCCTTAACGCCCCTCCCGCCCGACAAATACGCGGAGACAGGGTTACGGTTATAAATTATAGGCGATATTAGACCGTGAAACAGGGTGGCCCGACCACCCCATTCAACGTGGTAGTCCACTGTATCGGCTGGGATTTAGTTAATACCACGACGATTTAGCGATCCTGCGTGCAATTAGAATTCTGTTTGTTGCCCACGGAACTAGAGTATCCCGAGTATTTGGCAGCACCAATATCGGATTTATTGATCGACCTTACTGTTGATAAATGTCCACCACTAAAGTGCATTTGCAATTTTACTTTCGTGCGAATGGTGGTGCTTTTCTCTCTCCTTTCTTCTTCCTGTAGTTATTTAATCGCTTTTCTTTTTCTGAGTTTCTTTGACTGCACTCAATAATAGTAGGTATTTGATACCAGTAAGGTTTTGGGAAATAATCCTTTGTCACGTGTTTTAAGTTTTAAGCATTATTCAGCATGAATATTACGCTGTGGAGCATCTTTCATCTCATTTTCGAAATGTTGCGAATTTTCGTGAATTTTTTGGGAGCCCGATTTTCTCAGAGCACCAGACACTCGAATCTAAACTCCCAGGTCCTTTTGTTTACTGATATCCACGTGCGCCGAGCACCGTGAAAAACCGACAGTATTATATGCGAGTTCTCCACGCTAATGAACCGATTTCTATTTCGTGTCCTCGCTCGTAATTAAATGGGGAACGGTAAAAAAGTACGGGACACGAATTCTCCCTTTTATTCTCGGCTAAAGAGCATTGTGCACGCGAATCTCTGCACGGCAAAAATATGCTGCGCGTGTCTGCGCGATATTTTCCCCTTTAATCGAGGACTGTCATCCTTCGTCATCCCTCTCCGTAAATTCTGCCGAAAACTAGGAAACACAATTGCACCGTGGGACCTCGATTTTTCGAATTGGGTAACGAGGCTCCCGAACCTCGCAGGATCATCCAAAAATCAAAAGTTATAATTTATATTTCCCATCTAAACAGTCTTCTCTTACAGTTTTCGCTGCAATTTCCCATCGCTTCCTGAATCGTCACCAACATCATCCCCGCGAACTTAATTTAACGTCGACCAATAATCGACACCCGCCATTTTGTATACCGTTAATGGCACCGTTTCAACCTATCGAGTGAATCCCATCGAATTTATTAATACTGCAATGGAAAGAGCAAACGAAACGCGTTCGCTCATTCCGTTATATACCAGCGAATCGCGGATATTATACTATATTGTTTGTGACTCAAGGAGTACAGGGGGGAAGGTGGCGTTTTAATCGTCGATTATTCAGGTGAACGGAACTTTATAAAAATGTTATGAGGAGTTTAATTAGCCGACGTTTAATTACTCTATCTACCCATCGACAAAGACGAAGAGATGGCGAATGAGGGGGAGAGGGGTTGGGGGTGCAGTAGGCTTGGGGAGGAAGTGGAGAGGGGCGGCGGAGGACTAATTGCGAAGTTTTCCACTTCGATTTTCCGAGAGGCTGCATGCTGTGCCGCGCCATTTCTCGCTGTTGTTCGAATTAAACGCGATGCAGTTTTAAACTGAAAAGAGTGCCCCGAGCGCACCAAGTATTTTCTACCGAATTAAATTGCGACAAGCGAGGAGCGAAAAGAAGCCAAACGGATCGATAAACGCATCGGTAACTTCCGCTTTCCATCGCACCGCTGCGATTCCTTTTTATCCCTCCCTTCATCTCTGCCCCTCTTTTTTCTGTTTTTCTATTACTGAAACGGTGCCCGTCTTTACCGTTGCTCGCCTGTGAGGGCATAGACTTTCGAGTAGCTGCGGATGGATACGGTGTCCTCTGTGAGGGCTACGAGGCCACCATTTTACCTCCCCCCCCTGGACTGGTTTCGTTTCTTTGATGTTCCAAGGAATTTATGTAAGTGGCGTGGGAAATAGTTTCTTTTGTATTCCATTTCTAATTTTTATTCGCTGTTTGGTAGTTGGAAGTGGAAGAAAGCTTGTTGGGAGAGCCATGATTAGCAACGGTGCTTAATAAATTATCATTATTATTATTATTATTATTATTATTATTATTATTATTATTATTATTATTATTATTATTATTATTATTATTATTATTGCACGGGTATATTACCCTTTAGTTTACAATGATAAGAAACAAAGAAAGCAGACTTCCTCTGCTGCAAATATAATTTAATCAAGTTCTGGCATGAGTGCAGCGAAAAATCGTATCCCATTACTAAAATTCCAACCCCAAAAAAGGCATCGAATTCTTCCACTATACCCATACGCGTGCTGACCAAAAATTTAAACAAACCTCCAAAATGTCCCCAAAAAGGTACAAACCAAAATCATCCAATAATTCCTTTCGATCTCCACGGGGCGCAATATTTCTGTACAGATGAAATTCCTACCTCGGCTCAAAACACTATTGCGGGAAAAAGATGCATGGTGTACGATCCATCGATGACGAGAACCGAGGGTTTCCAAAATTTCCGAAACCTCGGCCGGCCAATTTTGGACGGTTAGAGGGCGCGGGCTGGGGTGTCAGGAAGTAGTAATTTTTGCGAGAGTCAGAGCGAGCCCAGGGCGCAGATATTGGGGCGTATAGCGAGGTAGAAGCACGAGAGCGTCGGCAAAGGCCGAAGGACGCCCCTAATGCGGGGGCTGCTGAGCACGATGAGGGGTGCTCGGTCGAGTGTACGTCGACGCAGCCCTAATTGTTTTACTCCCGTAGCCCCGACCGTCCCGCTCTCCCTCTCCACCAGCCCTCTCCCCCCTCGCTCTCATCTCTCTCAATCTATTTCATCCGTATCCCCGCAGCCACTCTCATTTCATTGTGACGCCACCCGCAGCGCCTATCATGCGCCACTAATGCTCTAACAGGTTAACGTCTCGCATGATTATTCTATTGCTTCTCACCCTCTTCGCGCTAATTCGAACGGTTTCGAGCGTGATACTTTCGTGCCACGTCTCCTTCCTCCCTCTTTTTTCGTCCGTTCTTCAGCCTCTGCTCTCTTTAAACACCCTGTGGAAGATGGCGACTGTAGCGTCCATGGGCTAAGAGCAGGTGTTTTCGGCTTCCGATTGACGCGTTACTGATTTTAGGGGTAGGTGGACAGGGGTGTGGTGTGGGGTCTGTGTTCGTTAGAATTAGAAAGTATTTTTCTTCGTTTGTGGCTGAGGTTTACACCCGTCACGGCGGTAGGAAAAATCACAGGGTGTGTTCCATGCGATTCAAGTTTGCCGAGTCGAATTTTTATTCAATATGAGGGGTTGTACTTGGAAAATTTAGAATTTATTCGCTTTATCTGACGAAATCACTTGGTCCCGACTCATTCAGAGTTTGTATTATAGTAGTTAGAAAGTGTTATCCAACTGAAGGAACTCTGTGGAAAATGAAGAAATTATTTTCCCAATGTTAGGTAGACTTCAACCCTTAATGAGATAGTGACGTTCAATCGCCTCTAGCGTCCCTAAAACGCGATAACTTCCGCGACGGAAAGGGGCACGATCAGCAGGGCGATCGAAGCGAAGGATTATTAATCACTGCTAAATATTTGACGCCTGATTGGCTCGCAAATTTGTCAAGCGGAACGCGAGCCGGCACGCGTATTACAAACACCACGGCTGTATCAACCTTTTAGGAAAAGCGTGATCCGCTCGTCACGCGCTAAGCTCGTAATACAGACTTTATCAGTCGTGCAATAATAATTATAATGTTTTACACCACCCCTATTACATTGCGGTGGCGGCGTTAAACGAGGGCCCTCGTGCGCGCGCGCTCGGAAATCCAGACCGTATTACCGCATCCCCGATAAATTCGTTGCCCGATTGAACGAAAATATTATTTACCAGACGGTTAATCGCCACGCGAAATTTTACAGTATCCTTGCTGTTAGTCGGACGTCGAACACTCGTCTGGATAGTTTATAAAACACTGCGACGTTTTATCGGACGAGAGATTTAATTAAAGTTACTGACACTACGCGTCGTTAATTACACCGTCGCTGTTAAGCTGGGATTCCACTGAGGCAACTTTTTGGCTACTAGCAACCGACAACATCGTCGCATCTTTTTTTCGCATGTAACACATGCAATCACTATCGCAATCATCGCACGCGACACGTTGCCTTGCGTTGCCTCAGTGGAATCCCACCTTTATATATTAATGGGAAATAAAATGTTCGATATTGCTGCTTTGGAAAGCTTGCTTTTAATAGTAACTTTTAATAGCAAATAGTGTTGTGAATGGTGAACTCGGGAAATATGAGCAAATATGTTTTTATGCTCGTTTTGGAGGACTGATATAATAATGGGTACTTGTGTAAAAATTCTCGTTTGACGGTAATGTTAACGAAGATTGCGATATTTCGGACTGAAGAATGGAAAATAGTCTCGTCCAGTGAATAAACACTGCTCGTATCATACGAAAAATCAACACCTATTACGCTCTTTTCACGTTAAGATTTACTCAGTACTTCTTTATTGAGCTTCTTTTCCATAACTATTTCCCAATAAAACTACTTACATCACGACGTTAATAATTATTCTCCAAAACAAACATGAATCACACCCACACCTAGGAAACTCCACAACCCAACCTAAAATTCCACGGGTCAATCTGAAAGAACCCGTACAAGCAATAATAAAAACAGCATGGAAAAATTGCTCCGATTTACTTCTCGGCGTTAGAGAGAGAGAGAGAGAGAGAGAGAGAGAGAGAGAGAGTGAGAGTGAGAAGAGGACCGAGGTAAACGGCGAAACTTGCCGAGGACTCTTCCAGTTTCCGTCGGTGTTAATGTACCTATTAAAATTCCACGGGTCCGCGGAACTAAGACGCCGTACCCGCGACCACGAAGAGCAACGCAACCGGGGCAGAGGGGGGCAGTGGACAGGGGAGGCAGAAGATGGAATTAAACGCGAGCGAAATAGCCCCGTGGCCGCGGGGCTGTGGAACTTGGGCCGAATTATTGCCAAGGCCGAAGTTTAAATCGTCTTGGGGGGACAGGGCTATGGACGTCCCTGCGGGCGTTGCCCACGAACCGTCAAATTTAAATCTCGCTAAGCCCGGCCATTAGTACGAAGTGCAAACAGCAAACAGTGCATTAAACTGAGCCCCGGCCATGGTGTACGCGGCCGCGTGCAACCCGGCGAGGACATTCATGGGGCGCCCCGGTTGTCCGCGTAAACGGGAAGCCAAGTGTCTATTCCCACGGGGATTTTCGCGAGGTAACGTTACGCTTTTATTTAGATTCGTTTTGTCCTCTGTTTACGTGTTACTGCTTTAATGCACCCGGGCGAGGCACTCGTGCAGGAAAGGCAGATTCACGCAATGGTGACCGTCACTGTGTCGTTGCGCGAGGATACCTAAAGGTAGCTTTTCCTATACGCGAGTGGACGCAAAGTCAAGAATTTCAAAGCCGATTTTCCCGAAAATGAAGCGCGATAGCAAAAAAAGTTACTGTTTCTTTTCGGCTTATAACAATTAAACAAGTCGAGAAAAAGGAATAAAATCTTTCGATATTGCGCTTTGTTTTTTAGAAAATCGAGTTGCGTCCAGTTGCGTGCAGGAAAACCTATCTTATGTCATTTTGAGGACGGTTTTGGGATCTGGATTTTTGGGTGTGAATGGTATTGTCAGTGGAGTATTGTTCTTGCTTTGGGGAAATAGGTTTGTGGGCTTTCTTTGTGCAGATCTGGGGAATCGTTTAGGGGAAGTTGGAGGGACTGTTCGTATTCATATTACGTATTTCTATTATTAAAAATTGTGATTTTAGTTTGAATTTTACATTCTTCAAGGATCAAATAAAAAGATTCACATCTTCCAGTATTCTTCCGTTCCTTTCGAGTTCTGGTGACCCCTTTAATTTAGTTGAGAAGGTTTAATTTCAATTTCAACGTGGGTTTATAATTTTATTCAGATGAGGTCCCTTTGCTATTTAATTTTGCTCGGTGCCACATTATCATCTTACCTGATTCATCCTGTTTCGGAGCAGAGTTGTTACTAATTATTATCAAAATAATCGACTTGAGTCAGGGAAAAATGGCACTCTGGGTGTCTGGAAATATTATTGCCTAGCGATTCGAGTAAGTGGTAAGGAAAGAATTGAAAGCCATCCTCTAATGCATCGCGTTTTACCTATATTCCGCGCGGATACACACGTACACGTTCTTATACACTTATTTCTTTGCTTCGAAACCACTCCGGTGCCGACGCAAAAGCGGACAAAAGTTTCAAGGCACATGCCTGAACCTTCCCAAGAAACCTATACATTATAAATGTCGTACTTTCTTATCCGCCACGCCGTTCCCCATTTTTCCTCGCCGACAGAAGAAATATATTCTTTTCTTCCCTCTTATGTAATCCAGTGGCTTATTTAAAAAATAGATATCAGACTCAGTTAAACAATGTAGATAAATCAATGAATCCCACTATATCTCTCTAATATTACCTACATCACCAATACATAAAAGAATTGTTCCTCATTTTTCAGTTTTATTAAAAAATCCAAATTTTCTGTGCTCTCAACAATTCTAGATTTCTCAAAATGGAATATATTCGTTTCAACATGATAGAATTATCGATTATTCCGTAACCATTTGGATTAGAATACTGTAATTTATCTCGCACAAACTTGCAACGCCAATTTACGCTGCAATAATATCGTCTTATTTACTAGGCAACCCGAAGAACTTGAGCCCACGTTATCTTGTCAGCTTACAGTAGGTTCAGGGTAACGAAATGAGCCACGATTATAATTATCTTTCGAGACTAGCGTTGTTTGCTTAGAAAATGCCTGTATACAGCGATGTTAGAATTCGCTATCGTTCGAATAATCGCGAACAGCACGGTGCATTCTGGAAATCGAGCTCTGTAAAACGAGAAACGACGGAGGGCCAAAGCCTCCACAATTACTGCAAACTATTATGCACAACTGATTTTATATCCCCTGCTGCAACTGCAATTAGGAATGATTCCGTTGCAACGCGGTTCTGCACTCCTTTGGCGCGTGTTCGGATGTGAAAATGGCGGGGTCGTCGATCGTGTAAAGGTGGCTGTGAAATTCGAGCGTAGAATAAATGGACGATAATGTCGTGGAGAATACGTGGAGCGTCGGGAGATGAGAGGTTTAATTTAACGGGCACACGGGCGTCCTATCGTCGAGAACGAAGACAAAAGCACCAAGAAGAAATCAATGCCGAAGGCTAGCTAACACGCGTTCTCTTCCTCACGGACGAGCTGGCTTCGGAACAGCACTCGAGACCTCGACCATGCGAAAACTTTGTCCAAGAATCTAATATCATCCTTGGTTCGCACACATTCTCAAAATTCCTTGGTACGCTACGACGCGGCGACGGCTCCTCCGTGCTTATACGTTTGAGGTCGCGTGTAGGTGTGTGTGTGTGTGTGCACGTTGCGGGGGAGTGGATTCCCGTTTTGTCTTAATAATTGTCTGACTGCTGTGATGCTAGGCTTCGATAACTTTTTTATACTCCGTATTTTACGGAATTATATTTTTTCGAGTTGCAATAGTGTTAGGGGAAAAGGAAATACTGTTAATGGAAATTAATGTTTACTTCGATATTAATTTAGTTTATATTTGGTTGGTCCATTTATGGTGGGGATGCAATATGAATTGTTAATGCTGGCTTATGGCGCGAGAAATGTCACAGAAAGTCAAAGCAATAAAATATTTTCATTCAACCTATTTTATGTGAAACAGCAATTTCATATACACCAACCTAATATTATTGTATTCGGCAGCATGACGAATTCCTTAAGAATTCCTTTCAGAGTGCATAAGGTGAAACGGTTCTGCATAAATCAAATGCATCACTCTGGTAGAGGTATGTTATCATGCAAACACATTCCAAGGTAAAACTGGGGAAAATACCGACTATTTTCTACGCGATCGAAAAACACAGGAGTGTAGAGTAAAATAACAATAATACAATAAAATCTAATCGAAATTTTTACGTAATCTCCATACAGTTCATAAAATTCCTTTCTGAAACACGATTACCATTTCTGAAGTATCAATTTTTTGAGCTCCAATAGCTGAGGAATGAGCATTCGACGTGTACACCACACGCCCACCATCTTTAAGCGTCACCCTGCTACCCTTAAACCTCTCAATCCACCGACAGACTCCACAATCTCGATTTCATAAACTGGCAAAGAACTTTCAGCAGCGTAAACAATAATTTTTAGCCCTCCATCTTCTTCACCCCCCCCCCCCCACAAAGACCCTTATCTTTCAAAAATCGAACCTATTTAGCAGCTCACAAAAAATTAAATTCCAAACTTCCTAGCTCTAAAATACCCCCAGCCTCGAAACCCAAACGAATCCTCATGAAAAACCAACATCTTTCTCCCCACTCGAATATCTCACCTGCACCACCCATGGCTCGCAGCAGAGACCCACCACCCCAATCTCACCCCCCCCCCTCCCCCGGACAAGCGTTTCCCCGTGGCCACGTGGAAGGCCAGGCAGCGCCAAAGAAGCATGGTCGATGATGTTAACGAAGAAGGAACCGCGAGCCGTCGGCGGGTGCTCGCCGTTATTACCAGAAAGATGTGCCCCGTGCCAGCGTGAGGAACAGCGGGGGCCAGGTGAAGAGGGTAGGTGATGAGGATCCACGGAGGGACGAAGAAGGGTTAGAGGGAAAGTGGGTTGCTATCTTAGCCACCACAAAGCAGTGATAACATTTTCCCTCCCGGACAGAAGCCTAGCCACCCTTCTCGTTGCTCCCAGGTCGATATCGGGATAACGCCGCCGCCGGTTACTCGGGGCAACCGGAAAGCCACGCCCGCGCCCTCAAATATGGCTGCCCGTGGCCCGCGACTCGTGCACCTTCACGTTGCCCAGCAGCACGAACGGTGGACGGGTTGCACGGGGTGGGGGAGAAGGGGTTTTAGGGGCGAACGGGGAGGGGGATGCCACGGCGCGGCGAGATAAAACGCGGCGACGTGGCTGGTATGGAGGCGCGGGAGGGGGGGGGGGTGGGATGAGGGGCGGGGGTGGTTGGAATTATCATAATATTGGTCATTGCTTGTTCCGCTGGATGAGGCGAAGTAGCTGCTTCAACTGGAACCTTTCACACGCGAGACATCCCACCCCCCCTCCCTCCCCCTTCGGTGGCACCCCCTCGCGCTGCCATTCCTCTGGCTCGTATCGGCGACGTTACGCGAGATACCTCGCATATCCGGTCTTCGTTCGCGCGATCCAGTTTTCCTTTCCCCCTCGCTGACGTGGAACGCTCCTTCGGGGGTGGCGATCCTCTGGACGAGGGTCACGTTCGCGGAGGAGTATGTAAGAATTGGGATGTTTATGGAAATTTCTGGGACGCAGGTATGGCTTTGGACTTTCGAGGGTTTTACTGGGAATGCCGGGGAGGGGGATTATTTGTGGGGGTGGAGTGGGTGGTTAACCCTCTCCGTGGCATCGGCTATGAAATTCTGAGACTGAAGGTGTTGTGATAGAACCGATGGCGAATTAGCAGTCTGTGAAGCGGGTGTTGTAGATGAGGGTATTGGGAAGTTTGCGCCGCGTTGGAACTGTACTTGTTGTGCTTATGTCGGTATTATAGGGAGATTCCCTTGGAAGTCGGATTGATAGGGAAGGGGGTTTAATATTTCGTATCGTCAAGTGTATACTGTCGCTGTGGGTGGTTACCAAAATTGATTTTACATATAGTCGTCTTAAACAGCGTATTTCCTTCTATTGCACTGCGGAGAACGCAATCTTCTTCCACGTTCCATTTATCGCAATCTTCTTCCATGTTCCGTGCACTTATAATTCTGATTTCTAAATGTAACTTGGATATAGCAATGCTTACAGTAAATGCTAACAATTCTCCGCGAAATTAAAAATCTTATAACTCGAGTAACAAAATAACCCCCCACAGTGGAAACCCCTTCTTAACCCACATTTACGAAAAACCAATGTAGTTTTATATATTCTCACAAACAGGAACGTCAACATCTGTTTACAACATACTATAATTCCAAGTCCCCCCCCCCCCTTCGAAGCAGAACTAAAAATGCAACAGCCCCAGGAATATTTTCTCGTGCCCCCGCATTAGATTTCCTTCTCACGTCTGTATTCTAGTTTCACTCTAAAATGCGTCGCGAATATTAATACCGACTTCTCCCCCCTGCGGAAGTCAAACGAAAAAGGCGATCAGTGGGGAAAGGACGGGAGAGACAGCGGCAGGTATGGAGGTAATAACTTGTTTACTCGCCCCGATGCAGGCGTGTCTGCGCGAAGAGGAGCGTGGAGGAGAGAACGAAGGGGGTGGAAAATGAGTGGATTTTCATTGCAGTTTAATCCAGATCCCCGCGTGCCCCTCCATCCTCGCGGTGGTATTCTAAACGGCGATACTCTCGAAGGCAACTCTTGTCGCTTGGGGTGACGATATTACATTCCTCGATCGTGACGAAAACAGCTAGAGCGATGCAGCTCCTCGAGCAGCTGCCAGCCACCCCATTGCCTCTGCACGTTTTTTTAATTCCTCTCCACTTTAACCCCTGGCCTCCTTTTCCACGATACCTATTTCCATTTTTTCCATCGCTTTCTGACGTCCATCCACCTTCATCCTCCTGCTGCAGTACCTTTATTCCTCTTATCCCTCATTTACCCTTCTTCCTGCGATGGCTACTTCACCGAGGATGTAGAATTTTAAACACCATACGCTATCGGCTATAGCATCGATTTAGTTTCTTCTTTCTGCATCTCTCCCTTCCTCGATTTTTTTTATAATCTCCTAAATTATTAGAATTGTAGAACATTACTGATATCATATCCTCCACGCTGATCTCCAATGTTCACTCAAGAATTATAAACATAATCATGCCCACCCCAAGGATTATAGAAATCTTCCCAGAATAACCTTGTTATTTCGCAGCAATCGTACCCGGTAGATGTACTGTTTGCTCCACGGGAGCCGTGGACGCGAAAACATCCCCGTGTCTCCCAGGAAGCGGCAGGTATAGCCTGCCATCCGATCGATTCGCTATTAGTCCGTTGTACATAATGAATCTCTTTCCCATCGTTCTAATTGTCAACTGCTGGCACGTTATTTACTCGAACGAGCGTGGAATCGTGAAAGGGACCCGCTGCCGATGCCACCCCCTTAGCCAGAGGGTACGGCCGCACCTCCGACGGTAGCATCCGTGCATGGTGACAATACAAACCGAAACAAACACTTGGCGGCACGTGAACGCCACGTGTCGGCCAGGATATATTACATTCCGAATGCACACACACTTGACAAACGATTAAAGGGGTGTGCACGGCCCAAGTGCCGCGATCGTGACAACGATGAACACTACGGGAGGCCTTTCCTTCACCATGATACACTTGGCCGGCCACTTTCGATGAGAAACGCTTCGAGTGCCGGCTATTCCAAGTATATGTATATCCCTGTAACCCACTCATCTTCCTCGATCACCTTTCTCCGCTGTCTGATTGTGCTGAACTATTTCTATTTATATATTTATATATAATAAAGTAACATACAACATCTAGAAACTTGTTGCTGAAAATAATACGTGAGAAAATAGAAAAATAAATGTTGAAACAAAAAGGCACTCCACTTACGAATACCTGACGTAAGATGTTAATAACTTGACATAACTTAACTGTTTGGTGTCAAACAAAACAAGCATTTGTCTTTACTCTGTGCTTGCCATAAACATACTCGAGACACCTTGAACAGATGATGGTTGTTTTAGCTAGTTCTGACAGCATCAAAAAATAAATAAACGCGGTATCTAATTCGTGTGTTTGCAATCGTTAGGTACAATTACTTTCTGACAAAAACCAGATCGTTGGCGGCCTACACAAGTTATTTTATGGAAAAATTAAAGTTTGAAACTTTGTGGTCATTTTTTTACCCTCCCTTGGGCTTAATAACTTTTTCGATTTATGAAGTTTTCGTTAATACTATTGCACCCGGTAAGGTTACGCGTGGGTCCAAAAAGGACTCTGACAGCGGCGGCTGAAGGTTAAAGGCTTACTGTCTGATAAGGCAGTATTCAGTAGAGCCCAAGTTGAGTAATTTCATGCTTCGAGTGTGGTATACATATGTAGGCGCTGCTGTGAGCTGCGGTTCATTACGGAGGTCGCAGAGTATAGAGGTTTAGGGTAATATTAGGTGCAGATTTTCAGGGACTTTCTCTGTGAAAGGTATTTTGAAGTAATCTGACGGACACTGGAGAGGGTGAGAGTTTTAGTGTTTCTTTATTTTCTTTAATTCTGCTGCGTGGTATAGTTTTCCCTTAGCTTCTTACCTTCCTTTTATTTCTCGTGCAAATAAATAATTTAAATAAGTAAAATTAGTATAAGTACTAGTCTGTTTGGTAAACTAAAAAAAAACTAATAATGAGTCGCCCTGTATATTTCATTCCATTTTAATTAGCGAACTTCGATGTAGTATGCCTTCCTAAGCACACTGACTTATAATATTGCTCAGTTTTATATGCCTCTGTTATCATATATCAGCATTACGCAATACAGCTAGCTGTTCTTGTAATCACAATGCAATGAAATATTCCCTCGATACACCGAGCCGCATAATTTTTCAGCCGTGGGTGTCTGTAGCATTACACGTATGTTTGTTCACCGCACCGAGCAGAAATTTTAGTACGTCACTCCGGGCTCACGGCGAAGAATGAAGCAAATGCAACGGTGTATACTTAACAGTACTTTATTGTTGACATTATTACACGTTATTATAAATCTATCATCTTGACACGTATAATACCTACTAAATCTACAGCGACAAGTTTAACGGTAACCTATAACTAAACGTACAATCATGGCGTCGTTACTTATTTAGTAAAGGAACAAACAGACGTATCGTTTAATTTTCGTCACAGTACCCTCAACACGACAGCCGAAAATGACCGTTAGTAAAATATACATCGCTCAAACGATAATCG
Source organism: Andrena praecox (assembly GCA_963932275.1). NCBI lineage: Eukaryota > Metazoa > Arthropoda > Insecta > Hymenoptera > Andrenidae > Andrena > Andrena praecox. The sequence goes on from OZ010734.1 coordinate 612,848, forward strand.
TCGATTACTCCGCGTGTCGGGTTGCCTGCTTCCTCCTATCTCTTGTCCTCATTTTTTACATGAAAAAATTGAACGACATTTTTACTCGCGACTGTATAGTACACTCGACTTAACGTTACGATATCTACCAAATCGTTCAGGCGTGAATTCTTCTCGAGTATAAAAGACTATCCCAGGTGGATTGTTTTGTACCTGTACGTCAGTGACGCGACTCCGCTGTTTCCCCGTCGTCTTCTCGACAGTGCGGATCGAACTAAATTTAAGCAATCACAAAGTCTATTGGGTGCTCGCGGAGTAGGTGGAACAAACTTTGCGGGGGATACTTTCTGTCGCGTGTGGGGCAGTTGCACGTAAAACTCGCTCCAAAGATTCTTGCACGCGCGTGGGCACTCGACGCGTAAAGCCACGATCCCACGTGTGCAATGTGTTACAGAGAATGCAGCTTAAAGCACCGTTTCCACGTGCGCAACGTCGCAGAACAAATTCGAGGTATGTTACCTTCCTCTCAATACTTGAGGCACATTTCACATCGAATATTGTACACGTGGGCACGCGGCTTAATATCCATCTTTCACGAAATTTCCTTTGAGAAGCGATACTTTTCATCTCTCTTAAATATGTTCCACGCTACAAGTTGCACACGTGGGAACGAGGCTGAAGGTCCACATTTATCTCCGAACGAGGTGCGCTCTATTATTAGGACAATGATTTTCGTTATCGTGTCGAACGTCATTCGCGCCTGGAGCACACGGGCTCGCGATTTAATCAGTTTTGCATAAAATACGATAACGAAAGTAACTCGGGACGCTGCTCGGCCTTGAAGAGCCTTGAAAAAAAGACGAAGAAGAAGAAATAACGACCTTCTAGTTTAATAATATTTAACGATCGTGCCATTGGCGAGAGCGCAACGAATCTCGCCTCGTCCGATAACGCACTGTTCGCTACACTTACGAAATTACTCGGTGACTAATTGGTTCGATCGCATATTCATCGCGATTATTACAAAATAAAATGCTTAATGCCGTTGCTTTGTCCCGTCTGCCGTCAAGAGTGGTGAAAGAACCACCGAATTCGATCTACTCGTCGACTCGGTGCAGCGTTGCATTCCTCGTGCAGTATACCTTATCTCGCAATCGTCATCCTATATCGAGGAAAATTCGCTAACAGCTTCGGTGCATGTGTGTGTCGAGATTAATACCCACGTACTCGTCATGGATGCGTATCGCCGAGGGGATTAATTGCAAATTATTCCATTCTCTTTTCTCGTGGATCGCTGCGCGCGTTTCAAAGCGCTTCCAGGGAATTCGAATGCCTTGTCGGCATTGAAAAATCGTCCTTTCACGGCTCCTTCCATTTTCCCCCCTCTTTCACCCTTCAAAAATCTTTTGAAAATCGGAGACCTGTTTTGGGGGCCGTGTTGGCGATTAATGATCGATTGGGTGGGAAATGAGAAGAAAAGGTGGTATCTCGCGGTGACGTGAGTGAAATGGTGCCATTGGAGTCAGAATTTTGCTGATTATTGTTTTTCGTTAATTTGTAAAGTTATCGGGCCACTGTGTAATCTTTTTTAACAAGAAAACTAGTGGGAACTTTTGGTGCCAGGTTGAACTTAAATTTTAAATTTTAAGAGATAATATCGTATATTTGAACATGCTAAGTTTCACGGCTACATTTGCATTTCAGAGTAACAAATCAATCCAATTTTATCAAGCTTCTCGACTCTTCCTTGACTCTTGTGCATATTCATTTTTGCATACAAACGGCTCTTTTCCCACGACAAAATAAGCAATTCCGTCGTTTTATGGCACCTTAAGTACCCAGTTCGTCGATAAAGTGGATCATTTGCTAAATGAAAGGCCTTAACAAATACATGAATCTAAAGGTGGTGTTGGTGTTTCGTACGGAGGTCGGAAAAAATTCAACAATCGCTTGCCGGTTTCTAGGTCACTCAGGCGAACGAAAGAAATACCAGAGATAAAAATAAAACGCTCTAAACGCTATATGACAACACTTTTTGCCGTGTCTCTGACTTGGCGCGTTGGAGTTGCCAAACGATCGAATAATCGATAAAGCCGTCAGCTGATCTTCCAATTAATTCAATCGATGCACTACGGGCCATTTGTTAATTGAATCGAAATGAAATCGTGTCACGTGGTCGTGCCTATATACCAGCAAGAAAAAAGAACCGTAGGTACATCCTCCGCCAATAGAACACAGAAACTCAGATCCATCCATCGCAATTCCAACCACCTCGCATCCTTACATTCATTTTTGAAATAGTAATCGCAGTTCAGAAGGGAACGAACAATCAATAAAGACCGCCCAGTTTGGCCAGGATTTTTCCAGACCGTTTCGACTGAGTCTCGTGGATCGAAGCAACGAGTGCACGCCATACAACACGCTTCCTCTAATATTTCGTACAGTACTATGTACACTAAACGTCTACTTGACCGGGAACGCGGCCAATCGAGCTTTACATTAAAATCCGATGAAGAACTGGACCTTCCATTCTTCCCTCTCATACAAGCGTGCTCTACCCATCCTCTCCCTCTCTCACTCACACTCTGGCAAACAATAGAATGCTGAGCAAAGATTTGTTCGGGGGGTGTGCGTATTTACAGTGACGATATTAATCGATCGTTCGCAAATCGAGACGAAACACGGGGAGGCCGTTCCTCGTTCGGTACGCGAATGATAAAAGGGCTTGGTGTTGCTGGACGAACCGTCTTCCGGGGCGGGGGGTACAGTCACTAGTTGCAAGGATCGTTCTGTATCAGCGAGTTGGGGGGCATTAGTACATTAAACAAAGCACTACACTATTGCACTACACTTCTCTTTTTACAATTACTCGATTCACCGTTTCGTTCGTGTCCATTCGTCCGTTTTCCCTTCCTTTTTACACAAATCGTACGGCTTCGGTCAGTCCCTCGACATCTTTTGTCTGACATCTCGCTGGTCCGCGACCGTTTTCACTTCCCGTCGCGTCACTGACGGCTTAATTCTCAATCTTGTGCCGTCGACGGTTCCGCTGTTAACAACGCTCGTTCTCAGCGTGCATAGACGGGGAGAGGTAGGTACCTTAACCCATCTTGGCCGAGAGCACACTGTGCCTCCTTACCATCGTTGTACTTGATCACAAGTATCGAACGTTTCTTCGTTACTCAAGGAAAGCTAAAGAAGAATCCTCCGATTGTCCAAGTGCTTCCCATAGTGTTACGTATTTTGCAGAATAATCCCTGACGACCATCTAAATACTCATTCACCACTGTGTACCCCATCCTCGGAGCACGGGACAGCAATCCCTCTGCATCTGGAATCCCAGTTTGCTACCGGCGATAGCTCGCTTCAGCCTTCTCAGGCCTCAGGGCTGCTTTAGACCAGAGGCGAGAAGGCGGACGCCTGACTTCTGATCTCCCTGTGCTCCGACGGGCTGAGGTCCAGCAGGCCGCCGCAGTTCTGGTCGCTGGCCGCCTGTTTGCCGATGAGGGCGTCGATGCTGAAGTTCCTCTTCTTGTCGACGGGCGGATGGCTGAGGGGTATCGTTGTGGTCCTCGTCGGGGCGGGATCGAGCTGTCTGATCGGCGGCGCGGTGATCGGCACGGGCTTGTAGAGTGGCGGCGGCGGCTCGAGGAAGCCGCCTAGCTTGAGGGCCTCCAAGGTCGAAGGTGAGAAGTCGAGCAGGGGCAGGCCAGGCGGCGGGGACAGGTACGCGGCGCTGGGATAGCTGAGAGCGCCTGGGTGACCGCCGCCGCCGCCTGGACACGGCCCTCGGTCGCCGCAAATGGCGAACGTTGCCATGATCGCCCTGTCGCGGAGCACGTAGTGCGGCGGGGGCCTCTTGTACCTCTTCCGGCGGCGGAGGAAGCTGCCGTTGTCGAACATGTCCTCGGCCAGGGGGTCCAGCGTCCAGTAGTTCCCCTTGCCGGGGTTCCCTGGCTCGCGCGGGATCTTGATGAAGCAGTCGTTCAGGGAGAGGTTATGTCTGATGGAGTTCTGCCAGGCGGGGAACTTGTCGTGGTAGTAGGGGAACCGGGACATGATGAACTCGCAGATCCCGCTCAGCGTCAGCTTCTTCTGAGGCGACTGGAGTATCGCCATCGTTATTAAAGCTATGTACGAGTACGGCGGCTTGATCAGGGACGAGGACATCTTGTCGTTGCCGTAGGCGGGCGGCTGGCTAGTGGCGCCCGTCGTCTTCTGCTGCCCGTTGGACGACATCATGCTGTAGTTCTTCTTGCTGCGGCTGCCGCCGCGGTTCCGCGACGCGGCCGCTGCCGGCACCGGGGAGCTCGGTATTATCGGGCTGGACGACGACTGGGACGGTGACAGATCGTTCTTGTCGAGACTCACCGGGTCCACGATCATGCTGCTGCTGTCGGAGTCACGGTCGCTGTCCGCGCAGCCGTCGCACGACAGGTTCGACATCATCATCCCGCGCGGCTCCATCGTGATCGCTTCATGGGCACATGCACGCGTCGATTTGACGGAAACTAGTGTGCCGGGCCACCCAGGGCCCCGTCCAACTCACCGCTTCCCATCATAGCCGCGTCTCCTCTGCTATTCGCGCATCCGCGCCGACGTGTGCATGCAGCCGTCCAAACAACCGCGCGTGGCCACGTTATCTCTGCCGGGGTCCAAGTCTCTATGTGCACTCCTGCCTTTTTTCCTGAATCTCGCCTGACGATGGCTGGGTATCCGTCGGAACGAGGAGATCGGTTACGGAACGCTGGGAAAGCTGCACGAACGATCCTCTTTCCACATATTTCGCTGGAGCAACTGTCACGAGCACGGCCTCCCGAGCAAATGCTATCTTACGCTAATAGTTTGTTTCCACAACGATAACGAGGGTTTTTCCTTCTTCTCTTCTCCACGCCGGCACCCACTCGCGAGCAACGCGCTGCGTCTCAAGGATGTCGGCCGCGCGATCACTGGCAATGACGCACTCAGGTGCCGTTGCTAGTCGTCTCTCGGAACCATCAGCGACCATCGCCGCTTCCGCTCATGCTCGCTTATCAGCCACGCTTCTCGCCAGACTCTCGCGAACTTAACTGCCAACGATCACACGAGCGACGAGACTTCCTCTGTCTCGTACCAGTCCACCGGTCAACCTCCCATGGAGCTAGCAACTACTCTCCTTCCACCGAAACCTGACTTCCCTGGCCCGGTCTCACTCTTCCCCCGCGATAACACAGCCGACCGCGAGGAACGACGCTCGGGTGATAAATGAATTTCGACCGCCTCCCCCAAAAAACATCCCCTTTATCCCCCCGAGAGTGGAGCCGATCGCGCGGTGCCTGTCGGTCCAATGCCGCGTCAACGTTGATCCCGCGGCGACGGGGTTAGGTGTACGAAATGCGGTCGAAGCTTATGAGGCGCGATTGCGAGTGTGCCAGCACCGTGGAGTACCGTCTACGAGGCGAAATCGTGGGTCGAATTGATTCGAAGTGACTGCTTTGGCCCTACATGGGCGGACCGATGGGCGGGCGTTTCAACCCCCTACAGAACGGGTGGCGGGGTAGCTGCCCCCACCACGCCGGCCCCGCGGCATCCACGGCTCCCTCCACCCTCCACCCTCCTGAAGGAGAAGAGGGATCGTTGTCGTCACCACCGACGAGCAGAGGAACCCCCGGAGGGGACGTCGGAGTTAGGAAAATAGCGGGATAGATAAAGGGACTTTCGAGGCGGACACGAACGGGCGCGAGGGGAGGAGGGTGAGGAGGGGGGGGGGGGGCGAAATTGTAACACTCTGGGAGGGGAGCTGCTTTGCTTTGAGCGGCGCGGGTAAAGGGACCGAGGCGTTACATACTAATAGAACGCACGAACCGAGGCCGTATCGATACTCGTTTCTCGCGTGCTCGTTCCCTTCGCAGTCCCCGCGTTACTATTGGGAGTCCCGCCTCGGGAACGACGAGTGATCGGTTTTGAATATTTTCTTTATACCTATCGATCCCGTTTCGCGGCTCTGCGGTGGATTCTAACGGGTGACTTCTGAGGGGACGATTTAATTGTTAGCCGAATCTGCTCTCCTCGGTTTCTGGATGCCTCCAGAAGGGTGTAATGGGTTGATGGAACTATTGGATCCTAGATTTTCTGCTGCATCAGAGTAATAAGCAGGTGTAACTATTTATATAAAATTATATTGTATTTTAATACTGCGGGCGAATTGATCGCAGGTAGTAGCACAAAATATATGTAAGAAATTGTGGAATAAAATTTGAGACGTACAGGTAATTTGCACCCCCCGCCCTTCCTTGCCGCACGCGAGTCCCCAAAATGAAACTTTCGGGGACGTTTTACTTGTCAGCTGAATCTTTGCTTCTCCTCTTCTGGGTGCCTTGAGAAGACTGTATCGAATCGATGGAATTATTCGATCCAAGGTTCTGTGGTTCACGAGGGTGCGAATTAGACGTAACTATTTTTATGAAATTGTCGCGTTGATTTTAATGCATCGCGTAGTGGCATACATTGTGTGCAGAAAGATGTGAATAAAAATTCGGGCAAGATAGGCAATCCGGGCCACCGTGCACTGGCCCCACGTGAGTGCCCAGTACGAGACATCCACTGCCGCGACCCGAGTCCTTGGATTTTCAGCTTCGAAATGGAGAACGATGGAATCCGTGGTATCGCCAACAGAGCGAGCCGAGCTGCACGCATCACGAGTTAACTTCCCTCAGGCAGCTCAAATAGAATCTGTATTACGCCGCGGTGGTACATACAGCGAGAGGGAGAAGAGATCGAGCCCGAGAGAGAGAGAGAGAGAGAGAGAGAGGGGGGGCAGGGAGAGGGAGACAGAATGATCGAAATGAGAGGAAGGAAGAGAGGGAGGAAGCAAGAGATATAATGACAGACGGAGCACGATGAAGGTGGGCAAGCGAGCTGGATGATGCCGAGAGTGAACAAAATAGAGGATGACAGGTTGCAGAGGAAGGGGGAGAAAGAGAGGGAAAGAGAGAAGAGTGGAGTGGTATAGACGGATGCGTATCTACCTGAGCGCACTATCGGTTCACAGAGCCGAGCAGAGAGCGAATATTGTGTTTACCCATACGCACGGCTTTGCGATGCAAATAATCTGGTATTATTGCACTTACTCCGCGTACCAGCGAGCCTCTTCCCCGACTACCAGCTAGCTTTGCTCTTCTTTCTCCTCCCCCCGGCCCTCCGCGCGTTATATTTATTTACAAGATATATCGTTGCGCATCGGAACATCCTGTTATTGCTGCGTTCCCCGTTTCCCTGTCGAGCACATTCGATGAAGGAAATAGGACGTACTCCTTGTGGCGTATTATTATACCGACTTCTGATGCATTGCTGATGTGTCGATTTAGATTATCTTTTGATAAAAATACAATAGGAAGGAAAAGGAAGGTGCCTTTTTCAGAATTTAATTCATCTTTCGTAAAACCAGCTGCTTTTGAGAATTGGTTAAGAATTAATAAGGATAAAGACGTGATTATTTTGTTAATACGGTGATTGTTTAATGAGGTTCTTGTAAACCGGAATATTGTTTAAAGTGATGAGTGTAAAAAGGATTATAGAGAGGTATGGCTTCTTCGAGGTGTCTGACCATAGACGATCCACTTTCACTTGCGTTCGTGCATCGTGCTATCACGACGTCACCTACCTTGCAGCATTCTTCTGTATGATTCTTACTTGGATAACTAATTGAGATAAACATTCCTTGAAATAATAAAAGCTTCGTAAAGTGATCAAGAATTTCGATTAGGATCTTCTATATGAAACAAATTCCTTGTATCTTGTATCTTGAAGTCTAAAGAAAGGATAACTTCTGTATCGTGAGCACACCAATACAGATTCATTGTAAAGCAATTACTAAAACATTCTTTAATCACTACGAATAGTACAAAGTGGAGGGTTCTCTGGGGAAAATGTACAAAGACTCAAAAGTGTCTCTCAAAGTAACAACTTTTTTTTCAGTAACATAAGAAATATCCATAGAAGCAATTATCTATGAAATTATTAAACACTTACATGATGTCAGTGCAAGAGTTCGTTCGCTTTTTTAACCCTCGGTTGGCACACCCATTTTTTCGAACGTAGTTGTCACACTGGGTCGATTCGACCCGAGTCAATGTTCAAAAAGCTGCTGTTTAAAAGCTATGTGTTAAATTAAGTCGCAAACATTCTGAGATAAATTTCGAACGATGTTGAAATTTGTAGAATACATATTGAAAATTAACAATTTACAGTATCGCCATGTTTAAACAGTATTACCATTTTCAATAATGCCTCAAAGTCAAATTATGGGTTATTTTGACCCAGTGTGACAACCGAGGGCTAGTCAAAGTATTATCCTTGGCTATCTATGATAACCCTTTGCCACTTTGCTGGTAAAAGTACAAGTAGGTGTAGCGAAAAAAGACGTTTCCGTACACCTAAAATTACCTGACAGTGAGTGCGCGAACTTTTGTACCGACCTAATACATAAACTCTTACACCATTGAAGAGTCCTTGTAGAAAACGCTGTAAGTACCAAAATTAAAAAAAGCTCTTTTTATCGGAAAACTAGCTTTACTACTCGGCTTCGCCAGAAATTTAGATTCTGATTTTATAAAAAAAAATTTTTTACTTATCTTTTTTCTGAAAATAGTCACATTCATCTGGATTAGCTAGGCATAATAAGCTGGGACGCATTGCGTGACCCCAGAGTTTACCGTTCGAAAATTTTTAGGCGACAGACAAACACACAAACACAAACACTTTCTACTTTATATATTAAGATGTTCTGCGTGCCAATGGTAATACTATAGTACAGAATTTGATTTTTCGCACTTACAGTGTTTTCTACAAGGTCTCTTCCACGTAACGCGTATTTCTCGTAGGAAATATCCGTTGATATACCTCAAACAGGCTTCGTTTATCGCGGATACCCTTCAGCCTTGATGGACCGGCTCGGCTGTTTCTTCGGGGTGCGTTGGAGCCCCGAAGAACGTCTAAAGGACCGCAGCCCTCCTGTTTTCCGCCTTGGTCGCCGGTGTCTTTTGCCGATTCAGCGATTACCGCCTTAATCTCAAGTTCCGGCTAGGTTAGGTTAGGTCGTCGAAGGGAGAAATAGACGGCGGTGCTCCGCTATTGAACCCTTAGGCGTTCGCCATTCACTTGGCGACGGATTGCGGATTCCACGAGTTCCACTATTCGATTCGATTGCTTCTTATCCTGGTCTCTCACGACACGTATTTACCTCTACTGATTTCTTCCCTCCCCACCTCCCCCGCCTCTTATCCCCCTCGAATAAATCTCGAGGATGTCCCCTTGGAGGTCTCCGACTTATTGCACGCTTGCTTTGGACGTTTCTACGGGGTTGCATTCTGGCCAGAATGATCACAGGATCATCTGCTCCATCGATTTTATTGGTCAATCGGGTTTTCGAATCTGCCGGGGGTGTTGATCGATCAGAGTTTAAATTATTACCCTGCGATCTATGTTATTAAAATAATATGACTGCTTGGTACGAGATATTTTAAAAATTGAAATTTTTTCTAATAGGTACTCTCTAATATAATTAAATCTAATTCCCATAAAAACAAGTCCCCAAACTGACAGCTTTCCTACACTCAAACCTTCAAATAATCAAACCCGTGATCCAGAAATATCAAAATACCCCTACCAAGCAGCTTTACCCTAAACCACCCCTCTGCAACTCCCCTAAAATTGCGACAAGACCGTCTGCATTGCGCGCCGAGCGGCGCCAGAGGAGTCTGCCTCTGTAAAAAATGGCACACGTCACAGAGAAACGTCCGCGGCGGTTTCTTTCGCCCAAAGGAAGCCTCGGCTTGCCGTCTGTGAGTCGCGTAGGTAAATGGCTGTTCTCTTTAACCGCGTACGCGTCGAGTTCGCGAGCGCGAAAGGAGGGCTGGCAAAAAGACGTCGAAGAAAGGGGGTGGCTGGGGAGGGCGTTAGGAAAGAAAGAACGAAGGAGGCTTGTCGCGGAAAAAAGAGAGGATCAGAGGCTCGTAGGAGAGAGTTCTCAAGTAGGTGAGCATGGCGTGGTAAAAAGAACGGGGGTGGGGGTGGGGGTGGGGGGGGAGGGAGGGGTTGGCAGAGAGTTACCGGCGGGAAAAACGGTGTCTTGGAAAAGGTGCAAAGCCGACAGTATTCTTTGTAGCGGGGATATTCGCCTTGTGCGCCCAAGACCTCTCGCACTTCTTTACCTTTTCACCCTACCCCGTCTTCTCTTTCTCTTCTTTCTTCTCCTTCTTCTCCGTCCCGCGGCCACTCTGTCACCCTCCCTCGGACGGCACCCACTTCCTTGCCCGCCGTCTCCTTCGTCTTCGCCGAGCAACGATTACCGAGCCCGACTACGGGCGTGCAGCGGAAGAGACGGGGCTAGTAGTAGTGGCGGCTTACTTCTCCGCCCCATGCTGGATCCCTTACTCGACAGGCCCTTCTGCCACGAGATATTTACCAACATCCAAGATGGCGGCATAATCCTGCCGGCTTTGCGTCGAAAGTCGACGAGTCATCCACGCAGCCCACGGGTCCCTTTTTCGCCCGTAAACACTTTCATCGTTCCCGTTTCACCGACTCCGCCCTTTCTTCTGCCGACTTTCTTCACCAACGCCATTCCCCCTCCCCTCCTCCAGCCGCCAGCCCCACTGTTCCTTTCCCTTCGTTTCTACGGCCGATCTGTCGCCAACTCCTTCGAGCTTTCGGCCACTTCCGCCTGGACCACGGCGAAGCCCTACGACGAAATTCGCTTCCTTGGGATCGATCAGGCGACGCTTCGCGCCTCTCTGCGGTTCCCTCCAGCCGTCCTCGGCGTGTAATTTGGTCGTGACGTTGTTCTGGGATCTTATTTTTGCGCCTGGCGATCGATTCTACGGCGCTGTGAGCTTTTGTGGTTCGCTTGGACCGTCTGAAGGTTGGGATGTAACAGGAGGAGGGATATAATGATACGTTTCGTTTCGGTGAAACTCCATTAGAGTTACCAGCCAGTGGACTTCTCGTTGAGCTTTCAATCAAGTGGTCTGACGTGCAGTCAGAGTTGGGCATTATTCGACTAAATTTTGCTTCGAATAATCTTCGAATAAAATGAAGTTTTTCGAGAATAACGAATGCCGAACTCGGCGCGGCGCGGCGTGCAGTTTCACCGGACGTAAGACGTAAGTAGTAAGTGTGGACATAGTCAGACGAAATGTTCTATGCACAAGGTACATACGCACTAGCAATATTATGGCATAATGCATGTAATGTAGTAGGACGGATAAAAATATTTTTTGCAAATTCCATAAAATTCTCTGTTGAATTAGTTCAGTCGTGGTTACATTAATCTTCTTTTCCCTTTTTCTTTTGGAGGGTGCCAGGGACCCTTGGCCGCGCTATGGCTTCGCCACTGATGTGATGCATAATAAATTAATGTCACGATTCTATTGTGACAGTAAAAATATGAAACTTCCAAGTATCTCAACCAGGTAGGAGTTTTCTGTATCTATTGATACACTGTCAAAGATTTTATCAGCCACCTGAAACACCATCGACGTGAACTACTTAAGATCATTCGTGGGCTGTAAAATGGACATAACAATAGGGAATGCTCAGTTATACAAAAATACAGAGTAATACCTCTGGAAAGTTCCTTTTTATTGAAATACAGAAAGCGGAGCAGTGTTTGATTTTAACCAGACATGCATGTTTTAAGGCCGGATAGGGGGAATATCGCGCGATCGTGCGGCTATATTAATAATAATTTCATTTGGCGCCGATCGAAAGGAAGAGTGGGTCCGGGGATGCTCGAGACTCGGGGCACAAGAGCCACCGACGAATTTGAAATTCAATTCGATGCAAATCGCCCGACGGGGAAGACACTTACGGCTAACCGGCGAACAAGATCGAGGATTCGTCGCTTAGCGTGCTGTAAACACTCGTCCCTTTTTACCAGGCTTATGAAATATTGATGGACTCCTCCACAGTGGCGTGCAAAGAAGTTTTACGGCGATGACGTTAACGACACGTCCACCGTCGACGTGTAAAAACGACCGGGTTGAATTTCGAAGCAGATTGCTTATTGGGAATTCCCCATTTTGCGTGTGCATACTTGAGTACTTCAATGCTGATGATGGTGACGAAAATAATTTGGTAACTGTGACGTTCTAAATAATAGAAATACCAATAAAGCATATAGTCTATGCAGAATGATTTAAGAAAAATAGTGTATTTCTACAAAATTCCATGCTATCCTAAATGTTTTAGAATGATTACAGTGCTGATCAAAAGCTGGTTTAAAACTCATATTTTTAAGTATTATTTATAGAATACAAATATGTTTTCTAAAGGATCTATTTTATTTTTATTACCTAAATAGTAAAAATTAAACTTTCCTTGGACCACTACTTTTTGATATTTTTCATAATTTCAATCTCTTTTTGTGAATTTTTCTTACCGTTCAGAGTTCAAAGTTTCTATTGGTCCCTACTGTGGATCGAAGAGTAGCAGTGCCACTGGTGTAAAAATTACGATTCAGTATCGTTGGGATAATCGCGAGCGATAGAGTACACGTCCAGGCAAAGGGATATATGTATGTATAATGGTCCCTCTTTTTCGCCCTCCCCGTTTGAGCGCGTATTCACACAGATTCGGCCGCGTACATGCGCGTATCAAGAAAGAGCGCAACGGGCCAACGATCCCAATTATAAACATTTCTCGTGGCTTTTCAGAGCTACATTCGTCGGAAGGGTGGGCCGGGTGGTGTAGCCTGTGCATTTCATAGTTCACGCACCCTCGGTACACTCTCACTTCACGTTCTCCGACGTGCACCGCCTCCATATCGCTCTCCCGTGGCCCGAAAGTACTTTTCGTTTTCAAGTGCGTCCGAGCACATGCGGGTTGATTTTCTTCTTTCTCCCCCTTTTTTCTCGCCCTCGAGCTGCGTCACCTCCGGCCGCGGCTCTCTGCACAGCACTGGGTCAACGATCACCACGCAACAATGCTCGTGGCATCCTTATTTCGCCACAAACCTTCCATGTAACATGTCTCTGAACTAGAAAGTGGAGCTCTCTAAACCAGACATTTCTACACTAGAAATCTTTAAGGTGAAGATTTCTAAAGTAGAAATCTCTAATCGGAAATTTTGAAATCTAGAAATCTCTAAAGTGGGAATCTCTAAACTGGAAATTCCCCTGTTTCATTCCCAAGAAAACGTTTCCTCCGCCACTTCAATAGATCAGATCAAGACCTCGACTAATTTACAACCCCTCCCTCAACGATCATTTTCGAGCAACACCAAGCATCCTTCCACATCCACGGCGTGGATTATCATTTTTACAGCTCGCGGAGAGAGGTTTCAAAGATAGGATGCAAGGTGGTTGGAGAGCGGGTGGGGTGGGGGGGGGGCGGTCATTAAACCTGCCCGACACGGGGTTGCTGCGTAATCGCGAAAGCAGGGAAAGTATTTAGCTGGTTTGCAGGCACGAACAGAGGAGGCAGGCGGAATGAGAAAACGGGAGAAAAGTGACAGACTTTGCGAAGGGAGGATGTATATGTGTGTGTGTGTGTGCGAGAGTGGGTGGTCGGCGGGAGGGGGCGGGGGGTGATAATTTGTTAGCATGCGCGCACCCCAAATGCGCGAAATCCCGTCGAAGTGCGGCTCGTGCGCATTGTTTCCTTGTTTGCCAGGTGTTTCGAGTACTTGGGCCGAGTGGGGGCCACGCCATTGTTACGAGAAGTCGTGCAACCGCTCGACAAAGCCGACGATCTAATGCTCTTTTATTGTGCATTGTGCTCGGGCCAAATCAAGGAACAGGGAGAGCACGCTAACCGAGGGATCTAACCGCTTCCGATGCGATAGGGTGAGAGATGATCGCGGCAAAGACTTTTATGGCAAGGCCCATCTATCCTATATACGCAAGCTTTTCTAGTGTTTACGCTGGAACCATTGAGAAATAAAATCCTGATCTCTTCTGCCTTTTTACCTCACTCCGACGTCCTTGACGAAGTATTTACGAAATTTCAGGTAGCTGAACTGTTTTACAAAATATTATTAAAAATAGAAATGTATTTAAAATTCACAAGTTCTAAAATATCGTAAGTTCCATTAAAGAGAAAGTAACTCGCAAGTAATGGGTGATCCTAGAATAATCAGTGTCCTCGTAGAAGAGGATAGGTAATTAATAATCCAATAAAAATGACGATGAAAGGGAAAGAATATTAATCATTGCAGAAGATGAAAATATCTTATACTTACGTAGAATCTCCTCCATCATCCTTCGAACTGGCCTAATATCTTCCCGAGGGGGGCGCTGTGAGCAGTTTAGGTTTCGCTCGCGGTGCAAGAAAAGAGATATCTCTTCCAAAAGAAGTTTATTCTGTTCCAACATTCTTAAAGTGAAAATTCAATTCGAGCGGTTCCGTTTCAATGTACTGCGACCCATCTTCGCCAGGAGAGATTGACAATATGCACGGGATGCGTGTCACAGTAAAAATTACATATTCCACAATCATAGGACACTTAAATCGCAACGCTGGGGGGACATCTTAACGATAACAGGGAGGCGAATTGTCGTAGACATTGGAAACATTGCAGCACTCTCCATGCATTTACCCATTATCTGCACATCTTTCATCTCCCTTTCTTCTTTTTCGTATTACTAGACTTTGCGGAGTTAAGGACGTACTTAGTCGAAGTAATTATCAGAGACCCTTGTTTACAGTGAAATCAAGCGATCTAGAATTTAGTAAGTCGTATCTGTGTGATCTGCGTCACGCGTTTCTGTGAAATTATATTGTTTTTATCACCCACCCCCTTCAAAACTCAGGAAATCTTTCATCCAACGATTCCTAGAAGCGTCTTCAGTCGTCACAAATGCCAATATTGATCGTAGTCTGAACAGGGATAATTTGTTTCCATAAAATCGTTGTTTTAGTGTTCGAACTTTTTGTAAGATATTGTGTATAATATTAAAATAAAATTCGTCTCTTCGTAGTTGGTAATTATATTTGTATTGGGTCTGTGTATTATTGTCAGTGCAATTCTGACTAATTTACAACGCAATTAGGGATACATATATAAATAATAATAAGTAACTTGTCGCCAAAGCGTTAAGTACATCCGCCGCGAGATATCAATGCGCGTCATCTATACACGAATAACTTAAGCTAAGTAGGAATAAACGCAACTTACGATTAGTGGCAAAGGAACGAAAAGCCAAAATAAATGAAGTAACATGGTATCTTGACTCGATTTCGTTCTCATATATGGGTAAAAGGTTTCATAGACTAGTTGGACTGGCCTTCATCCCTCTCTTTCATCCGTTTCGCATCCTTCAAGGGGAAAATAATCGAATCCGCGTCGTCCTCGATACGATACAGTGCAACGTGAACGGAAGATCGTTCCAGTCAAAAACGTATAAAAGTCGACTTTTGATTCCTCAACGTCTCAAACAGTAACTATCAAATGAGATCGTCCATGACTAGAGTTATCAGGGGTGAAATTGACCAAGACTTTTGGGTGTAAATCGTGTCCTGATGCTTAATAATCTCGTCGAACCGTATTAATAAGTGGCATTAATTACCATGCACTTTTAATCATTTTTAATTAATCGGTTGACCTGTTGGCGTGACTAAAGTGAGAACTTTAAAGAGTGACTCGGGACTACTCATGGGATAAAGTGAAAAGATAGACATGAATTTTGTTCCCACCTGCCCCAAGTTCACTTCGCCCCACCTTTGTTTTTTGAGGTAGAGAAATGATAATAATGCCTGACCTTATTCACAATACTGAGAAGTGATTTAGAACAGACTAAATCTTTTGTCCTGACTGTAGCAGAGCATGTATTAAATGGATTTCAAAAGGGAAAGTTTATATTGAAATAAGGGCAAGGAGGAATAGTTGAATATCCACAGACAACAGAAACAACTTCTCTAATTTATACAGATGGCACCGAAGCACATAAAAGCACACGAGTTGCATCCAAAAGTTAGCAACAATTTCGACCCCGATAACCATCGGTAATCGTACACGTTCTTACATAAATATATTAACCCCCCACCCCAAATATGACTAGCATCGTCGTATCAAATGAATGAAGCAGAAACGCGACGGCTATACTCGCTGGTACCGTGATTACGAATCGATAGTATGCGCCAGAGGTTATGGTAAACGAGTATCATATAAACTGCCCCGCCTCTGAATTAATTTCACGCTAACACCGATAACATTATGTACAAATTTATTAAAACAATGATCGATCGATGATCGTATCCCTCGCGCGAGATACTTTGATCAACGATCTCTCGATTCTGAACGAAGACAGGGGGTCGCGACACGTTCGACTATCCGATTCACGCTCGCAGTACGATGCTTTCCATGAATAAAATGTTCGATGATGGAACCCTTGGTGGTCCTGAACCGAGGGAAACTGGCGATGTGTAAATTGCCCGTCGTGTGCACGGGGACCATCGACGGATCCAGCTATTAGGACTGGCTGGTACAGGCTACTGGATCGATCGATGAGCACCGAGGTAACTTGGTGGCAGGGATACAGCGAAGTTGTAAAAATTAGCAAAGATTAAACATATTTAAAGACGTTTGCATGAAGTGTAAGAAGATGTGACCTCGATCAGAGCCGTCCTCATTTTCAGTGGCGCAAGCTTAAGTACTTTGGACACGTGTCGAAATTTATGGATATTTGAATTTCTATGTTGTGAATTAAATATTCGTTAGGGTACTACCAATAGATAGGCGAGGCTTTCCCGATGAAAATGAGTACAAAGACGGCTATGTTCAGGCGAATTTTAATTATACATAATTCGAATCGTTTCATGGATTTGGTACAAAAATTATACGTCATGTATGATTAAAAGTAGTCCGAATGAGGTCGAGTTTGTACTCATTTTCATCGGGAGGATCTCGCCAATCCATTGATTATACTTTCACGAAGATCTAACGAAGAAAAAAAGAAGAATATAGAAATCGGAATTTTTACTACTAACTGACTCATTACAGAAAATATCGACGTGAAAACATGCCAACGCCACTCAAAGTGCCACAACCATTACCATCTTCCTCCTGAAATTACAAATCCACCGCGTCTCTGCCACCAGCAACGCCGTTTAACAGAAAAGCGAAGCCACGTTCCACTTGACAAATGAGCCCGACGTCCCTCAGTTACAGATCCCCATCGACCGCCGAAAACTCTCGAAAACCTGCGCGCCCCGTGTCGTCTGATATCGCAATGTCCAAGGCCGCGCGCGCCTCCCGATGGCCGACGGCTGATCAATTGAAGAAGTCGTCGTCGTCGAAAGGGTCGCTCTCCCTGACGAATATGTTGACCGACTCTGACTTCCTGATGTACTGGTCGTTCCTCGACTTGTTGTTGTTGTTATTGTTGCTACCGCCGTACTTCCCCTGTCGACTGTGGTTCTTGAGGGGCAACGTGGTGGAGCAGTGCTCCGGCACGTTGTCTTCTAGCTCGGATTTAAACGCAAACGCGTCGTCGTCGTATCTGAGGTCGCCGTTAAAGAACGCGTCACGGTCATTATCTTCGGATACGAAACTGTCGGCGGTCGGATGGGCGTCCTTGCCATCGCAGGGCAGCTCCTCTGGCGTGGCCTTGAGATCGGAGGGTGGCCTCTGGCGGTCGGACGCGTCGCTGGACGCGCTCGCCGTGGGCGTTAAATCGTCCTCGAAGTAGCTGGACCTTTTGCTGTACTCCCTCTGGATCTCCTTCCTGGGCAGGTCCTTGGCGTACTTCTTGCTGGAGGACGGGCTGGAAGGTGGTGGCTTCTGATCGCTAGCGTCCGAGCGGACACGCGGCTCTCCCGCAGCCAACGATTCCGCGGCGGAGAGTTCTACGTGCTCCACGCTCTGGGCAAAGTCGTCCTCGAAGGGGCTCAGGGTCTTCGCGTGTGGCTGCCTCGGTTTGTGCCTGGGTATTCTCTTACGGTGAAGGCTCTCGCTCTTAGTGTCAGGTCCTTCTGACCAGTAGGGCCTCTCCACCCAGCTGTCGTACTCCTGGTCGCTGCCCCAGTAACTTTCGCGACTCTTTGAGCGCTGGGTAGGACGTAGGTAGGGATCAGAGTCGTTGTCGCTGTATTCAGACCTGGACGTGCCGAACTTGCCGCGCGTTTCCGCGTACATGTCAGCATTCCGGCCCTCGTTGGCGCTGTTCGGCCTCTTGGGCCAGTGCCTCTTCCTGCCAGAGGGATTGTACCTAGGGGAGTCGTCGCCGGGGCGGTCGGAGCCGTAGTCCTCGTCCCAGGCGGGAGGATAGTCGTGCGGCCTCTCCCTGCCCTCTCTATAGTAATAATAATCCCTCGGGATGCAGTCAGAATCGGGTGGGCCCGCCGTCCGCCTGCACAACATTCTCAGGTCCTCCTCCCACCGTCTCCTCTCGTACTTCCTCCTGGCCCACATGTCCTCTTCGCCGTAGCTCATGCTCTCCTGACTCCCAAAACGGTCCTCCTCGGACCACAGCGTCAGCTTCCTTTTCCTGTCGTCGTCGTAGAATGGTTCGTGGGGCCAGTTCCAGCGTTGCGGCTGCGGCCTGCACTTCCAGTGCCCCTCGTACTGCTCCCCGTCATCCTTGTACGGCATCTTCCGATGGGGGTAACGCCTGGTCTCCTCCTCCCACTGGCTTTCGTCGTGCCAGGAGGATGGGTCACGCGGCCTGTGGCCAGGGTTCTTCAGCCAAGCCACTTCGCGAGACTTCTTCATCATCCTGTCACGAAAGCTCCTGTCCCTCTTGCTGACAGGTCCGGATCCTGTCTCGTCGTAAAACGACCGCTCACCGAAGTTTGGCGCGTCGAAGCGAGGATGGCGGCTGCACCAGAACCTACTATCCCCTCGCACCCGCCCGTTACTCTCCTCGCTCTCCTCTTCGTCCTTCCACTCGTTGTCGCTGTCGCCGGACGGTCGGTAACCGCTTCCCTTGAACGACGGCTCCTTGTGAAACTCCTTGCCGTCCGGTGACCAAGGCGAAGTACCGCTAACCGAAGGCGGACCTTCGCAAGGTGGCCTGTCAGGAGCGAACAAGCCAGTGTCGAACTTCGCCCAGTTCGCGTCGTCCTTGCCGTCGTCCCTCTCCTGCTTCAGCTCCGTGAAGGGGCAGAAGATGTCCTCCGGGACCGCTGGTTTAGCACCCCTCGATTCGTGCGCGCCAGTGCTCAGCATCTTAATCTCCTCGAAGATGTCCATCGTCTTCCTTTCCTCCTCCGTCTTCGCTTGCTTCTTTGGACTGGAGCCAGAGGGCGCGTCGGAGAACAGATTCAGCAGCTCCACCTCCGCGAAACCCTTGGGCTGCACGGATGGTTGCATCCCAGGAGACGCCTCAGAGGGACTGGGTACCTCATCCTCGGTCTGCTCGGCTAGCGGCTCTGGCTCGCCTATGATCTCCCGCAGGGCAGCGTACTTGTCGCTGGATGTCGATACCGAGGGTTTTACCTCCGTCGCCTCCGCTGCTAAAGTATCGTTCATTTCCTCGGTACCCTCCGCGGTCGGTTTATCGTATTCCTCGCTGGTATCGTTGCTCCTTTCAGGTGCTTCGCTATCCTCCAGCTTCTCGTCCAGGTCCGCCGATTTCCTCTTCTCTGACTCATCGTCATCTTCAAAGGTAGCTTGGTTGGGCAGGAAGTCCGTTTCGGCCTCATCTTCCCTCGTCATACTCTCAGAGTCGGTGAACTGGAATTGCTCTGCTGCCAAGCTTGATGAAGGCTCGTTGGTCTCTTCAGCGTTCAAATTTGAGGACGCTTCGTCTTTTGATATATCCTCGTTGCTTGGGGGAAGCTTCACCGTCAGGTGCACCAAGGCAGCTAACGTCTCCGGCTTGCTTTCGTCGGACGACTCTTGCTCTGGCCCAGGTGTCTCCGGTTTCTCATCCATCGAAAAGCACGCATCGTCCTCGACAGTGTCCGCCATCATGCCCTCTTCGTTCCTCTCCATCTGCTCCAACTCCAGCAATTCCCGAAAAACGGCGTACTTGTCGTAGGTAGCTTCATGCTTCACCTCCTGCTCGCTGTTCGCCTTAGCAAAGGCCTGAGCTTCTGCATACACACTCGATTGCCGTGTATTCGGCGCAGGCTGTTGCGTTGCAGTCGTAACCTGCTCCTGCGCATCTGGGAGTGGTTCCTCCGTGTCACTGACAGCAGCCAGTTCCTTGGTAGACAGCGTGGCCAGGCAGTCCGTCAGTTGCTGAAGTGTCAGGCTCGTCAGCTGCTGCACCGTCATCCCAAGGCTGTTAGCCAGTTCGTCCAGGTTCGAGGACGTCAGCTGGCTCAGAGTAATGTCCAGCGATGCTTTCGCCTTCTTCGTCGTGCTGGATGTGCTAGTGGAGGTGAAGAACGTGGACAAGTTGGTGGTGGGCACCATCGAGCTGAAGGAATCCTCGAAGGTCGACGTGGTCATGGAACCAATCAAATCCGACTTGCTGGACAGGTGAATAGGCGGGGTGAAGTTGTCGTCGAAATGGACCTTGGCGTCCTTCGATGGACTCTTGCTCCTGTCCTTGGGTACCACGGGCAGAGCGTGCTCTCGTTCAGGGAAGTCGTAGTGGAAGTAACCCTCCGTATGTGGCGGCCTTGGCGGGGGTTTCATAGCACCCCTGGCCCCTTGCTTCTTCGGCGGTAGAGGGGGTGGATTGATCAGGATGCTGGCCACCCCTCGCGGAGGGGGCTCGGGCACAAGCTCCAGCTCCGCGGAGGAAGTGGACAGCCGCGAGTTGGCGTCCGAGGAACAGGACTTCAGTGGAGACGCGGGTGATTCTGAGCTCGTGGAGAAATCTACAGGGAACGGCTTCTCCAATGGCAGTCCTTTGTTGTTTGCGACGTCGATCTCGAAGTCCTTGCAGCGCGTGGACATGATAGGACTCGAGATCAGGACCAACCCGTGTACGGCCTCCGTGGTATCTTTCACTCCAGGCGCAGGGACACTTGGGGCAGTGGGACCTTTCGGGGCTGATGAGTCCTCTGGTGGCAGGGATACCGACAATGGCTGATGGTGAGCTGATTTCCCCGCCATGTTTGCCGCTCTCGATGAATCCGAGTGGGGGGTGGCCGGCTGGGCCGATTCGTTCTCGTCGAAACGATCGAAGTTCGCGAAGTTGCTGTCCTCGAAGTGGTTGTCACTTGACATCAAGTCGTTTCGGGACTGACTGGCCGACTCCAGGGAATCAGAGACGGTGGTGAAGTTGGTTGGGAACGTGTCCGCCGAGCTGGTGGACACCAGGTCCTTCAGCACCTTCTTGGGTGGCTTTTTCAGGTGCTGAAAGAAATCCTTCTTGTCCACGTATGGTTTTATCAAGCCTGTCCCCAGGGGGTCCAACTCCGTGAAGACGTCTATCTGGGGGCTCATGGCTTGCATCTGCAACGAATTAGAGGAAACAGGACAGCCTATTCAGCTTCTCTGTCTATCGAATCTATGCACGTGTATTTGTCAATCTAAAGTATATCTGTATTAATGACCCGTGGATCAAAAACAAGTTTCTCAAACTGCGGTAGACTTCAATAGTGGGTTATGCATACATACTTCCTTGGCTGCATCTGGAATAGTCATGGGTTAGGTATGTGCACCTCTTCCGCTTTCCTTTTACTGATTAACTAACTATGAAACTTTATTTAGCTTTCAAAATCATTTGTTCTAAGTCTACACCCTAAGTCACTTATAGTCTTAACGAAATCAAGTGGCCATTCAAGGTTCATCTACCCCCTCCCTTCACTCTACCCCACCACTCCCACCGCAATTCAGCTCTAACCCTTTCTATCTCTCAAACAGAGACACAAATTCTCACATCTTTCGTGATCTGAAGAGGGGAAAGTAGTATACAACAGCCACAGTTGATTTTATTCCGTGTATAGCAATGAATGTCGAAGTACTACGATACTAACCTCTTCCAGTTCCTTCTTGACCGGTGTATTCTTGGGCGAACTCGCAGCTTCGCTTTCGCTGAAGAGATTATCCGCGTCTTTGTCGAACCACTGTATGGAGCTTTGAAGTGGGGGTGTTTTGCTCGTCAAATTCGCCGCTGGACTCGATGTCACCGACGACTGAGGGCCTGGTATCGTTTGCTGCCGCTCCAAATGGCCCCTTTTGGACCCTGATGGCGGTGGCGGTAGAATAGGTCGAACAGTGTCCTTCAGCTGTAATTGTAATTGTAATTTGAGACTGTAAAGTGCTTTCAGAAGAAGCTTAGATATTTAAGGTTTGTTAAATTGCGCATACTTTCATGTTCGCAAACGAATCGCCGAATGGATCGGTTTCGACGAGCTCGTCGGTGGATGGCGCCTGACTTTCAGGGGTGATCTTGTCCATGTGGTGAATTCCCTGCTGCAGAGAATTTAGTTCGAATTGTAGGTCTAGTAAATCGGCTATTACGCCACTTTGAGACTCGTTTCGTTTGTCAGCTGGTTTGTCTACCTCCGAGTTTGTGGTTTTTCCTCGATGGAGCGACGAGTCGGTTCCTCCTGCACCCTGTTAGGAAACATGTCTGACCGTTCATTTGTGTTTCGTGATAAACGAAGTGAAAAATAAATTATTCGATTTCTGGAGGTATCGTTAGTATATATTGCAGTAATTTACTTTGGTATCGGGGCTAGGCTCGACGAAGCCTAGGTGAAACTTAATCACGCTTATCGCGTTCTGCTCCAAGTGCTGCTTCGTCAGCTCGATCTCCTTCTTTTTCAATTCGAACACCACTTGAAACAGGTCTCTCATCGCGATCACCACCTGCAGAACAGTAAAAAACAGGCATGCAATCGTAAAATAACTTTAACCTATGACATTAAACGGGATATTTGAAATTATTCGGCTACTTTTTGGTGAAATTTTCAAGTGGGTACGTGGATTTGAAGTTTGAACAAATTTAATTCCAAGCAATTTTCAAAATAATGCACGTGTTAACGATAATAGAGGAATATGTGTTTGGTTGCAGCTGTGTCTGACCATAGCCTGACAATAATCACTTGCTTCCACATTCTACTATGTGTCCCTGTCTTCCACCCAAGTCGCGTCATCTAGTCTTATTCTACTTACTTTCCCGTAACTTTCACCTGCAAACAATACAGTAAATACTCGTTAGGAGCCCGTCGAACGGGGCTGGCGGCGAGCTCCTAACGCGACTGGACACTATTCCGCGCGGCCACTGGCGCGAGTGAGAAAACCCAATGAGCGAGCGAGAGGAAACGAAAGCCGACGGCAACTTCGTGTCGACTCGGTCGTTTCCTCTCGCTCGCTCATTGGGTTTTCTCACTCTCGTCCGAAGGATTCCAAGAAATGGTGGGGATAGTCGCCGGGCTCCTAACGCGTGGTAGAAACGGGCTCCA
Organism: Andrena praecox; assembly: GCA_963932275.1. Lineage (NCBI taxonomy): Eukaryota > Metazoa > Arthropoda > Insecta > Hymenoptera > Andrenidae > Andrena > Andrena praecox. The sequence continues at coordinate 636,113 of OZ010734.1, forward strand.
AACGAGGATTTACTGTATACATACTTCGACAGTAATTAAAAACTAAAATTAATTCCTTTAAAACTCTGATTTTTCACTTTCGTAGGAGAGGTAAAAATTTTTGTATCAGCGAAAAATTCTCCTGCATTTTTCAATGTCTTTTTCAAAAACCTAAATTTCTCAAAATATCTTTACATATATCCAAATTTTGTCCACTAACAAGCTATATAATCTATACAAATAATTTCCCACAATTTTTATGTTTCCCATAATCTTGTTTGTATTTAAAAAAAAAAAAGTGATGGGCTGAAGTATATCAGAAAAGTGGGAACGAAAGGGAGGTGAACTCGAAGAAATTGCGATCCCTTTGAACGAGCACGAAGGGAACCGCGTATAATCGAACAACAATCTCCCGCGGTGTATCGTTGGGAGCAGTGGGCCGAATCGTATAATGCAATTATTTACATGCCCCCACCCGCCGCTCCCGGAATTACCGAGTGCTACCGAGGTCGATATTGCTTCTCCGCATTGGGCAAATATCGTTTTAGACCCCCCTCGTTTCGCTAAAGCGAATCGTTCCCGGCAAATGACACGCTTCGTCCGCGTTTACGAAAGTTTCTTCTCGCACAAGTGGACAAGTAATCTCCTATCGGATTAAAGCACAGAGGCCTGTTACTCCATCGTTTCTCAAAGATAGAATTAAAAAACCTTTTTCTTTTCTCTTTTGTATTTTAAATCGTTGTGCAGTGGCGTTCGTTGTGGTGACTGGCAAATTTGGGATTAGTAAAATTTTGAAAATTCCTACTCCAAGATTTTAGGAATCATTGGAAAAAGAGTTTGTAAAAAATAATTCTCAGACTATACTCGAATTAGTATCGAGCTTTCCAAGTCACAAATATAAATCTTACTTGGCTCGCTGCTTTATCCGTCTTGATGCCAAAGAAACGGTGCCCAGTGTCTGGAGATCCGAAAATGTATCCAAACGCTCTCGAATCGCTCATGTCCTGAGCGATGAACGATATCTTATGTACAGGATGGTGATACAGGCAGTCCTAGAAAAAGTGTCCCAATCCTTTCATCAGACTTTTCTTCAACCATATATCATGTTGGATCAATAATAAACAGAGGTATACTTCCACGACGTAGAGGTATATAGTATATACCTCTCCGACCAAACAGCATGCAAAAGAAAGGAAGATTGTAAAGGTGTGTCGAGAACTTTTACCCCAGACTTTTCGTCCCGCAACCGTAGTCCATCGATGCTGACCTGGACGGAGATTCGTTGTTTGTGTTCACCAGCAGCCCGAATCGCCATCTTCAGATCCGCCAAAGCTGCTTGGCACATCCGGTCCCCCCGTGCTTCCGATACTTCCAATATTCCAATCAGCTTCGCCTTGAACGACACACCCTCCCCAAGAAATCGGGACGGTTCGTTCTTGACTGCAGAAACGCAATTCAAACGAGCTCCGTTAAAATCACCGATTTCCAAAAACCACACAGACAATAACCAATTTCGATAAAACTCGTGTAAAAAGTAATTGACAGAAAAATATTTGACACTCATTTTCTTTTATCAGTCAACGTCTATATTAATGCTAGTGGAAACTCTGAAAAATTAAAGCGTTGCACACTTTTATGCAATTTTGATCATTTGGAGGGGCGTTTTCACCCCTTCGATATGAACGTTGGATGGATAAAACAATTCGTGGCAAATATTTTTGCGAGAACTACTTTTAACGTAGGCTTCGTCACAATGGGCCATTGGTACTTTAGGACGTTTCCTTCGCATTGATTGCTTCGCTATCGTCAGAAGTAGTAACAGCAGTGTTAATAATAGAAACGATAGTGGTACTAGTGTTACAGTTGGAATGAAATTAACTGGGTATCGAGGGCCATTGTGGGGCCCCTTCCATTTCGTCGCTTGTCTTTCCATAGGGGTAGTTCGCATTCGGAGGTGTGACATTACGGTACTAGGGGATAATAAGAACGTGTGATTGTCATTAACAATAATTGTGGAGGATATAATGAGGAATGTTGGTATATTTTTCATTCTCATATGCACCCCTAACCACCAACTGGCCCTCAAGTTTCTCAAACGACGCGGATCGCAAACTCCAGAAGAATGGTTCTCAAGAGCCACCATGCAGATCGAATCGCGCCGGGCGTGCAATAAAGAAACGCGAAAATCTGTCGCGGTAGATACTCGTTTTAATGTCCCCGCGTGCGGTCTTATTCAATCCCAGCACGAGGTGGAATCGCTGAAACGCGATGCTATTGAATTATCGAATAACCGAAGCTGCAGGGGGTTCAAAGTGATCCGACGCCGGTAGCCTCGAAACCTTTTCAGCTGATATCGATCGGCCGTACGATCAATTTGCCTCGTGAAAACGTGAAATGAGAATCCCGTCGAGCGTCCTCGAGATAAGCAATTTATCCCACTTGCTCGTCGCCGCCCCCGTAACACAATTCCTTACCGGTTAAAAAATTCGAGGATCAAAACGAATGAAATCAATCCGCCCCGGCATTATTCTGTGAAAGATCTACTCCGAGCGGCATAATTGTTTAATTCCTCGCGCTCGCACGGCTGCCTTTCCACGGCCGGTTCGTCGGGAACCTCTCCCTGCATCTCCCTGTCTGGAGCTGTTTCTTTCTGCACACTTCCCCCGACGACGGCCCCACGGCCCCTCGGCGACTTTAATAGTCACGGCCGCCGTCGGCACATTTGTTTGAACGTACTCGTGCGCCTCGAGTGGAGAACGCCAACTGTCGACACTTGAGACTCTATCCGGATAACCAATTCGTGCCCTTCCATTTTTTTTTCTCTCTCGTCCTCCCCTCCGCCGGGCACAGTCACCTTTGAACAGCAGCTTTCTCCATCTGCACGATCTGCACAATCATCCGCGCTGCCACAACAGTCGCTTCTACGTCGAGGATCTCTACGTAAGACAATGGGTCAATACGGGGAGGATTACAGGCGTAACTCCTTCGAATAGCCCAATGAACGTATGGGGTGCCTCCACCTCGTCTTAATCTGTAAATGGAGGTGCATGGACGGTGGAAAGTTTGAAATGTGGACGACTGTCGCGCGGTGAGGGGATTATACTCGGGCTAGATTAGCGATACTCGTGCGATAATAGATTAGAGTTACTTATACACATCGCATCCCCGGAACTGTAAAGTCCAACCGAGAGTATCAAATTCAAAGGGAGAGTAGAATTTCATTTGAGAAACAGAAATGACGATGGTGGAACAAAAATATCTTCCCTTTATCCATCCTGTGGATCGTAATTTGAATTGCGCGGCGGAGCGCGCAGAATAATTTGAATCGAAAAAGTCCGTTGCGCCAACTGGGTGAAATTCCACGAAGTGGCTGGTGCGCCCCTCTAGCGGCGCAGCGATGCAACTAACATGCACGCGTGGCGGACTGCATTGCCGCGGTCGGTCACGGCGCAATGCACCGAGAGCTCGCGCGCAAAACGGAAATGACAGTGGGGTCCCCGGTGAAGATCCCAGTTTTCCACAATCCTCTTTATAGATCCTACAGGCCGCATATCCGTGCCGCACATCGCGCCATATCGGATTATCCCGTTGGATTCGAATCGAGCGACCGACGTATTTCCTCCCTCTCGCGGCAAGGGAAGCCATATCCCGGAGCTGCCCCCTTTCACCGTTCCGCGAGGGTGATGTCACAGCGTCGCACCCCCGTGAAATCGCTGGGAATCGCGGTCCTCGCCGCCACCCAGCATCCGTCATCCGAAAAGAAACCCGTACGAGCCACACACCTCGATTCGAATCCCAACGTTATCACCAAAGTCACCAGGGCGACGCCGGCCAATGGGCACGTCTTATTCCTGTCCCCCTTTACGCCTCTGTTTCCTTGCGCTCCACGGAAATCGTAACGGGGGTGGTTTTTCTTACTCACACTTGCACGGACTGTTTTTCTTCCGTAAGGTCTGCATCGATAGTCCCGTGTAGGCGACGAGAGAGTATCGGACAGAGGAGAGGAGAAAGTTGCCGATCTTCTCTCTCGGCGCACCCTCGGCCACCGCACTACCGTGGACAGAATTCCCTCAACACAGACACATGTCGCTCGCGCTCGCCTCTTCCTCTCCCTTTTCCACCTTCTCTCTCTCTCTCTCCGGCTATCTCTCCCACTCTCGCAGCCCTGTCTCCCTCCGCGCGCGAGCCAACGCGTGCCGAACGGTGTCCAGCCCGTCGGTGCTACCCCGTTACGTTACTCCCTCTGCGCCCCTCGATTCGCGTATTTCCACGGATGCACGAGATCGCCGGGGTTTCACGTACGGCTGCTGCACGTCGCCTCGCGGACACGACTATCGTGGACGAGCAGGAGGAAAAGGTGATCGCGGTCGCACGCTACCGAGCTCGGCTTATCGCGACACAGCCGCGTGGGGTGAAAATACGAAGGAAGCGACAGCCGCCACTGCCGGCACGGGTCACCCATGTTAGCCTCTCTTATTGATCAATAATATACCATCTAGTACGTGGCGTCGTCGCTCCGTGGGGCCGCAGAGGCCATTTCCCGCCTTCGCGCCGGGCGATCTTTCCTATCGTACCTGCGAGGCCAGGCGGCCGTCTTTCCTGGACCTACATAGAGCTCTGCATTGGGGTCGCCCGCCTCGCTGCGAGACGCGGACGACGCGGACGACGCGGATGCTCTAATAGGGGCGAAATAATTCTGTAATTCGCTTATCGACTGGGGCGAAATAAAATCGAAGCACTGGCTTCAGTTGTTTGTAAGTGGCGGACTGTTGCGCGAGGGCGCGATTGCCAGCGGCTCCGTGGCGTTGCTGTTGAGTGTTGCCTCCGCTGAAACCGTTCCCACCCTTAACGATAGTTTCGTGGATCACCGTAGCAGACATAGAGGAGAGGTTGATAGCTTCTGAAAAGTTGAAGTATTCCGTGGGGCATCGGGGATGTTCGTTTTTGTTTTCACTTTTTAAGGGCTGGTTTCTTGGGGATGTTACGTAGCCTATGAGCTCGGTGGTGTTGTTCGATTAAAACTTCGTCAATAATCGTTTTGTTCTTGTTTGTAGAAACGGTAAAATGAATTTGCTTAAGATGAAGGTTTTTGAGGTAAGGTAATATGTAGAATAATTTTTTAACGAAACGGGATTCAGGGATAGCAATGTTGTGGAGATAGGGAAAAATGCACGAGCTGAAATTTAATTGTATATTTTATACCGAAGCCTTTTACTTACGACTTACATGTTGATATTCAACGACGGAAATTTTATTGCGTCAGTATCGAGGAATATAAGACTATTTATTCGGGGATGGGAGTAAATCATATATAACAGTTAGATCAGATAAGGGTGACTTTCTATACAGCTCTAGTTACACTTCTATGCCGGAAGATGGAACTTCTGCAGTTTGAGCGCGAGAAATGAATATTCCAACTAATAAACGCGTCAGAACGTATTGCAATAATTAATAAAAAATTATGTACATAAAGAGGATAGAAATATAATTTATTTTGCTTTTAAAACATTTGAATTTTGACAAATTGATACTACATTCGGCATTTTGATCCTGCGACGGATTATTAAGTAGAAGATTGCAACAAAATGCTTACCTTGTTTGTTACGTAACATAAATGTGCTTTGAAAAACACAGCAATGACCACAGGGAAACATTTTTTTATGCCTCTACTAATTACTATCTGAAAAAACGCGATCCGTAATTTCTACTGAACACGCTGGATGAATTCTGTTTGAATTCCACTTCAATATTCGCGGCAATTTCGAGCATCATAGACTATTACTTAACGATCTTAGCGCCGCGTAAAGATTTTTACTACAACTTATTTACCTCCGTCAAGCACGAGATTAAGTAAGCATAAGTGCCATATCTTCTAAATACGACATACATATACATGCACGCAAGATATGATATCTAACATCTGACTTTGCAGAACTATCAACTTAAAACTCTGGTATCCTACAGAAATACATATAAAGTACAAACCAACGTCTATGACAGTACATATCAGTATTCATCATTTGTTTAAGTTTGCCCTCTACCTAAATGCAAAATCAACACGCTGGAGCACATCATGTATTAAAAAAGAATAATTTGAAAGCGACAGAAAGAAAGCATACACACGTAACTCCTTCAGTGTCAATCAATTCTTAAAAACTCTCTATTGGGAAACCAAGAATTTCGATACGCCAACTAGTGACAAAAAATTGAACTACTCAGAGTAGGCTGAAATCCGTCGAAATCCATATGATTATCAGTGTTTATATAGACATGTTGTGAAAAACAAGTGTTTTTAAATTTTTTGGAACACTAAGTTTTTACTTATTCGATTAATAAATACTTATTCGGAATGTTTGGTGGGATCCAGCCTACTTTCAATAGTTTGCCAACTTACCACCGCAGCGCTGAAATCTAAGCCACGCCTCCACTTGGTTTCCCAATAGGTACTTTGTTGTAAGAATGTTTTCGCGCACTCGTTGTCCTTTGTTTCTTATGTAGAGGGAGCTGCCTTTCTGGCGTACTCTTTCGATATTGCGCTGCAAGCGAGGCGTGCGTTCTTTCGTTAATGTTCACAAGCTTTTCTATCTCACAATTAAATACGTTATTCAGTAACAGCTCTCTATTGATTTGCCCAATTAACAACATACTTAATACCAATATAAATATCTATAAACTTTTATAAACATTAGAAAATTCCATTCCGCATAACCATCCCCGTTTCAATCGCAGAACAATTTATAGGTAGGTCACGTTAAAGGAAAAACAGTTGCGCGCTAAAGCCGGCTAGAGCGGTATACACGTAGAAACAGTGCTGGATTAACCAATAACTTTTAATCCGGCACTACATACAAATTTATTGCACAAGTATTTCGACTGTGCCACCACAGACTTGTGCAAATTGGAAAGCAGTCTTTCGATGTGGGGGTACAGTCTTTTCTCATGATTGTGTCCTTCCTTTTAATGGAAGGGGTGACGAGTGATAAAAGTTTCGAGCATCATCCATTCGGATGTAGTTACGTCATCGAGAGTGGCAATTATTAGTCCATTTAATAGATTAGGGTGTGAATATCTTCGCCTTATCATTATCCAGTGTTTACACCAAAAGCTACGCATTTTACGTTGCTTTTCTTATTTTCTACTTGCACAGGTCATGTGCGCAAGTATACTTGAGCGCGTTTAGAACGCTCGGCGTTGTTGGATGTGCGGGTAATTAATAGTTTCCCGCCATGGCAAGCGATTTACGAAAAGGAAATCGCCAGGTGCTTGAAGAATTTATTCACATTTATCAGAGCGAGCCATGTCTGTGGTGCGTCAAGCCCAAGCAACAGAGATGCTGTATACTACAGATTGCTGGAAAAATTGATGGAAATAGATCTGAGCGCCGATCCGTGATAAAGTGGTAAAAGAAATAAATACCTTAAGAGCAAATCACAAAAAAGAATAGAAATAAATTCAAGAATCTCAGCGCTCAGGGTCGCGTGACGAACAAATTTATGAACCAACTCTATGGTATATATTACCCCTTATTTGATTTTTTTAGCAGACCAAGATACTCTTAGAACTAAAACGAAATAAAAAAAAATTAAAACCGACTTCAAAAAAATATAAATACACTGAAAAGTGAAAAATAAGTTTTTCCCATTTGCACTGTGTAAATCTGGAGCCGACTTAAAAAATATGAGAGTCGTAGATTAAATAAGGGAAAAATCTTGCAAACCGGAGTTGAATTTTGTATTGTAATTTCGGTGTTCATTTTTTAAAAGTGAATAACTTTGGGGTACGTCAATATTGTTTAATTTCGTTTTTTTTTTTTTTAGTGTATTTCGGAAAATATAAGAGTTGTTAGTAAGTTCTGTAAAATGATTTTTTTATGCATTAACATTGTACGATACAATGAAATCTTTTTTAAGTGTAAGTGGACTTTAAAAATTTTCTGCAACTCCCTTCAATTAAATTCATGCAGTATATCTATTATCTAATCATGAAAAAGTTTTATGTTTTGAAAAAGTTTAGGAGGGAAATGTGGTTCAGAATGATGAGCTTGACAACATATGTGAAGCTGAAAGTCATCGGAGGATCCTCCCCTAAAGTAAACAATTACCAAATTTATTTTCAGGAACAACTTGTATTTGAATAAACTAAAGCTAGATTGCCAAAATCGCCCACTGTGCGATCGCAAACTGCCGCAAACCGGTATTTTTTAAATGGTGAAAACACGTTCCGGGTGCGGGGTGGGGATGTCCGTACCCGATTGGTCGGCGCATCGTGGCTGGCTTGGAAGTCACGCACGAGCCTCGTAGTCCGCGGAGAGCCGCCGCAACACGAGGATGTGAGGTAGTGTCTCGCAGCGTACGTCACTGTAACAGAGATAGACGAAGCCTCAAGTCAGTCCACCGGATCGCTTCATATCGTTTCCACCGATCGTGCCTTCAGCCTATCAGCAGCCAGACGTATCTATTACCCAACAGATGCACGCACACCATGACATCCCGTGAATACCTGGCCGTAACGTTAACGATAATCCTGGGAATCGTGGCGAGTAAGACCGACGCCAGATCGTGGGGTAAGTGAATCACAAAATCCTCTAACGTGCACGACAAAATCAGCCGCGTATCAGAGCACCGCTGAAAACTCGAGAACCGAGCGGCGCGGCCACGAGGTCGTGTCGATACTACCGCTTTGCGGGTCGCGCTTAAGCCCCGCTCTCCATTCACGCGACTCCGGCCGTCACGTACGCCACTTTTCCTCTGCCTTCTCCGTCCGGCAGAGAAATACGAAACACGGCCGAAAGGTGAATGAAACCGACTTTTCAGCCGTGCCCAGACCCATCGTCTAACTATTACGGTGCCCAGGGATGTGATAACCGGGCGAAACGGCACTTGTCCTTATACCTGTTTACGTAATGAATGGCAAGCTGTCGGCGCGACGTGCCCTGTGCAATCGAAGGCAATGGTAAATAGAGATCGAAGATGTAGGTATGTGGTCGATCGGTCGAAAGGGGTCCTGGTCGTTTACCTCCTCCGCCACTTAGCAGGCTTAGAAACATTAGGAACCGTTGCCAGCCGGGGATTTTTTAAGTCATGAATATCGCGATCTGCCGCGCGAAACGCGATTTTAAGTGGCGCGGGTGATACCCAGCTCGTTGTCGTTTTCCGGATTGTTCCTTTTTCCCTAAGTATGAGGATAAACGTTCTTGTCATTTGTTTTAAGTGGCCTTTCCGTATGGTCGAATTATGTCACACGCTTCTTCACAAACTTCACTTGATTCTTGGCTTTTTGCACGACACGTAGCCTGCTAGGCATGTGCACGGTTAAAGAGAGCGCCCGCGCCATGCTGTGCGCCGATTATGCGTGCACTGGGTAATTAGTAGCTCGAGGAGGTGCGAAAAATAGGTTACGCAACGTGCAAACAGGGGGAGGGTAAGTTTTATTGCTACGCGTCACGTTTGCGTGTTTCTGATAGTGTGGGGTGGAGCTTTGTAGTTTTTGATGATTCTGAATATTGTTATTCGTAGAGGGCTGAATTCTAAATGGAGAGATAGTCGAAACTTGGATATTATGTATGATGATATTGATGTTTACGTATTTGTTATGACATGGTCATATAATATATTGATCCAAATTTTGTTTGTTTAATTTATTTCATACAATTTCGGTGTATTATGTTACGCTGCTCGGAAAGTTCGTAGCGTTTCTGACAGCTCTTCAACAGACACAACTCAAGAAGTTTCGATCAGACTTTCAGCCTTTCATCGGCGTTTGTAAAACATTACTAATGGGTAATAGGGTGACTGTACCTAATATCGCCAGGCAAAAGTTAAATCGCTGTCGATTGAATAATAATTGATATTTTTCCATGCAGTTCGTTTCAAAGTAAAGAGAAATTATTCATCTTTCATGTAGCATATGTTAGAATCGTTGAAACCTACAAATTGTTAATTAGGACTCAAAAAACGTAAGACATGCAAAAATCGGGTCCTGAAAAAAGTGTACCTAATATCGCCTACTCAAGAAATATTGATTAATTCATGTATATATGAGTTTTTAAAGTCATTTTCACATGTGCTTTTATTATTTCTTGCTCTATAAATGTCTTTTTATCCATCTTTGATTTCATTTTTATTAGAATAATATAGAAATTTGAAAATATAGATTTTTAAAATATTTTATTTTTTACGTTCCGATGTACATATTGGACAAATAAATTTTATTTCGGTTGCTCCGCACATTTCGTGACCTCACCTGTAACAAGCATTACATTGAAACCATTGTTCTCCGGTAGGCGGTATTGAGAACACGCATACTGCTAAAAGAAAAACGCTATTTTCATTACGAAAAATATTTGAATCGATTTCATTTCATAAGTACATCATTAATTAGGTATTTCTAGTAGATATTCTTGCATTCACAGATTTATTAGACTTACCTTCTCCGAATGTGACGTAAAATAGTGATAGTCCAATAAATTTTTACACTATTAACATTCTCTAAAATCCTTCCCTTTCTGTAATTGTTGATCACATGATGCTGCAATTATAGTATGTCTTCCTACATATGTTTAGGTACTAATTCAGTGCATAACCGATAAATTTTAGAGCTTACTTTAAGAGATATAGCGAGTGGCGATATTAGGAACACTGGCGATATTAGGTACAGTCACCCTACTCGGTTTACCGTTTTGACTATTAAAAAAAATAGTTACAAGTTTCAACACTATGCATGATAAGAGTCTGATAATTGCTGTTTCTGGTGCACTCGAACGTTGGAAAATTTTAAATTGACTCGAGCGCTGACTGTGGCAGGCGTGAAATTCGGGCGCTTTTTAATTGGACGTATCTTCGCGTTGTTGACACATTCCCGTCAAGTTACCTTTTGACACGAACAGTAATAAGTAAACATTAATATGTTTTAATCATCATTTATTAAAACGATGAATTGAAAAGTATATAGGTACTTATTGCCACAATGCATTATCATATTCAGACAAGATTGCAGAATTTAAATACGCGACGAGGAAAAATTCGCTGTTTTTCAAATTTTCATGTTCAAAGTATTTGACATATATAGCTCGTTTATCGCAAAGAGGCGTGACGAAAACATTTTGCGTAGATTCTGTAATTTGCCCCTTATATTGTAGTGTACAATACAAAATGGAAATCATTCAGCAAATTGGGAAAAGTATTGCCGCACATTCGGCCAGAAAACGGTGGAAATTGGAATAATAAGGCGGAAGAGGAGTCAGCTTTTGCATATCATGCTTCGTTTTCTTCGTTAATCTTTCTTTACCCTTCGTCACCCATCCTATTGTCACTCAATGGAATGTAATGTAAAAAAAAAATTATTTAAGTGTTTACTAGCCTTCTACTATAGACATAATAAACTAGTGTAAATCATATCAATAATAATGTCATTGTTACCATTAAACGTTACTTGTGATGTTAGTGATAACAATATTATTAATAACAATCAGAACGAGAATACTAAAATATATTCAAATTCTTCCCGAGCTTCTTCGAACTTTATCAACTTATTCAGATTCTTATTAATATTCCTCAATTTCTTTTCGTACTTTTTCGAAAAATTTCAACTATCAAATTATTCCATTCGTTTAAGGCATCCAATACTTTTCAAGATTTATTCACAAGTTTTTCCATTTCTTTTCGAATTATGTAAACGTTCTCGTGCTATCGAAATCATTTCGAATTATACGAAACGCACCGTTCAACTCTAGCGCGAGTTGAGTCGCCACGCGGCTCGTTGCGAAAACAATAACAATTTATTCCGCACCAACTCGTTGCGCATTTGCGCCAGTCCTCCTGGCCACGTCAACCTGTGGGAAAGAAAAATTCGATGATCTTCGACTTTCGATCCAATTTATTGACACCCCGATAGTGATAACTTTCAATCCTTCGGCAGTTTATTTCCCAAATTTTCCTTGTTTACGAATGGAACTGTAGGCAGCTTAGTAGTTCGCCTTACGTAATTATGATTTTCTTTCATAATTCCAACGCTGCTTTACTATCAATGCACTTTTTAATATCCTTCGCCTGTGGTCGCAAATAATGTCATGTAAACCAGGCTTGGGAATTAACTGCTCTTTTCAGCAGAGTTGGGCATTAGTCGAATAAATTTTTATTCGAATGATTTCGAAAAAATTTAGTCGACTAAAAGTTTATTCGTTGTTCACGAATAACTTCATTTCATTCAAAATTTGTATACGAAGATTAGGCGAATAATGCCCAAATCTGCTTTTCGGCCAATGTTCAGAAGCAACGCCCTCTTTCCTCCGCCGCGCGTCTTACTCGGAACAGCTCCAACGGCGCGTTTTTTTTGCAACCTTTAATTTGAACATTTATTCTTTTCCGCGAAAGTTAAAGCAACTTTGGTTTTGGCACATTTCTACAGGCGTTGAAAAAACGATCGTCCTTTTGCACACGCTGCAGTAACATTATATCGCAGTCTATCAGCTTTCACTGACGAATCTTAACAGCCTGCTGTATTGTATTTCTTTCGAGCTAATCTAAGAATGCAGCACAATATTTGGAGTGGGCGGTGTCGAATGGTTCGTTCAGTCTTCGCCGAAAAAATTAATTCTTGCACCGTTTAGTATGTAAGAAGTTGAATTCACATTGTAAATAGGCAGAGTGTGGACGAATAAATGCAAGACGTGTTCTTTTTTCAACTTGCGAAGTGAACGAAGGGAATTTAGACTGCTGATGAAAGAGACACCCCCTTTTTTTACTATACTTTCTTAATTATTTAAGTTTATAAAGGATTAATGGCGATGGTGAATTTTAGGAGTTGAAGTGTAATTATTAGGTAAAGAATTTTGTAACGAGATTTTCTGTGGTCTACTATCGCCATATTTCAAAATATACTGGATATACTAGGATTTTCTCAGATGGTTTTAATATGTTAGGTAAATAGAAAACTGTGTAGGAAATATTAGATAATACTGTAAAGGTCTACTTATTGCCTAGCTCATGGTAGGATCATATAACACCTACAAGATAAGAATAGATGGGCGATATAAATCTAATCAGTTCATCCAAGTTGTATTTAGTCTTCAAGATTGCTAATGGTGACTAGGTATCGTAGTTTCTGCTGATCACTTATTACTGCAAATCGATATCCCCATCAGTTCGTGGGGTAGTGTAAATTTTATTTCGAATATCGAGTAGCGATCTAGCGACCCGACGAATTTTCAATTTCCATTTCCTTTACATCTACATTTGCCAGAAATGATAAATTCTATAATGGCAAAAGTTATGAACTAAGAATCCTCGACTACTCGCCCCGTGATTACCGCTACAATCGTCGTTTAACACAAAACATGACGCATCAGAAGGCATATTGCTCGTTTAGAGTCCTACTTTTATTAAAAAAAATGTATTCGATATTTCATTCGAATCAAAACGTACATATTCGAGTGACACTCGACTCTGTCCCTGAGATTGCAACTCTGTCGAGCTTGTCGCTCAATTTTTTTTTTTTTTTTTTTTTTTTTTTTTTTTTTTTTTTTTTTTTTTTTTTTTTTTTTTTTTTAAAGCGGGCGCTTAGCAACCAAGTGCGATAAGAAATTCATCCACGAATGGAAATAAAAATTCTTCTACTTTTGTTTTACGCTTATGAAAATATCATTAAAATACTGCTGACATTTTTCCCGTGAAAATGATATCAAACAAGACTTCATTCAGATTATTTTTAATAAATTTCCCTTTGATTCGGCGAATCGAAGAGATTAATAATAATTAATTAATTGACGCCGCGCTTCGGTTATCAATTTTTTTGTTTGCGCGACGGCTTTAATATGGTCTGCGACAACGCCGATCCTCCTAAGAAAACAAATCGAACAAGTTGCAATCTGAGGGTCGTGGCTCGATATTGATATGAAAGAAGACGCCCCTCGATTAAAATCGCATACCTACCAGTTCACACCCGATCCGCGTGTGCATTTTGGAAGAGACTACTGTATTAATCCTCCATTTGTAAATGTCGGCCAACCTTGTCAATGTGACACTGACGTCATTCAAATATTGTATTTATTACCATACGAGCTTTGTATGCATTTTGCTTTGTCAATGTTAATTCTTCGCATTAGTCCATATGCAGGAACTAGCGTTAGATTTGATAATAATAGTTATAGTGATACTTGACTTACTTTTACATAATTAAAAGCAAGTCGTCCGTGGTTTCTTTTAAATTCTTTCAATAGATTTTTGGTCCTATATGGGTACAATATACGGCACTTTTTCTTACGCTCAATAACGGAATAATAATTCACTGGAAAATTCTCGAACATTCTGTATAGACGTAGTAATGAATAATCACTTGGATTAGTTCGCAATTGGATAAGTACATACTATGATCGATTTACAAACTATATGTAGATAGATTGGAGAACTAGGGAGAAAAAAAATCATTATATAGTACAAATTGTAGGTGCAAATGGTATGTATCCTTGGTCTTGCAATAAGGAAAACACAAGTGACGCGTTGTAAATCCATGCTAAGGTATGCATGCTCGAGGGAAATGTTCATGCCTGAGGTCATTTGGATCACGCTATACATCGCAAAGTTCATCTTGATGTCAACTGGCATCATCGTGTTCATGAAATATCGGCGCCTAATCCTATTAGAGCAATAATTAAATGAAATCCAAAAGAAAATATCGATGTATTCTTGAAAGGCAATCATTTCCATACGAAATGCAAACCTAATCCTAGGTTTCCCCAGAAATTGTAGGTACAGGTAATTTTTTTTTAGCAACTATTATTATACCGTGTTCTACGTAGAATTATTCACACTTCCTTTTAGATTTAGACTTGAATCAGCTAAATTTAATCTCGCGAGCAAAATTGAAGGGACTGAGCAATAGAAAAGTAAAAACGGCCCAAATTCCTTCCGCCAGTTGAAAACCAGTGAAATTATAAATGAGGTAAAGTGACGGGCAATAACAGGTCTTAAGTGTCCAGTCCAGCAGGGGCCTAAGGGCCCAGCGCCATATTTTCAATCTCTGATCTAATTAATGGAAACTAATTTAAAATAGGTATGCATTCTTCATATGACCCGTATTCTTTTCACCCACCCATCACTCCCGATGAAAAGGATAAACCAATACAAAAGGAGCATACACTTTTCAGCTCCAATAGATAAGCTGAAGAAGTCCCATCTCGTTCGAAGAGGTCCCGAGACAAATCCCATTAGCTATTCAACAATAACAGACAGTCCGCAGACTCCTTGCTCCTCCAGCACCTTCGGTTTTGTTTGTGAAACCTGCACATCGTATTTGCGCTATAATGGGGGCCTTGTTAGCCCAAAGCACCACCGTCTCTACCAAATGAACATGTTTGAAATACCAATTGCGACCCACAAAAGTCTCCAACCTATAAGGCCCATAATCTGAATGAAAGGTAGCCAAGAGTAACCAGATCCGGTCAACAGATTCTGTTTCTACTTTGTTGCAGATTTAGCCGTGGTGGTTGGTCGCGACGTCAAGTTTATTTCGCGGGACGGAGTGCTCACGGGGCAAGCAGAGATTGCAGAAGCTGTGGCCCTAGCGGGGGTGGCCTACGATGACGCTAGACACACCATGTACTTCAGCGACTCAGACAGCGACATTTCCGTGTTCAGTAACGATTTGACAAATAAGAATTTCACGTCAACGCCACTTTTCAGAAGTGAGTATGCCGACGAACAAGCCCTCTTTGTTCGTTAACGATAAAGCTGAAGCAAGGCGCAATAAACGAAGCTCGCGCTCCCATTAGTATATAAAACGTTATTTGTGATTTGGTCACGAGGAGGAGTATAAATAAGAAGACCATTATTCAATTACGTAATACTTTGCAATTGACACGCTGTAGAATTCTATAGATTGGCAGAGCTTGGGACAACAGAATCACTGTTTAGCTACTATCGCCGAAGCTAAATTAGGGTATGGTGTTTCAGTACCTGATTCGTTTTAACAACGGGCCTTTCGAACACTGTGAGGTTTATGGTGGGACCCAGTGCCGTCATCCCAGGGCCCACAAAATTATTCTAATTTAAATAAAATCAACAATACCGCGCTCACACGCGAAGTGAATGAGTATTAAAACAATTACATTAATAGCATTAAATGTGGGGCCCATTCCACGAAAAAAGCCCTGATTTTAAAATCTAAATTTCTGTCCGTCACCGTTGGAGGGCTCATTTCAAATGTTTTTCTAGCTTTCACAGCCCCATTTTTTTTAAATTTCCAATTTTTCGTAGGCCCCCCGGGCTCTGAGGCCCTGAGGCGGCTGCCCCTCTCTTGCCAACGCAAAGTATGATAAATCTTAATTCTAAATCTTGAAGAAAACTGCTTAGAAATATGAATGTGAAAAATTTTTAAACTAATGAAGCTTGAGAGGAACGCAAGGCAAAAATGTATCTGTAAAAAGTCTGCGTATAGTTTCGACTCACAAGAGAAATCGTTTTGTCGTTCAGAACAGAACAAAAGTTACCTCATCAATATTGCTTTTGACGCGAGGACGCGAACCCTGTTCTGGAGCGACGTTCGGCGTCAAGCGATCATGAGGACGCACGTGACGGTGGACGGCAGACTGGAAGCGCCCGTCCTCTTTCACGATCTGGGCACCAGGGTCCCGCATGGCATTGCTCTGGACATATGTAACAGGTGTGCCATTTATATCTAGGTAGAAACACCGATCTCGTAGATCGGGTCTTGGCTGCAAAGCTCTCCCCCGACTCGATGATCAGAAAAGAAACGCGCGAACGCACGGTTACATACACCATTGCCGGATGTGTCTGATAATTGTACGTTGTTTCCAGTCGCTTATACTGGGTAAATGGTAATAAGTCGAATCCAAGCATAGAGCGCTCGAATCTAGACGGAACCAATCGAGTCACCGTTATTAAAGAAAATTTGGACGAGCCGGTGGCGGTGACAATAGATCACGCGGAGAAGAAGATCTACTGGATCGACGACGTGGAAGGTGTACTAATAAGGTTCGAGCGGAGTAATCTCGATGGTAGCGATCGCGAGGTGTTGGCACACTTCGGGCACCATATGTCGTATTATCTGGCGGTGGACGATCGGTCGATCTATTGGACCGATCTCGTGTCGAAAGCGGTGTGGAAGATGCGGAAAGACCCGAACCCTGACAACGAGCTGACGAAGATCCAAGACTATTCCCACTCGCACCGAGACCATGGTCCCGCTGGTATCGTGGCCCGCGTCAACGCGGGCAGGATCGATTGCCCGGCGATCGCGAAGATCGGTCAAAGGACGAACGTCGTGAACGCGTTGTCCCCGCCGACCTCACCGACCACACCGACCACACCGACCACCGTCCAGTCGTTTAACAATTTGATAACGAGTACGGAAGAATCGGATCTGACCACCGAGAGCTCCAAGTACTGCCTCAATGAGGGCCACGTGGACGAGACGGATGGAAGCTGCCGCTGCAGGCTAGGGTCAGTTTTCACACTTTTTTCCATGCTTACGCGACGGCGCGGCTTTGAGTGGCGTCGGCGTGAACAAACGCCGAGGGACTTCTACCCTGTGCACGGCTTCGGCGTGCTTTCGCCTGCATCATAGCGGTGTTCGTTGAAAATCATCGAATCTTCGGTTACTAATCAAAATTCTAATTTCTATAGTCTCTCTCTGATGTTCGTGAAAGTATCACCGACAGATTCGCGAGATTCGTCTGAAGAAAATCAGTACAAACTCGTGTTTGGACTGTTTTTAGAATTAGTCCCGACGGAACTTCCACCGGATTAAGATTACTGCGGATATGACTGTGTTTGGACTTATTTTTATCGGAGAAACCTCGCCGATCTATTGGTTTAGTGGGAACTATAGAAAATTTTAAATTTCATTAGGCGGTATATATGCAAATCGTACTAGAGGAAAGTTTCTCAGCGGAAGCGATTGTTCGGTAAGGTCTACCTCACTTAAAACCCTGCGTCACTCAAAGCGATACTCACGCGCACGCGATACTATTGACGCACTGTAGTAAAGGTGCCTATACTCCTGCCCACGCTAATTTAAATAAAAATTCAAATCCTTTAGATTCGGTGGTGCGCATTGCGAGACAAATCTGTGCCACAATTACTGCGTCCACGGTAGCTGCAGTATAAATAGCGATGAATCACCCACGTGTAAGTGCGGTGGTACGTTTGCGGGGCTAAGGTGCGAAACAGACCTGTGCAAAGGATATTGTTTGCACGGCGGTCAATGCTCCGTCCAAAACGAAAAGCCGATTTGTCAATGTAAATACATGGGGGGATCTCGTTGCGAGAAATTAAGAAATATCACTCAACTTTGCGAGATCTTTTGTGCCCATGAAGAACCAGTTCCTGCCGGCATCGGCATAATTAACTGCAGGTACATGCATTTTTATCGAATACACGTAATTCGCGATGAACTTATTACTACTTATTGTTAGTTGGAGCTTAATGGTCATATAATTCATAATGGATGTATTATTTCCTAAAAGCAGGTGTGGCAAAGCGAACGAAACGGTGACACCAGAGATCATGATCAGAGAAGACTATGAGTACAAAATGTTGTTGGTCATTTTTTGCTCGTCCACTGCCCTACTTGTACTAGTGATAATTGTACTTAGTTACTGCGTGGTTAAATTACGAAGACGACCACGCACGAAGAAGCGATACCTTGTCAGCAAGGGTGGTATAACTCCACTGACATCTAGACCACAAGTACCCGACACTCAGTGCGAGATAACCATAGAGAATTGCTGCAACATGAATATCTGTGAAACTGTGAGTGAAATACCACCTAAAGTATAAAGAAATCATTCGCGTGCATGAGAATGTGCATAACATGTGCTTCTGATGTGCAACACGTTCAGTATGTATAACGCAACTATTCGGGCATTAGACGTAACGGGAAAGAATCTGTCGACGAGCTGGATAACGCGGTAGATTAAGGATTAAGGGAGTCTAAAATGGAAATAAAATAGGTATGGGTTTGAATCTCAATCCAGGGAACTGTAAGGCTGATTCTTTTTCTAATTGCACAGAATTTCATCCGATTATTTCTTTCGTTTTTATTTTTTTTTACTACAAGTATTAGTAGCTAGGAGTGGTACTTAATATTTTATATTATAAACTGCGTCGTAAGTATTTCGTCGTGGAAATTTACATTTTTATATTTTCTATTATCAACGGATTCGCCAGATTTTCATAAGGAAAATCGAAACTCGACCTCACTTAAACTGTTTTTAATTATACATGTGTAATTTATAATCGCTCTATGATTTGAATTGCCTGTCATTACAAATATCCTGCAAAAAGTAGTGTTTGGTGTAGTGTCGCTTTCATAAAAAATTCTCGCTCATTCGTTAATAAATATTTCGTGACGGTGCCACTGAAATGATTCATATTTAATTACACTTTGGATCATTACATATAATATTCGTTCATTACTTACTAACGATCAAATTAGCCCTTTAAGAAACCGAATCCATCGCTTGTGCATGAATTCACATAGAATATGCGACAGATTTTTCTATCGCGGTTTTTCTTGAAAAAAAAAAGTAATTCTTTGACCAACCAGTTAACAGTAGTATAGACATAATCTTGGATTTCTCAAGTACTTGTTGCGATAACTCTAATACCCCCTCAGTAGACAATAGACTTTCGATAATGGAAACCAAACACGCTACCGATAGAAACTAGTGGATTGACATGTGTTATCAAGAATTCTGTTAAAACGAATAAAAGAATTTTCAAGTATGGTAGATTTATTTGAAATGAATGTATCCTTTCTATTGAGCCACTGTCTAGAATTCGAAGTAAATATTTTTTTTGTACGTCACATTCCATGGAGAACATTACACCAGGCATGATGAGTTAATTGGGATTCGTTAGATCATGCTTCGCGCTCGCTAGAACATTAAAATAATATTCATTAAATGTCCATTCTGCACGACATGTTATTTTTCTTACAGCCATGTTTTGAACCAAAATTGCGTACACCGGCCCCGGGAACTGGCGTTACTAAGAAAGAAGAGAAGAACTCTTTGCTTGATAATATGGAGGGGCATTCGTGGTAGCATAAACTAATATTTCGTCGTGCAAACTGGCGAATGTCCGGTGGATTTGACGCGGAGCTCCTGAAAAGTTTAGCTTCCCACTGCTGCACGCAGGACGCTGTAGTTTTATTGTTAAATTCAGTAACCATGCCTGCAAAAGATGCGGAAACGTCGTAACAATGATACAGTCAGAAAACGAAAACCAAAGGTCAATGTTCATATAAAGATTACTTGAAATAACTATGGAAAAGTAATCGAACTTTTCTCCCTTTTTTGTTTTCTTTTTTACAGGTGTACAATTATATATATATATATATATACATTTCATAAGGGAAGTAAGAGAACAGGAAATGTTAAGTACCATGGTGGCATTTCTCGAATGCCCAGAATGGAGTAACAGATACATGTACCAAACATAGAGAACTTTTATAATATTCTATTGATATTTCCTAGTTCTCTGTATGTTTTCCTAGCTCACTTTCGCTTACTTCTTGTATGTAACTGTTCCGACATGAACAAAATTCTGAAACAAATTGCACGAGAAATTAATCAGACCGCAATTGAAGGGTACATAAAGTTGCCTTAACTGCTAGACTTGTAACATATTGCTCAACGTACCATTTGAGTACATTCCTAAAACCGTTTAGATTACAAAGATCATTACTGTGCTGAGCATTCTTTTATTTGCAAAGTACAATCGGATGCTTCCGATCGGAATCATCATCGAGCTTAACTAATCGCGCGGCAATTGTTCAAATTCTACGTTCTCTTTCATTATTCATTTTAAATAAGTCGTTTAAGGGGTATGCATTTGTTCTCGCGCGTACTTACACATCGACGGGAGAAGTCTACATTAAACCGAATTTTATGTACCTGTAAAAGGTTTTATTAAAAAGGAGCAGAGTGTTTGAATGAGAATCATCTTAAATGATTTTATAAAGCATTTTATTTCAGACACATTACTAAACAAGATCTGTGCAGATTCGAAATGTTTCCACCTCATTTACATGAATCTCATCGTTTAGTACGTAAACGCAGCTGTTTGTATAAATCTTGTACAGCTTTACTTTATACAACACCTGTGCAGAGTAAAAGAACAATCCAGCACACGAACAGAGAGGACATTCATTATCGTTCATGAATAATCATCGGTAAATTGTAAAGCGCTGCAAAGCCAGACATTTACAGTTCCAAATGATAATGGAATCATTAGCGTAAATTATGGACGTTCATACTTATAGAAAGTACAATAAAACCCGGACGAAATTTGTCTGCAACTAGTTGATCTTTCGTACTCTCCTGATTTTCGAGGTGTAGTACACATAGTACCAATAATAATACATATAAGTGAAAATAACGTGTACAGAACACGGGGGTACGATCGAAAGGAACTTTGCTTTAAAGTAATCATATTACATTTTGTTTGTTCTCTTTTTTTCGCCCCACTACTTCCAATTATTGTATCTCGAACTGTACCTTCTATTGCTCTCTTTATGCTTAAAGTAGGTAATTGTTTATTACCGAGGGGTAGTTGATCGGTGGCGCATAGCTATGCTGCGAACCGTAAACCTAAATTTCCACCAAAGTCGTGTGTAACATTATTAACATTAACTACAGTACGTTTATTGATTTCTGAGAGAATTTATATCAGAATGAATCTACAGATTAAGTTTATAGAATTTGATCCGCCCTTATTGCACCAAATAAGATACAGATGGAAATAAATAGGTCGAGGAAATTGCGTGTAGCGTTGGCGGTAGCTATTGATGAGGTGTTATGCAGCTGCAACATGCTAGTATAATCTTAATACCGATTTGGATATAAGAATTTATTGTTTGTTTCGCGGAACAAATGACAGAAATCGACTAATGATCCAAGTAATATTCGTTGCCTTTTATTTTCAATATGTACATTTAGTCTTTACATTGCGGAATAACGTTCCTGTTGTCTTAAGGGCAAAGCAAGTTAAGGACATGACGATTCTATTTTGTTCCTCGTACACGATGAAAATTATTGAAAACTTATCGATCCCTGCGACATATGTCGCGATCATTGCTTTTTAGGATTTAGTAGACACTTTTACATATACATATATATATATATAAGATGTTTGTATCATTTGTTAAATTCCGAAATGTGTTAAAATAGAATGATACAAGTGATACGTATCGAATAATGGTACTTTCGGAATGTAAGCGTTTCGCGAACACTCATCCCCAGAGACGGGATAGTGGCTTTATAGTGAAAGATTTACATTCCTTGGCGAGTGTTGGTAGATAGTTCCCAGATAGCGAAATATCAATTTTTATTTCAATCTTTCTTTATTTTCCTTGTGTTTGTACTTAATGTAATTAACTATAGTAATTACGTGAAACTAAAATTATTTTCTTCCGATTAATAGAAGATACTTTATCGATGTGCCGGAGACACTAAAACACTTTCTTTTGTATTATAATGATAAAATACTTGGACTTGTTTTAGTTTGGAAATTAAAATGTACTTTTTCGATGTATCCATGATACTGGACATTTTCAATATTTTGTGTCATTCTATTACGGTTAATACGAGATGCTCGCTATTGTATACAGACGAAACCGAAATAAAATTACTTAACCACTAATATTTATTCTCCATGTGTAATATACATATTTATTTAAGGACGTACACATTACCTATAGCGCTATTAAAATAATTACATACAAAAACGGTGAACGTGAGAAACAATAAATATCTTACAAACGAGATATCTCTACTCTGCTTGTAATTGAGTTTCAGGTAAAACCACTTTCTCACCAGGTTTAAATGCAGGCATGCCAAGGTAGGGACAGCTAGCGCATCTGAACGCGTCGCCAAGGTAGCACTGCCAAAATCCGTATAATTTTACATTACTTTCCATTCGACTTTTAAGTCTCGTAAAGGCTCGTATAGACTGGGCGATAATCGCCGGCAACTTTGTTGCCGGAGTCGCTGGCGAGTCGGTGGGATAACCGACTTGTCGCCAGCGACTTGTATCTGGCGACTTTTATCCGGCGACTTGTGTCCGGCAACTGTGTCTGGCGACTCGTCCTTTAAGGGTAAAGAGATACGAATATACCTGGGAAAGTCGCCGGAACCTGTATCCGGCGACTTGCAACAATCGCTGTGGGATACAGCAACTCGACCCTTGCCTCAAACGGCCTTCTAGAAATGACTGTTGGCCACATGTTCCCGAAAAACTGTATTCAAGTGGACGGTGAGCAACATCGCCCGAGTGTCTAGTGCCTGTATTTCTGTTTCCCGTTCCGAATGGGAAACATCGCCGACTCTGTGGCAACACACCACGCACTATATATATTGAAGTACATCCTATAGTAAATGTATACGTTAAAAATTTAATATATCTATAAATATATGTATATATCTATAAATATATGTATATATATATAATATATATAATAAATTTTTAACGTAAATATCTACTATATGATCTACTGCGTGGAAAAACACCACACATATACATATTTATTAAAACATTAATTTATTTTATATATATATATTAAACGAATTTATTATATATATATATGCGGACACTCCCTTGACGAGGCTCTCTTCACAGCAATACATATCTCCTCTCCGAGGTCCACCTTCTTTCGCACGGAATAGGTCAACGCGTGCTCTTGTTTTGCAATTGAAGCGCGTGTTTTTACTCGAGAGATAAGGGATCCGTCTCGAATTTGCTGGGAAGACGGCGCAGGCCTATATCTGGCACATTTAGGTAAAAAGTGAAGGGATTGGCTTGTGTGCCACGTCTGGTTCCCAAAAATTAATCAGGCTGATCGGCCAGTGTGTTCCGCCAAGGTGCGGTTTATGACCGTATTGTCCCATGAGTAGCGGTTGACAACGGTACCTGCGCGTCCGATGTCACCGTGTATACCACCCATTATCGACATCTGGTAGACAAATGTTTCCCAACGAACACTTCGAGAACAAGCTATTGCCTAGTCGTAAAGAAATGAAGAAATTTCGCTTCAAAAATACTAAATTGCCAGCTGTAAAAGATAACTGAATTTGGACGCGCAGGTAGCGTTGTCAACCGCTGACTCACGGGACAATACGGTCATAAACCGGGACCCTGTCGAAACACTCTGGCCGATCAGCTTGATTAATTTTTGAGAACCAGGTGTGGTATACAAGTCATCCCCTTCAGTTTTTATCTAAATGTGTCAGGTATAGCAGTTAAAAAGTATTATCCAAAATCAATACGCCTTGCGGAGAGAGAGAGACACAAGAAGAAAGAATGGTACTCCGCTGACTGCGCGTGGTCCCGCCTGCGCCGTCTTCTCTGCAAATTCGAGACGGATCCCTTATCTCTCGAGTAAAAACTCGCTTAATAAAAACTGTGACATTAAATCATCACCGTAATGTTCTCCATTTCTCAAAAACGCCTTTTTCCACCAACGCCTTTTTCTTTTTCTTTTGGTCGATGCTATTACAATGAACGCGGCGCCAACACCCATAGCTATTGACGGATCCATGGCTACTAAAAATAAGGTTTGGAATGGACGCCGAAGAAGGGTCTTGGTCAGTGATGCCAGATTCGAGACGGGTTCACTCGAGAATTTCCCCCACCTCGCGCATACTACGGCGGAGCAGCGTATCCGTGAGCTCGGCGCTTCGGAGTCCAACTCACGAACACGCAGCTCCGGCGTAGTGTGTGCGAGGTGGGGGAAATTCTCGAGGGAACCCGCCCCGAATCTGGCATCACTGGTCTTGGTCATAAGGTGGGGGACACAAGTTGCCGAGTCGCCGGACACAAGTCGCTGGATACCAGCCGCTCGGTAAAAATCGCTGGAGACAAGCCGATGCATCCCAGCGAGTCGCCAGGCGACCCGCTGGAGTCGCTGGCAACAAAGTTGCCGGCGATTATCGCCCAGTCTATACGAGCCTTTAGAAGCATAAGTCGCAGGTTACTTACATTTCCACACGAGGATTTCGGAGTTCCCTCCTCTACAGTTTTGCCGCTCAACTCCTCCGCTAAGCCGCAAGTGCAATCTTTGCACGCTTTCCGTTTACCAGTCGTACCGCAGACTGAAGCAGAGTTATAAACAGTAATACCTCGATTTCCTACGCATATTTCATACACCCAAATCCGATATTTAATATACCTTTTAAACTAGAAGCGTTAGGTTTCGCGATATCGCTTTCGTCTAAAAGATCATCCTCGTCGATTAATTCCTCGTCGTCGACGCTGTCTAGTTTCCAAACATTGGACTTTGCTTTTCCAAAGTTAAGCGTCACGCTAGAGCCAATCTACAAATTTGAAATACATAAGTCGCTGTTGATCGCAACAATTCGTTTAAAAACGGGAAAGCGTAACTTACCTCGAACGATGGTTTCTCCGCTACTATTTCAGAAATGTTGTCTATATCGTTGTATACTCTAAGCAGTAGGTTCTTCGAGTGCTTCGTATCTACATCGTCGTGAGCCTTTACTTTGAAACCAGCCAACTTGAAGTTTGACACTTTTGCATCATACGCCGACTTTATATTTGCATTTTTCTCTTGTTCGAACGACTCGTACATGATTAGCACGCCTGCTGGTTTCAAAGCTTTCAGACATCTCTCTAAAAAGGTGTTACGATTCGGGCAAGATTGCTTGAAGATGGAAATAATTGTGTCATAGGACGCGGCACTGTTAAAACCTAGAAATACATAAGTAATATACCTCCTTTAAATAGACTAGACAAAAAGAGTGTTCTAGAAACGAAGAACCAAAGTATATGGACACACACACAATCACGTGGCTAGCCACAAGTACTTACACGTTTCCAAATCCTTAGTTGACGCAATTACCAATTGCTCTGCGTTTTTCAGAGGTTTCTTTGTTGCGACCACAAAATCCGTAATGTCATCATTCGGAATTTCTTTCTCCACAACTACTAGGACACTGTTACTTTCCTTGAGAAAAGTCATTTTAAACTGAAAACTAAAATTTCAAAATGGACACATAAAATACGCTGTCAAACGCCGCCGTGCACATAAGTACCACCAAGTACCACTGGCAATATGTTCTGTAACCTGTAACTTCTGTATGAGTATGGTTCTGTAAGCTGCATATTCTGCCAAATGTCATGAAGGGTTTGCAGGCGGGTACTCGAGTCCCAGTCTTTACCGCTAGATGGCGACTGCTGTTCCATAAATTGAATAAGAGGAACACTGATCGGACACAATAAAGGGGAAATTCTGTATATCATGTATTATGTAATGTAATTTAGCTTCTTTATTAAATAGTAATTGCAATCTACTCTACGTTCTTTCTCAGATAGCAGCTTCTTCTTCGTAACATAACACCCGCAGCTGTTGACGGATTCACAACGCTGAGCGCGGGAAAGTGACTGATTTTATTTAAACGGTGCTTGGAATTATATAGTAGATACGGAATACAGATTACAAGGGTGCATTAAGTGAGCTGTTTAAACGTATTTGAAATTAGAAATTGTTAAAGTACCGCATGAAAATTTCATATTACGTAGCACGAACGCTTTATCATTATCATTACGAGCTTTGCAATTACTTATATTTGATAAAAAAACATCGATTAGTAAGTAATTTGTACAATCTCGTATCGCTGTCTAGATCAACTTATACATTTGCAACATAAGTACGTAACATTTATATTGTATTATAACGTCAGTTACGAGTGAAACAGATCAAGGGAGACAACATTACGCTTTTACGATCACGTAATAACTAAAAGTCTTTAATTCAAATAGAATTTCAATCGCGCGCTCCGGAAATTAGATAAAAAAATTTAATTATTTTCAAATCGAAAGTGAAAGATTGTACTGAAAAATTGTGAAGAACTTTCAAATTTGTTTCATCATAAGGAATTTACGCGGTTTCGTTTATATTTATACAAAGTGCAGAGCATTAGAAACTATATTTTGGTAGTCCTGTAATAAATGGGAAATACATTTTTTTTTGAAAATGATGTATCCACATCTTCGATAACATTACGCGTAAATTTTCTCAAATTTGTGCCGGGCATGTTTCATTGGCAAAGATCTTACAAGCGATAATGATATCAGACACAAACAGCTATGTATAAAACTTAATACCTTAATTAACATTAATAGGATAGGCACATTGTACTAATCCTTCGATATAATACACATATTTATTGACATCAACGAAATAACTAGCTATCTATGATCTATACATAGACTACACACGAAATGGACCTAACGATTTCTTAAACCGAATCTCGCCTTTTATAGATATTAGTCGAACCTTGTTTGTTTCCGACCTACGAACAATAAAGAAAATACTCCTGATACACTTATCTGGTCCGATATACTCAATTACATATCTGTATCAAGATTGCGTGCGAATCTGTAATTAACTTGCGTGCGGAGTGATACCGATTTACATGCATTCACGAAACACCTGTGGAAGAAATGAACCCAGTCTACGCTCGCCCTTCAACTTAGTCTCACCGACAAATACAAATATTTGCGTCTCGCAAAGTGAAAGGTGTTTGCCGCATGCTTCGTGTAATTACATTTTCATAAGCGAATTCCCATCATGTCTGCAACACTTCTGCAACATAAGCAGCAAATAAACGTGTAACCGATAATTTGAGCAGTTTATCGATCATTTCTAGAGGCCCACTTCTCTTCGAACGGAATACAGCGTGTAAATAAATGGTTTTGCGCGTGTAGGCCAGGAATTAAGACACATCTGAGGAGTAAACAGTGGTAGGGACGAATGTCTTCACTCGCGTAAGCATGCCTTCTAAATAAAACATCACACATGAAACGTACTATATATCTTATTCGATAACCTAATAGTCAGTCGTCCGTTGTTGGTCAATCACGCGAGTGCTTCCTAGCGAGTTAACAGTTTGGATCGCAAGGAGGTGAGTGTTTAAATAATCATTTTTACGTTGCTTTTGGTCTACTTCTACCGTAAATGCTATGTCGTGGCGACAGTGTGACCTAAGCACTCCATCTACAATCGTGTGCGTACTGCGTATATTGCGATTTGCGTTGCTGCGCATATAGCCACAATATATTCCTGGGAAAATGTGTTTTCGAATTCTCCGAATTTTTCTGAAAGCTTAACAACAATCTGACGATAACAGACATTTACAATAGAAAGTTTATTGTCTAATATAGATCATCATTTGACTAGTAAAAGATTGTAGATTAGGTGTGAAATAGTATTGCTTCAAAAGAGGGGATAAAGTAAAAGTTTTCTTCAGCAATATTGAATTGTTTATTGCACGATAGGCGTATGTTTGGCGATTGTTAGCTTGCAAGAAATTGTTTAGATGGAGAATATTCACACAGAATGATTGTACGATGTGCACAGTATAGTATTTACAGGCAAAGTAGCACACTGTAGTTTTCTTCTTCTGTAAGGTTTCTTTGGGCAGGCACAATCGATTTTCATTACCTGGTCTGCTTTAATCATTCGTGCCGACCAGGGCAATATTAATCGCTTAATTTCTGCTTTCTCTCCACAGTTGTTTGCTGCAATTCTTGTCCGTGGCATAGGTCATTCTTATCACCCATCACTTGAGCAATGCATATTGCAAAAAAAATTGTGTTAGCTCTTGATAAGACTGCAAGTATTTCTGCGTATGTACATGTGTACCTCCAGTGGAGAATATTGTAGATAAAACTACTTCAGCTTTCCTCGATAAGTCCAAAGTTCTGATGGTGTAATGGATTTGAGTGTATTCAAGTAGCTTCTTTTATTTATACATAATTAAAACTAAAACTGATTGCTATTACGTATGCGTAGTGATAGTTGTTGAGAAATATAATTTTTCTTCAGGGATTCTGTAACCAACTTGAGATTCCCCTGCACCTATGCTACAGATAAGGAACAGTGTATGGAATTTCAGATAGATCAGATATATATATATATATATATATATATATATATATGCGTTAAAAAATCAACCCAGCATTTTTATTAACGTGCAAGCCATTAATAAGAAAACACATAAAATGGTTTTACATTAATTACAATATAGTTGGTCTGAATTTGATGTCACTGTAACGCTGTACATATGGTGAATCGTGTAACGAAGTTCATATTAAATATAACGTGTACATACATAGGAATGCAGCTGAAACATATAAATACAGATTTACAATTATTTTATTACTAAAAGCAAATATTTTTAATATTTCTTCCACGGGCGTCAATGCATTTTGGTACATTCCATATACAGGATGTTCCATTATAGGTGTTTGATAGATTCTTCAGTATGCTGGAAAGATTGTATACTTTATGAAAAGTACTCTAAAACCCAAATTATATCTGTACCATTGTACAAAAATGTTCCTGCCACGTGTGTATGTTTGAAGGCCTCTAAACTCAAAAACTACTGAACCGATTTCGATAATCCATATACATACGTACTAGCAGAATCTTTGCTTTTAAGGGGGAACACCACTGTGACGGCCGGAAAAGTACGCCATTTTTAAGAATTTTTTTCAGGAATAATTTACAGTTTTCATAGAAAATTTTTATTACCTACCTTTAGTACGCTGTCTTAAGAGACGATACAAAAAAAAAAAATAGAAGAACATCCATAAATTTTAATATATTAATTAATCTTCTAGACCCCCCCATGCGAGCTGGTCGAATGTGTAATTATTGGATAGCAGATCCGAAATCAAATTTCATTTTTTTTTATAAACTATATGAGTGTAGTTTCCGTTGTGCGTACCGATTTCTTAATCAAATTATTTTTGTAAAAATGGTGCGCTTTAGAAGAAAATTTTCGAAAATCCGCGAATAAGATGGACAGTTTTTCGAGCGTATTTAAAAAAATTGGTTTTCAATCAAAGAATCCGTACGCACACCGGAAACTACTCTCATATAGTTTATAAAAAAAAAATGAAATTTAATTTCGGACCTGCTGTTCCATAGTTACACATTCGATCAGCTCGCGTGGGAAGATCTAGAAGATTAATTAATATATTAAAATTTATGCATGTTTTTCTATTTTTTTTGTATAGTCTCTTAAGACAGCGTACTAAAGATAGATAATAAAAATTTTCTATGAAAACTGTAAATTATTAAAATTAGTAAAACTGTTACTTTGAATTGGCCGCGTCTGTGCGCCATGGCAACGGCGGACGATGGTGGGGGACGGCTTTTGCCTCTCAAGAGGCAAGTTGGACGGCGCTGCTATAGGCTATAGAATAGTTAAAAAATCCACGTGCAGAGGGCGCTACACTTTTAAATTTAAATGTTAAATTAAACGAGAACGGAAAGTCAAATTTATACCGCAGCGAAGCACGGGCATTTTGTTAGTAGGAAATAAAATAAGAACACATTGTGTTAACTGCAAGAATAATAATTCATGCTCTCTAGAGTATATCGCGCGTATTCGAGGATTCGATTTATATTAGTAGCTATCACTTTACACACAAATAGTTCTCGGTACTGTTATCTATATACGTTTATTTAACGGGATAGGTGGAGGAGGCCGCGTTGAAGGAAGAAATTGCTATTCGATCTAAACCCACGATGTCTAATAACGCGACTCACGCGAGAATATCGCACACATTGGTATTTTACGTAAATGGAAAGGAGGTACGTGTATTATAAAATATATATTATATTAAACTGAACATGCACATTTATGCGAAATGCACTCACTACACCCCAATTAAATGCCGAATGATTTTGAATCATGAAAAATTCTACGCGTTTTCATTTCACTTTATAAATACTTACGTTACAATTATAGGTAATAGACGACAATATAGACCCAGAATGGACTTTACTATGGTACTTAAGAAATAAACGTATCCTTTTCTGATAGAGTTGTATCAGCTATTAATCCGAAATTCAAACAATTTAAGCAATATTGATACAAATAGTACAATCCGAGATATAAAATTCTATGTTACGTTTAAACTTTCTAGTAAATCGTGTTTCATTGAAACTTAAAAGGTCCTATAAAAATTCTAAAACGGTAACAGACTAGTGTATTGAAAGTAGGAGATGGAGACAAGGTCAGCGTGAAATTTTGCGGGACCGGGTTTCAAAATTCTGCGGGGTCAGAAAAAAAAGTTCTAAATTTTATTATAATAAATATCTATGTATAGGGCCCCGCAAAAATTACGATGACCTTTTCATGGATCGCGGGGTCTTTTGAGCGCGGGGCCGGATTCCAGGGAACGCGCTGAACCGCCTCGAACCGGCCCTGGATGGAGATGATATACTTGTATATGAAGATTAATTACAATGATCCTTAACTACAACAATTCAGTGCACCTAACCGGTACGAAGCTAGGTTGTGCAGAAGGTGGTTGCGGGGCCTGCACCGTAATGATCTCAAAATTGGATCGCGCGACTGGACATATTACGTATCCTTCTAATCGTTACTCTAATCTATTCTTAATATTACATTATCTCTGATCGGACGTTAGGAAGTGCGGAAGGAATATTGATTAACGAACCTATTTGGAGAGGGACCGGGTAGCCCGAGTTAGGGATAAAATTGAACTTGTAAACCCCTTGAAAATAATAATTTTTTTTAACCATTTTATTAATTTTTCTATTCAGATTTAATATTTCAAATATCGAATTCCTAAAAAATGAAGAAAGTCTCCACTTGTTATTTTTTAAATACCAGCAATTATAGTATAGGTGTAAACTTTCTCGAATTACCTTAAGCTCAATTAGCTAATTGTAAGATAAAGCAACTAATATTCGGTTCTTTCTGGATAATGGTTTCAATATACAGAGGACTCCCATAGTTCCTCGAAAACCGATTATCACTCGTTGAAGAAATTATTCTCCTTGACTGTTCGCTCCGATTACGATCGTAGATATTTGGCCGTGAACGCTTGTTTAACACCAGTCTGCGCTGTCCACGGTTTAGCTGTAACTACGGTGGAGGGTATCGGAAGTGTAAAAACGAAACTTCACCCTGTACAGGAACGTATAGCAAAAGCACACGGGTCGCAATGCGGCTTTTGCACACCAGGAATCGTGATGTCCATGTACGCGTTGCTGAGGGGCACCCCGAAGCCCAGCATGAAGGACCTTGAAATCGCGTTTCAAGGTACAAAGACGGAATATCTCACAAGCTACTGACAAGCTTAACAATTTTAAGGCAATTTTCAGTGAGGCCATAATCGTCACAGTAACCCCCCCCCCCCCCCCCCCGTGAGAAATTGTACAGGGTGCTTCAGAATTATATGATTTAGTCTCTTCTTAACAAGAAAAAGAACAAAACTTTGACAAATGTAGGATTAACTAACAAAGAGTGCTTTTTATGTATATAAAAATCAATCAGTCTAAATATCAGTCGAAATTTTACTATCTATCATGTACCTACCAAACCGCTCCAAAAGAGCGAGCACTTTTAATCGACGACGCGATTATGATTTTTAAAAGTATTGATTTGAAACCATAGTTCCATCGTAAGGTAAAATTGTAATTCTAATTGCAAATGTAGGGAACCTGTGCAGATGCACTGGGTACCGTCCCATCATAGAAGCTTACAAAACATTCACGGAAGAATGGGAGCAGATGCAACTGGCGTCACAGCATCGGGAAAATTCTTTGCCAAATGGAGAGTGCCCGATGGGGGAGAATTGTTGCAAAAAAGTACTTATTTCAGAGCCGACCCAGGTTTTCAATTCGAAAGAATTCCGTCCGTACGACCCCTCCCAAGAAATCATATTTCCACCCAAGTTACAAGTAAGTTGATATTCGTCATTTAATCAAAACTTACTATTATTATTATTATTATTATTATTATTATTAGTAGTAGTAGTAGTAGTAGTAGTAGTAGTAGTAGTAGTAGTAGTAGTATTCATAAACGGGTTTAAACCCATTACATAACACTTTGTCAATTATAAAAAATATACCTAAGTATTAATGAAAAATGAAAAATGAAAAATGAAAAACGTAGAAAATGTAAAATTATGCCTATATTTTTTAATACATTATTTATAACAAAGAAACAGACAATTCTACAAGTAACTGTACCTAGAATTGATCATCGTGA
This sequence comes from Andrena praecox, assembly GCA_963932275.1. Classification (NCBI taxonomy): domain Eukaryota; kingdom Metazoa; phylum Arthropoda; class Insecta; order Hymenoptera; family Andrenidae; genus Andrena; species Andrena praecox. The sequence goes on from OZ010734.1 coordinate 669,159, forward strand.
ATTAGATTATTAGATTAGAGATATTTACATGTACTATACTACTCACTCAGCCCACTTGACAATGTTTTTGTAATAAATTTGAATCTTCAGCTTTCCTCGAATTTAGACGAAGAGTATTTAGTTATTAAAGGGAAAAATGTTACTTGGTACAGACCGAACACGTTTACCGAGCTGCTTAGTTTAAAGGAACAACATCCGCTTGCAAAAATTATTTGCGGAAATACGGAGATAGGTGCGTTTTCTTTTTATTTGAAACATACTTCTAATGTACCAACTATCAAAATTACGTTAAGATACATTAATTTTGTTGTACCCGTTTTAGGGGTTGAAGTTAAGTTTAAGTATCAATGCTATCCAATTCTTATTCAACCTACTTCGATCAAAGAAATGCGAAGTATTGAAGAGTATTCAGAAGCGATGAACGTGGGCTCTAGTGTAACACTTATGGAGTTGGAAAAAGCTTTGAAATGCCAAATTGATAAGAAGCCTGGTAATTGATTAATTTCGAAGACGTTAAACTTGTACCGCGATCCATAAATTAAAATTAGTTTGCCTGTAGACATTATTGTACATTTTGCTAATTTTACAGAACACAAAACGAGAATCTTTAGTGAAATAATCAACATGCTCCATTGGTTTGCTGGTAAACAAATCAGGAATGTGGCTGTGAGTTTTTTTGTGTTCCTACAAATCCATTTTGATTATTCAGCCTTAACTAAACTTTTTAAGTTAAAACTAATGGCATATTCGATTTCTTAACAGGCTGTGGGTGGGAATGTAATGACTGGAAGTCCCATATCAGACCTGAATCCAATTTTCATGGCAGCTGCAGTAAAATTAAATCTATCCAGCTTAAAAAATGGGAATCGAGTTGTCCCAATGGATCACAATTTCTTCAAAGGCTACAGGCAAAACATCGTATCACCAGAGGAGATTTTACTTTCAATTCAAATACCTTTCTCAAAGGAGGTAAAAGTGAACCATCAATTTTAAAATAAATTCATCGATTCTTACCATAAAAATATATTAATTGTTTTCCTGTTTACGAGTCTTAGGATCAATATTTCATTGCGTATAAGCAAGCAAGAAGACGAGACGACGACATAGCTATTGTTAACATGGCATTAAATGTATTTTTCGAGCCTGGGACTGATATCGTGCATAAAGCATTTTTGGCGTTCGGTGGAATGGCCCCGACGACAGTCTTAACCAGGAAAACTTCTGAAACTATGGTCGGAAGGTATTTCGTTTATTCATATAACTACGTCAATGGAAATTACAGAAAATTACACACTTTTTGATATCACTGTCACGTATCATAAAACTGTTGCAGAAAATGGAACAAAACCCTTTTAGAAACAGTCTACTCCTCGTTACTGGATGAACTTCCTCTTCCAGATGGCGTTCCTGGTGGGATGGTCAAGTATCGTAAATCTCTTACTTTGAGGTACATATAATTCTCTTCACAAGAATTAAATTAACTAAACTTACTACTAACAATAAGTAGGTACTCTTATGATCCTAACTAATCAGTCACGCAATATCTAACTCGAAGACTTGCAAAGAAATACGAGCTTATGATTCAGAACTAATGTTTCCCTTCAATTTCGCAGTTTGTTTTTTAAAGGCTTTCTGCACGTAGCTAAGAAACTCCAAGCTCTGACAGATTGTCGGTTGTCGTTGGCTGAAGAAATCGAAAGCGCCGCGGATGGATTCCATTACAGGGAACCGAAGAGTTCGCAATATTTTCAAGAGGTATATGATTTTCTAATTGCCATTGCGTATAATATCCCTGAACAAATTGTCTTTCGCTCCCCCTTACTTCATTAAAAGAGACTTCTTTTACCCTCAATAATTTCTCGAATCTTGGTAAGCAAAGAATTGTACATTATCTGGATATTGAAAATCAAATTGTAAATCAACCTCATTTATTTGTACTCCAATCCTTTTTCTGTCTCAAATCTCCTCCAGAAAATATTACAATTATTAAGCTATGATCTGGGCTATTATAGTACAACCCCTGGTGTATGCAACAATTTTACCAAGCGTCACATCGGTATATACACTTCTTTCTGTATGTTAATCGTCAGGTTCCAAAGGACCAGAATACAACCGATTTAGTAGGGAGACCCATGGTCCACCTCAGCGCCCTTAAACAGGCGACAGGGGAAGCGATTTACTGCGACGACATCCACAGGTTTTCCGAGGAGCTTTATTTAGCATTAGTTTTGTCCACCAGAGCCCACGCGAAGATTTTGAACATCGACGAGAGCAAGGCGTTATCTTTGGAGGGCGTAGTCGCTTTCTTCAGCGCGAAAGACATACCAGAGAAGCAACGTTATCATGGCCCTGTATTCCACGATGAAGAGGTCTTCGCGTCCGAGAAGGTAGATCACACTTCTCTCGGCATATTTAACGAATTTTGAATGCGTTACATTCAAAGTCTTAACAGATCAGTGAACGGATTTCCCAAAAAAATTAATTTTATCCAAACGCTATATTTTCTTTGGTTTCCCATAATTTTCATACCACACGCGCGTTTGTAATTCTGTTATGTATGCAGGGTGTCCCAGAATGTTTGCTATCTGGGCCTTTCCTTAAATCCGCCACTGCACTGGCACTAATCAAATTTTGAAAACTATGCACCTCACCTTTTGCTAACAATATTTGCAAACGACAGGCAAGAATCTATTAATCGGAGAGTTCATTTGTTCCAAATTGCATAAATTAAGGGTGTTACTTTTGAAGGTGACTTGCTATGGGCAAATAATTGGGGCGGTCGTCGCAGTGAATCAGTCCATCGCTCAGAAAGCAGCCAGGATGATTGAGGTGCAGTATGAGGACCTAGAGCCACTGATCATATCCATAGAGGTGAGAGAAATTGATTTTTGAATGCAGCGCTGCTTCGCGAAATCTCGGTTTTTATATTCATGGTCTGCGTTACGTAATTCCAGGACGCCATTCAGCACGGTTCCTTCTTTAATGAAACACCGAAACATATTCAGAACGGGGACCCTGAAGAAGCGTTCGCCAAATCGCGGCACATTCTTCAGGGAGAAGTTCGAACTGGGGGGCAGGAGCATTTTTACTTGGAAACGCAGGCGACACTAGTGATCCCCAAGGAAGAGGACGAACTAGAAGTATACTGCTCCACTCAGCATCCCAGCGAAATTCAAAAGGACATAGCGAGTATGCTAAACGTCTGCGCCAATAAGATAGCCGTGAGGGTGAAGAGACTGGGCGGTGGTTTCGGTGGTAAAGAGTCACGTTCCACGTTACTCGCACTTCCGGTTGCTTTTGCCGCACACAGGTATCGTCATGTTCCGATCGAACGGAATAAACAATGTATACTTCTTAAAATACAATAAGTCTGTATCACTGAACAGTTGCACCCACTGCCGATCTTCATCAAATTCTCCAACCACGCATTGTTTTTTTGAAGTTTGAATGGTTGTAATATTACTTTATGAGTAATAAATATATTTTTTTTTTTTTTTTATTTATTCAGTAAGAAGCAAAGTTGCATTCTTAGGCTCGCGGAGAGTAATAGATTGAAATCGTGGAATCACGCATACGTGGCAGTGGCTGTTAAAGTGTTAAAAAGGAGAAGAAGGAAATTTAACTTGAGGTTCCTGGTAATATAGTGGTATTTAGCAGTTTCGATTTACAGATTAAGGAAACCAGTACGCTGCATGTTAGATAGGGACGAAGACATAATGGTAACTGGAACGAGGCATCCGTTTTTATCTAAATACAAAGTTGGATTTGACGACGATGGCAGGATTAAAGTCGTGCAGGTTTACATTTACAGCAACGCTGGTTGCTCGTACGATCTTTCTTACGCGGTGAGTTAATTAAGTGATTGACATCTTTACACTTGGTTTCACGGATGTCATGAACACGTATTAATTTCGTAGGTTCTTGAACGCTGCATGTTCCATTTCGAAAATGCTTATAAAATACCAGTTAGTGACGTTTATGGTTTCGCGTGCAAGACGAATTTAACATCGAACACGGCGTTCCGTGGATTTGGAGGACCACAAGGGATGTTTGTGGGTGAGAGTATTGTGAGACACATCGGGGAGTATTTAAATATAGCCCCTGCTAAGGTATGGTAACTTACGATGTTATTATACAGGGTGGTCCACGCAAATTGCACATCTCGAATAACTTCTAAAGTATGCGTTATATGAATTTTTTTTTTATACAAGAGTTGCATGGTTTGGAGGGGCACATTACGTATTGCAGTATGAGAACCTACAGAAACGCCACCGCCTATAAAAAAAAGTACATGCACTACACAATGTGCCCCTACAAACCATGCAACTCGTGTATAAACAAAAACCTTTATACAATGCATAGTTTACAAGTTATTCGAGCATTGCAAGTTCCGTGGACCACTCTGTACACGCAGTGACGTGAAATATTTTGAAAGGTCTGAAGTAAATGTAATTTCCTCAGGTTTCGGAATTGAATTTGTACAAAGAAGGAGACACGACCCATTATAATCAGGAGCTTATTAATTGCACGATAGGTCGGTGCTGGAAAGAGTGTATGCTATCTTCTAATTATAGTGAGCGAGTGGCTAAAGTCCAACAGTACAACAGGTATATTCAAACACATATTTCTGCTTTTATAGTGTTACATCTTCTTTCATGTCTTTGTTATCAACTTAAATTAAGTTTCTTTATTTTCTTTTTTGCTAAATGCTTTATTCATTTCAACAGAAATAGAATTTTTAGTAGAAACAGATCGTGGCAAAATGAACGTCTGCACATCAGTAGGTTTCTTAGTTCTCAGTTTTATCATTAAAATTTGATTTCCCAAATCCAGATTTCTAGTACTAATAAACGACATTACAATAGGGAAAACAGGTACAAGAAGAGAGGACTGGCAATAGTCCCGACGAAATTTGGCATCGCCTACACTCTGCTCTTTTTGAATCAGACGGGAGCACTTGTGCATATCTATACAGACGGGTCCGTACTCATTAGTCATGGTGGTGTTGAAATGGGCCAGGGTTTACACACCAAAATGATACAGGTAGCATTTCCTTATTTTTTATTATAAACTTTATTATAATATTTTTTATTATAAATTTTATTATAACACTCGACGTAACCGTCCCTATTTCTTCATTTCTTTAACGCCCCTTTACATCCACCCCTAATGAGACCTATTAATATATTCCTTGAACATCCGATGCTTTCTTTACTTTACATATAGGTAGCCAGTAAATCATTAAAAATAGGAGTAGACAAAATACATATAATGGAAACTGCCACAGACAAAGTGCCAAATACGTCTGCTACTGCAGCTAGCGCTGGTTCGGATCTGAATGGAATGGCTGTTATGGTGAGTAAACCTATCCTTACAAAATACAATTTTGATTAAATATTATGCATATACCATGGTGACGAAAACCAAGTTTAACCATGATATTTAACCTGAATACTAAAAATCTTGCTTGTCACGTTGATATCACTGGTGCATTCCTGGGAATCCCATGATTCAATGCGATATTAAGATACTGTTAACTATGAAACGGGATTCAAACTGTTAATTCATCGTTAATCGGTCACTACTTCGTTCCACGTTTATGAAGATCCGTCGAAGAACAAATATCTTCAGTCTTTATGGAAAGCTTCAACAAAATTTCAGTACGCTTGCGAGGAGATCGTGAAACGACTGCAGCCAGTAATGGATAAAAATCCAACTGGGACTTGGGAAGAGTGGGTGGCAACAGCTTACACTGAAAGGATCAGCCTCTCTGCTGCAAGCTTCTATAAAACGCCGGACATAGGATACTCCTATGAAACGAACTCTGGAAAACTATTTAATTACTTCACATATGGGGTTGGATGCTCAGAGGTTGAAATCGACTGTTTAACTGGTGACCATCAAGTACGAATTTTATTCTTCACATTATATGTCTCGAGGCTGAAGCATCCAAGATAGAATGGACTCACGCAATGCTCGAAATTATTTTATGTACTATTATAATGATATTTCGCAATTAGGTACTGCAAACTGACATAGTAATGGATTTAGGGCAAAGTATTAATCCTGCAATTGACATAGGCCAAATCGAGGGAGGTTTCATTCAGGGGTACGGCCTATTCACGCTGGAAGAAATGGTGTATTTAAGAAATGGAGTTGTGTGCAGCAGAGGACCAGGTGCATATAAGTTGCCCGGTTTCACGGACATCCCTCAGGTATTCAATGTGTCTTTATTGAAGGGGGCTTCAAATCCTAAAGCCGTTTACTCGTCCAAGGTAAGTGATTTCAATTAGTGTGGCTGTATTAAGAGACTAATCTGAACAGTGGCGCACTCGCGATTTAATCTTGGGGGAAGACGAGTTGAACGGATAAAAATATTTTTAATGCAAATTCAATAGAATTCATTGGGTGATTATAAAAATTTATTTAAACAATAAAATCCAGTTTTCTTTTTACAAAGTCCCTTCTTTGAGGGGCTCCCCCATCTGAGGGCGCCATTGAATGTGATGTATTATCAATGAGCAATAAATTTAATTAGTATAACCGAATACACTTTGGGAGAATAGTTTGAGTTATTGTAAATACTGCTACAGTAGGTGCAGGTGTGAACATTTTAAAATATCAATATCCACTTGCAATATTATGATGAAAATATTATTCAGGCTGTTGGAGAACCACCACTATTCCTTGCGTCTTCCGTGTTCTTCGCGATAAAGGAAGCCATTAAATCGGCACGTAAAGATTTTGGCGTCAATGGTTACTTCAGATTCGATGCACCTGCAACTGCAGCTCGTATTCGTGTAGCGTGTGTTGATGATCTCACAACAAAGGTCAGTTAAAAGTTTGAAATAGTTGGATGTTATTCGAAACGATAAAAACTCGCGAGATCCTCTTTACCCTTGAAACCAGAATTTGTATAATAATTTTTTAATATGATTTACGTTGCAGATTCAAGATCCAGATTTAAGTCGTCAGTGGAACATCGTTCCCTAGAAGCATCTATTTTAATCAATTAGAAAATAAATATCGTTATATTTATTACTGTACATTCAAATATTGTAAATACGGGGGACCAATTATGTTTATACTGTCGTTCGTAAACAATATTGTTTTTTTATTTAATTTAAAGTTTCATTTACCACTAGGTGGCCGTGTTCTACTCAACATTTTTATATTAATACTAGCAAAATAAACCCGCACTTCGCTTCGGGCCTAAGAGATATTAAGGACTCCATGAAAACACATTTTATCTCCCCCCACCCAGGGGTTGATTAGGGCAAAATCCTGAAATTGGTTTTTAGGCATTTATGTGGATAATCTTTCGAAGTAAATACCGAGTTGATATAGCTCCACATATGTATTTTAAATGAAAATATACGATAAAAATGATTTTCTCTCTTCCTATGTCCTCACCCTTTCTCAACGACTTCGTTCTATGTCATAGTTGCAAAGACGTTGCAAGAATCCAGAGGTTTGGTTTATTCAAATTTAGTTCACACACGTGTACACGTATACACGTATACAGACACTTCGCAGTGGAATAAACAACAATTTTATAACGACATAAACTAATCAAAGTCTTGCTGCACCTCACCTTTTCACCACCCTATGTAGGTAATTAAAATTGGTGTAATAAAGACGGAAAATAAAAATTAAAATAAAAATAAAAATAAAATATGCAGCATCAAACTGGTTAGTTTATTAGTGGCATATTTCTAAGTCCATTTGAAGCGTGACGTTAGACGCGAGAACGTGTTGCTCTACGTCTGACCATATACTGGGCGTTTCTACTTGCGCGTCTTGCATCGTGAGGCAGAGGGCCTATATACAAAGAAATTCTTTCCCATATCCTATTCACCATTTCTCCATTATAATTTTGGTACGATTTCCACTGTGTTACTGTGTTTAACTACATCACTCGTTAAGGAATGAATTACAAAGCTACGATAATCAAAAACATGTGTTACGATTTAAGAAACAATTATGACTCAAGGTCACGTTGTATATAGTTTTTTGCCACTAGTACATTAAGAGCATGGATACACTAAAATGTTGGGCCTCTGGAGTCCCATAATACACGAGAAACTCCTTTGATGACTTGGACACACAAGGCCACCGCTTGAGATTGCGTTTAAGAGCACCTCAAGAAGCTCGTTGTTTTTCTTCCACGAAATCTACTCTATTCAACTTACCAAAGACCCTCGCACACATCGAATTTTCTATTAGCTGACAAATGAGCCAAGAACTTTCAAGAATTTTCAAATGCTCGTGCTCACTTTATACTTTTTACTGTCTTTTATTTCCTACTTAGCTTTCGACTGACTACTGTGCTAGAGCAAATATCACGGGTGCCCTCTTCAATCACCCTGTGACGCGACTAGTGGGCGTGTCTCTCCCCTCTCAATTGTACTCTCTAATTACAAGTCACAGGGTTTGTACCATTCTGTTTCTGTCACTGTGATACATGATTGCTAGCGATGTTGATATTTGCGGATTTTATATAAAATCTGTTCTCATCGGTGATAACAGATTTTCACCATAACAGATTTATTTTATATAAGTTATTATACAACGAAGTAGCAGTTAAATTAAATACAACACAATGTTTACTTTTACTGCGTGGATTTTTTCCGATGTACCATTTTATGGAATTTGAAGATAATAATAATTCTTCTTCTTCAGAATCATTCGTGTTTAAATGGTTCATCTTTGCGAAACCTTAAACGACCGAAACTGTAGTATTATTACACCTCTACTATAAACGCCCCAAAGAAATATATTTTTGAGCAGCTTATACCCTAGTAGCGTTTTTGGTTGGCATACAGTTGGGCCACGCACATAATATTAGTTGGCCAACAGTTAGATTTGGCACTTTTTTTGTCAGGATGGGCCAACAACAGATGGCCAAGGTAGGCTTTCCTACTGTTGCCCAACCATTTATAGGGCCTACCGTACTATATGTAATAGTAATCCAACGGTAGGCAAACGGTTGGATTTTGAATTATACTTATTATTTATAGGTAACGGGAAAATGTTAGAATTTCAACTGGCAAAATTAAAAGGTTAGGTGGACTCATTTTAAACTAGTTCTCTTCGTATATGCTCTAAGATCCAGTATAACCGTAGCCTTAAACAATGTACCAAATGACGGACAGGACCATTTCGCTCGCGAGGCGGCTTGCGTCCTGTGACTGTCGACGTCAACCGTTCCACTCAACCCTCTCTTCCCCCAGACAGTCTTCATAAAAAGTGTAGCCAATGTGGGTTCAAAATTCTTTCAATTACTTTGGGATATGATTTTATTTTCATCCAAATCACCGGAAGATGAGTGCAATATTAAACAGTTGGCCCAATAGACGGGGTTTGTAGGCGAAACTACTAACCACCTCCCAACTGATTCCCAACTGTTGGCTACCGTTGGCCAACAAAAATGCTACTAGGGTATCGCCGTCTGATCGACCGTCTTATAGTTTCTATCGTGGCTCCAATATAAACGTACCCTTAAGGGGAGGAATGGGCTGGAATATTAATTACTCAAGTTGTATTGTGGAGGGGGAATCAAGTTCTGAATATCTCACCTGTAACTAGGGATGGCGAGCAGCAGCCTTCGAATTATATCCAACAGGTGATAAACGAATTGACATTAGTAATAATTAGGGGTGGGTGCGAAGCTAATTTTTAAATTCTCAAACTTCACACCAGCCACAGGACGTCCTCACTACGCACCTGTTGCAAGATAAAACTCTTTAAAAAAAAGCAGGTAATCTCCCCGCACTTATCGCATAAAGAACAAGAGTTTCATTCACTTTACATTCGTATTCTGATTCCAGGAAGACCAGAAGGATGCAGCTGTAAGTACTCAACAGTACCTTATATTATCTACCAATTTAAACATTTCAACCACCACTAAATTACAAAACTCCCAAGATTCTCCCGATTCCCAGTGAAAATCGCGCGAAGCGGACCAATTCCAAAACTGAAAAACACTCCCCCAAAAAGCAAAGCAGAAATTAAAAAAAAAAAACTGTCCCTTGTTAGATTCATCGATTCCGGCATCTTGCCAGTCGCAGTGTAAACAGTGACTTAGGACTTAGACTCCAGCTTCCAGATAAAACTTCATCTGTACACGGCCAATTCTGTTGGCCGGCGCGGCGGCCGCGTGGTGGGGGGTAGCGGTGTTAGGGGAGTTCGGTGGCCGTGGTCGATACCAGAGATCCATTCGCGCTCGCGTTCAGTCGGTGCGCGCTAGCGGCACGGTTCGGTCATCCCGTTTGTGTCCTTATTCATGCCGTTGTTGCCCTCGGTACACGGCCGAACCGCTACGCTTCTCTTCTCGTTCTCCAACCGCGTTTTCGTCCACGGTCGCCAAGTTCCCTGACCAACGACACCGGCGTGGCCAAGTGACACGGAAGAGAGAGAGAGAGAGAGGGAGAGAGAGAGAGAGAGAGAGAGGAAGACAGGGGCTCGGTGGTTCCGTGGCGCGATGCACCGATCTCTGGCCCACTGATCGGAGCTCGAACGAGGTACGTTGGGGATCAGGTGCCACGCTAAGAAACACGTGGACCATTCCACGCGAATTCGAGCCTCGAGTGACGTTCCACTCTTTCCAGCATGTATTCGGTTTTTAAGTCGACGAGGATCTTATCTCTGCGATCGCTGTGACTGACGAGTTCGAGATACTCGCGAGATCTTTTAGTTATATCTCCGTGGGTGATACATTATGACGCGAGATTAAGTTCAGAGGCTCACCGGTGAGGATAGACGCGTGGTTTTGAATTTATGTAGGGTAAAAGTGAAGCGTCGAGCCTCTCTGGGAGTCGAGGGACGAATTTTAAAACGGCGCTCCCCATACAGCACACCTCGTTGCAGCAGTATTGCAGGGACGTTGCTGCAATATTACGTTGTTGCAGGTTGCATTGCAATATTGTAGGAACGTTCCTGCAAAATAATTCGTGCATTATTGGAGTGGCAATGATCCTACAATATTGCAGCAATATTGCAATTTCGTTGGCGTGCAATGTTCCGTTGGCAACGATGGTACAATATTGCTGCAATATTGTACGATCGTTGCCGTGCAATGTTCCATTGGCAACGATCCTACAATATTACTGCAATATTGCGCGCACATCGACGTGCAATGTTCCAGTGGCAACGGTCCTACAATATTTCTGCAATATTGCGCGCACATCGTCGTGCAATATTGGAGTGAAAACTTGTGGAAATATTAGAACAATATTCTGAAGCAACTATGACTTTGTCAAAAATTTTCGAAATATGTACATTACGTCGAGTGGATTCTACGGCGTGTTTCATTTAACTGGATACGCACCGCTATATTGCCGAACAGTTGCAGGATCATTGCCACAATTTTGCCGTTTCGTTGCAGAATCATTGCCGGAACGTTGCAGGACTACATATTCGTAATGTTGCCGCAACTTTGCAAAAATACACACCTGCAATATTGCGAAGGCGGACATAGGACTGAACCTGCAACGTCTCTGCAATGTTATGTTGCAACATTGCCATCTTGCACCGCATCATTGCAGAGACGTTGCTGCAATGTTATCGTGCTGTGTGGGTCGTGGCTCTAGCGCGCGTTTTTTTTTTTTTAAATATTAAGGGTTACGTTGAGTTGCTTAAAAAAAGGCCCCGAAGGTTCGTGTTTCTTTGAATTTTGGGGAAGTGAAGTTGAAAATAGAAGAAAAAGATATGTACAGCTTTTCTTGAAATTGGTGATGAAATATAATAATAATAATAATAGTAGTAATATGAATTACTTTCTTCTTTAAACAAATAGACTGATATTAGATTTTAGTTACTAGTTAGTGTAATATAATTCTCATATAATTTTTATCCCCTCTTGATTTCTTCTTCTTTTCAAATTTCTTAATTTTTAAACGAAGTATTCATAGTTTGGTGTCAACGATTCGAAAGCAGCCAATACGAATGTCAGGCTAGATTTGGAGGTTTGTTATCGCGCACGGTGCTTACGTAATATTTATATATTTTTTAGTTATAGCGTAAGACGCCGCGGAGAGGATCGTAAATCTTCTTTCTATCATTGACATTGACAATCGCACGTGCTGTGCGAGAGATAGCAGTTTTAAATTTAACCGCGTTCTGGTTCGTGTTGCTCCGCGTGGACTTTATTACCCGCACTATACTTTCTTTATTATGTAACGGCTAGAAAAATTGGGAAATCTCGTGGCTGGAGAATGAAAGAAGCTTCGCAAATTTTAGTTTGGTTCGCAGAGTTTGTGTGGTTTTCGAAATATTCGAGTAGCTGTCGAATTAGATCAAAATTCTTGGATTCTATGACTGGATTTTAGGACATATAATGTTTCACCCTAGAAGAGTAGTACAGCTTCGAATTTGGAGGAACTACGTAGTTCCTACAATAGTTCCCTATCATCCAAAGAAATCTCTTAATCAAATTTCTCTTGCAATACAAAAAGAACACATGTGAAATACCTATATCTAAATTTTTGGATTTGGAAAATTTCATGGATTCAAAATTGAAAAGATATTTAGCATTGCACAGTGGAACTTTTATTCCAGTTCATCAGATCTTCTGAATTTCTAATAAATTATTAAAAAATATTAATATTATTTTCATACTTGTCAAACTTTATAACTGAAAATTAAAGTAAATGTTAATTAAGTATCAATTGCCTGATAACTGTTAATGCTTAAGGTTTACTCGAGTGACTACAGTTGACTACGCGAAACGAACTCGATCGGAACGGATTAGCCCGCGGTGTTATATTTATAGCACCCGTTTTCCAAATTATCATCTCGAATAACTTTCGACCAGCTGTGCTAAAAATCCCGCAAATCCAGAAGTTCCGCGCGCGAGGCTAGTTTCGCAAAAATCATTATTCTCTTCCACGTTGCGTTCCGTTCGTCAGCTTTTTCCCCTGACTTTTTGGCCTGTAAATTATTCGTGTTCCCGTGCATGACCGCCGAAGGCCGTAAATAAAGGTTAATCGAGGCTTTCGGTTTCTTATTAGTCGATCCAGAATTCGATCAAAAACCGACGACAACATGACAGAGGCTGAACGCTGCGATTTCGAAAGTGAATCTGTGTTGTACTCCATTTCCTTTCTTTAACCAAACAAGTTGTCAGCATGTGTTGTTTATGCGCCTCAGGGCAACAGTGATTGAATTGTTCGATTTACAAAATATTTTTGTAACACCACAGTATCTTCTTCTTTTAACCATTTATTGTTACTGTATAATATTTATGAGTTGTGTCTAAAACCTGAGCAGACATTTTTAATAAATCATATTACATTGTTGGAACACTCATCGAGAGAATTTAGTGTGATGAAAATAATTTTTTATGGTTAATTTAAAAAGAAAAGAATTATTAACTTCATTAATTTAAAGAGAAAAATATGTTTGAGCCTCTGATTTTATACTTAAAAGTTGGTATTGGAGTAGTAAGCTTCAGATTTTTCCGAAAAAAGTCTCATCGTACTCTTTCTGCGTTACAAAAAGTTACCAGAGGTTCCATTTATGAAAATGTAAGTGTCCTTGGAGTATCCTCGACACGCCTCCGTTTACTGATATTTCCTCATGAAATTCTAATGACACCCTCCGTGTCTCCTTTCGATCTCTCAACACAACGAAACAATATATACAATTACACTGTAATTAACAAATAACCATTCAATCTACTCTCTCAAATTTTCGATAACTTGAGTCATCGACCCCATCGAGTCACTTCGAATACCAATTCCCAGTGTCTACGGACAATTTATTCGAATTTGGAAAATGGCACAGAAGTCCCGATCACTCTAGAAAGTTCTTTGATTCGACTGTTTCCCAATTAGATGTGTGCGTCTGCACGTGGCATGCGTGTTAAGAGTATTTCCCATTGCCAACGCGCGTCATACGCCGATTAACGAACAAAATGTCCTTTGGGGATATTTTTAAAAATTCAGGACATGTGGAGGCATTCAAAATTCTTTAAATTTCAAATGTTACTCGAAGTGAATGGAACTTTTTGCCAAGTCGAAGTGACTGTATTGCACTCGTTTCGAATTCATCGAGGAGCAAGGAACAAAGTGGACGGTCGCTAGGCGATATTAACGAATTCAAAACGGACACGTTCGGATCTAAGATCGGCGACGAGTGTCACGTTACTTCGCAATGCTGCGGAATGCAAAATTAACGCGCGCTCGCGCACGCTAGGTCCCCGTTGCTTACGAAGGCCTCTCCGAGCTCGTGTAATGTCGAAAGAGGAGATGCGAGGTGAAAAATCGGAGGAACTTGGCGGTACACGAGCTAGAAATATGCGGGTCTATGCGTTTTATGATTTCAATCGAGGGATTTTAATGAAGTTTCTTATGTGGGAAAACTTGATCGGCCAAAGTAATTTTTTAGAAGGAGGCTTGGATAGTTAAATGATTTTTAAATTGTTTTATCTTAGAAATGAAAAAGTGAATAATTCTATTTAGTTTTCAGGTCCCTCTGAAGTGTGTTAACAATTATCAAAACTAATTAGCGAAGAGGATGCTTGAATAATTTTTAATACAGAGAGTAGTCTAGAAATATCTCATGTTAGGCTCGAAATTTCTGATCCCTTTTGGGCTAAAAAGTGATACATACATTTTCTTAAAAGTGAGTAGTTCTGCTAGTTTGCACAGTTTTAATGGCACTTTTAGTTTCATAAATTTTCCTCATCGTTTTTACTGTTCCTATTTGTTCGTGCAACTTTCTCTTAATATTTTGCATTCTGGTGACGGTACGGCATACAGTGCTATCCAAAAGAAAGTTTAAAAGACCGGCCATAATATAATATCAGAATTTGACAAGCAGGTAACTAATTAACACCAACAAAAAAAAACAGTTCCGCTACATCTATCTTAAATTTCAAAAAACACATCAGAATCTTTTATTAACTCATCCTATTACCGATTCCCATTAGGAATCCTTCGTTCAGTTTCACCAAATTTACGAAAATCACAAATCAGATATACAACGTCTCCACTAATGATCCACTGAACCATAAATTTGCATACATAACGAGCAAAGAATGAACATAGAAATCACGTGTAGTTGGATGTTTGCGATAGAAGTTATTCCTGAAACATCGATGCGTGGTGATTGATCTGCGCTAACGAAACTCCGCGTCGGTATGTTAGGGGCAGGCAGAAATCTGCAGATAGAGATTGATCGATCGATGGATCAACCTAGGAAAGGTACGCGACAAGAATAGTTTGACCCAGACCTTAAGCGACTCCGAGGTCAGCAGCCCGACGTCGAACGCCGCTTTTATATTTCACTCGGCATCGTCGACGTTAGCCGCAGACTTACACTGCGCCTCTATAATGCTCCCCTCTAGCTTTCATTACGGCTACGCTCATATAGGCTCGCGATAGCGCCGCGGAGAATAGTAGCCGCTATGTTGCGTGCGAACCGCAAAACTACAAGGTCTGGCGCTTTTATTCAGGTGGTTAAAACCCTCCACTATGCGTTTCGATAAGTTACGAGCACGGTTCAGTTCTGTCCACCCGCTAGAAACCTGTAGAACCGGGCTCCACGTCTACACGCTTGGTATGGAGCAGTAGGGTATTGGAATTTCAAATTACTAATTGTTAAATTAATTCATAACGAAGTTTTTGTAAGTCAGTATGAATTTCCCGCGAAAATACCTACCTTGTTATATTTGAACTCTAAAGTTTAATTGGGAGATTAAAGTAAATTTCAGTGGGTTTATTGTTAGTAGAAAATATTAATTTTAACTTTGGGAAGTGGGTGAGGTGTTAGAGAACTTTGAGTTTCTCTCAAGGTGCAGGGAAATCTTTAATATTGGAAACATGGTACCATCAGGTACCTATTCAATTATTGGAAAATCGAGTAGAGAAGTAAAATATTTAGTCAGAAAGAACAGATTAAAAATTTAAAAGCCTGTAATTTTAAATTAGCATTTCTAGTACTTTTTTAATTACATTAGTACGTTTTTAACTAAACATTTAATTACTAAATTTTTAATTAGTTTGCCGAATCTTTCATATACCTACATATAAAATTTTAATACTGCATAATAAGGTTTGGCGATAATTCTACACTCAAAAATGACCAATGAAGTACATCGAATATTCTATCCTCCATTTATATTCATCGTCTATTAAAATTCAATCCTGATCTCATTCAAAAGGCTCTCATTTCGGTCCGCTTCCAATGCTCCGAAACCACCCAGATTAATTCAAGCTTATTAAATTACTCTTAACGATCCATAAAGAAGCTGTGCATCGACCAATCCACGGTTTCGATGCGTGAGTTTTTTCTCTTTGCCCAAGACGATTCGTGGCTGGTTGTCGTAAATCAGAGCTAAAGGGTTACCATGCGCTCGACCGTAGCCACAAACCGAGATTCGGTAGGAACTACTTCGACGGTGGTGCAAGCGTGAAATAATTTCCACCGCTATTTTTGTCGGACATTCGATTTCTTCGTGGATCCAGTGACTGCGTCGCAACGCAGACGATCTGCAAATCACTCCAATAGAATGTTCCTTTCCATGTTCCGAAACTCAGCAGGGTCTCGTCTTGATGACAGTATCTCGAATACAATTTACGAAATAATATCGGTAATCGAGCCGCCAGGCTCGAAGATCGATGAACACATTAATTCATTAGGATAATAGTCGAAGATGTCCAGATGATGTGCTGTTTTAAATAATTAGAGGTGAATGGGTATATTCTGTGGCCATTGTAAGACCTTCACTTTCACTTTGATGAACGAGGCAATCGAGATGTGAAGAGCAAAAGAGGAAATGCTGTAGACAAAGATGATGAATAAATGGGATGGGTATTTAAGAGAGAATTTCTAAACACCTTCCTGGCCTTTAGACGTATGAAGAGTCTCGTTAGAGAAAGATCAGACGTCTCGAAGAGCACATCTTCTTCAAGATCGTCGGTATCATCAGTCTTCTATAATCGACGACAATCTATCATTCCCATCATCTGATCTCGATGCAACGGAAACCAACGCGGCAAATTTAACGATTCTTCATCAACCTCCTCATTACGGCAAAATAAAAGAATTCCAACAAAAAGAAGCATCACCAATATAGCAACATTCCATACTGAAATCGCTCAAAGAAACCATACCGCAGTCACAACTCTGTCTACTAACTAAACTCTTCCCCAGATTTCCTTCAATTTCTCCAAACTTCTCTCATCAGTTTTCATGCCGAATATTAACTATATATTAATATTTCTATTTTTATTATTGAATATTGTTTCGCCAAAAATTGAAAAAAAAAAACTTATCAACTCAATAACTATTACTTATCGCGGGAAAATATATATATTTCACTTAGTGTTCTCTTTTTAATTTTAAGTCAAAGCAATAATTTTATAAATAATTTTTTCTAATTCACTGGAAGTTGATAAATATGGATCTGCACCCCTCTTATTGCTGCAAGGTCCTCGTTTTATTTGCACAAAGCCTCTGCGTTCTGACTTCAGACTTCGCCTCGTTGCTGCGACGTAATGAAGATAATACATTTCCCCCGATGTATGCGCGTTCATCCGAGCGTCCTGTAGAAGACCAGGCCATTTTCAACTCAATTACGGCGAAACGCGAGTCGATTATTTACGAATTAACGCGGCTGCTCGATCCAATCAGCGAAAGCGTCGATTAATCGCCACCCTCTTCTTCTCTGGCCCCGTCTCGTCTGGTCACATCTCGTCTCGTCCCGAAGATACGATCGGGAATTTCTTTGCGCGGTAGGTCCACCGTGTCGCGCGAGCCTGCGAGATAAGAGAACGACGCGGCGCGTCGTAAATGTTTTAACGCGGCGCGAATCGGTTTCACGGTAATTCGCACGGCTAAATTGCACGGCACGGCGGGAAGAAATCATCCTCAGCCGATGACCTCATCACTGGGGAAGAATTAACAGCGCGGCTGCTGGAACACGCGCCTCGTCTTTGTCCTTCGACATTGCCTCCTCCCTTTTCTCATTATTCCCTCGTTATGTGCCTTTGTGCGACTAGAGATACCGGGGAAGTATGTACTTTCACGGTTAGGTTTAATTACGGCTGAATCATCGACACGCCATTGCGGATCTTCCAAGCGTTCGTGCTTAAAGGCTCGTTTTTGGCGAAGTTGTGAAAGCACCAAGTGCACTTTGCGTTAGGGATTTTTATGGAATTGGTGAATGATGTAGTTTCTGTGAAATTAGGGGGGGGGGGTTAAGTCATCATTTTGATTGTTTAGGGTTTGTTTAAAAAATATAGATCGTCAAAGTTTCGAGATTTACTTGTTTCTTGCGAAAACAGGGTTTATAAATTCATTTTTATTTTTGAAACTATTAATTAGATGGAGTTCGTTCTGGTCTTATTTTAACCTAGAAGGATTAGACTTTGTGAATAAATTTATTTCTGTACCGAAAAATTATTTTTACAATCATCTTTCTGCTTTCAGCAACGAGCTAAAGGGGTCCTCCAAAACGGCCAACTACTAAAATTGAAGCCCATCTACTCACAGACTATCACCACGACCAGAATACACCATCGATGGATCAAACGTATCACAAAGAACCTCCACAAATTCACCATGTCTCGTGAAGCTTCACTATGACCCTTTCCTAAGAAAACTAAGAAACATCCCCAACATACTTTCCCAATGAAATGCTCGACGCAAAGACCATCTCTATTGAATAGTCCCAAAGCATCGCTATCGACAACACACGATAAAGGGAGCTTGCTGCAACAGCCAATAGTCTCTTATAATAGGTCAGTTCGCTCGACTAGGGAAGCAGTATCCGAGAGGAGGCAGAGTAACCGCTAGATCTCACCTTTTGAGTTGATCCTCTGCTCCTCGTCCATCGCGCTCCCAGTCGCCAGGAAGATGATCGACTGACCGCTTGAATGGCCGGCACCGTGTAACAGAACGAGCCAGGGTCGTTCTTCTGACGTGGACACTGAACGATAAAAGCGTGTAAATGTGCCTGGTGATCAGGGGTGACGCAGACATGTCGCAGATCTCGAATCGCGCCTCCACCGTCGCGGCGATACTCAGCATCGTGCTACTAGTGATATTCCTAGTGATACTATGGACCGGCGTACACACCGCGACACGGGGGAACGACGACGTTAATGGGAGTCTCGATTCTGCTTTCGAGACTTTGGAGGGATTCCTGGGGGAACGCTCCAACGAGTCCACCACCATGCAGGTGACCGTCGATGAGGGGAGCTTCACGAACGAAGGTGAGTCCAGTTGAATTTTCCATGCGATTTGTAGGCGTATCAGATTGAGGCGTAAGGACTCGATAGGAGCGGTGTCTGGGTCTTTTGGGATCCAAATCTAACACCAAAGAGCGTAGCGGTAAATTTAATATTAATAGAGAAGACTTAAGAAATTGTAAAATCAATTGCTCGAAATGTGTGTTTGAAATTGATACAAAGTTGATCTGAGGTGATCAGTGATGTGGGATAGTGTTAATCCTTTCAAATTTAACTTGCTCCCTCGTCAATTGAACAGAGGTCTATCACTTATTTAAACACAGAAGGTTGGAATAGGGAAGACTGTAGTGTAGTGATTTTAAAATTAATCCTTCAGATATTTGAAGTGACTGTGCCTCAAATTTACATCCCCTGAGTAAAATAAGGGGTGGACAAACCTTTCCCTTTTTCCACAGTTACTACAATATTTTTCCCTTGTAGCAGAAGTGTTGGCCACTATTTTCAATATCCAGATACAGCCATCGAACAACTTGAAGTCCCATCTCCATCTACTAATTAAATCCACAATAAGTATAATAATTCCACCTTGATTTTCTTCCCTTTCCTTCTTCCCACATCCCCTTATTATTTGAAACTCAAAATCCCTCCTTCATCTCAATGCCTACACGCGTCACCCTATGAAACCTACGCTCAAACGAGCCCCATGGATGCCGTCAGTATCGTGTGAAGTAATTCGAGCATCGTCGGGCGTCGTGAAAGATCCGTTAACGCGTTTAGTCTCAGTCAAGGTGTGCAACGAGCTCTCAGGGAAAGCTAGAACGTCCAGACGTCCTTGTAAGGCCGCTGCACCAAAGCGTCCACACCTACACCCACACCCACAGCCATTGCTGCGAGAGCATGAACCTTTATCCCACAGTCGGCTCCGTACTCATATTCCTACCCAACCTGTACGCCCCTACGTCCTAAGTACGCGAGGCTACGCTGCCTGGCGAGCCTTTGCTCTGCACCTGACGACGCTTCGGGGAATCGTGGTCAGCATTCCTTTCACAGCTGAAAAATCCCCCCTCCCCCATATTAGTCACTCCACTGAAACTTTCGTTTTACGAGGGAGGACCCTTGTAATAGAAGTAGTAGCGTAAGAAAGGTAGAATTCTTTGTAAGTGGAATCTTATTGATGAATTCAGGGAAAGAGCTGTTTTTAATAGTTCAAGTAGATGAGGGAGGGTCGTGTTTTGAGTTTTTGTGTTGTCACGGCCCGTGACTTTAATAAATAAAGTTTCTTGGTGGTGCAGATTTTTTTCCTGTTAGTAGGGTGCATGGTCTGATATTATTGCAAAATAGTTTCTTTGAAAAAGTGAATAGTTGCAGTCATGACTTCGTAAAATTAGTTTCTCAAATGGAGGTGTATACTGAATGCGATAGCCAGCGCAGATCGTCATTCATTAGTACAAAGTATTAGTGTAGATAACTTAGTAGATATTTTAGTTAAAATGTATGTTTAGAATTTTAGTTAGTACTAATGGGTTTTCGACACACACGCCTCAATACTTTATACGAAGCTCCTTTTCCCCATAGATCACTCTCCATGAATCGAAAATTCCACTCCCATCTTGTACTTCGGATCAACTCTCTCAATCCTTAACAACCACATCCTACCTTCTATCATTCTACACCCCCAAAGTCTCCAAAGAGAACACATTCTCTTCGCCAGCTACATCCCCGTCGCGGTCCCCAGCAGATACCAAGAACCCTCAGCAAAATTTACAACGCCATTCCAGTCGTAGCTACTTCCCCCCGGCGGATCACTCTCCATTAATCAACATTTCGTCGTAATAAAATTCCCAGCCAGATCCCTATCCGCTCGATACGCGCGCACGCGGGGCCAGCAAGGCCCCGTATAATAAACGCGCGTGCGCGACCCTCGCGACGACTCTATTCGCGGCTATAGACGCATAATTATTCCCACGGGTTCGCGGATAGCTGTACACTCCATAACGTTCCCTTACACCTTCATTTTCAATCGCGTTCCCGACCAGACCCGCGCTCACCACCGCCACTAATTTCAAGCGGTTTATTAGTTTCTCTGTAGCCCGTTATCTCGCCGCATCTTTCCTCGCTAGCGCACCACCGCGAGGCCCGATCCGGGGCCCCGGCAATCATTAACGACCGCTAATTGCGCGGGCTTATTCCGCAAGCTTTCCCTCGATCTCGATTCGTCCGCGACTGGTCGTCTCCCTTTTACTTGTTCGAACCGCTCCTTTTCGATCACCAGAGATAATTGGAATCGTAACTTCGTCGCGGAGGCTGGCACAGTAGTTGGGACGATTCGAGCATTAATTAGAACGTGAAATTGGTGATCGAGTGTGTAGTAATTGTTGGGGGAGAATTGTTTAGGATATATTTTTTTAGATGGTTGTGGTGGGTTGGCAGGAGTTTTATACATATCTGCTCGCCGCTCGGGTTTGCTGCTTTTTCCCGTGTATCTTCGTATTGACAATGTCGCATCGTAGGAAGATAGTCTTCGGGTTATTCAACTTTCTTCTTTATCAATTTTATCTTCCTTTGATTGGGTAAGAAAGCTCGTACTGGTATCTGAAGTTAGCTTGTGGGTTAATGTTGTCAGTTCCACGCTGATGCAGTTGAGGTAATTCTTTGCTGAGGAATAGGAAGAGTACTGAAACATGAAATAGAGAAATGTGTGAAAGTGTAATAAGATAGATTGATTAAGTTTTGTGATTTTTATTTTTGTTATGTCACATTTGTGGTTAATACTACCCATACAGCACAGTTCACTGTAGGACCGTTGCAGGAAGGTTCCCTGAGCGTTGCCGTGCAATGTTCCACAGGGGCGGACATAGGCAATGTTGCTGGAACGTTCCTGCAATGGAGTGTGCTGTATGGATTTTGATGAGATTGAAATATGATGTAGTCCATGCGTAATTAGGGTGGGTTTAAGTCATCATTTTGCTGGTTCCGAATTTGTTTATAAAATACAGACCATCGAAGTTACAATTTTTCCCATATTCGCTAAAACAGGGTTTACAAATTAATTTTTATCTCCGAAACTATTAATTACACGAAGTTCGTTCTTTTTTATTTTAATCAAGAAGAATTGGTCTTTCTAAATAAATTTAGCCACCAATCGAAAAATCATTTTTGCATCATGGAAATTATAAACAAATTCTTCTTTTTCAAATTTCATTTCAAGATCGCAATTTTAAAAATCATCCCAAAATATAATGAGATTCTTCGAAGCCTCTTCTACGAAAGAAGACCGTCTAGGATATTCTCTTCAAAACTGACTTCACAACGGGCTGTCAAAGACCCGCGGTACGTTCCCTTACATCTCTCTGCCTCACGCAACAAAAATTACAACCAACGACCTGTATCTTTTAAACAAACTCGAAACCAGCAGAATGATGACTTAAACCGACCCTAATTCCACATAAACTACATCATACATCAGTTGCGTCAAAATTCCTTTCCCCAAATGCAAAATATGACCTCTCATTTCAAAATATGAAATCTGCCTCGACACAGTATTTTTACAACTTTCCAAAGAAAACAGGTGTACTCTCCAACCCAATTAAATTTTATTTTCTGGTCAACCCACAAGACTCGGAATTCTAAAACCCATTTCCCTGCGTCACAGTTCTACCAGAAACACCTCCACCGGAGTGTAGAGTGGAATCGTCGAACGACAGGTAAATTCGACACTATGGATCGTGTGTTGTAACTCGACGTCACAGAATAGACGAACTTACAATGGCGCTGATAAGTCGTGGAGATAAGAGCGCATGTATGTTTGAATATTTACGATGTACGACAGTTCCTACCTTCGTTGCCTGATGACGATTATATCATGACGACTCTGCAATCACAGAGTTACGTTCGAAAGGCAGCCTCTTCGTGCCTCGTTGTACAAAGAAAGGAGAAAGAAGAGCGTGCGCACACAAGGAAGTGAAATGATCTCGACCCGGTCACAAGCTGCAGAGGAAGCATAAAAGTTTTTACCCGGGACACGCGTTCCTGATCTTTTATGTTTCACTTTCAATTCGTCAGATAAGAGTTTAATGACTGCTGATAGCGAGACTCCCGCGTGTCTTTCCGGCACGGTCTCCAAGTGGAGCGTTCACTCGTCGACGGTCAACATTTGCATATTCGCCGCGCCTTTTCGCACCTGAATTCAATTTTCCAACGGGGGAATATAATTCTTGGCGGACACTCTCGGCGGCGCGGCGCGGCCTTAAATGAAGCGGAATTTAAAGAAGGAACAGGTTGCAGTTACGTAACGCGGAGTCAGATGGGCGTATGATTTGAACTTGTGGATGATACAGTGTGGTGCGATGGTAATTACTTAATGTGTTTTATTAATCTTCCTCTATTTTTCATTGAATGGGTGTTTGGTTAGCGAGAAGCAATTGTAGGTGAGATGCATATATCGCTGAAGTGGTTTGCTTTGATGAATAAAGTGCGAGGTGATAGATCACATATGTACATACGTCTTATTCTTTATGTATCATTCATGTTCCACGTACGGTGCATGTATACTGCGAAACACATTCTAGATTCTAGATCGTACTCTACACACATTACATCTATCCATCATGCCCTACATCTCTCATTTATTCCATCCTGCTATACATATATGTCTTGCACATCCCAGATACCATACATTTTCCACACATTCAACATTACTACATAACAGGATCTGCATAAGTGTCTCAGACACCACAGAATCTCATGTTTCTCATATGTTTTATATATCCTATATAATGTAGAATAATTATAAATCTTCCAACTTTCTGAAGAAAGAAGCCTCCACCTTTCACACTCTTCGATTATCCAACCTCGTCGGTTTCATTCTCGAGAACTATACTTCCGCGGGTTCTAGGCTACCGCCACGAGTGCTGGTCTACGAAAAATAGCTTCGAGAGAGCTCACGGATGTTCCCCGCGAGTGCTGCGAGGCGAAATCTCGAGCCGAGGGGGCGAGGGATGGAAAACCGTCTTCTATAGAATTACCTCGGTAGTTTCGTGCGGGCTTTCGTGTATTCGTTATGCGGCGTGTATAATGCGCCGATCCGTGCACATCGGCACGTGTAACCACGTCTGCACGAAGGCTTGTAACATCGTGCATACGCTCCACGCTAAACCTACAGGGTGTAAAAGAAGAAATGGTCGCGCTTTCCACGACGAATCTATGTATCTCATTTGATAGGCATTTATTGAAAATGCAGCTGCTATATAATTTAATTGAAGCGAACTTTAGAATAAAGAAAATAATTTTTTGTTTTTTAACTCTATGCATTCTACTCGATAAGAGGATAAAATGTTGCGAAGAAACCATGTGTCGCAAATCAACCGTTCTCTCGAAAAAGAGTGTTGAAGTTTTATCCAATCAGGACGCGCAGAGTTGTTCTTGGGGGCGGAGCCTTCCCCCCACTTGGCCTCCCGGTGCGAGGCGTAGAGCTCGCACAGGGGCCTGTGGGACGTTTACTTTTGAAGGGCATTGGTTTATTTAATTAAATTGTAATTGGAAGCAAGCTGGGTGCAAAGAATCGCTGTTGAAAACTCTGACCATTATATTTCTTTCACCCTGTATACCTAGGCACGCGTGCATATTCAATGTGTTTGAGTGGCTTCGTTGAGTGAGGAAGTAGTAACGTGATATAGACGCTAAATCGACGGATTTACAATGAAAAATAGCGAGATTAATGCGAATGCAAAACGATGAGGATGGGGAGACAGCAGGCGAGTTACAATAAGCGAAGCTTTTAAGGAGGAAGAATTAATTTTGTTGAATGCAAGGGTTCTTCGAAAAAGGTTTGAGCTATTTACATAACTTCAATGATTCAACTTCAATATACAAAAAGTTACCATTTTTTCGATTTGTTTTATTTCTGTTATTTCTTATTAGCATCAACTTGTAACTGTGGTAGGTGTTTAATATACATATTCTGATGGAGAATTGAAAGCTGTATAAAACTCAGTTAAAGATGAATTTATTTAAATAACGAACAAAAGTTTTATTGGCATGGAACGGGTCAACACATTTTGGGGGTCGACAAAGGTGGTGACACTTTTGGTAACATTTTAGGCCGTCAAGCAAGCAAGAGTTGCCCCCACAAAATATTAGATTTTTTATTACTTTTCAAAAGTGTGTGGTCTTGTTTAATGTTATGGAGGGTTTGTGTTTGTTAGTTAAATAAATTCAACTGTAACTTGGTTTTATACAGCTTTTAATTCTCAATCAGAATATGTATATTGGACACATGCTGCAGTTTTGAGTTAATGTTAAAAAGCAATATGGATAGAGAGGATCGAAAAATTTGTAACTTTTTTGTCCGCTACTGTACATTATCATAAAGCAATTAACAATTACTGTTAATTTGTAAACTTATAACAAGACCAAATACTAGTCTCTGCCGTCTGCTTCACTAAGTAGAAAATGCCTGTCACGAACAGACCATGCATCCTCAAAAAATGACAACTCTATGGCACAAAAATATTCCAGCATCTATGAAAATAGGACCAGTATACTTAAGAAATAAAAAAAATAGAATTCCCAATTTTGAGTGTCATGTGGTGTCATTTAAATACTAAACAAATGTCACCACGAGTAACCACAGTTCCCACGCTACTCGTATTTCTGCTTACACTTTCATATCGCCACAATTATTCCGATCCGAAGCGAAGAATTTTAATTCAGAATATTCTCCTTCACCATCTTGTTAGGTTTAAATGATTTTTTTTTAGAAATTCAACCTGCCTCTCGATTAGAGAGCCACTAAACGCGCAGCTGGAGGTTAACACAGCGAATCGAGATTGGAATTAATTGCGCTAATCGGATACAAAAGAAGCGATACCTGTTTCGGTCGGTCGTTTCAGCGAGAAGATAACTACGAGGCCTGGATTTCGCTATTATGCAGCGAAGCGGCTCGTTTAAGTGTTTCGTAATCGGTGTTCCGTTTAAATTTCCTTACGCTCTATCTCATTTGCATATCGAGCACAGCTGTGATTCCGAAATAGCCCGATAATGGTAGAAAATCTTTCAGAACTTTCGGAATATTTTCTCTCGCGCCGGTTCTATTATTAGATTATCCTATAAGCGACACGACACATTTTTATTTTCCTCCTATTTTTTGTAAGTACACAAGATCAAGTATGTTAATTCCCCTTTCCTTCGTTCTGGGATCCGTTCTCATCCTCCTGCCAGCCTTTCCACTGCTTCTTGGAAGAATATCGATTTCATAAGAATAATTCGATATCCTTTTATAAGGTACCCCTAATTTCCAGGACTTCGGGACACGTATAAATCTGACAAATCTGAATAAATAAAAATTTGCGCAATGACGCCTCTGTCGCAAAGTGTTCGAAGTGACATCATTTCGCACAATTCGCGTGACGCGAGGTTTAGTCGGTCCGTTCCGAAAAATGCGATTAAACTCTGCAAAACACGTTGTCGGCGGTGACTTTGGATATAATCTATTCGAAGGTTTTCTTTCGGATTGCATTTGAATAAAATACGACCAAAATTTGCATGTAAATTTCAAATGGTTGAGAATTACGTTATATCGAACTTCGAAACAAAGTTTTCGAGAAGGGACATCTTTCAGTTGACATATTTAGAATTAAGTGGTGGTTACGGAAAATTTGAAATAAATATTACTATCGGTAATAGAAAACAAAAAATTAGGAATATCGAAGCAGAGTTTTACAAACTTGAAAAATAGATGACTTAAAATGGATTTGGAAGACGGTTGCGTCTTCAGGGGCGGTTTTAGATATTTGGCAAATGTGATCAAATATTTTAATTTAAAAGGCTTGGGACAAAATTAATTGTAAAATTAATTCAATCTGACAACTCACACGAGTTAATTCTAATTTGCTACAGGGAAAAAAAGTGAATTGTTTTTAAAATTGACTGAAGCTCTGTGTTTAAAGAGCATCCGGTAAAAACCGGAAAAATCAGAAGGTGATCCTTTTCCACCCTTTCTATTAAATTATGTTTAATATTTTATTCGCATATGAAGCAAACAGGCATGTAGGTTGCCGCCTTCCAAAATTCGCAGCCTACTTAACCTACATCCTCCATTTTTCCACATGTCTATTGCAAAATGAATGGGACGAACGAGCCCAGAACACAGTGTAAATGCTTGATTCGCGTTTCTTGGATGTCGGCGAGGGGAAATCGCGCCAAAAGTGCGTACGTCGTGCAGCTTCGTATTTCTGCGATGCTTAGCAGATACAGATATCACGTGTTTAACAAAACACCACCTCGTACGACCACGGAATCTCGTCTTCCGATTTCTTTTTCGACGCGTTCGCGTTTTCCTTCGTATATAATTTTCCATCTAACTAGAACATGCAAAAATGGTAAAAGAAAGTTTAAGACTCATATTTTAACATATCTGCGTAACAAATTTATAAGATGCAATTATAAATTTATTAAGTATTAAGGGTATTAAGAGACAATTCTTTCTATTGCAACAATTTTTTATATCTGTTTTTATTCACAGCTTAAACTTTCTTTTGATCACTATTGTACAGGGTGTTAAAAAAGTGGTGATCATTGCCTTCAGGGGTGAATCTATACCTCTAGATCGGTGGACATTTCTAAAAAGAATTCCAGCAAAATTGTTTATAGCATCGAAAATTAGTGTTTACATGTTTTTTTACATCAGCATATTTTTCTCGTTGCAAGGAGAAAAAGTATTAAAGGGACCATGTGTCGTAAAACGAACGGTTTCGCAGGTTAATTAAATCAATCGATGACTTAGAGTTGACATATTTGGTCATATTTTATCGTGAATTATTGTTTTCCCTATTGTTTAATTCATTGGAAAAAGTCCACGTCACGTTTCACGTAGCTATACATTTACGACGCACGCACGGTTAAAGGAAAATGGAAGGAACTATGCGCGTTAATAAATTACATTTCCGTTTCCTCTTTCACTGAACGATTCTGTGCGCCGAGAACAGTCTCCACGCGATCGTTGAACGTACCAGGAAGATTTACACGATGCTTTCGATCGATAGCAATTGCTTAACGAGTAATTAAATTAGCCACGAAGAGATAAATCGTTCCTACCTTCGCTTTCATTAAACCACTTTTACTATCCCTAATATATTCCCATTTTTGGTACACATCAATTTGTACAGTGATATCATTTCATGTATTGGTCGGGATTATTAGTTCTCCATCGAATGATACTGAAACGCGTGGAAGTGGAAGATATTTGAGACAGAAGTGATCAGAAAATCGTTCGAGATACCGAAACGATGGCGTATTTGCACGGGCAGACTGCACGGCGACGACCTCCAAGCAAACCGGCCGATCTGCTTCAGATACACATTCAAGCAACGCATTTTTAGAAACCAAGCCTGGTACGCTTCTACTCGATCCGTTTCCTCGAAGCAACCGCTCGAAGGTATTTTAAAAGGGCCTTGAAATTTGAGGTAAAAGCAATTTTGTTTGGGACAAAGGTGACGAATAAACCTCTCGTTGAAATCTACACCCAATCTAGTGTATCGAAATTTCTGGTGTTTCTTGCTACATTCAAGGGCAAATAGTCAATGAAACGTTCATTGTAAATGTGGAGGCTGTAATGGAGAAATTAATTTTATAGCAAATGGTTAGAAATGTTGCATAATAGAAAACTAGTACGTATTCCCTAGTTGCACAATTATCCCACATGTCAATTTCATCTTGCCTTCTCGATGATTCAAGAGATTTCAACCCCTCGAATCTATCACCTTATTCTATGAAGATCATCGTCCTTTACAAGATTCATGAAGAGTAATCACGAAATTATACCAGGTTTGTGAAGTCAACCAGTTTCACAAGGGTCCCTAGTATTTTAGTCTAGTTGCAGCCGGATGGGGATGCGGCCAAGGCAAACTATGAAATTCTAATGCATTCATGGTGATCACTGTTCCATGAGAAAGGAAAAGCAATGATCGTTTCGATGGAAGTTGCTACATCGCCACGGTTAAACACGAGTTTGCAATCAACGAGACAATTATCCATGTCCACTTGGGCAGTCCTGTCGGTCGAGTTCCATTTGTGGCTGGTGTTGGACTATGGTCTTGCAATTAGACGCAGCGAGTTACCCGTTCGAGGGACCTTGATTGTCATAGTGTACATTGACTCATGCGAAATGACTGCACACGACACAGAGTCTCCTTATCTGCGAGCTAGAATTAATAAGTAATTGTTGGGTTGAACCTTATTGGAACCTTTCCACGGGCCTTTGGTTGCTCTCGAAGGGGTGCATAATTTGCTGTATGCATAATTGGATCGTGGTTGCAGGACTTGGCAGTCCCAACAGTATAGCCACTTCTGATATTCTACTGCTCTACGATTCTGGAATTCTACTGTTCCCCAATTGTGGAATGTTAATGTTTCCAAATTCTCAAATGCTACTTACCTCAAATCTTTTACTCGTGGCTTGGTTGTCGCAGGGCTTGGGAGATCCAAAACGATACCTACACGTACTTAAATTACCTAGTACAACTTCGCAAGTTTGGGGATTCAAAAATTCTACTGCTCCAAAATCCTAAAATTCTAGTGCTCCGAAATTTCAAAATTCTAAAACTCTTTTGCCCCGAAATTCTAGAATTCTAGTGCTCCAAAATTTCAAAATTCTAAAATTCTACTGTTTCAAAATTTAAAAAATTTTAAATCCCACAGCCTCCAACCACTTACCATCACAGTTCTAGAACCTAAATAGTCCCACGACTACAGCCTACCATAACTTACCAATCAAAACTCTCAACAAAAAGCCGAACACAGAATATCAAACTCCCAATACCCAAACAGTTCCCTTATCAAACTCAATTAGAACACTCCTACATAATCCCAGTATTCCGCAAAAAACAGCATACTCCACGCAACACCCCACATCCCTCGACTCTTCCCACCGAAACTCGGTGGTCCGAAATTGATGAGCCACTCGCGGTATCGCAGTCGGTGGTCCCAGAGGTTCCCTCGAGTCCTATGACTCTGTTAGCCCCACAGTTCTCCAGATTTCACTTTCCGCGGATTAAAATAGCTCGCCCGAGCTATGTGCATCTAACGAGGACCCTAGATATTAGAGGGCAAGCGAGCGTAGTGCATTAGGTTGCATTAAGAGGCGTCACGCGATTCGCGGCGGATTTACGTCCCACGTGTTACGGATAGCTTGGAATAATGACTGGGATTAGATGACGGTGAAGGAGAGAGTGTCGAGCAACGAGGACGACTCGTCCACCAAAGAAGGCGTCATTAGATTCAATGATCGCCGTTTATCGTCACGGCGACTTGCTCGCGAACTGGGAACAACAGGTGCCCATGGATTAAATAATAAAAAAAAGGACGAAAGAAGAACGAACCCATTTCAGATAAGATACTTCTTTCTAAATCAAATCGCGACTATTTAACCCTTTCCAAGTATGCCTCTCACGAACACCTACCGTCAAATTAACATACCGATTTCACTACACTTCATGAGAAATTCAAAATCAAATGAAGCAGGTACTAGGTTCCTGAAATTACTCCGCTATATTATTCCCTAGGTATTCCGAAATTCTGTATTTAACACTTTCATATACCTCTGTCACTAATTTTGTGGCACGGCAGAAAAATTGGTGGTGAAAAATTACTTTCTCAAAGTAATGTATAATACCTTTTGCTCTTCCAAAAAAACTGACCAAGTCTACTAAAAATGAGATATTGATGTTTAGCAAATGCCAAGTGCATTATCATTCAGTAAAGACCAAAATCTCATTCTTGAAAAAAGTGGACTCGGTCAGTTTTACCAATGAGCCATACTTATACATATAGTTATTACAGTGGTGATGGATAGTTTCCAATTTTTTAGAAAATTGTATAGAACACACATTTCAATAAATGGAGCACCGTGTAAGTGTCTGTGGCCGAGGAGCTTTGGATTGCAGAGGGTTGAAACTGGATCGCGTCGTTCCAGTTAGACGCAGCCTGCGATGGGCAAATATTATGGCGCGAACGAAGCTCGTCTTTGAATGGGAATATAAGTCAAGTGCTCGTTTGCAGGCACGCGTGTGCATGTTACCTTCATGTTCGTACACGGGTGCGCAAACAGGCGGTGTTGGCGTATGAGGTACACGTAAAACGTTCTCCACGTGGATATCGGGTGTCGTCGCGGCGAAAAAGATGAAAGATCCACGGAAGTGGAGAGGATCGTTTTACGCCGCTTTCTGGATCCGCGAGAATCAGTTTTCCCATATCGAATCGCTGATTAATTTTAACCACGCGAGGCGGGGTCAAATTCGGCTAGCTTGCTGGAAGTCGCGGATTGGGCGATTCGATAGCGTTAGAGGACACAATTCCTTGCTGAGTAGAATGTTTCGGCTAGAAAAGTGTGGCGTTTTAAATCTGAAACTGGTGTCCCACATTGGTGCCTCCTGGTGAATTGGAGGACCTGACGCATTTTGAATGCAACATGGTGTGATGCAATGCAAGATGGAGAAAAATATTGAGGACTATTCACATGGGAAATTAAAATTCTCGTGTTTCTATAATTGGGGAGGAAAATATTCATGTGACTCACGATTATTGTGTTCTGATAAATCTGATAAAAATACATATCTGGAGGAATAATTGCTCGTTGAAAGCACCTATTGTAATATCCAAGAAGCCACCGTCCCCTCCGTACGCTCAAGTGATATCCCTCAGAATAGACACAAATTGCGATCCCCAGAAGAATCTACCTCGTGGACAGGCTTCACTGTTCATTGATAATGCAAATGTGGATTGCGAAAGCGGCGCGGTTGACACGTTCCGCGGTAATTTCGCATTAGGTGCAATTGTCAGCGGCAGAGGAAATACGATGTCGACGGGGGTCAAGTATAATTGGCGTGCCAGTGACATCGGTGAAACGATTGCACCACGGCACAATTCACCGCGAAGAAGCGCGTCAATTTTGAAATCTCGCGCGCTCCTCTGTGAATTGGAAAAGAAAGGAAAAGGTCAACAGCAACCTTGCACGTGTGTGCGCGCGGGCGCGCGCATCGTGGTCTTTTACACTTTCTTTCTGCTACATGTCCACGTGCGTGTGGATCTCACCTACGACTATGGATGCTTCCACTGGAATGTCCTTTGCGTGAGCGTCCTACACGCGTATGCACGCTTCGGCTCTGTTCATACGGTCGTTAATATCGCCGGCGACACAGACGGTTCCCTGTCGCAGCTTTTAATCGCGTGCGCGGTTCCCACGAGCCACTATTAATTAAAATACTCGGAGAAGGTAGACACGGCTGTTTGGATCACTTTTTCACTATTTTCTGCGTAACTATCCGAAGGAGGCACTTGTAAAGAGGATATAGCCAAGAAAACTGGTTGGTCTCGTTGAGAATAGTATTGTTAATTCAAACTAGGGAATAGTGTTGCATAAGTGTTGCCTATGAATGGTGCATTAAATGATTAAATATTAAATTAAATTAAATGCACTACTTAGGAATTATTGAATATATAGAATAGTTCTTTGTTTTTAATGTTCCTCTCTTTATTTGAAAAGCACTTTGAATGAAATGTAGGGGAAAAAAGTGGGTAGAGTTTGTGTAGTGGGCTGATAAAAATAGCGGTGCTATTAAAAATAGGGTAAATGGGAAATATGAAAGATTTAGGTGACAAACAAAGTGGTTTGATCATACAAATGAATAAAACTTTCAATCATCCTGGGTATCGATATTTTCTGTATAAGTTTCGCTTACCATTTTATAAGTATAATATTTCTGGTATAAGATGTCTGAACTGAATCCTACACAGATCAAATGCGATACACCTAGTGATCAAGATGTTAAATGATAGGCTTCGTATGAACAGAAAAATGACTCTGCGAAGCGAAACAGACTTTATCGTACAAAACTATATGATATATTATCTACTGACTTTCTGTTCGTGCATTCCTAAGATCGTATCCTACCCGTGGAGAGTGTTGGTAAGGTTCCATGTCTTAATCAATGATGGCTAGATTATCAAGGATGAATTCCTCAAAATCTTCAACTAGTACTTGGGAAATTTCTAACATCTTTCTCGAGTGAAATATTTAGTTGAAATATCATTATATCGATTCTGCATTGGAGCTATAAAAATTTAAATTATTTTCAAAAGCAAATGATTGATGCCCTCTTTCAGCAAAACGAATTCTCGAATCTAGAAATTCTGATCTACTAGTAGACCACACACGGTTCGTGCACGCGATTTATGATCTATGATATATTACGCGTATCGCCCGTCATACCGGTATACACGCATCAGCCCGAATCATTTATCAATCGTTATCGATTGCATCCATCGAAATTCTTATTCGACCACTGTACTATCTATATACCTCTGGAATGAAGAACCGAATCCTTTGTGGCCAACGAATTTACCCTGATAGAATGCAATGCAACTGGATGGTGGTATGTGCCTAGGTGTCTTTATCAGTTTGATGCTTTATACGTATGTATCGAGTACGAGTAGAACGACTTTTGAACGCTGTTGTTCACAGTTGAGTTGCTTGGGAATCTGGGCATACATTCAAGCGGTGTAACTTTGAAATTCTACTGCTTCGAATGTTTGAAATTTCTCTGCTTCGAATTCTACAGTTTTGCTGCTACGGAAAATTCTAAAATTCCAGTTTTGCACTCCTGCAAAATTCTAAAATTCCACTATTCTGAAATTCTGAAATTCTGAAATTCTGAAAATACTCTTGTCCGAAATCTTAAAATTCTACTTCTCTAAAATTTAAAAATTCCACTGCACCAGAATTTTATAATTCCTTTACTTCAAAATTCTAAAATTCCATTGCTGCAAGATTCTAAAATGTCTCTACTCCGTGGTGCAAGCTGCAGGTTCAAAGGCTCATCTCCACTGACGACTGTTCGATCTGATTCATTTTACAAGACACCCCCAAGAGTGCTCCCTGACAGTGGCGATTCGCCTGTGGCGCAACGCGTAACCAGAGCTGTTACATGTTTCTAGACAAATTCCGCGGCGCGACGTTCAAGCAGAAATACGCGCTGATCCGAAGAGGCAAGAGAGCACGCATGTAATTTCACCGCGGTCGCACGTGCGTGCATGTCATTCCCTCCTCCGTTGGAACGCATAAAGAGGTCCTATTAATAGGTCGCATGCTCAATCGACAGAGCTCCCGTGTAATTTATGCGCTGCACCGTGACAGTTATTAGGAACCGGCCGATGCAATAAGGAAGCTGATCGACCGATAACTGTCGTTGGATATTTCAGAGTTTTCAAAACTCCCAATTCTTCTCTGCATTCATATTTTTCCCTACAGTCATCATGATCCTTTCCACTTCCAGTGCAATCTCAACATTTCCAAAGTAAATATAGACAATCTAAACTATTGATGGAACTATGTATATCTATAAAATCGAAAAATATTTCAGACAAGGGTGGAATGGTTTCGAGGGTTGTATGGTCTGATATCATTAGTCCTTTACATCAGCTTCGTGTTTTTAAATGAAATTTCAGTTCTTCATTTACTATAAAAAAGTATTAAGTTACTTGTGATTGAATTTTAAATCCACTACTGCGATATTAAATATCTCCCAAAGTACATGGCTTCTCGAGGCAACACCCTAATACTTTTCTACTGAATGAAGGACTACATCGACTAATGCATTGAAAACTACACATATGATACCATTTAAAAAAACGAAGTTGCCCTTCATATCTCCCCTTTCAGCCCCCCTTATCAAAAAGCCTATTGACACCAGATTACACCCCCCTCGAAGCCATTCAGCTTTCCTCCTTTCCACTTCTCGATACCACCCAGCTTCAAAGATACACGCGTGAGTCCCCTTAAATGGAACAACCTGTGCAATCGTTCGTGTATCGTTTTCAGCTATCGCAATAACCGAGCAAGATTGTAATTTATATCCCAGCGTGTCCAAATTAGTTATATTGCGTCGATCCTACCTTTACGTAAGCTACCGAACCGCGCTCAAAGTAAATGTAGTAAATGTGTCTGGCCCTAAGGCTACTGGAGGAAGTAGCTCCTTAACCTCGCCGAACCTTTGACTTTTTCCATTCACCTGGCAGCTTTCGATTCGACGAAAGGAAAAAGTGAGCGAGGAAAACAACGTATTTTGAAACAAACGTGGCCATGGATTTGATTACGACCCTCGCTAATTAATTGAACGATCAGGCCTGTGTGAGCAATAAACTCGAGCTCCTGGTGGAAGGGAGACTTATCGTTTTCTTTGTGCCAACGAATCGCTCGTTTAGGCGGTGTATTAACTCCAATTGAATGTATATTAAGATCTTATTTCGGTCGAATTTCTCAAACGCCGTGGCTAATCGAACAGGCAAAAATAACTGCCCCGTTTTATCGAACCTGATTAAACGAACAAATGGATCGCTAATTTCGTTTCGTCGATGGTGATATTGTCTGAGAAATATGTTATTAAAAAATTTTACAAGAAAATTGAGTCTTAGTAGACGTTCTTCAATTTTTAAGTTAGTAATTATGTATGTACTTGCTGTGGAAGTATTGTTTGCGTCGAAAGCGAGGTGATTGAGATTGGTTTGTTAATATTAATTTAAATAATATCCGTTATGGCACACCCGATGACACCGAAAAGTTTCGCAAGTTTTTCGGCGCCACCTTTCTTATCAGTGGCAATGTTTTCAATGACACTTTCCTGTGGCCATCGCACGTGATAACGAGGCGAAGCAGTTAAATATATCTTGTTTTATAAATATTGTTTTTTAGATTCTGCTATTGTATCTGTGGTCCACACTTTGGTAATTTAATTTTCAAATTGCATTTCACAGAACCCTGCAATTCTCTGAATATCACTATTGTGGATGAAACTGTACGACCATCAGAAATGGAACGAACTCTATTGTAAAATCAATTCTAAATTCATCGAAATTAATTAGTGTACGTTTGTCTTGAAAGACAAGTGCCTTCACATAAATCAGAAAAACAATTGATTACATTCTGCATACTACTACAATAAAATGGCATTTTATCATCCCCATTTCACCGAAGAAAAATAATATTGAAGACCCTATACCATCACCTATTCAGTAAAAAGAGGTCTCTAAGCAATTACTCCGTGGAAAATGTTACTTATTCATGTAAAGTACATTAATCAGGAATTATCATAGTCCATTCCCTAGTACTTGACACGTTCGAAGAATATACACGTCACTATACGTGACACTTGGTGTCGAACGTGTTGAATAAAATTTTCATTAATCAATTCTTGTCGAGGGGAAATAGAAAATGCCACATACTCATGATGTTTCATTTAGAAATAAATGGTAAATAGGGTCGTATGTGCGTGATTTATCGATACAAGATGCGCGGAAATCGCCGCCGATCCCCTTTCATTATCTGCGCGGTATCACGGCACGGTTTGTCATTTCTCCGGCTAAGTATGTCAAAACAATTATTCCGAAGTTTATCGTGTCCGACTGGAGGCAGTCCAGCTTGAAGGTAAAGAGACGACACGAGTTCATCTGCGCGAGATACCATTAAGTGGAGCATCGTCGTCACAGGGATCATTCGTCACTGTCAGGCGGAGGGTGGACAGAGAGAAAATGAAATCTGCTTCTTAACGAGCGCTCAACGCGTATCCCCTAATTAGATGATGCTCCGACCATTAGAAGACAGTTTGTCACTATCCACGCACTTACTGCGCGTTT
Organism: Andrena praecox; assembly: GCA_963932275.1. Lineage (NCBI taxonomy): Eukaryota > Metazoa > Arthropoda > Insecta > Hymenoptera > Andrenidae > Andrena > Andrena praecox. The sequence continues at coordinate 706,037 of OZ010734.1, forward strand.
AACAATTACCATTGTGCGTCTAAACTCTCGCATTCAAGTGAGTAATTAAGTAAGCGGATGGAAGTAATTTCGAAATGCAAGATGTGTAGAATTGAAATTCTACTTAATACTTTGAGTGACGAAAGTGAACACTGAATTTAGTTTCTTTTTAATGTAAATTCCAGGAAAGTGTTAAAGTTTAGGAAGCCCATCAATCGACTTTCTTAATTAAGTAAAATAATTACTAAATACAAATCTAATTACTAAAATAATTTCAAATATGAACGAATGACTGCAAAGTGATCTGAGTAAATTTCAAACACTGGGTCTATTTACTGATGCGTTAAATGGCTAAATACCATAACTATCTCCATTTCTATAGTTAAATTTGAAAGTGAAAGTTCATTCCGCGGTAATTCCAATTTACGTCTATATGAACATAAAATCCAGCATAATTTCAATTTTTTCCCTGTATCCCTATTACATTTATCCTAAACACATGCACTGCCCGAAAAATCGCGGACGCGGTCGGATAGCTAGGATTATCAGTCACAATCACGGCGTTATAGAAGCTTAATTCGCGATTACCAACGGCGAAGGGACACGCCGACCGGTTACGGCGATATATCAGGGCCCCCCTCGCTATTGTAAATTATAACATTCATTAACGACGATCGATCGCTCACCAGTCGCGGTCGATCAATTCGTTTCGTCGCGGTCGAAAGATCTCGCCGCACTCGCGCTCGCAAACTTCTGCGCGCGTATCCTTGGGACGATTAGATACATCGGAACGTTGCAAAACATTTCCCTCGCCGGACATTAAGAACACAGAATGCGGCCTACTGCTCTTGTTGCAGGGCTTATTAAATAAAAGGCCACGTCGTAAAAAGCATCGAGCTGCCTCGACGACGTCCACTCGTTGCGGACTAAACACTTGAACCTAAAGCCGGGTCGCCACTTGCATAAAGCGTGATGCACTCGAAAAGAATACTTTCTCGAAAGTTGCAGGCGTGGGAACGCGGCTTCATAAAGTAAACAATAGTTTCCTTCGTAGATGAAAGAATTCTTGAAAATTTGGACGTCAGAGTTTTTTTGAAATTTTGATCTGAGCTTTTTTAGGGGGAGTTTTATATTTCATTTTATTTTATTTTTCTATTATTATTGTATCTGGCCATCATAGACTTGGGGTTAGGCTTAAGAGTAGCAAATTGCTCAATCTCGCAAATTATTTCTCTTCGTGTTTTTGGGGAATGTAATAAAGTCATATTATTATTATTATTATTATTATTATTATTATTATTATTACTATTGTTATCATTTATGTGGCATACAGACTATACAGAGGTGGTCAAAATAATGCTGAAAACTACAATTTAACTGTTCTGTTAGTACCACTGGTCTATTCGATATAAAATTAAAGAAAATTGTTTATATAGGATCTATCTTATTTTTGTTACCGTTTACAGCTTAAACTTTCCTTGTACTATTACTGTAGCAGTTTAAGGAAATACGAGAAGAAGGTATTATGCAATGTTATTCTGGCGCTTTAGTGCAGTGCATATTAAACAAATTGTTTTTGAAATACCTCCATCACTTTTTACTACTTAGTTCGTTTTTTTACCTCGTATTGTGATAAACAAACAATACCTAAGTAGTTCGGTGACGGATGAACAAACATGCATTTCCTAACTAAATAGTTCTGAATTCAATCACTCAAACTGGCCGACGAAGGAAGACTAGAGACGAAATACGCTCGACGTCTACGGAGACCTTGAAGAAATTCGGTTGGAAGATGTCGAAGCCGTAAAATCCGCGCTGCTCGGACGCTACAGCCGCCAGACGCTTGACTTCTCGCCCGTAAACATGATCGTCAGGCCGCGAAACCCGAATCGCCATCTCGCAGCAGGATATATTCGTCGTTCGCTTGTAATTTATTTCTAAGCCGGTTCGAGCTAAAATAGCCGATACCTATGGCCAGCTGCCTATCGGAACGGGCCGCGGTATCGTTCGATGCTCTTGAAACTTACGCTAATGCGTTCCACCTACGAATTATTATAGGGACTCCACGCGGTCCGATTAACGGTCGAAATAAATCGACGCCTGGCTCGAGCCGGAATAATTATTGCTAACAAAATTATATCGATACAATATGTCCTCGAAGCTTTCTAAGATTAAGGATGACAAAGTTGGGGGAGACAAGTTGTCACAGAATTAATTATAAAATTATAAAACTGAAACAGTGAAATTTCATTTGGGACTTACGGTTATGTGGCGCTCTGGGGGCTCCCTCTGCTACGGGGTTCACAAGCGAGACTGCAGGGGTTGCGCGAACGTAAAGCTGGGTAACTAGTGGCGTTGGCCATGCCCCAAACGGACGCTGACCCCACTCCTTTCTTCCACCACTCTCAGCCCCCTTCAGTGTTGCTCGCAATACCAATATTTCTTCACGTTAAATTCCTACCGAGTTTAATATTCATGAAACGAAACAAGCGCTATTTATAGAGTATATTTTCAGCGTGTTTCTCGAACGAGGAGCTTGTGTATTCACTCCAGCTACGAATAATTCCCTTGCAAACAGGAAAAAGGTTGCTCGCGATAGTGGCCGCTCCAATTCCGCGTGCGCGGCTTCTATTTCGCGAGCGCGCGTATTTCAATCGTCTGGAAGTGGGCTGCATTATTCGGTCGCCGGCAAATTCGAGCGAGATGCGGAATAAATGTAAAGCTTGATAGTTGGTAACGAATGCAGTGTCCATTTTGACCCATATTGTGTTGGATCTCGACATTGCGACGAAAAAATTCTTAATTTCCTAAAGTAGCGATGTCTGCTGATAAGTAATGAGTAACACAGTACTGGTAAAAAAAAGTTGAAACCTTGAATGGCGGATAGTTTGACCATACTATGAAAATTAACATTTTTACATTTGCTTTAAGTATCTTATTACAACATTGCATATTTTCTGATTGTACTACAAGTGTGAAAATGCATAGAATTTTGGTCCTTTTCCTTCTTTAATTAATGTTCATTAACTGCCAATGTTTCGCCAGTAAACTTTTTCCCCCCGTTACCCCACGGTAACTTTTCGCGGAACCCTAAACTTCGCATCCACGGTTCCGCGGAGCGCCAATTGGGCGACGCTGGTCCAGACAATTCATAGACACCGAAATGAATTCCAAAACGACGACGAAGACCAGCGTCTGCCCGCGTCTATTTCGCCGCCGTGTAATTTGGACGACAGTGGTCTGGTGGTATCATCCTGACCTGGGACAAAAGCGAGGTGACTTCGGTGTGCCGGAAGCCGGCTAAGTCGGTAGTGTCTGGCGTGTCACCACTTTTGGCGGCACAGTGGGAATGCTCCAACTGCTTTACGCCAGAAATAGTGGGCCAAAATCACGTTCAACTAGCATCACCACGAAAAACATAGGAACAAAATATACCTCTTTCACCGTGGTGAAAAATAATTCTAAAAACGACGGTAATCCTAATTGGACACGCGATACTTTTAGTTAGCGCTGTTAGAAGCCACGTTGGATTCGCTCTAATGGGAAGATCGCGCTCGGTTCTTTGTTTAATGGCCGCTGGCGCAGCAGACGCTCGTCGGACCGACGTGCCGCGGGACTTTTATTCCCTCGAATAACATCCGTTCCCTTAACGCCAGAGGAAATTCGACGAAAGCCCGTCTGCCAGCGGCTGCACAAGACGAAAATGTTTACGCAAGAGAGGCGAAAGGAGCAGGAGAGTTCGATGCAACCGAGGGCCAGGCCGTTTCACTCGTCAAACAATGTCGTCCAGTTCAACGACACGTGGTGCGCGCCTGGCGCCGCTCGGCGCAACAGACGACACACTCCACAAAAGCCCTTTCTAACGAGCCCGTTCTTCACCTCCTTTCGAACGTTCTGTTAACGTTGGGCCCACATGGGACCATTAGCGGGCGTCGTAAAACGATAGAGCACGGCGAAAGAAACGAGCAATTAATCGCTAGTAACGCGAGTGTGCCAAGCTGCGAACGGCTGGCCACAGGTTCACGTAGAGTTGCTTTTTCAAAAAAAGGATTGGGTAGATGGCTGCAGAGAAAATAATTCGGGATTGTTATTCCTCTTTGGATATGGAATGGGAAGATTAGGAGAATAATGGCTGAAAGCTGAGGTGGAATTTGGATGTTCATAGAAGTGCCATTCTTGGAATCAGCTTGTAGACACAATTGGCTATTGTTTAATTGTACTACTATTCTAAGCATAAGTTACTAAAGAATGTGGGATAACCCCGTTTCTTTCCTAAATTGATGAAACCAGAGAAAATTCCCAATTAAGATTCTCAAATACACCCTACTGCTATTACTGGAGAGATTTTGGGGCCTGCTCGCTCCTTACACGTGGCTGTCAGGTTGAGTTTTCGGTGTCCCCGGGGTCAGCAGAACCTCCATGGCGAAAGAATGCGCTCTGGTTGGTTGCGTTCCGAGAAATTTGTCTCCCGTTTATCGTATTTGTCGGACAAGGCATCTATCAGTGTCCAGCAGTGGTGAGAATCGCTTAACCTTCCTATATTCACGTGATCGACAACGCGTGTCTCTGGCTGGTAAGGCTACCACTATACACCGCGTCTATCATCCACCCCATATCCTGTATACTGTGTCGGGATATCGGGTTATCACGTGGTAAGCATTTTTCTGCGCCTGCACGTTGCCGCCTCCGAGTCCTTTTCAGAATCATCTTCTCACCGTGTATCATTTCGCCTCCACTTCCTCCCGGGGAGGATAGTCTCGTTCCTCGTCACTTCTCCTTCTTCATCATTCGCAGACTTCTTCTTTTAAATACTTTTAAATTATGGGAAGGTTGATATTGATAATTTTGTGACAATTGGACACTCGTGGGCTACTACAGTACTGGAAATATTTATTGCATCATTCGAATATTCATTTAGCGTGTATTCCACCTCCACACTAGTACCTAGTGTTTTACCTTACCTAATATGAAGGAGGGGGTCGCAGGTTATTTGAATATTATAAAAGGAGTCGCGACTCAAGAGAGGTTGGGAAACACTGCACTAAGTAGAGAAAATGTCTGAAAGGATCCAGGGTCCATTTCGGTGTCCGCCAAAAATATGTCCAAAGTTGAGAATAGATTAAATTGCTTCAAGTTGGTCAGCCGTTCAGTGCAACGACTCGCAATCAGGGCAAGGGGAAGCAGAAACTTCCCTTTCACTGTTTTAAACATGTAAAAATAATCGATATCCCGTCCCTGTTTGTACGGTGGGAGCGTTCTGCATCTGCTCGCGATTGATGTCCAATAAACAATAAATCTTCTGTCGCCTGAACTCACGGGAGTCAAGGATTGCCTGGTTGTAAAGGGGGATTCCAGAAACGAAAGTGTCGAATGAGAAGGGCTCATTTTTATGGCTGGTTAAACGAAGCGGGGTTCCACGGGATGGTCGTCAAGGTCGAGCGTGACGAAAGGTCGAGTGTCTTTAAGAAAAGTATACGATTTCTTGGTTGACCGCATATTTCTCGCGGTCGCAGCCGTTCGCCCATCCTTTTGCGCGATAAGTTTCTCGAAGGGGAAGCTGCTTCCGGATAGGCTTCGTGGAACGATTACTGATATTAGTTACCACTTCGTCGAAGCATTAATGCAGTTTCAATTAATCAGTCTCAACGTTTCGACGACATTTATAAATGGCGCCTTTGAATGCGCGCGCAGGAAAGCCCTAAACTTTGATATGTATAACTGATGCGCGTTTGGGTTCTTTTTCTGACTTGATAAGTAACATATAGATTGACTTTTCTAAATAGTTCTCTTGAAAACTAGTGACAAGAAATGAAAATATTTTTCCAGCGATGTGAGATGTTTCGAAGTTCTCTAAGTAAGAGAATCAGACAATGGTACCCCAGCTGAAGATTATTGTAACTTAATAGTTTTTTTTTTAAAAAATCGGGTTTCGATAAATTACTCTAGAATAGTGTCCATTACGTATGTCGTATATGGACCATTCTATACAGTATCGTTCAAATTTTAAAGAGAAAATATCAGTAGATTAGATGGCGTAGATATAGAAGACAAAATGACGGTGCATCGGTCAAAGTTCAATGCCCCTAAACGAAATTAATATTTGTGCCGGTGATTATGAAAGTGGAGTAAGTCAAAACTCTAAAAAAATTGAATTCATCACTTACTTTGTTAATGAACTTTTTTAAATTTTTGACTTACCTACACCACTTTCATAATCACCGGCACATTTGATATCTCGGAAATTGTTTGAGCTGACAAGAGCGTTAACATTTTTACCCAAGTATTGCCAATATGTTCCGAGAAAGCAGTTTGAAACAGTTCGTGGAGCCCACCCTGCACGAATAAGAGCAGCGTTTCCAATCCTATTAAATTGTCTGTCGATGCATACAGCTTTATCGATCCGGATCGAGGAAGGAATAATAGAGACATTGTATGGAGCAGAGCCAATTTCATCGGGCAGTTTAGCTGTTTTATGGCACGGTACAATGCAAACAACACGACTAAATCGACGACAATATTGCGGTTTAATAGTTCCAAGGTGCTCGACCTCAATCTCAGCCTCACCACGCGGACATTTTGCAATTTTATTCTAATGCCGTGTTAAGTGTTGCTCAATCTGTAATACTTATAGTAGGCGAGAACAAGTCCTGCCACCAAAAGCACATTTGAAACTCTATACTTTAAATCCATGGGATCATAAACCATTTGTAATATCTACCCTTCACTATTCCTTGGTCTCCCCATTCCTTTTCAGGATATGTATTCAAGTGTTTCCTTCCCCAAATATTATATGAAGTCTCTATGAGGAAAAATTAGAGGATAAATTTGACTTTCAAATCTACAAGTTCCTCATCTTCAACCCCATAGAAAATATAATTGCTCCCGCATAAAGGGGCGCTATAAATACTGATTACAGTACTCATTACAGACTAAGTGTATAATGTCCCGTGATCTCTATTGAAATACTCTACCGCCAGTCTTAGATTGACACATTCTACTTTGCAAACTGAAGCTACCTTTGCCTATTTAAGTGGCTGATCCTTCTACTTACAACTACTTATAACTTCCTGTTGTATTATCTATACGATTTTACAGAAAATTAGAAACTATGCACCATCGCTATTATAACCATAAAAAAATCATTAATGAAGATTCAGAACATCCACAAGTTACTACTTACTCAGCGTAGGTGCACATTACGTATAAGGGTTGTACATACCCTATACCGCAGCAAACGTGTTAAAACCTGTTTGATAAGCTAATTTTCCACTAACTCCCGGTTGATAAACTATTTTTCCACTAATTTTCCAAAACAATTTTCTATATACTCAAAGTACACCGTTGATATTATATGTTCGGATTGCTCCACAGTACATATGTATACAGTACAGTTAGTAAACGGGTTAAATACGGCCCCGACGGAATATTTCGTTCGTCGTCGCGGGTATCGAGCGACATAATCGGTAACGACGTTGTCCCAGGATCGCCGAATCCCTTTTTCCCCCGTCCGAGCCGGCCGTGCATTGTTATGCAATTGTACAATGCACGTACGGAGCCGCGGCTGCCGCCCACGCGTCGACATTTAGTAAGCGCGTTTAATCTCCTCGGACATGACGTAAAGTCCCTTTGTTCCGCTACGACACGGTCCGCGGATACTGACGGCTGCGAGTGGGACGTCAAAATTTCACCTCCCATTGTTCCGTTTCAGCCAAGCTCTCGCTCAAAGTTCAGCTTTGTGAGTTCCTCGCGACCCATCGCTAGAACGCGTGGACTAACGGAACCCAGGTACCAGGGGAGTGCAAGCACGGTTTGAATCATCGATTTAGGTTCGTAGTTTGAAAATTTCGGGGGAAGATAATAGTGGAAGTTGTTAGGAATAAGAAAATTCATGTGTAATGTGATTCTAAAATGGAAGAAGAAAAAGCTGAAATTATGAAGAATATAACAGAACTAGGTACCTACTATTTTTCTGTAACCGAATATCGCGATCTAATTTTGCCATCACATTGTATAGTTCCACCAAAAATATTAATTAAACAATTATGTCACGAAAAGATGGTTCTCATTATACCACTTACCATCTCCCATCTGCTTCTGGTCTACACTCTAAAAACACCCCTTGCAGGTGTAAAATTAAAATTCCCTACCTGGAGTCTCCAAAAAAGTCTAATTTTCAATTCAATTTTCTCGCCAAATTCTCGATTTACTGCATCATTCTAAACAAGCAATGATGGAGCCAAATCTGAAACGGAACCTCCTTTCCCTTTTCTACTTCTTTCCTGCGAGTTATATGGGTCAGCGAGCCGCAAACAAGCGGAGCGAACTCGGAGAGGCAAAGCGTGTATTCTCCCATTGTCGTGCTTGGTTTGCTGGGACAAGGCTCCCTTATCTGCGCGCGTGTTGTTCCACGGAGCCGAAAGAGTTGACGAAACAATGCGCGGGAATCGCCGGCGCGACAAGAACGCGAGAAAACGTGGCCTGGGTCATCGGCTGACCCGTGGGAATCTTCTACCCTCTGGCAATTAATTACGCGAATCCGCGGGTTAAACGATCGAGTATCGCGCAGTGGACGCGCGGATTATCGGTCAAACGATGAGTTCGGATCATTGGGACGTCCCTCTGCCATTGTTTAAACAAATAACGTCGGGTCGTTGGAATTTTATCGATGTTGGCGCGGAGAAAATTCTCTTTTAAATGATATGTGGAGAGGTTTGGAGATGTTCTAGGCCGAGTTGCTTGAGATTTGAAAAAGAGGGTGGTTTTTTATTTTCAATTGGGGAAGGGATACGGATTCTTGGACTTGCGCTCATGTCTCTAAATTGCTGGTGAAGGTATGAGAGAAAGTTTGAGGTACTATGGGGAGGTTTCACTCAAATATCCTTATGGATATTTGAATATTTTTAACGAAATATATGATAGTTGTAACTACTCAGCTTTGCTTCACAGTGAAGTGGTATTTCAGTAGTACAGTTCACGATAAGATCATACGACCATCGCACAATACGATTTATTGCACCATGCAGTGCCACCTTCGATAATCTGTTTCATTTAGTGTAACGACATCGTGATTCACTGTACATTGTGACCCAGTGGAGGATTATTATGCTAATGGTATCTGCAATTGTCATTTTTCATGAACGTCACATTCTCAGTCCCAAAAGAAATATAACGACAAACCCCTATATAGTTCTTCAAAAATTAAAGGGAGACTTAATCCCTTAAAAATAATTTTATCCAGGAGCATGAAATCTTACACAATTGCGCAAACTTATTGGTACAGGTGCAAATCTGTCAAAGAAGATCGAATGACCTTTAATTGACTATAGGAATACGATCCTGCCCACAGCGTTCAAGACAAATTCTACGCTTCGTCAGTTTCCGCTGACAAGGGTACAAAGGGAAATCTGTGGCGGTGTTTTTTCTTGCTTAAACACCATCGATAATTGCACCTTCTCATTGTACACGATCACCTGTTGCGCGTAATTAACGCAGAAGAAAGAAGGGGAGGGGGTGAACGTTTACAGACGCGATTCCATGAAAACCACCGCAGTTCCTTCTGATTACCGCTTCCGTGCAGATTTCCAATTGCCAATCGTTAGACGGTCTCAATCGACCGGCGTCTAATTAGCGTCACGCTACGAGCCCCGAAGAATGATTTCGCGTCCCTGTCCATCCAATTTCGTCGATGTCATTCAACAGGAAATCGATTCTTTTTCGCCGCCGCGTGTGACACTCACAAGGGAACATTTCCAACCCGAAAATTCTGATTTTAATAAAACTTCTTCTAACAACTTTTTTACTGAAACTCACTCTGGAGGGATGAAAGCAGCCCTTAAAATTCATTTTGTGTTTTTTTTTATTGTGTGAAATACAGTAAAAGTTAAATAATAAGAATTTTTTCGGTTTTCTATGCACTACCACACTACCAAAAAAAAAAAAATACTTTTCTAAGTTATATTTGATAAAGAAGAAACGCGATAACTTTAAGGGCTGATTACACCCCTTCCGATCAAATTTCACAAAAGAAAAAATTACTCCTTGCATACTCTATATTTACGCGAAGTGTCATTGAAATCAGAATTTTCGGGTTGGGAACGTTTCCTGGTCAGAACGCCTCAGTGGAATAGGTGTATCGATTATCGGACCGACCCAGCGAATTCGTCGAAGGTGAACGTGGAGCCTCGCCCCTGCACTTATTAACAAAACGAGTCATCCGTTAATAAATCCCTGGCTTTGTTCGTGATAACTTTGTCGGGGAACATTATTAGGGCGAGGCACTTTAGGCGTGGGTGTAGGTGTGTTGGCTATAGTCTAGGCAGAAGATTTTGGGCGTTCGATGTTAATAGTAGTAGACTATCTCTTTCACTTCCTTTTTAAAAAGATACGACTCTTAGAAACGTTACATTGATATTCTTATCTATAATAAAAGGAAATGAATGCTGGAACCACAAAGAAGTACAGAATATTTTGAGAATTTGATATTGTGACGAAACTTACAATATCCTTCAATTTCAACTAAGTAGTTAAGTTTATACATATCGGTATGCTGTCGATATATTATTCTAAATCAGTTAATCTAATAAACTAACCAAATACAGCTGAATTGGGAAATGTAGATTTTTAAGAGAATTTAGAATTTAGTTGAATAAGATTTGCAGGGCGGGGAGAGGGGGGGTCTTTCTCTGCATTCCATATCTTTTGGTCAGACTATAGCCACCGTTAGCAGATGTCCAGGCACACTGACGTGGATCTGGATCTCGTCAGGAGGTAAAGTTCAAAGTCGCTGACGTAGCTGTAGATTTTTTAGCGAGCGAAAGTTGACGTAGGACTAGATTCATCGCGACTTGGAGTGTTCGTTGACGCAGAGATGAGTCTTATCGCGTGGCAAAGATCACAGTTTTTGTGCAAAAGCTTGGAGAACAGTTGGATTGTGTTCGTGAAGAATAAAAGATCTAGAATCTTTGACCTAGAATGAAATTTTTACGCGAGAAGAAATTTCGCGCGATTGTCGTAGAATTATATTACATCGAAGGCCTCTCTCGATATACAATCGTGCCCCAAATCGTAGTTTCCTCGAACTCGCCTCGAAATGAGAACGTCGATCAGGATAAACTCGACGATTCAGCATGGAGGTACAAAAGGATAGCGAATCGATCAGCCTGTTCCTCCACCGTTTATTTATAGTATTTCGTTTATACCATCGGCCACTCGAGTCTTTCGAGTGTCGACGAAACGAAATCTAAAAGCGAGCGCCCAGGATTGTGCTCGATAATTGCCACGGTTGATTACGTTCATACAGCTCAGTGTTCGTGGTCAGTTTAATTTTTCATATTCTAATCTGAGAGGAAAAATAAATATCTACTATTTTTATAATAACAGTATTCTTTTATTTAATTGAGAGATGGGAAGAATAAGAGTATCCAGGAGCTCTCGAAATGGGTGGTGACTAAAGAAACTTAAGTTTCAAAGCAGAAATAACTGATAAAATAAATTATTATTGGCGTAATAATAGGAAACTAATAAAATTCACACGAACTTAAAAGAGCAGCAGAAAGCTGTACCACGTCTTTCGCACCAAGATTTCTATTTTCCTTCGTTTCTATATAACATTCTGTAATCCACTAATGTGTGCAATAAAACACTTATTGTTATCGTTACCGTTATACTCATCGTTCCAACATTGTTCATCGGCTGCAAGCGTGACAAATCGAAGCAGATGAATCGTCAAAGCATCACGATGCACACTCGCAGCCTCCCCGGTCCAGGTCATTGAGATATCTGAGAAGAATCCCGATTTTTACACGCGACGAACGCCTGCTAATCCATTCTAAGCAGCCACGTTGCGCAACCGCCATCGCTGTTCGCACGGTCCACCCCATCGTCCGTCTTTCTTTCCTTCGACATCTTATCTGGCAAGGTTAAAGAGTAAAATGTGCTCGGACGATTAATTCAATTCAACGCAGCATCGCGGGGTTATCGCGCGTAAATTCACGTTTAAATTTGTACCAGAATATTTTAATGTCGGATCGGCTCGATAAGACAACGAGCGTACTATCGGCGATCGGTCGCAGGGACGCTCGAAATTAAAGCGGCGATAAATACTCTATAAACAGGCCCGCTGAGATATTTCCAGTGTTCGCCGTCACGTGGAGTGACACTGTCATGTTTGGTAATTGGAAATTGGAGTTAGGGGATCTATGTAGTAAAGATATGTAGTTACTATAACGTCGATGTGGCGTATTCAAAAATATTAAAAAGAAGAATGTATGAAGAAGAACACAGGTTTTTTTTATTTCTATTTCATTTTATTTATTTATTTAAACGGGACTAGCCCTTGGCAGTGGTAGGTTTTGTCCATGGTGCATAATTGTTTACATGACATTTGCGAACCTACGTTCTTTATACTTAATGTGATACGATTGCAAATGAATAATTTCAATGTTTTAGTATGTTCCTTTATTCTGTTACAGTGATACCGAATGAGGAAAAGGAGCCAAAGGATCGAGAAAAATCGACGAGCAAGGTGAAGTCTGATTTGGAGTACGTCACTCTGATGAAGATCAGCGAAAATCAGTACGAAGATCCACGTAAGTCGATGCTTAGATCGATAAGATTAGTTTTCGCGGCTGCTTCGTTGGATTTTGATCGCGAATTGATCGTGTTGAGGAAACGTTATCTCGAGTGAGGGATCAGCAATAATGGGAATAAAGGCTCTCTCCATAAATGAAAACTTGAAAAATCTAAATCGTACTGTGGAGCGAATGTTAAAACGACATAAATTGGGACTTTACCCGCGAGTACCTAGGATTCAAATGACGCTGCAGAACAGGTCAAACGTCGGAGTGAATTTTCTCAGAGACCCGGTTTACACCCGGAAGTTACAAGCAACGAAATTATATAACGCTTTCCACGGATAACGTGCAGAACACCGCTGTAATAATCGTTAATAGGCGAGTGGTGTTGCAGCGGAATCTTTACCACGCGCGGGACTACTTAAGTTTAAGTGATTGCGAGGGTTCGATGGATTTCTTCGAGGATGATTCGTGCATCGACGTTGGAGAGTAGTAGCGCGTTCATAGTTAATATTACATGACAATGAAGTTAGTGGAAACATTGCTATGTGGAGCAGATACCAATGTTGAGGATTAATTCAAATTAACGCAAGCGCAGGATCAATCTAGAATAGAGTTCTATCGTATACAACTTCCACGAGATCCTTTAGAAATTTCAACATATTAAAGAAATATTGAAATAGAAGATAGATATTGCTATACTGCACAAATGTTCACCCCCATAAAGCTACACTACTAAAAAACTCTGTTCCGTGAATCATATCAAAGGTGGTAAGAGGATAACCATAAACTCTAAACGAAAGACACTACAATATTTAGAATTAATCCTCCCATGTCCACATCGACTCGTTCTACTAAAATCGAGAGAAAAAACTACCCCTAGTTCTCGCGAGATTATCACGCCCGTCGCTGTCGCGGCGCGCGAAAACGGCGGCAATTCAAATTAGCGCAATTAGAACGCGATGCGCGCGCGGACGCATTCCGATGACGGGACGTGTACGGGCGATCCCCGAAGCGTATCGGCCTGGCCAGCACAGGCGCACCACCTTTATCAGGATCACGTTCGCCTCGTTAAGCTCTCGATTGTGTGAGACGAGGCGGCGCGTGCACGCTCTACGGAGACGTCGGGCAGATAAAAAGCAGACAACGCAAGCGGGACCAGATATTTATAAAGGACGCGATCGAGCTTCGATCTGCCATCTCGATTCTCGGAAGCGTAAATCGCTGGTACGCCACCAGCCGCGCCACTTCGTGCTGCCAATTTTGACCCTATCCTAACGAACGACCGCTAATCCGCGTTCAAAAGTCGCGATGTTATTGGTGGGAATGCTATTTCACGTCAGCATTGTGCAATTTATTATTTCAAATATATTTGCCAGCTACCAGCTTGTGTATCGTTAGGGGTACAGAGGGTTGCAGCGTTTGCTGCACGATCGACTTGTATGGGCCTTAAATTACGCGAGTGTAATTTGGGCGATTTCTTATCCCCTTCCTTCCCCAACTATAAGAATCTTATTACCCTCCCTTCCTTACGTATTTTTTTAATTAGGACAACGTCACTTAAAATTACGAAATTTTTAAACGGTGCAAAATTTTCTAATAAGATTTATAGTGTGATGAATTTAATTTTTGGCCGCAGAACCATAATGCTCACACCTTCGAATTTAGCCCACGATTAAGTGGCAGTAGAGGATGCATTCAGGGAGCATGCGAAACTCGAGACGACGAACTGGAGTAATGCCAATGATTTATCGGCGCCGTGCAGGGAAAGAATGATCGACGAATATTAATAGTCACGCGAGCGAAGGAACAGTTAACGAAACAGTAGCGTACGCTGCGAAACACGCTCCCAGCGGCCTGAGAAGCTAGACAGGCGTCCGTGGCCGAAGAAAAAGGATCGGTTGAACGGTAAAAGCCGCGCTCGCTAATAAACCGTCGCGTTTTAACGCAACGCCTCGACACGGGCATTTTGTCACGCACCAACCACTCGCCGCTTGCCAACTTTGCGCCACTGTCACCGATTAACGACAACAAATGAACTAGTTGCTAACTAGCACGGACCCCTTGCTTTAAGTATGCGAGACGGACTCGACACTTGTACTTACAGCGGGTTTCAAAAGCATAGTTGCAAACTGCTGCGGTGGCTGCAACTGCTAAGAGGAAACGAACCGCTTAGGCCCGGTGCAGACGAGCGGTTTGCGGCAGTTTGCCGCCGCGGCAAATTACCGCCGCGTTTTGGCAGAACATAGATTTATATGAACCAGTTCACACGGGACGCAAATTTGAGCGGCTACCAGGCGGCATGTTTGCGTTCGTTTTGACGAACGCACGTACCGCTTCACCGCGAATGAACGCTGCCGCGAAGCGGCGAAGCAGTACATTGTTTTATATACAAGCAATTCACACGAGCGTTTTGCGTTTATTTAACGCAAGAAAATGTCTCTCTCAAACCCATAAACATAGACGAAAAAGAAAGCGCAGAACGCGAGTCGTGGCGTTGCACAACCGCTCATGTGAACTGCTAGAAAATTTTCACGCGCGTCCCGCTGCGGCAAATTGCCGCGGCGGCGAACTGTCGCAAACCGCTCGTCTGCACCGGGCCTTTGTATCGATTCTGGACAAAAAGGTGGCGGATTCTTAGGTATTAGGACGTACTGCCCCTTCTTCGGAAAAATTTGGTGAATTTTGAAGAGGATGGAGGTTTTTCCACTATTATACGAATAAAAGTGTATCAAGTACCTAGGTGTAACTGAGAAGATTCTAGGAATTTTGAAGAGAATGAAAGGTTATTCGACTATTATACGAGTAAACGTGTTTTAACTACTTTAGGAATTAGCAAATTAGTAAATTAGACTAACAAGGGAAGCTCGGCACCTCGAAAATTAAAAAAAATCTGAAATTTTTGCGAAATGTAACTCGAGCGATGCTACTAACGTAACTATTATTTGATTCAGCAATAACACGGTCTTAAGGGTGTAAACACCCCCTCAAAGAAATTCTGAGTTTTCATATTATCGTAAATATCTTGAGCCACATTTCTGCAAAGTCATAGATTTTTTTGAATTTTCGAGTTGCCGAATTTCCCTTGTAAGTAAGTACCTACCTTTCCTTCCTCGAAATAGTTTCATAGCCTGATAGTTAATGTTCGTTGTTAAAAAGGTGTATTCATCTGCTTACAGCCGAGAAGTACTCGACAGCCAAGAGGCACCACAGCGGCCATTTTCGCCACGCCACGGCGGAAGTGTGGGACCCGCATCCCCAATACGAATTCACCGCGTTTGGTAGACGATTTCGTTTACGTCTCGCGCACGACTCCAGCTTCGTATCGCCGAATGTCAAGGTAAGCCAGCTCCCTAAATCGATTTTTAAACGGCACGTTTCACCAGCCCATTCGTCGAACCCAGCCGGGTGATAATTTAATGTTTCCTGTCGGTCTAATCCCTCGGGACACGCATTTATTGCCGCTAATTCCATTACGGCCATCAGACGAGTCATCCCGCGTTATTACTATGCTAATAGAAGATATCATCTTTGATGCATCGACGCTGAACAGCATTAGAGCTTGCATAACGCTACTTTCGTGCATCGCTGATCACGGTAGCCGAGGTGTTAAAACGCAGCATTGCGTGCAATGTTACCGCTTTTCAATTATTTTCTCATCATTTGCTGCGAGTGTTAAGTGACTTGGCGTTGTTTTTTAATGCTCAGGGAAGATAATCGATTGAAGGCCTGGAGACTAATTTGCAGATGCTGGCACTCCTGCTTTTCCTGCACGTGCTTCAATTTTCATAGCAATATGATTGATAAAATCATTCGTAGCCATTTTATTGTCGGCAAGATAGTGAGCTACACATTTTTGCAATAAATATTTTAATAGTAATGTTTTCCTAGTGCTATTAATAATGTAATAAATATTTCCTATACATTCTATTTGCAAAATATTAACGCTTCGCGTGGCGCAGGGTTTTGAAAAATGCCCCTTTAAGTTGAACAGGTCTTTCCAAGGGATTATGTCTGCTGGGGCAGTTTTATACAAAGCGAAGCTTGGTACCGAGCTTGGTTTGTTTTCTCAGCACGCAAAAATCCCTCGACGTGAAATACGTCCACACCATTCGGAGTGTTTAAATTAATGCCACAGCTCGAGGAATTTTCTTTCCCTGAATATTTTTTTAGATTTTCCCCTTTTTTTATTAAAAGGAATCATGATGCAGTATAGTGATGTTTAAAAGTTTAAATGGTGAAGATAATGAAGATCACCAAAGTTGGAGCAGAAGGAATTTGTATCAGCCCATCTGTATGTGCTAAAATTGGGGGATTCTTCTGTATCCAAAGCATTAGTTGAATAAAAAGAGTCTCGTATTACCTTTGAATTTCTTTTTGGATTAACTATACTGTAATTGTTTGTTCGATTGTTGCGCAGATAACTCACATGAGTGAGAATACAACTAGGAGGGAACGCCCAGGCCACGAACTTGGCTGCTTTTACAGTGGGACTGTGGATGATGATCCACATTCTGCAGTTAGTGTCAGTCTCTGCCACGGAATGGTGAGTTGAACTATGCACTTTATAAATTATTCGAAAACTGTTCAAACGTGTATACTAGTTGACGAAAGTCAACTAAGATCTCTAAAAATGGCGGAAGTGGTCAAACTGCGAGCGATGGATGAAAATATTATCCCAGGCTTGTCGACTAAAAATACACCTCTGCCCGTTGCATCCTCCTTAGAAGTCATCGTCCAAGTAACCTCTCTAGGGAGGCGTTTCTACGCGCAAGCGGATTCCTTTTAAAACTCGTGTTACCAGAAAGAAACACTTGTGAAAATGCCGCGCGTGTTTCTGTCGACCCGTATACAGAGGTGTATTTCAAACGCCGTACATGGAATAGGCATTTTTACCTTTTTCTATGCCGTGTTTCTTCTGTTCCCATCGTGTGGCCAATGCTTCAAGCACGCTCGAACTTTGCGTGTCAGCTTGAAAACGATGGTCGCTTCAAGTGCTGTTCCTAGTCAACGAAACGATGGCTAAACACTGGCTGGTTTGAAATTTATGAATCGAGTGGACTGGGTTATCTGGGTATTCATCAGATGATGGTGGAGTGGTGATCACAGAAATGTTGTCTCCCTGGTTCTTGCTTATCCAGGCATGTAATCAGGTGCTCTTGTACTCGAGACGTGGAAAGGGTTCTGCTTATCGAAGCTGTTTCATAGTAATCTGTAGTCAATCAGATGTTTCTCGAGTAGTCAAACTTCCAAGTTATGGACATAGCTTTCGAGCTGGGAACATTGAGCTGTCAACGCCTGGGATGGCTAGTATTCCAAGTTCTGGATATTTAGCTCTCAAATTTTGGGCGTTGAATCCTTAAGTTCTGAATCTTCAATCTTCCAACTTGTGGATATTCAACTTTCAAGTTTTGCATATTGAATCCCCAAGTGCTGAACCCATGGTCCACTCCTCCAAGTTATGGACCATCAGCTATCAAGTTCTGGAATCCTTCTGGATATCCAGCTTCCATATTTTAAAAAACCAATCTCTAAGGTCTGAATCCTCAACCCCCAAGTTATGAACCCTTAGCCTCCACGTTTAAAACACAACCCCTAAATTTAAAACACTTACACTTCGACTTCTGAACATACCTTAGAGTCTAACTTGAAAATCACAAGAATGATGCAAAATAACACATAAATACAATCCATAAGCACTTAATGTGTTTTTACAACCGCATTCTCATTGCATTTCGTAGTGGACATTATTTGAGTGCATAGCACACGGTCCAGGTTGGACATATGCCATGGTAACGCTAGAACGTGTTTCCGGATTATCTTGGCAAACAAGCGTCCTAGTGGCGCCCGGCATCGTGACCGATTTCGGTATCGAATAGTGATACACTTTTTCCTATTAATCGATTTCTATAAATATCAAATTGATTAGCTATTATAGGAACAGGGGTCCAGCCATGGAAGACTATGGTGCAGACAATTGTCAACAAATTATATCCTATCTACTGCGTACTCGGTATCTGCGATCCACCTAGTAGTTTCCATGGAAGCTGAAATAGAACTTTCATACATGAGTCCATGGAATCTGAAAAAAAACTGTGTTACCTCAATCCTAGTTTTCCAGATTCTCCCATATTTTTCTCAAAGTTCTGAAGCTGAAGTGAGGTCATCTTTAAAAGTTACACATCAGACCACCGCTACAACCTCCAGTAGCATATCCTTTCAGATTTTTCACAGAACTAAATTACTTACACTACGCTTACAGAAACAAGCCAAGAGCTCCCAAGTAACTATCACCTTCTCCTCCCTTTTTACCAGAAGAACATCGACAGAACTCGTAAATCTCGAGTCCTAGAAACGCGACGAGAACGCGCAAACATCGTCGACCTTCGATGCATTATTGTTTTCCTTCCGCGGAAATTCATTTCCCCAGCTAAATCGGTAATAAACTTTCGCCATTGCGAGCTCGATTCGAGGAACTGCATCTGCATCGGTCGCAGCTTGTGCAAGCAATAACAATTTCATGAAATCGCGCGCACATCGCGATGGAACGCGCTCGCCCAGCTGTTATATGCATTCTGTACTTATCTAGACGGGCTCGAAGTTGAGCGATCGTGCGCGGCACCTTCGATTAATTATCCACGTTCGTGTTCGCGGAACCGGCGGAAAATCCGCCTTGTCAAAACATAAACTCTCGGCGGACTCCTGCTCGTAACTAACGGGAGGCAAATTTACCAAGCTGCCGCCTCGGTCGGCTCGTTTAATCTTGCGCCTTCGATAGATTGATTCACGAGGGGACTGCGCGACTCACGCTATCGTACGAGTTGCGCTTCTACTGGCTGCAGAAACACAGAGCGCCTCGTTTGAATACTTCAAATGGCATTATCAATCGCCTCGCTCGCCGAGGAATCGCTTCGATATATATGAAGCTCCTTGAAACTGTACTGGAAAATGATTAATGCACAGATTATCGTACGGAATGATCTGTGATCACTTGTCGATACTCGGTGGGTTCAATCAATGGGACAAGATAAAGAAAAGTTACTGTATAAAAATTGGACGACTTATTTGCTTCATTTTACGCTCTTGGAACTCTCTATTAGGGCAACTATGAAGCCCAACATTTTTTTCACTGAAAAATATTCAATCCTCCACCTTTTCCCTTCTTAAAATTGATATTGTTGAAAAATAAAGTAACAAATATTTTTCATATTAGGTTAACAGTAGCAGAAATCTCTACTCGAATTTTTGCACTGTAATAACTATTTTCCATATATTTTTCTAACACGTTTTTCTATGAAAAAATTTGATAACTTTATTAGGGCTAATCTCACCCCCTCAAAGTGAATTTCCGCAGAAAATAAATATTACTGCTTGCAGACTCCAATATGCTCTAAGTTCAGAAGATGTTTCATTAAAGTGGGGATTTTCGAGTTAGGAACGTTTGCTTGTTAGTCGCGGGGCAACGAGAGAAAAGTGTCGCCTCGAGTTAACAGAAACTACTGTCACCTCGTTAGAGAACGTTACGGATGACCGTCGGCTATCACGAGAGGGGCCATCCAGCAAATAGGGGAAGGCCAGCGAAATCGCGTCACAGGATGTACCTTTAATTGGCGGTAGGCTGTAACGGAGACGCGGGGTGCGCAGGCTCCTCGCCCTTGCCGACGTGCCAGCTGATTTATCGGCGCCGGACGTTTCCCTCGGTTTTTGCACGGCCGTGGAAAGTGGACGCACGACGGGAATCGAGAAGGTCGCGGCTGCGCGTCACGGGACGCGCAAAAACCGCGTGCATTTCGAGGAACGTGTGTTCCTTCGTGTTTTTAAACCGTTTCCTGGATACGCTGCGCTCGACACTCCTCGGCGTTTCATTCAGCCGTTATTTTCTGCCCGCCGGTGCCCGATTTAATTTACGCGCCCCGGGCGTGTGGATACAGCGGCTCGGAAACCAGGAATCGCTGAAATTTTGTGAAGGTCATTTAAGAATTTCGTTTTCGCTACCTAATACAATTTGTCGCCTCCCTTTTCGATACCCACTTTGTTTTTTTAAAAACGACGTGTTAATTACTGTGTAATAATTTAGATATTTAACCCTTGTATGGAAATTTGGTCATTTTTACCCCAAATCGAGTCACAAATCCCCATTCCTTCTTTACTAATGTTAGGGGTTAATTTAAAATAGCAAAATAGATTAAAATTTGATATTTAGAATTTTTCAATAAATTTGCAACGTTTCTCACAATTATTCCACACAGAGTAGGTGTCCCAATTAATACTTACTTATGAACGGCAGTGTACATCATTTAACGAGATCTCCGATTTCCATTTGTACAAGAAAAGAAGCAAAAAAATCCCCACGGTGTCCAGCAGGTTGAGTCGCAGAGTTGAGTCCCCATCCTTCCCGAATCCGTCAGGTCGTAACCTTTTTAAATTCCCCATAAAATGTCGCCGTAAGTAAACTGTCCGACGACGCACAGTTATCTTCACGATTTAATTGCCGGCGATCGCCAGTAAACTCGTTAATGGGGCGTAAATCAGTTCGAGAAGGGGTCTCCTCAGCTTTTGACGGGGGAGCCTCGCGAGCGTGTATCGGGACTTTCTGGGAGAAGGTGGCGCGGTCTTGCCCATCGGCGGGACTCAGGCGCGTCCACGTTCCCAAAGTGCGCGCTGAAAAAGCTTTACGAGCGTGTTTTTACACGGGCATCTCGTATTCATTCGCACGGCTATTTTCAACGAGACGTCGGGGGCCTCCCCGAGGATTTAATGAATGAAATTTGAACTTCCTCGCGGGCTCGAGTTCAACGACACCGTCCCCGTGTTTTCGTTCGAACCCCCCATTTCGAACGGGGCCTCGTGGCCACGCGAATTTCCGTTTTATTGGGGAAAAGACGAAGGCATATTCGGGAAGTCGTTAAACCAGAGAGTAATTGGAAGGAATACACACATTGTTGCTGGTGGTGGAATATTCTGCTGTGTGATCATTTCGGGTAGTTTACTTGACGATAATTAAAGTATAAACGGATAATTGATGAGTTATTTTGGGAACATTATTAACTATATTTATTTGTTCGTGGAAGAGAAACTTTGGAGGATTAAATAATACTTACCTCGCCATTTTCACGAAGAAATATGTTTCCTTTTGAACTTTCCACCCCCTCCTGTGGCAAGTGGAACACATAGAATAATAAATAAAAGAAAATTCAATTTAAAATCTTCCTGAATGGAAATAAATATCCCCCACCAAATCTCCGCCGATTTCAATGCATAGGTCGATCTCTAAAAGCCACGGCCATTCCTCTGACATCCGGTAGAGCAGGCAGTCTTTTGCTTGCACGGTGTCCAACAGTCGAATAAAAGTCTCGAGGGAACTGTCACTCTCGCCGACGGCCGAAGCCAGGCAAGTTGTGCAGCCGTGAAACTCTGCTTCTACGCGTCCCATCATGTCGAGGTGTCCTCTGGGACGCGAGCAGACGGACGATCGGCCAGACAGATTTACGTCTGGTCATCTTTTAATCGGCAGAACGGAATCGCTCGCGACCATGACCGTGCCGGGGAAGCTGCGGCCACGTGGAACTGGGTCATACGCAGTCATGGTTATTTCAAGCACTAGGCGTCTTCTTTCCTTCCATCTCTCCCGTGTCTCGCTGCTTTGCATTTCTTTTGCACTTTGTGCTGCTTGTCTAACGCCTCCTGTCCCCGTGCACGGCACTTGCTAATCGAAAAATTCCTGACGCGATCGAGGATTCTTCTGGGGAACCCACCTCATCTTCTTATAGGAGTGGTCTAAGCAGTAAGTTGCTTCGCGATGGTGAACGTAGTGGGAAGTATGTATGGCATTTTCAATTTACTTACTCGTTCATGGCAGAGATGTGTTTCAATTGTAATTGGGAGTTGGGGGCCGTCCTTAAATTACACACGGGTAATTTTTGTGATTTCTTCACCCCTCCCTCTTCCAGTATAAGAATTCGTAAGACTTTAATATTTTTAATATTTTTAATATCTTTAATATGGATACTAGTGGAATTGAGGGGAATTTTATTTTTTCAGTATACCTACTTGCACTTTTACCAGAAAAGTGGCAAAATACAGCTAAAGTCATTATAGTTTGATTAAAAAAACTTGTAATACATTTTTCCTTTTAACATAGACTTTGGTTCCATAAAGCGAATCGAGGTTTTCGCACAGAAGTGCAACAGTGGAGCTTAAAATTAGAATTACTTCAACAACAAAACTCTGAACCAATCGCACTCGATAGCTACAACTCCCTCCGCTCCCGCCCTACAGTAGCCTCTGCATAATGGCACTAAACAACTCAAGCTACACTTACAATTAGACACGATTGTTTGCAAAATTCGATACGACCGACCCCCTCCATGATCCCCGGAGCAAACATCCCGCGAGTCTCGTCAAGAAGGGACTGAAATAAGCTAGTACAAAGAGGCTGGTGATGGATCGCGTCGTGGAAGGAATATTCCCCAGTGCTGAGCGGAATATTTTTCGGCGTGCCAAGGTTTCGCGGAGGAACCGCGGACACTCGGAAATTAGCATCCACGATCATCGTCCTCGGCCGGACTTTCATAGGGAAGAAGTTTTGGAGACGGTCTAAAAATAATCGCGGTTCAAGGCACTGCTAGGTCCGCAGGACGGATCGTGCAACAAGCGCCGAGAGGTGGCCGCTCGTTTTACGAGACTTTTACACCCCTAACCTGCTGACGCGGCTGACTGGGAGTCATCAAGCGCCTTTGCGCATCACCCGGAAGCGCCTTGGGCCTCGCGCCAGCTCGTTCTCAAGAGAAAGAGGATCCTGAAAAACCCTCGAGGACTCGATCGTATATCAACAGCTCCCAGATTTACTGGCGAACCGCGCAGATACTTCGAATCGTTGCCAGTGAGCGACGAAAGGCTGCAACTGTTTGAGAAACATTTCGGACCGGACAATTCTCTGCAGATTTCTGGAACCGCGAATGTTGGGGACGTTTTAATGAGCTTAAAGTGTCTTGAGAGTCTTAGGAAGTGAGTGGGACGGAAGCTGGGCTCGTTGGGGGGAGTTTAGGAAATGGCGGGAGATTTAAATATCTGGAGAGGTCCGAAGAGTCAGAGAACGTGGAAATGTTGAAAGTCTTGAAGGGCTCCAAAGCTTAAAAGGTCTTCGAGCTTTCAGTAATCAAATATTCTTGACAACTTCCCAAGAATTTTGAAAACTATTGCTCTTGAAGATCTCGAGAAATTTGAAAAATCTTGGAACTTTAGAGAAATTTGAAATATTCCAAAAGCCTCAACACTCCTAGTCCCTTAAACACCTCACAACCCTGAAACCTCTCACAAACTTCCAAATGCCCCTAATAATGGGAAACTCTGAGCCGTCCCAATAGACGATCTGTGAACTCGAATTCTGAAAAGTGCCACGAGTCACGAAAGCCTGGAAGTGCACAGGAGCCTTCTCGGAAGTCTCAATGATCTCGAAACTCTATGGTCCAGCGGTCGTAAAATCCTCGCAGCCTGCCGAGCCTCTATTACGACGAAGATTGCTCGGCGACCGGCAACGCAGAAGGATCGTGTACACGTCGCTGCTTGGATCGTTCGCGGCCCTCGATCGCCGCGATGGAGGCACGGAGACGCAACGGGCACGAGCCCCATGGAAATGGCGGTGTGATTGCTATTGGATTTTAAATTGCGGCCCTCGCGCACCCTTCGGGCTGCCGGCACAGAGTGAGAATTATTTGTGACCGTTCCCTCGGAATTTATCGCTGGCCTGACTCGTACGTCATAGCGTGTCTCTGCGCATCCAGCCGATGATGAGACTTCCTCGGTGCATTATCGCTGGGATGGGTACCCGCGAAATACCGAGGAAACTGGGATCGCGATATTTTGTCCCGGCGACGACACTTCGCAGAGTGATAAAATGTAATAACGCCCCAGGAATGTCCGTGTAGAAAATTCTTAGAGGCTTTTTACACGAGACACTTCTCTGGTTTTTAATTATATAGGTACTCTTTTTTAAGTCAGAATTGTCTTTCGTAAGTGAATGCACAGGTTGTATTGGAAATCGTGGTACGATCAAAGAGGAGGTGATTCCTCGTGCAAAGTTAAGTGAAATATGTAGAATAAACTGTTTTTACGTGAGCCCTCGTTTTCGAGAAAATCGATTTTGAATATTTGTTTGGTGTCCGTATATTTGACTAAGAATTGAGGGGAATGGGAACAGCGCGGGTGAAGTGGGTTCTTTAAAAATGTGTCGAAATTGTGGAATAACTTTTTTCGAATGTACCTAGCTTTGTTTTTTTAGTCCAGTAACTGTTCATAATCGATTTTCTTGAAAACAAAGCCTCGTATGAAAAAAATTCGTTCTACATTTTCGACTTACTTTTGCACGAGGAAATATCACCTCCGTTTCGGTTGTGCAGCGATTTTAGATATATCCTGCCTCGGAATTATTGGTCATGCGTGACAGAAGAGTTTCACGTTAAAAGATCATTATAATTACCTCTCAAGACGCGCCTCCGTAATATTATGTTTCTTGAGCAGTCTCAAAATTAAAGGTGGTAATTTTTACACGTTTTTCTAGAATTCAGTGAGACGCTAAGGGATTAACGGAGATTGTTCGAAGGAAATGCTAATCCCGAAAGAAAATATAGAATGGCTCATTATATTTCATGCTCTGCATCTCGAGTCTGTTGTCAAAGTTTCTATTCCACAGAGATATCGAAGTCGTAAAGCAACGAAAGCACATTAACCTACGCGTTAGGAAACTATGATCGATAGTTTCATCATTTATATTTATAGAGCAGATGTGATTACTGCTTGCCTTTGCTTGAGCGATAAACTTTAGATTTATATTGCAAAAATTTTAGCGGCCTACATATTGTATACGTAAGTCTACGCTTCACGTGAAGAAACTTAAATATTTTACCAAAACTCTTGAACATTGTCCCCAAAAGCTTTCAAAGCTCCTCGTACACCCCAGAAAGAAACTTAACCTATTAACTGAGAAAAACGAGTTAACTCGTAATTTAATGATGAATTAATTTGTAGCAAAAATTAAAAAATTTCTCTGAAAAATGATGCATATAATTTATCAGACCATGCATCCTTCTCTGTGGAAACGCATAATTTTTTTCTACCCTTAATATCCACCAGGCACTTAACTTTCTTTAAAAATACAAAGCAACGTCTACTTTCTGAGCCTCTCCAAGGCCGACAAGTCCTTAACGTACCATTTGCACTTAAGGGGTCGCGATTTTCCTAAAGACCTCCCAAATGGCGCTCAAGGTCAATGGAAAAGGGGGCTTCCGATTTCCTGGTAGCGAAATCCAGCCGTGACTGACAAGGAACAAAGCTGATTCAGACGACGGCGAGCAAGGCTACGTCGCGAGCGCGTAACCCATTTTCGCAAAATTAGATTTCGCAGGCGCGCACCAGAGACGCCGGGGATCTAGGCGTCGGGCTCCCCGCTGATCGTTGCTTACAGCTCGCGATCGACTAACGGCCCCGCGAACGTTCTGCAGACTCCGCCGAAGGTTTACTGTGCCCGCACGCTTTTCCCACGTGGGATCCTCGCGGAACAACCGATCTAACGCCCCCGAAGGCGGGCTAGTCTGACGCAAAAAGCTGGCCAGACAGGTGTATCTCAACAGTCTAACAGGAGTAAACATTCGCCTTCGATGATTCATCGATCGATGCAGCGACCGAGTGATCGGACAATCGAAACGCGTTGAACTGTGGTGGTGAACATGATATCGCCAGGAGGGTTGAAACAATGCGTGCTTGTCTATTAAAACGCAATGTTGGACAGCTGTTTGCTCGACTGTAAGGTGGTTTCGAAGTGAGACAAATGATTACTGTAGTTTCTTGGAGATAGAATGATTTTGGTAATTGTTTCTTCCTTTGACACGAGAGGATACTTCTAGGAATGGCAACGATAGATCGATATTTTGAAAAACCCAGGTACCTCTGACTATCCCTTCATTGAAGACGAAGATGCTGATTGTATAGACAAATTAAAATTACAATAATATGTCCCCAATTTGTGCCTTCGACTCTTCGGCTGGATCCTCGTCTTGTAGTTCCAAAAACGAAATTTGAATGAATCACCTTGTTTATACTGTCCCAGAAACCTATTTCACTAGCATCTTCAATAAGCCATTAATATCGGAGCTGCACGTTTTTAAGTGAAGCACACCCTCCCTATGTTCACATCGTGAAATGCATCTCGAACATCTTCCAAGTACCCTCTCAGAGCCGCCTCGCGCAAGTGGGAGCGCGGCTTAAGGGCCCAACTATCGCCCTGTGGCCCATAAATCCGCGGTCTCGTTAAAAATACATCCGTGGATAACGATAATCGGAACACGAGCCGAGATTCTTCGCAGAGGAGCGAGCCAAAGGGCTCGATAAAAGCTTAATCGTTCGATTAAGCCTGATCCTTTGATCCACGCGAGCCACGTGCAGCAAAGACGAGACACCCGATGCTCCTAAGCGACGCGTGGCCTTCTAAATAGAACGAGCACCGTGGATAGGGATCGATCTAACGTCAATTACGAGCGAGCATCCTGCCAGAAGCTATTTTCAACGTGTTGCCAGCTCGTCAGGACACAAGGTCCATTTCATCCATTTGCTCCATTACGTTTGGACAGGTGGAGGGCCGCGGTGTTAGGCCTGGACATGAATACTAGGCATTCTGCTCTAATGAGTCCGTCTGAAGCCGATCAAATCGCGATCTGTTCGAGCCTCGAGGTCGCACGGTGTATTCTGGAAGCTCGTGTGCTTCCAACGGGACTACAATGAGCTTTCTGTGAGCTAAGAATACCTCCACTCGGACTGTTGGCAGCGAGCAATCGGCTTTGGAAAATATTGCGTTTAGTGCACACCGCTATTGAGGTTATTAACACCCCCTTTACCTCTATCGGGGGTATTTAGAAGTTGAAGAGGGTGGATGAACGATAGTGGATTTTTTACTGCCCCTTTGTGTTCGGATTCTTTAGGATTCCGAACACAAAGGGGCAGTGAAATATTGGTGGATACGTGAATATGTAAGAAATGCTGGTACACAACGCGCTTTCAAACAACTCCTTGCGAAATGAACGTTTCTATTCGTTCCACATAGATATACGCGCGCGTGCTCCCATTAGACTAAACAGAATCTCTTAAAACTAACTAAGCGTACGTATGCTTAGTCTAAAGGAGGCTGTAAACTAAATTTGCTAGTAGACGATGCCAGCGAGCAGAGGTTTCGAATTCTCGAGGAAAGAGTAAACTTAACGCTTTGAGTGGCGCGAGCTTTACAAAAATCACCCTTCCTTCTTAATCCTTCCATCCTTGCTTGGTTCAAGTCTTCCCTACTATAATAATAATCATTCCTTATTGCAGCAATAGACATTACGAAAATAACAAGAAGATAAAAACAAATACATCCAAGAAAACAAGAAAGAGAAAAATATATAGTAGAGTTAGAAATTATCTCGCTCTAATTCCCTAAGCAAGAATATAAAACATTTCCTAAATGTACCTATACATACACTTTTCCCTCATACCTTTGGCGACTCATAAAACCGATATTCCCCGAGGATTTCCAGATAAACACAGATATGTAGGTTGCCGAGGCGCAGCCGGAGCGCCGTTGCTCTAAAATATGGCGCCTGGTCTGCCAGGTTAGAGCCCCCACTTCTTTTATTGCCTCCTAGAAGCTTGTTACACATACGATTTTCGATAATCGGGGCCATCAAAGTCGCGTCTAAATTTCAGACCAGCCGCGATAAGTTAGCCGTTTGGCACGAGAATCGGGACGCCTCTGTGGAAAAACGCCGAGCATCCGGATGTGCATCTTTTACTACCGGCCCACGTACGATTTTTGCGCGGCAGTCGGGGGACAAGCCTTTCGAATTGCGATTCTCCGAGGCGGGACAGTCGGGACGGGGAGGATATCCTTATCGGGAACGCTGCGAGTAGAAAGAAGCCTCACCCACGTGAATCCGTTTTTCTTCGCGACACCGCTACGACTTATCGCGGTGATAAGGGTCGGGGGCTATTATCGGGACGACGGTTTCTAGCCACGACTGCTCGGTTTTTCCGATATCTGCGAACCGTCAGATACTTTCGCCGAGCTGGCGTATATCTTCGCTAGACTGATCCTGTTTATTCCTATCGTAAGCTGGTTGGCCGTCGCGGCTGCAGAAATCATTTCGGAGCATTTTTATCGCTCCCAAGCTTCGGAATGGTTTCAGGTGTTTGGGGATGTTGTAGTAGTGGAAGCTGTGGAAATTGTTTAGAGTCATTTTGGAATGGGAGATAGTTGGTTTTTCGATGGCTTTTTGCAGAAAATAGAGGTAGAGGAATTGTGTTTTAATTAGGCCAAGTTGCCAAAAAATTGCACAAAATTATTTAAACACATACGGATCGCATAATTTTGTGATCTTTATTTTGCAAAGAATTACCAACCCATGGAAAAATAAACGAGAATAGTATGTGTGTTTCTTTATCTCTGTTGAGAGAAATAAACAAGTTTGAAAGACATGAATATGGACACTGGATTAAAGTAGTTTTCTTTTTGAAATTTCTGCTTTGAATCACCGAATAATTTTCAGAACATATTTCACGAAAATTAAATGCCTCGCACCTCTCAGGTCAGCCGAAGAAGAACTAAAGTGGAATTGTAATGTCCCTCGTATCCTTATTCGGCCAAGTATCGCGGAACTCGTCTCGGATCACAGTCACGACCCGTATTAGCGTTCTTATCACGCTTGCGATCCACAGATCTTCCGCAGATTGCATCTCCTTCCCTTTTCTCGCTCGTCGGGCAGTACAGCGAGGGAAACACTGGGTATTTTTAATGGAGCTCTTTCAATTCAGCTAACTACTAGAATACACGATTCATTAGTTTGAAATTTTGCCAGCAAGCAAATCTGTTCGTTTTTAACAAATTTAATGGTTGATAAAATTTCTAGTGTATTTTTCATCATTTTTAAGAGGTAAAAGTAACTAGGGATGGTTTTACTTTGTTTTTGAAAGAAAATCGCAATGATCGCGTGGTATAATAAACTTTGGTAGTTAGTGGATGGAATGTTGACTTCAGAGGGCACTGACACCGTTATTTTGAGCGCCAGAATATAATTGGAGATGAGCCTAGTTTGTGAAGTGGAACCCACCCCTAAAGGTCTAGTTCAATTACCACGCGGTGTAGTGAAATTTGGCAGTTCAACGGATGGGACGTTGACTCTATAGGGTATTGACATCATCATTTCGAACGCCAAGATATAATTGGCAGTGATCCCAATTTAAAATTAAAAAGCACCCCAAGAATTCAATTTTTTAAACTTGGCTAACCGAATTGATGGGACGTTGACTCGATCGTCACTTTAAATTCCAGGAGGCAATTAACAGTGTCGTGAATATAAAAAGTGAAAGCACCCCCTAAATTCAATCTTCAAGTATCAAATGAGACTGTTCTCATTGTACTGTTACAATACCCTTTTATATTGGCATTGGTCCACAAGCTAACGTCATCTTGAACGTCAAGACACAACCAACTCCAATCTCAAATAAAAAACCAAAACCACCCTCAAAGATTTCACTTGCCCCAGCAAGCCACGATTGTCGCGTCACCCAGTAAACTTTGGTATCCCGAATGCCAGGGATGTTGACTGTCCAGGGGGCAGTGACATCACCGTGTTGAACGGCTGGCTGGCGATACGATCTCGTTGCTGGTGTCTCGTAAAGTAACGCGACGATTTATAGGCGCGCGTGGGAGACTTTTATAAAGCCTGATTATCTCCATCCCCGCGTACCCTTGTCCTCGTTCATTAACGCGATTCCAACTTTCGACGGGTGAAATCTGCGGACCAGCGTTAATTTCAGCGGGCTGCTCGTAAAATTTCGCGAGCGGCCGTAACGAGCGACGGGCGGGGATCATAAACCAGATTCGAGTAACCCGCGACGATGATTTGTTGCGCGACTCGGCTCGATTGAAATATTAAACTGTCAGCGGGCGAGCCGGCCGGAACGATGAACTCCCGATCGATGACAATTACGCTGGCAGAAACCTCGAATGCAGCGACATCATTCATTCCTTCAATTACAGAGTGCCGAGTGAAAATGTCTGTTTATACGCTCAAGGTATCGACTCGAATTATCTTCGATGCATTAAGTTTCATGGGTCTGCCGTGCGGTGTAAATCTTTGGCGATGCTCAGCTTTCGAGCTTTGGAATAATTCAAAAGAGCAGTACCATATACTTTTGGGTTCCATGGGGATGAGGCGTCGAAGGTTCGATGACATTTCATGGAGAAAGTTCTAAGTAGAAAACATTTAGGCAAAAAGCTTCTAAGAAATTGTGTCACTATAATATGTAAGTTACATTGTAATTTTTTGGAATTTAGAAATATATGGAATGACTTCATTGGACATTGGATATTTGACTACTAATGTCAC
This sequence comes from Andrena praecox, assembly GCA_963932275.1. Lineage (NCBI taxonomy): Eukaryota > Metazoa > Arthropoda > Insecta > Hymenoptera > Andrenidae > Andrena > Andrena praecox. The sequence goes on from OZ010734.1 coordinate 737,001, forward strand.
CGAGGAAAGTGTGGTTCTTGATGATCTTTTTCTCTTGATACGTTCCGTGAGAAAAGTAAGTCGACCCATTTTTTAGTCGACGTTTAGTGACGTTAAAGAAGCGTTTCCGGGCACATGTTTTCGACGCTTGACGCATGGTCGTAAAGCTTGTAAGAGGTGGAGAGTAATAAAGAAGATGGAATCGAGAAGTAGGAGGGAAACAATTGCAATTAGAACTTCCAACGAAACTGAAATACTCTCTGGAGCATTCAAGCGACTGGCTCCAATGTTTACACTCGTTCGCATTCCTATTCGAAACACTGATACCTCTATTAGCTCACCTTGCACAAGTACTTATTTTAAGCCCTGCTCTCACACCTCTATTTTCTATCACCTGAATGCACACCAAACTCATTAACTCAAATTCCAATCCTCCAATAACCCAATTAAGCTACAAGAACAAACTACTGCTAGCACCTAGCTCCCACTACCACCTGAAACTTAATCAACTATTCATCCGACAAGCTTCAATCACGTTTATAATTAGTGCCAGAGCACAAAGAACACATCTACATAGCAAACGACTGTCACCCGCGCTGAAATCGAAAGTAGAAAGTTTGACTCGTTAGAGGGGAACCGGTTGACACATCGATCGCACCGAATGCCATAAATCAGCTGGATGTATCCAACGCTTAAACCTCGGTTGTCACACTTACACGCAAAATTACACACAATTTAACTTTGAGGTAAAATATATTTCAGGTGTCATTCAAAATGGTACCACCGTTTAAACCTGGTCACACTTTTAGTGTTAATTTTCAACGATTAACATATATTGTACAATTTTCAAACTTTATCTCAGAATTTTCGTGACTTAATTTATTATTATTATTATTATTATTATTATTAATCGTCTTTATTACTCAAAAAAGAAGAAACCTGAGTATTTACAGTAGCATAGTCAATAAAAGTAAAGGCGAGGCGGCAATGGTAACAGGGTAGAGTAAAAAGTAGAGTAAAAAGTAGAGTAAAAAGTAGAGTAAAAAGTAGAGTAAAAAGTAGAGTAAAAAGTAGAGTAAAAAGTAGAGTAAAAAGTAGAGTAAAAAGTAAAGTAAACAGTAAACTAAAAAGTGAAAGTACAAGACCTCCGATGGAAAATGGGCTTGGGTCAAATCGACCCAGTGTGTCAACTACGTTCGAAAAAATAAATGTGACAACCGAGGATTAATAGCATAGCAAGAATCCAATTACTTTATCCCTTTACACCAGGCAATCGATTTGGCGTGGCTAGAGCTCGTGAGGGGCTCATCCTTATTAGCGCAATTACTCGTGCGTTGTCTTTGCACCTGGTCGTGGCATTTAATTAACAAGGACACGGTCTTCGAGATTACCGGGACACCTGGTTGCGCGGGGTCTTTACGTTTTCATAATCCCATCGAGGAGGCAATAAACACCCCGATGCTCAACGATCGAGGATCCCAGATACGGCCGATCGCCTTGGAGATGGTCGGTCCGATCGTGGACCAACATTCGTACTGAGAGTCGAGCGTTATTATCGTCGTCATGGAACAGGTTTTTCTATCCGTCCGTGTGCTGTTTCCAGTGTTTCCACGGAGCACCCTTTATTGAGATATTTGGCTTTTTACGGGCGCGTAAGCGCTAGGCGTACCCTGGGCATTGAATATTTTTTTAGGGGAGGTGCCATCTTGGACGCATGAAAATCGTAGGTTTATTTAGCAATTTTTTGTAGTGCATATTTGCACTTGTGCACAGATAAAATGTTTTAACCGTTCGGTCTGTGCGGGCAACGCCCATCGGCGTTCACTAAGTACTGTTATCAAACGAGAGTGGAGGATTTCCGCACGTGATGCACGTCAAACGTTTCTCCGTGCTCGGAGAGTCAAATAGACAAACTGAGCAGTCATACGTTATACTGTTCTTAAAATTCGACACAATCGCTGGCACGCGTATGTGGCGCCAGTCTTTGCAGTAGAATCTGTGCGTCACACATACGTGACACTCGGTAGTGAATCTTTTAAGCGAAACTGCAGCTAATTTTTCATTATGTTACTTGTAAGTCTGAACGTGGTGATCGTGATCCTATTAATAGTATCGTCTGATGCCTTCCTTCTTAATTTTTACGAAAATTAAAAATTTTCAAAGTATCTCATACTTTTTAGAAATGAAGCTATTGTATGCGATATATCAAAATGGGCTTTTTGTTCAAGCCTATATTAGGCCGTTAACAATCAATCGATCTGTAAGAATTAAAGGCTTACTCGACGATGAGTCAGGTTCCCAAATATCTTGGGAGGAACTTGGGTCCATTAGACCCAACTTCTAACATAAATGTCGATCCTAGTTACGTCAGGTTATTTCAATTCATTTCCATTAACTTTATGAGAGTTGGTTGCGTCATTGCTCGATTAACGCCTCGAATAGTCTCCTATTTCTTTCTCTAGCTGTCCAACCAAATAAATTCCCCTTTTCTATTTTTATTGGGGAAATAAAAGTGTTCGGATGTTAAAGCCGTCTCCTCTGAACGGTTCTTAACAAATGGTGTACATGTTGATACTTTAATTACTCACTTTCTCCGTGTCAATATTTTATTGCACGCTTGAAATCGAACAACGGGGAGGATGTTATTCTTTCAAAATTACCGTGCAATAAACAGCGTGAAAATCGTGCTCCCTTTACGACTGACAATCAAGCTGTCGTCATCGAAACCACGTACGATTTACAGTGTCCAGCTCGAAGGTGAAGACGGAGATAATTGTAATACGATTTGACTTAACGACTCGTGACTGAAATTCAAACAGACGCGAAGTCTTGTAATATTTAAAATAACAATCGTGAGTCACGAGCTGCTCAAGCTTTTCTTTTGTAAACACGTTGCCATTTGTGTTTGTCGGTATCGATCACCTTTGAAAAATCGTTGCGCCAAATGGAGCCAAAAAACATTAAAATCTTATTAATATTCCTCCAGTCTAACTACAATTTACTACACTGCTGTAAAAATGTAGCACAAACTGCTCTCAACGCATCTTAAGAATCATGAAATTTCTCAAAATAAACTAGAGATATGTTGCAACATAACATATTAAAAATATTCACGACAAAAAAGCCTAATATTAGAGTGATATACGATTGAAAAATAATATTTTTGAAAATTCGTTTCGACCACAACTCTGAGTGCCTCTTCTACGTCCGTTTTTACTGATTGTTGAGTCATTCAATAGACACAAAAGGGTTCGCGAATCCACGACCACGCTTTAATTACACGTCCCAAGGTTTTTCGTCTGATTAAAGTTTCTTTCTTCCACCACGCGCCGCCGAATGTTTATTCGCCCGACTGTGAATAGAAAGTGAAAACGTTATAGCTACATAATCGAACCGGTTGATTGATAGTTATAGTGGCCAGTCAGCCTACAGTTTATTTACTTATCGAATCGTTAAAGTACCAGCCCATGAGCAACAAAGATTTTTCGTACATTTGTCGCTGAATCAGGAAGAGAAACGTCCTGTTCGGGTTACACAAATCGCGTTCGTAACGCTGGACAGTGTCGAACCACCCATTTCCCTGTATTCACTCGCCTTAGTCCCGTTCCAATACAATTTCAATGCAAGTCCATTTAGACGTCAAAGATTTCTCAATTTGATCATCAATCTGGAGGTGTCGCTCGTGGAGCCTTTATATGATACGTGAAATACATTCTCTTGTGTGGTCTATTTTCATTTACCTGCTTCACAAGATCATTTATCTTGAAGGATTTGTGGTAAGAGATTTGGAGCCAATGGTAACCAATAACTGACAACTCTGAGCTGCTTATAGTGCTTATACTAATAAAGTACTACTTCCAGATCGACAGTCAAACGTTTGTAGACTTTTTCTATGAATATCAATAAGATTATTGATATATTATTGAGAACAAGACAGGTTCGCTGATTGCATAATCGTCTGACAAGTTAATATCCTACCGTGGAAGGTTTGAGCCGCTCGAGCTTCCTTCCTCCTACAAAAAACTGCTTAAGCATGCAAGAATTATTCTCCTATGGAACAATGTTCTATAGGTACTGTTTGTGCGACCCATTTCGATCAACTACATTCAAATTTGTACAATATTTAAAGTATTTCATAAAATGTTTCGAAAAGAAAATGTAAAAAGCACATATTTTTTGTTGGCTAGTTATAATATATATACAGCGCGTTCAGGAGCCGATCCATGTGTAGGCTAAGTAGGCTGCAAACTAGGGCGGAAAATTTTGGGGAGCGACAAATTTTGGCGAGCAATAAATTGTGAGCAAAAGAAATTGGAAAAGGTTTAAACACCGGGGCTTGCGACAACTTTCAAAACAATTAACTATTTTTTCATGTAGCAAATTAGCCATAACTCATATGTGAGTTGTCATATAGAATTAATTTTAAAATTGTCTCAACTATTTTGAATTAAGATATTTGATGATATTTCACGGAACGGGCGGCAGACGCTTGTTATCCTAGGGGTGCCAAAACTCCAAATTCACCCCTGAGAACGTTTTTTTTTTGCGGCCCGTACGGATCACTGGTTTTTCAATTTTGGCCCGCCGCAAACAAAAGGTTGCTTGCCACTTTTCTAAGCGATTCGACGTTTCTCATGTAAAGTAGGTATCGCTCTGCGGGAAGTCCGAGCCGTTTTCTGCCTCTATCATCCTGAATTTTGTTCACGGTTCCTTGAATCCAAGCTTGCTTGGCCCATCCAGCGAAAGAAAAGGTGTTCTTTTGTCGACTATAGAAGCCCCCGAGACCGCTAAAAAGAAACGATGCTCGATGGGCTCCAGTGGTCGTTTTTTAAATGAACCTCCATTTTCACGGTCATCTTGTCCAATCAGTCAATCGCATATCACTCTGAGCTTCTGCAAGCCTGAAAGCCGGACGCGGAGCGATACCCCGCGTGTTCGGCCTCGCGTGCAGGAAAGCGGAATGACAACTAAAATTAGACGTTTCATATTTCGAGTATATTTCCCGTTCTCTTTTCTACTGGAGCCGCGGGACGTTTTAGTGTTGTATTTTAAGGACAATCAAAAATACCTTCGCTCGCGAAATATCTTTGATGACAGCTTGCACATGTTGCCCGTGGGGTGGAGACAACGAGCAACCAAAAACTATATTTTATGAAAAAGATTAAAATTGCTGCTATGTTTTGGAAGCTCCAACTAATTATAAACGGTGGACGAGATTTTATAAATGTCCTCTAAAGTGGTCACTATTTTCATTAAGTTTCTAAATCCTTTGTGAAATATGGATTACAAGTTCTTATTGTGGAACAAGTTGTTGAACAGAGTACCATATTTTTTGGTAAATAAGATAGATCAATTGGTGCAAGTTATGCAGAAAGCTAAAAATTTAGTTTAAAGATTCTAATTGTTAAAGAAAAGTAGCTTTATATCTATTGGGTATATTTTATTTCTTGCTATTGTTTTACAACTTTTAATGAGTTATTTGGCTCAATTAGAAGACTTGAAAAAGAGGATGCAAAATCAAAGTTACGAGTAGACATTTAGAAGCCAATTTTTTTAAAGATGTTACATAGAATGATTGCATGAATGGTGTCCTATCGAGGGTAGAAAGACAGCTTCAATGGGCTTGCAGATGATCCGATAACGTTGACAATAAATCGTTGTATTTGACACGTTAATCATATTTGATACGTCAGGCGAAAGTCAGGCAGTGCACTGTGCGCCATAAATAATTCACCGTAGAATCATGTTCCTAAGCTTCATGAATTACCTGCGATGCATCATCCGCGAGTAAATGCGTATACTAGAGTACCGTGTGCCATGAACTGACTCCATGATCCATATTTCTTGCGCTCTTGTGTGGTCTTGGACGTTGTGTCCCACTGGGAGTCACAAGACATTTCGCTTTTTCACTTGAAACCTCTATTCGAGCAATTATTATCGAGCCACGAAATCATGATGCAGATGTTGCAAAGGATAAAGTAGAATAGAAATACTATACAGAAATAATCGAAGTTACCTGCAGAAAATTAGACAAAGGGGAACAGAGGTCACTGCGAATGAAAAATTTGCATTCACTGAATTTGCAATATTTTTTACATCAAAGTCAACACACTAGTCTTTCAATTTACCAATTTATCCCTTCCTTCCTCCCCCATTTCCCTCTCACTTGCACCGCAATTTTTCCCCACAGTCTGGTCATAAAAAAATCGATCACAGTTCTACGAGAACGGAGTTCCAAAAGAACTGGACGTTTCAGCGAACACAGCGACCCCCGTGAATCAAGGCGGTGGTAAGGGAATCGTGCGAGGAAAGCAAAAAGACGAGACGATCTCGGGGGAAGACGAACGAGCCCGAGGAAGAAAGGATAGGAAGGAAATAGGCGAGATCCTTGGCCGTGATTCTTCAGACGTTCTCGAGGGCGAGGTCGCGTCGAGTCGGGTCTGCTCTCGGTGCAGGGCCCGCGGCGGAGCTTTTCCCCTTTGTCCAGCGGTTCCTCCTCGTCGCTTGACCGAGCTTCCGACGAAAAAATCCGCCGTCGACCGTTTTGGCGCGGCCAGGAACGCGAATACGCGGCTGTTGCACGCTCGACCCGGCGCGACCAGTTCCCTGCGAACCTGACGGCCTCGGCAGAAATGCGTAATATAATAGGCGGAATTAATTGGCCATTTTTTTTCGGATCTAAGATGACGTTTCGCTGATCCACACAGCGACATTCACGCTTCCAGTGGCGCAAGGTTTGAAGAACTGTCCCTTTGAGTCGATCAGACCCTCCCAAATGAGCGATTCTGAGGGGGAAAGCTTTGTACAAAGTGTGGAAACTATGTTCTCTTTGTTTTCGGTGTAAATATTCGACGACCCTTGGATAAGACTGTCGAAGCTTTTCGAGAAATATAAAAACTAGGGTGAAAATTTGCTAACCTTTCGCAGATTATAGGAATACATGTAGAGAAGAAGTATCTAACCGCCAACAAACGCTCTTTGATCAATCGCACAAACTAGGTTATCAAAACGATCCAATGTGATCAATGCAACGCATGCAAACCTCTCGGCGCGATCTATCGCGATCTCTATCGATGGAGGAACGTTGGCAGATCGTTGGCTGCTGAAAGAAAGTGTAAAACGCTGACAATCGGGTCAGTCGTGGGCACGAACCGCTTCGTTTAGTCGTCATTAATCAATTATGCGGTTGCGCAACGTTTGCACGTCGTTGGCCGATTAACGCAGGCACCTTTGTATCGGCAGTGGAACGATCTTGGATTGCGCAAACGCGTAATCCTGGCTCTCTCGCGCGGAACAGTACAATGACTATTACATTCAGTAGAAGCTCCTCAAAGTATCCATTGTTAGATCTGTACGCGGGACTGAAAAATAACGCTCCAACTACCACAAATGCAAGTGGGGGAAGAAATAACTTAGTTAGAAATAACTCTTAGAAGATGTAACTTTTCAAGTTACCCCCAGCACGAATCCTTGATCCTATAATTTCACCACCGTTTCACCGGTTGCGGAGCACTGCTCCGGTCTAACCCCGAATCATGATCATTTCCACCCCCTCCCTTCAGCCAATAAGCCTAGGCGGGGCTCGGGACTCACAGAACGCCACCAGCAGAGGCTTTCGTAAGCTCTCAGCACTGATGCGCCGGATCAGGTACCCCCGGGATCGCTAGTTCCCGTCTCGAGGGCTTGCTTCTACGAAATAATCCATGAAGCAAGCCCCGAGCCCTGGAGGATTCGTCGCAAAATAGTTCGTAGTTTGTGAATGAAGGTGCATCACTACTCTTTGCATTTTAATATTGAATTAATAGGTGCCGGTGCTTGATCATCCACTATTTACAGCGCAAATACACTCGATTGAGATTGAGGTGAAAGGATCGACTCGAGAACAGAGGTTCGTGGTGTCTAGAGGATCATCACACAGTGGACTTCATGATTTCATTTCGCACTTAAGTACTTGGGTATTCGAACGCTGCTCTCGAGCGACAAATTACCGCGCGACTCATCTCTGTCCCTTTTAATACGAGCTGCGTAAACGCACGGTACACGCCCAGCCTCCCTTTATTATGATGTATTGCGCTCTGCATATTAAGTCGAGACTGAATAAAGATCACGTGTGCCCATGGGACCACGACTGCCTTCAATTCAGCGGGATGGTTTCGCGCCTGCGGTCACTCTGTCCACGGTTGCTTTTTTCGCCTGGAAAAGAGTGATACGTTAAGTGTCTACTTAAGCATGGCCTTAAGCCACGTTCCCACGTGAGCGACATGTTATCGAGGATAACATAGGTGCAGAGCATACTTGAAGCCAATGATGCAGTCTGTTGTCGGCAAAGTATCCTTTCTGCGAGATAACTGTGGAACAGGTGACCTAAAGTTGCGTTCCCACTTGTGGGGATTTGTAACCTTCCTTGGAGATTTTTTTAATTCATTTTGGTACAGGATGTTAGTTCGAATGGACATTTTCACTTATCTATAAAGAAATTGATCGGGGTTAGGTATGAGTTAGATGAAGTTAGAAAGTTATTTAAAGAAATTGGTCAAGTTAGAGGAGTAGAAGGATTAAGATAGTCAGCTAAGCTTGTTCTTGAAATAAATTAATGAAATGGTTGATTAAATTATAAAACTTTCAAATCAAGAAAGATATTTCTTTTCTACACAATTATTCCGTACGTTTAGAAAAAGATAATATGTTAATGGTATTTTTGCAAATGCTACCGTAAACTTGAAAATCAAGATTTCAGTTACGTTCAAGATACCAAGTTGCAAGACGCGTTCGTATCGCTGTACGCGATGATTAGTACTTTCGATTATTTTTCCGTGAAGGCGATCGACCATGCCCGAGAGCCGCACACATCGATATCGATTCCTTTTGAAGTATCCTGCGTGCACAGGATGCAGAGACCTGCTCTCTGGCTTGCATTGGAAACTTTAAGGCCGGTAGCCCACCCAGAAGCCACCATTGTATCCTCGTTACCCATCGAACGCATAAAACATATCGCATAAAGTCGTGTTTCAAAAAGGGACACGATGAAAAATCCTCTACCCCTGCTGTCTTGCCTTTTTCAATCGTGCTGCAGCCAACTGTATTATAATCGTGCAACCACTTCGACGCAACTTAAACTTTCTAAGAATAAATTTAAACTTGACACAAAATCTTTGGAATATAAAAAGATTTTTTTCTATTTTATTTTTCTTTTTTTTTTTTTTTTTTTTTTTTAGGTAGTGAATTGTAGAGTTAACTTTTAGCAAAAAGTGGGTTCTGAAGTTCATCTAGAATAAGAACATCTCCTAACGAGAAGATTCTAATGTGAATTTCGAGTGAAAGGTAAATAACACAGTGAATGTCACGAGGAAAGTAGATTCTGGGGCTAATATTTAGCAACAGGTAATTTCCTGATCCGACGAAGCTCAAGTTTCACGTATTGGAAGAAACGAGTTGGAGAAACGTAGTACGTGATTCCCGGTGGATTGACGGTCGCCATCTTCGCCAATGGGTGTCGAGGGTGGCGAAAGTGAGACTGTAATTCGAGTGGAGAGAGTGAAACTACGTTATAAGGTAATGAAAGTGGGACTCAGTCCTGAGGGTGGCGATCGCAAGACTGGTTCCCCTTAATTTCCTTCGAATTTCGAGGAAATACATCTGACGTGGCATGGCGCTGGTTTGGTCGTTGATTGCAGTATCAATCATACTCTTAATTGCACGTTTGGGTGCAGGAACTGAAATGTGCGCTGGGGAACAACGAGTGTCAACATTAGCTGGTACTTCATGAATATTCAAACAAGATCCACAGGATATCCTCGTAACTTCTCAATGGATATTTACAAACTACTATAAAATACAATGCAGCGCACAATCTTAAGAGAATCTTGTCGAAGTTGGCGCTTTCATATAGGTACTCAAATGATTTACGTTCTTCTCATCTTCCGGTAGTTGGCGGTTTATACTTCCTTGTCTTTTCCTTTTATGTTCACCACGTGCTCTCGCTGCTATACCTTTTCCATTTCTTATTTTTCTTTTTATAATCCACGTTCCTTTTGCATTTAATAAATACATATAAACTTTCTATGGCCCAGGTAAACTGTTATTCCAACATATCTACTTGAAATGCCTACCTTCCTAGTACAACAAATATCATCTGTGAGATCTGAAAAGTTTCCACGGTATGACAGTGCGTTAGTAAGATCCAATGAGGGACCATTTTTTCACTTCTCATCACCTACATCCTTCGTTGCTCGATCAGAAGGCGCTTAAAGAGGCCCAAAGAAGGACTCCCACTGGCAACGTAGCCGCAGCTCCAAAGCAAAGTGGAAAATGCTCGCTCGATGGGTGCTCTCGGTAAGGAAAAGCATGCACCGAAATGGGCGAAAGGAAAAGCGGATTGGAATCAGCTGTAGCCGTCGAAAGGTCGATGAGTCGCTCCAGCGGTGTGGATTTCGAGGTCGTTGCCAGCGTGCGCTGGTCGAAAAGGCAAAAGGAGAGAGACAGGGGACGTGTGGAGGGAAGAGAGCCGAAGGGGGACGGAGAGGAAGAGAAAAACGGCGTTCTTGCCAAGAGTTCTCGGTAACCCTGAAGTCAGTCTTTGTGCCATCGGATAGCCACGGACGAGGAGGTGCACGCCTGCAGGAATGCAAATCGCAAATGCACCGGGCGTATGATACCACCGATGGCCATTCAATCCCTTTCTTCCTCCCTCTGCTCTTTCTATTACAAGCTTTCGAGCGATTAAACGGCGCGGAGCAATGGGTCGCCTCGAACAACGTTCGAAAGCCGTAACTTGGTAGGATGTCGAGTGTCTGGGCTAACTGGTGCACACGAGCATTGGAGGATCGATGTGTTGAAATGCAACTAGGGAGAACAGAAGTAGTGCTCACGAATCGATGGTTTTGAGCAGAATTAGGAAGACAAGTGGAATAGGTGAAACTAGACAGACGTCTGTTTTGAAGGGAGATGTTGCATCAAGTCGAATTTGCAATGTACAGCGATTAAAAGGGAAGAAGGGCGAAAGAAGCACGAGGGAAGCCGACTAGAAAAAGCGCCGGAGCAGGTACGGTTCTGATGTAAGTACCACTGCCGTGTCGCCGCGAGGAGCAAAGACAACGTGGGCTTTCAACTGTCATTGCCGTCAGTAGATTGCGACAGCCGTAAACGGCCCGCCACGCCGGGTGGTATAAACCACGCTGGAAAAAGAAGTTCACCTTTCGAATGTCGGTTCGTTCATTCAGAAAGCGGCGAAGACTAGCGGGAACGAAAGACGATGGAATTTGTGAGACGCGACGACAAAGGGGGTAGGGGGGTTGAAATTTATCGACCAGCTGGAAATCCGTCTTATTGTCGATCCTCGTTTCCTTTTTCGATTGTTACACGGCAATGTTTCATACCTTTTGCGTGCGCGCTCTCGCGCCGCGCTGTGTTCGTTTTTTAGGGGAAAAAAATATTGATCAAGATAACACGATCTTTATGCCTCCAGCGGCACGCTTGAACGGTGGGAAAGCGAGGTAATGCGTTTCCTTAGGAAGATATAGTGACACTTGGAATCGCACGACATGCTTTCAAAAAGAATCGGATAAAATAAACAGAAGATAATGAGTTATGGGACTGAACGAGATGCTTATCGAATTTTACTATCTTTTATAGCTGGCTAACACTGTAGGGGACTCTTTCGATTTGTTTGACTTTGCTCCTCTGGTGCTGCTCGATTCAACACGTTTAACTCCGCGTCTATGGGAGCTGACGCTTATTTCCACAGTGGCTTCGCTTGAGTACGATTTTCGGAAGAACAAACGTATCCTCGTTGTGTCAATAAATCGGCTGCTCGAGACTACGCGTTGCGTGTACTGTCATAGAGATGGCGTGCAAAATCACTAACAGCGATTTATTACAGTGTTCGCAGAATCACTATCAAGGTCGTGATTTCACTTCATTAAGTAACGAAACTAGGGTTGCCAACATTTGTCCAGCACTCATCTGGAGGATTAGCAAAAATAAATCAAGAAAAATTTGTCATTTTGACAATGACAACCTAGAAACGGCCACGAACTTTCTTGGTTACCTGATTTGTAATAAAAAAAAAACAATATACAACTTATATAATAAAAAATGATCCACATTATTTACCACAATCTTTAGAACTTCTGCGCTCAACTCAAACGATAAATTTAAAACAAAGAACGACAACCGCGTCAAATTTCTAATGCGTTGCCAACTTAACGTAAATTAACTGCCTTTTAAGATTAAAGCTTAATATTTATCTGGATATTTATATTTGACTGGAGAAATTTGACCAAACCTGGAATCTCGAGGCGAAAATGGCATTATTGGCAACCCTAGACGAAACCGAACGTTCAAAGAAACCTGAGAAGTAGCTTTATAATTGATTTACAAAAGACAACAAACGGCCGTGTGGATGCTGTGTGAGTAGCCTTGCGACGCACCGGCATTTGTTGACACTTATGGCGTCAGCGGAGCAGGCTGCACCATTGCTGCACAAATTAAACTCGGTCCACGTAGAATTAAGCGCTCTTAACCCAGATTTTCTAAATGGAATTCGTCGTGTCCGAGATGACGATTAAGGGGCTCGGTGAATTTAATGATGGCCGTCAGTGTGTCACGGTGGTATCTCAACAAAAGTCTAGTTTTTTTTTTTTATCAAGCTCCTTGAGAAGCCTGCTCGACGCACCTTTAAGGAATCCTCTTAATTTTCATGAGAATTCCCGTTTTGTTCCGCTAAAAAGATAAATATAGAGTCTGTGATTTACATCAGTACCTTCCACTTGCGATTAATTTCAATCAATTTCAGGAGAGTAATAAAACTTCTTTCTAATTTCCCCCGCTCAAATAAACTAGCTATTTACGAATATATTACGAATTCTTCAGCCTGAAATCACTATCAAAACCCTAACCCAGATAACCAAGCTGACTGTTATTAATCTCCTACCATTTCGCTCAAATATCGTGAATAAACTTTTTTTATTATATTCTTAGGAGCAGGATGGGTAATGTAACGAGGTCTTTTGGTTAATAACTTACTATATAAGAAACTATACTACGCACCAACCTCATATAATCTATCTCCAACAGTTGTCAACTTTTGTTCAAAGTTCAAACCTGTCCTTATTGGCTAAAGCCTCGTAATGAAAATGTCCTATCCATTAGACCTACATTTACGATTAGTTAAGTGCACTCATACCGAAAAAAATTTCAAACTTATTTTACTTAATAACGGAAGATCGTATAAAAAACTTTCGTTCTATATTTTCAATTTCTTTTTGCACAAAGAATAAGGCCCTCCTATTTAGGTTGCACTACGATTCCTGCGATATACCCTCTATAATAATAATAATAATGATGATGATGATGATGATGATGATGATGATAATAATAATGATAATAATTCGTCGTTATTACATCACAAAATTCATATTGCGTTAATTAAGTATCGAATACCGATAACGAAGCACACAAGTGGCATGAAAGATCGACTGTGAGTTACTGAAAAGCGTCATTGAGTCTAAAAACATGAAACATTAAACGATAGAGAGAAACTTATCCCACTTCTTCCGCTTTAGCCTGCGTTCCCCGTATCACTGATCTACATACGTGAAACTAGGGTGGAAACAGTTGAATTACAGGCACAAGTACGTTAAGCAGGCGTTGATAATCGATAAGCAACCGTTGCTTGCCCGTCGGCCAGTTGTCAGCAGCGTATCATTACGCCGCTGCTGCGTTCTGAGTTTACCTCGTCGACGGCCAACCGAGATTCCTGTAATTAGGGGCAATAATTAATTAGGCCGACTTTTTCCTGGTCTCGTTGAACCAGTTCACCCCATTGCTTTCGAGAGGCTGGACCATCGACGTGGCTAATTATAAGCTTCTTAATTAGACCTGTTTCTGATTGTCCTGCCTCTACGTTGAGAAAGGGAACTGGCGTGAATGTGGTTCCTCTGGCTGCAATGAAACGTTATGTTTCTCGCAGCTCCTCTCTCGAATGATGCAGTTGTGATATCGAATTTAATGAGCCCTTTCGTGGAATCTCGAGTGAGGAGTTTAGTTTCTGTGTGGTCTTGTGGCGGGTGCTTCAAATTAGGGGGAGGAAAGTGTTTCTGAGGGAAGTGAAGAACATTTACTGGTGATACAAGTCTGTGGAAATTTTTATCTTAGATACAGGAATAGAATTAAAACATAAAAATAGGAATATTTGAAAATTGCGATCAATTCTTTATAGGTGATTATTGTAGAATTATTTTAGTTATAGAGTAGAATGATTTGAACTCTACAATCTAAATTTTGGAAAATGTCAACATTTTTTAATGAATTTTTTTTGTATATGTTGTAAAGCTTAGTGTTTATAACAGATTAAGAAGATTATACTATAGATTTCTATATACTATTTCGCATGGAAAATGATAATACACTCGCTCCTAATAGCCTGCCAGAAGAACTAGTGAAAATGATAGAATCTCGTTTCTCTTATGATCGAAAAAGCGCCAACACTAAGCGGCTGCAAAGGAACCTGCTGATCTCAATATTTAGGCGAATCGTGTCTGCTATCGAAACGTATATTTTCGGACAAATATATTCAGGGTACCAAAATAAACCCCGACTGCAATATCCATCGAGCAGCATGCACATAATAGTAACCCACCCACGCGTCCTAATTGGCAATCTCCAAATAAGCTTGAACAAATATCGTTTCACGTTCAATGCATGGGTTTCAATTATATTGACTCCAAGAACGATTCTCTAAATTTTCAACACAATACCCCTTTACCAAATTATTAACAATGGAACGCAGTATGTAGACACATATGAATATTAATCTGCCCGATTTTGGCACCCACTAATTTTAGTCGTTTTGGTACTTCCACCCCAGAATTATGATCGATAGGCGCACGGTTGGCGCAGATTAAAGAGATCGCTTTCAATCGATTATTTTCACCTGGGTCTGCTCGCGTTCGTCTGTTCCGCGGCTTTGCCCTCACACGGAATTTACGTGGGTGGTATATATTTAGCGGGGGCGTCCCATGTAGACTGGTGTGTTTCACATTCAAATGGAGGAAGTTATGTCAGGGCAGCGCTGCATGTATAAATAAATCGTAACGAATGCGGTAACTAATCCGCGGAACGTTTCGCTATCTGCGACTTTCGATCGCATTTCGATATCCGACTGACCGAGAACCACTCCAACGACTCGAAAATCTTACAATTTTTCTCAAACCGTTTCTTTGTATTAATTACAAATTGCTTTTACTATTCAACCCACTTATCGAGTTGAAGATCAGAAAATTGATTATGCTGTAATATCTATAGAAACTTAACAAAAGCAGTATCACCATAGGTGGAAAAAACATCGAGCAATATTGAATAAATTAGAAAAGTCCGTTCCTCGCTCCCCACCAATTTAAGGACAGTAATTAATCGCTTTCATGTACAGTTTGTAAGGCAGTCGGGAAGAAACGGTGCGGACAATCGAAAGGAATTTCACGGTTCGGTAGTCGGGAGCCGAGGAGTTGGCCAGTAGGCAGCGCTCCGTCGGGGAATATAAAGGTCAATCATGGTGGAGTGACTCACGAAATTTTTCGCATACTTCTTTTTTTCCAGACGGGCCACGTGAGAACGTCGACGGGAAGCTACATAATTAAACCCGCCGAGCCGTGGCGGGAGAGCGACAAGGATTCTCTAGAATACTCGCTGCAGCATGCCATCCAAAGGGTGAGGACACCGTCCGCGGACTCCAACCACTTGCACGCCATCGACGACCAGCCTAAAAGCCAAAACTGCGGCGTAATTGGTAAGTCCAATTTATTCCAACGTTATCTAATGAAATGAGGCATTGAGAAGAATAACGGAGTGTCCCACATTGAACGAAATTAATCCTTCCTACTTTACATGATCAGTACAGCCTATTGAAATACATTACTGCTACTAACTGAATTTTCCAAAAAAATATGTGTTAGTCCGTTTTCGTTCTCAATGCCTCAAATAACAGAGACCCCGTCGTGTCACTTCATTTATACGTGGCACGCGTGCCAAACTTGACGCAAGAGAGACTTTCGGCAGGACGCCAAAAATATTAGAAAGCCTATAAACTCTTTTTTCTGTACTGAATCAAGTTCATTCAGAGGATAGAAATAGGTTGACAGATGACGATTCGGCAGCACGCAGTACCTTGCAGTCGATGGCATAATAGGCCTGAATAAACGATCTTGTAGCTTACACTAATACCCCCACTTTTAACTGTACTTACAAGGGAAGATCCCTAACACGGAAATTCCAAGAATTATATGTATTACCTACAAATGACAGTCCTAATTAAAATAAGTAACTTTCGTCCGAAAACTTTTCTATCTTCGACGCTTCGCGAGTTATAACACAAAATCTGAAAATAGCCGGATTTTCAGGGGTCAATTTCGCCCCCTTAGAGTGAATTCGGGCAGCAAATAAAAATATCCTCTACGTATCCGCGAAGTTTCATAATTTTTGGAATTACCAGGTTGGGGATCTTCCCTTGTTAGGCAACATTTAAAATCCCTAGCATATACTGATCGAAAAATCTAAAGAAATTCCTAAAGTCTTCCCAAAATCTTCGACCCCCCAAAGTGCATAGCTATCTACCGCCACCAAAGAAACCCCTATAAAGGCACCACAACAAAAGGGAGACTAAGTTACCCGAGCCATCGATAATGGAAGTTTCACTGGGCTTGAAGAGCCGTCTGCAGGCCGTCGCCACGAGCGAACGCTGCTAGAGACGAGTTGCAGGGCGTAGCGGGGTCCCGAGCCCCGAAAACGTATTAATAATGCATGCAGTCCCCGGCGTACACATTAGGACACGAACGCGCACGTGCATCGGGGCGCAGCGTGTAGTACTACAAATGCACGCTTCCACTCGATACGTATCGTTTTATTCATGACCGTTCCTTAAACCGCCACCGTGTCGCACGGCGAAAGTTCGCCGTGCTTAACGCAGGGATCCGCGAATAATAAATCCGCGCCGGCTCGCGTCGGGCCCCGCGTCTCTGCGGAGTTTGGGCCCACGACCGGTTCCGCCGGGCCCCCATTAACATTCCGTTATTGAAGTATCGCATTGTCGGCCGCAGCCAATCGCCTGGTCGTATTAATTACTTCGTCAGCTCGGCCAATCTAAAGCTGGTCCTCGCTAAACGTTTAATTGTCCTCCCCTTGCCCTCACCCTCGCCCTGGTATCTTGTAAACGGCGATTTCTCTTTCATATGCGTGCAGGTGGTCGTGGGGATAAGTAGACCACCCTGTATGCGGGGTGCTTCAGATTTCAGGGAAATTGTAGCTTCTAGTGGTGGGGGTGGATGTGGATTTGATGGGTTTTTTTTTAGTGACGGGATATTTGGGTGGTTGGTTTAAAGGGAAGGAATGGAAGGTGTATTGAGTGGTACAAGTGTCGTGGGCAGTTTCGGAGAGGGATAAGTGAGAAGGAGGGGAGAAGGTGTAGGGTTTAAGGAGAGAAAAATTGGATGATAGTGACGTAATATTTTTTGGGACAGTTTAGAGTTGTACTTTTTTAAAATGATACGTGCTTTGTGTAGGTACTTGGAGTTTAAGCTGACTTGTTTAACAGGACATGTAGAATTATTTGGAGAGATCACTATAAGCATACCAACCTTTATAGAACTGTTGTTAATTAATTGATTGATAGTTCCTGAGGATGGAATTGATTCTTTAGTTTCATTTTTTTTTACACCTGCCCCAAAAATTTATGCATATAACTAATACAAGGACTGGCTACAATTCATTTAATCATTTCCATAAGATTTCTCGCTGACGTACGCTTTCATCTACTTAGGGAACCACCACCGTGCTTAATTGGCGGCCACGAGATGATTTTTTAGCTTCATCCTCGCCTCGGCTTCCCCCATACGCCTTTATGCCCCAAGGCAAGCTCGTGTGTACGAATTTAAAGAACGTTAACCCTTGGCGGTCGAAGACCGGGATATTAGCAGCGCCTTTGGCGTAACATCGGATCCTCGCCATCTTTTCAGGGAAAATAAATGAACCTTGTTGCATTCCAAATGAAATCCAACGCTCAGGCCCTTCCTTAACCGCAGCTGTGCACTTTTCAGCTTGGTTTGAAACTAAACGTCTCATCTGTGTCGTAAATAGACACACCGACAGAGTTACTTTCAGAATTTAATATTCTACGCAAGGGATTTATAAGGTAGACTGCAATAAACATACAATTGACAGATTCAATAACTAAACTGATAGAAGGAACAGTGATCGCGCGATCCGTAAGTGGTTC
This sequence comes from Andrena praecox, assembly GCA_963932275.1. Classification (NCBI taxonomy): domain Eukaryota; kingdom Metazoa; phylum Arthropoda; class Insecta; order Hymenoptera; family Andrenidae; genus Andrena; species Andrena praecox. The sequence continues at coordinate 755,245 of OZ010734.1, forward strand.
TATATTTAAAATGGTGGAACACAGGTTTCTTTCTTGATCAGCTAGACGAAGCATAAAATTTAATGAAGACTAATGAAAGCAGACGCTTAACTCGACCATTCATAATCGTAAAAAGAAATGTCAGATCAATCACTAAACTGCGCGCCCTCACGGGTCGCCATATTGAGATATGTATGCTTATTTAAGCTGAGCGAAACATGCGATAGAGTTACTCACACGACGCAATGTTCTGAAGAACTGAGTTCTTGTATTTGCAAAAAGAGTTGAATAATTGAATAACTGCACGAGCTTCTTAAAACGTTGTGCAATTCAGTGTTTGGTGCCATTGTGAGATCTATCAACTTGATGATTAGTACTCTTCTTCTTGAACAATTGATAATAGAAATAATAATAGAAGCTCGTCTTGAAGAAAATCAATACAGATTTTATACGAACAACTATCGAAACAGAACAGCGAAATTTCCGCCACAATTAATGTCGATCTTATTTTTAAATGAGGCATTGAGAGCAAAAACGGACTAACTTCGCAGAGCTGATGCTCTGTTTAACCCTCCACTGGCAGATACAGGGTTCATTTAAATCCATCCTAAATATCCACCTACTTGTTATTCCCTATCCCTATTACTTCTTGCAAAAAAAAAAACAAGACATAAATCGTAACAGAATTAGAATCTAATATAAAAGCTTATCCTATCCATCTGTAAATCAAATTACATAACACAATGGACCCCGCATCCGAGTGGTTAAACTATCCAGCATCCAAGGGCTAAAGAACCCAAGACAGAAGCTCACTTCCTGTTTCAAAACTACAAACTTCCCACAACACGCAGCTAAATAATCCCACTTACCAATCCTTTACTTCGAAATACAATCGAGTGTCAAACAATGCTCATCTTCCTTCACAATGAAGAAGAAGAAGAAGAAGAAGAAGAAGAAGAAGAAGAAGAAGAAGAAGAAGAAGAAGAAGAAGAAGAAGAAGAAGAAGAAGAAGAAGAAGAAGAAGAAGAAGAAGAAGAAGAAGAAGAAGAAGAAGAAGAAGAAGAAGAAGAAGAAGAAGGAAAGAAAGAAAGAAAGAAAGAAAGAAAAAGCTACTACGAACCTCCACAGCTATCTCCATTGAACGTTCAACGGTCCATCGGCGGGAGATGTATTACCCAACAAAAGAAGCGATCGTCATCGTTGAAAGTCACAACAGAGTGCTCGTACGTTCGCATGAACTCCTGGCGATCGTGACCTAATCTCGTTTGAAACCGAAGGGCGTAACCGCGCGCGCGATTCCGAAACGAGGGGGCCGAGGAGAGGCCGAGGCGAGACATTAAGAGCTCTCGTAGCGTACCGTCGACCACCTGTACCGAAACAGGTTCAGCCATTTACGGATCCCCTCGGGCGAATTCTGACGTTCCATCGAGACAGCTTGGCGACGCTCGGCTCGTACGACGACGAGGAACGCGCGAGCGGATAACGCTGTCCAAATCGTATCCCCGGCCCCGTCTACGCCCTGGGCCACCTGAGCTCGCGCGCACAATGTTTTCAGCCCGAGTCGAACCGATCGACGATCAATCGCGGCCTGCGGGTGGGACGTTCAACCGAGACACCGCCGGACGAAAGTGTTTTTCGACAGTAGGAGAAAGGAGAGCAGGGATAGAATGAAACTGTTCACTTCTATAAGGGGGGAAACAAAGATCAGAGGTTATTTCTCGTCTTTATTTACATAAAGAAGCCCAGTGAGAAGCAGGAAGTGGTTCATTCTTTATTCTTTGAACGAAGATAAGTAGGGTTACTTGAACCTTTTGACATCATTTATCCTAACTCCTAAATTTTCTGTAATTTCTCTATTTGGACCATGTCGCCTAAAAACTTTCGGACGGTAAACTTTCGGGCTAATCCTGATGAATGTGACTATTTCCACAAAAAAACTAAAACACGATTTATTTTTATAAAATCAGAATTAAATTCCGGGCGAAACCGAGCAGTAAAGTTAGTATGATATAAGAATGAAGGTTGTGTATTATTCAGAAAGGGGGAAGCTAGTTTAGTTGAGCGGCCACTATATTTTGTCCAGACTATAAGGAGCTGTCCATGCACGTTTGACAGTAAGTACGAGGGGGCATACGCGTTTTGTAGACGGACGTAGGCGGGAGATCGCAATCGATCGAGGATTCACTGTCTGAAATCAGGCCCGAGGCGCGGCAAACCTGTTAAGCGGATGAACCTGTAATCACGCGCGAATTTCGAACCGGGGATGCCAGCCCCTCTGCACCTTCGAGCAACAAACCGAAATCGCCTGATTAACTGGGGGGAAAAAAGGGCTTTTCAGCGTTCAAACATGAAAACCTACGCTCCGAACGGCAGGCTGATGACAGGAGCTTGGCTCTGCCTTTCGAGAAAAAGAATGCGATGGAACCTCCAGCGATTATCTCCTTGCCGAAGCGAACTGCTCGTTTTGCAGGTACTTTCGAGAGGTTTCTGCGCGAGTTGACTCCAGATTCCACGAAATTCTGTATTCCCTACTGCCCTCTATTTACCTGGCATTCTCCTCAGACAGAATTCTTCAAGAGAACAAATACCAAGATCCAGAAAATACATTAGCCAAAAATGCACTTCAATTATCAATGTTCCACCATCACCAAAAAACTGATCTACTCAACGTTGATACGATTTCGCACAAGCATCCAGTAGCGCACTCAGGATTTAATCTTGGGGGGTGCCGAGTTGAACGGATAAAAATATTTGTAATGCAAATTCAATAAAATTCATTAGGTGAATATAATAATTTATTTAAAGAATTTTCTTTTCTCTTCACAAAGCTCTTGATTTACTTCAGTCGTGGTTACATCAATCTCCTTTCTTCTTTTTCTTCGGGGGAGTGCCCTCTCCGGGTGCGCCACTGCACACACGAACCATAAATATTCCCTACGAATAAAGCATCACAGTTTCATTCGATAAAGAAGTAAATCTGAGGAGTAGCTGCAAAGAAATGAAGGCGAAGCTGAATCGGGAGCGTAGGTCTGCGCCGGGGCGCAGAGGTTTAGCGAGAAAAGAAGGCGAGCGGAGTTGTAAAAAGCACCCTGGGCAAGAAGCGCCTGGTTAAATGGAGGGCGTGGTGAGATGCAGAGATTTCTTTGCGCACGGAGGGGCGTGTGCCCTTCGAGGGTGGCCTGTCGAAGGCAGGCCACCACGTGAAACAGATCGTAGATCGAGGCGAGCGAGGGGTTAATAACGATTGAAAAGCGAAGTGAGAGGGTGCGGCCACGTAATCGCGCGATGACCCATGGCTATCTATGTAATTACTAATAATCGCGCGCTTGCTGCGCTTAGGCTGCATCGCCTGGGTCCCCTGACGAGAGGCAATGACCGTGGCTACCTTGGCTGATATACGATACCGAGTGTCGTTGCGCAATACCACCGTCGCGTCGAGGAATGGTACCGTTCGTTAGGCATCATTGCTTTGCATCTTATCGGAGCGCGATATGTTCGAACTGATAACCCTGCAGGTTCCTCCGACACGATTTGAAAGAACCTGTACCGGATCACCTGAGACGCCTCTTTTGCGGATGCAAAAATGCTCCCAACACCCTACACAGTGGTTTAACCTTCGTGACGAATTCTAAATACCAAACTAGTTAGATACGTGTATTGCTTATTATTGCTTTTCAAAATGTATGAGAATTTCAGATGGCAATAAAATGAAAATCTAACTTTTAGCAACTTAATGGAACCTAACTCCAATGCGTGTGTCAAATTATATAGCTATCCACCGTGGATGTCCTAAATCACTGTGTTTTAGGGTTTGTCGGTTTTTAAGAACCGGGTTTTTTACGCGAGAATTTCGCAGACGTTGAGTAATACGAGAGCCCGATGAGGTCGATCGGCAGCGTTGAATGGAGTCGTTCGCCAAATTCACCGGAACGATTCGGTAGACTGCTCGGCGCCGACCACGTGGATACCGATCGAAGTTATGCGCGCCTTTATGCCGCGCGGGAAGATCGATCCCGCGATATGCAAAAGTCATTGACTCGCCACGATCGTCCCGGAATAACGGATACGGCGATCAAGATCGAACTTACGCCGCGCCCTTCCCCGCCGCGCCGCCCCCCCCCCCCCGCTCCTCCTTTTCGTGCGGCGGGTTGGCTCGATCTCGATCCCGAGATCGCGACACGATCCGATGATCGAAGGTAGAAGTCGTGTTATTACAGGCGTACGGGCGAAATGACAGGCATTATGTGACCTTTCTCGATCACCGCCGCGACCTTAAACCGCTTATCGGCTCTTACGTTGGAAATAATTCCAGGTCGACGTTGCTCCATGCATTTTTCCCAATGCAGAATAAAAATGAGGGGAAAATGAGGCTTCCCGTCGAATCGAGGAATGGGCATTTGGAAGTTATCAGATTTTAAGTGGGTAGATCTCCATTCTTATAGGTATTGTTTGAGACTGGTAGGGTGTAGTTGTTAATGAAGGTTTTAGGTATGGGTGTTAGGAGGAAAATATGAATTTGAGTATGGTTTTATTAGGAGACTTTTGGGGATAGAGTGCGAATTTAATATATGTAGAGATTGAGGCAAATTGGTGGATTGAACTGTGTGCAATCTGTTTGGCTGACTTATATTAGTCTAAACTACTAGATTCGAGACAAGTGGAAGGCGTTATAAGTGGACTTTATCTTCTTAAAATTTAGACTGAATTTAAGCCACACTTTGTACTTAAAATGATAGATTTTTTTTATAGCAAATTCAGCCACGTAATCAGATTCGTAATACGTCGATTTGTTTAAACAATATACTAGGAAGTAGTCGTTTTTCACTGAATCTGATCACGTGGCTGAATATATTATAAAAAAATACATCATTATTGCCTAAAAGATTATTCTCTACAGTGCATAGTTTCCGAGATATTGGGGCAAACGTGGTTTTCACCCTCAAGAGCAACCACTTTGTGGGCCGATTTCACCCCCTAGATATGGACGTTCGCCGATAAAAAAAAAATACGCGTTAAATATTTTTTCGAGAACTATAATGTACGTAAACCTCGTAAAAATCGGCGTGTAACAGTTGAGTGAGGTCCCTTGTTAGCAAAAGGCAAGCAAAAGAGGACTAACCTAGCACAGAAATTATATAGTGGTGGCTCTAGAATTCCTCAGCATGAACCAGTAATACTTACACAATGAGACTCTTTTACTGCCTCAGTAAAGTGTAGCAACATTCTCCATAAGAATCGTGTTCAACTTGCTATTCCATACTGGAGAAAGTTCCACGCAAACTAAATGCAGAATTCTGCAAGGATAGATTGAGTCACTGCTTGCGGTAACAGGTTCATTAGAAACTTACGTTATCGCGATAATTGTAGCCCTCGTCTGCCACGTTAAGCACAACTACTGACGCTAATAGAACGATTTAGAAATTCATCGGTGCGTTCGCGCCGCAATTGCAATACGAAATAGTGAAGGGTGTTATTAGAATCACCGTTTCCGTATTATTAACGACAGCGCGCAAAATAGGTGATAAAATATCGCTGAGTCGAGTTCCTTGTACACCTACTTGCAACGTGACTCGAGATTAACCAACAAACGAATCGATAATTCGCAAAGACACCGAGGGCCTCGACAGGCGTTTCGTAATAGTGCGTCCTTAACTTTTATCGCCGCGTTTAATACGGAAATCGCGCAACTTTTGATCGTACAAATTGCAGGTGCGCGTGTGTTACTCTCGTATTCGGGAGAACAAAATGCTCGATAATTGCTGGAAAGCTACATTGCACGCTGTAATTTCGGGTGAAAGTTCGTATCATCCGTAATTTTTAGGTATTCGCCGCGCGGAGAGACTCGCGGCGCAGCAACCAAATGGAGGGGCGTAAGGAGCTTATGAAATTCCTCGTTTCCTCAAAACAACGTGCAATTTGATTGCATGTGAGATTAAGTCCGTGTAACATACTTTAACTCTTCATATATTTTCAATTATAACGATCTTGTATGTAATTAACAAAGTATGCTTAAAACTCTCTTGTACATACAAAGTAACTGTTACAATAAATCATTAAACACTGTATTTTAACTCCAATACTTGTATTCAGAATAAATATTAACCCTTCGAGTCCACTTTTTTTACGACTTAAGGGGGGTCACTCAAGTGAAAATGAACTACCAGTAATTTTACAGATAAAAATTTGAAAATATGTATTTCCATATTATTTTTTACGCTGAAATGAATTATGTATGAATTAATACAGTGACATTTTTTTTTCAAATATTTAAAAAAAAAATTTCGAAAAAATTATTCGATTTTAAAATCCATACCCTTATCTCTGTAGTATTGTATACAAAGACTGCAGAAAAATTTTCAGCTCGAAAACTTCATTTTTGTCCGAGTTATAAAGTTATAAATCGAAAAAAAAGAGTGTGTGAACCACGTTGCGTTGGCAAAAGATTATGGAGAGCTTTGAAAGGTATTACTTTAGGGGGTAAAGGGCAGGGTACCCTGAAAGGTATAAACAGAAAGCCTCAGAAAGATACAAACGTGCAAGAAAAATGATACGAACTGCACAATCACGAAGAGAACAGGCATTGCAAGAAGAGAAAGGTCCAACGTCCGGAGCAGGAGCGTTTTAGTTACTATCCCAAAACATAAAAACTTTATAATTCGGACAAAAATGAAGTTTTCGAGCTGAAAGTTTTTTTGCAGGCTTGGCATACAATACTACAGAGATAGGGGTATGGATTTTACAATCGAATAATTTTTTCGATTTTTTTTTTTAAATTTAAAAAAAAATTGTCACTTTATTAACTCTTACATAATTCATTTCAGCGTAAAAAATCATATGGATATACATATTTTCAAATTTTTATCTGTAAAATAACTGGTAGTTCATTTTGGTCGGTCCAACGTACGAAGCAGGAGCGTTTTAGTCACTGCGCCAAAACAAAAAACTTTATAACTCCGACAAAAATGAAGTTTTCGAGCTGAAATTTTTTTTGCAGTCTTTGTATACAATTCTACAGAATCAAGGGTATGGATTTTACAATCGAATAATTTTTTCGAAATTTTTTTTTTAAATTTTTGAAAAAAAAATGTCACTGTATTAATTTTTACATAATTCATTTCAGCGTAAAAAATAATATGGATATAAATATTTTCAAATTTTTATCTGTAAAATTACTGGTAGTTCATTTTCACTTGAGTGACCCCCCTTAAATTGTAAGTATTACCTATGGAAATATACATGTGCTTTACACGTATGAGCCGTTTAATGCAGAAGTGGTGTAAATCCATTTTTGCCCATTTGTTTCAACCCCTTAATGACACACTAAAGTTAAAAAATAACGTTAAAAAATTGTAACCTTTTTTATGTTCCTATTTTACTACATAAGCGTTTGGAAACTGGGGTGTAACACTACTTTTCGATAAAAGCGTGTAGGTATTTTTATTCTATCGAACGTAATATTACGCTTTAGGGGTTAAAAAGTATAGCCTATAAGATGTGTTTACAAGGGTTACACATGTGGGGATGTTCTCCATGCACGAGAATCAAATATCCCTGGGAGTATCCCTATTCGATAGCTTTTAATTTTGCACTAGCCGTCAGGATCGGTTGTGACAGAAGTCGTTTCGAATACGTTCTGCATTGTAGCGTCGAATGGTGGAAGCCAAGGGACGGAGCAAGCTTAATAAATTTCACGGCGAGGCAGGTTTATATGCGAGGAACCCCTATAGCGATTGGTTAGAATCTACGAAAGCAGCGGCGTGCCCGTATGAAACGAGCCGCTTGCCCCTGAACTCGTCCTCTCGCCATGGGATTCCACCATCTTTCAGTCAATTCTAAACGTGGGCGTGTTAAAAGAAGCTGTAGTTTCAGTTCTCCAAGTTCAATCTCTTGGTACATAGTTAAGGGGTTAACGTTAACAGAATGCGATATCGCTCCCACCGACATTCCTCTATTCCTATCCCCACGATACATCAAGAGGTTCCTACGCCCCAACGTCAATCACCCTGAAAACAACCCCATAACTCACCCCGCATCAAAAGTATCTGACAAAACTATCCGACCAGACCCTACAACATCCTCACGCCGCAATCGCAGCGTGAGCAACGTCTAAACACAGCTTCGTGCATGATGTACGATCCGTGACAAAAGCCTCGGCCCTTTTTCCCGTCCTTTGGGCAAGAAACCACCGTACCACTCTCACGATCATTCACTCCGAGCCCCGACGTTCCACGGTACGTCTCTACCCTCCCTTTAATTAATCACTCGTCCCTTTGCACGTGCCAACACTCTCGACTCGCAGGGACAGACATATTCAAACAAACACGCAAAAATAAAGAGTCCCGCGCGGAAACTTTCTCCCCCCTCGTCGTAACTCATTCCCGTGCCTCCACAGTCCACACGCCGCGATCCCCGCCGCCCCTGCCGATCCGGCAACCAGAAATCCTTCCACCCGTCCAGCGATCATAGATCGTAAATCGAAACCAAGGTGATCTGGAAGTTTCCTACGAGAAGCGATTAACATCGCGATGCTCGGCGCTGAGTCAATTCGATTCGCAGTACCGTGCTCAAGAATCCGGAAAACCGTCGGTACCAAGTATTCGAAAAGAATATCGCGGTCGACCAAGACGGTGCGGCAGAAAATTATTCGACGTCGAATAAAGTTAAAGTTAAAGTTGAAAAGTTGAAAATTATCAAATAATTTTAAGCCGAAGTAACTTTTATTTAAATAATTTTTTAAACTAAATAGTTAACGCCCAACTCCGGCGCCAGGAGCCGCGGGCGTCCGCTGACTTTTTTCCGAGAGGGGGGGGGGGAGGGCAACTTAGAGAAACAGTGACGGTAAAGAAAATATATAGTACCTAATGATAAAACAAAATTGAAATTTCAAAATATTCACTTTTTTAGTATAAACTTAATGAAGATTAGTTTTTAAAAATAAGCGATTGTTCCACCAGGGGTGAACAGCCCCCCACGGACGCCCATGCAAGGAGCAACGCGTTCGCTCATTGTCGGCGTTTTTCCGCCGCTGCACGGCGACTAGACGCGGAATTCCGCGCCCAGCGTCAATTAAATCCTCCCGCCGCGCCGGTTCCTTGAACCGGAATACCGTGGACGATCGCGATTACGTCGGGCCGCGATTTATTCCCCGGTTTCCACGAATGTGTAGTGGCTGAGCAATGCTAGAGCCGCTGGTAGAACGCGTGACAATAAACGCGGATAAAAGGCAGCTTGCGGCGGCAGCGGTGGCTCCTCGATCTGCAAAAGGGAAGCAACGAGCCGGCAACTGAGTCACGCACGGGCGACAAATAAGCTGAACGCAACCCGCGACCACCATTATCTCCGCTGCCCGACGTACGCTTTCTGTTCCGGGGGTAGTCTAACGGTGGGACGCGTGGGCGTCGCTGACATAGATAATCGTCGGTTGGATCCCGATTTTTCCTCACCGTTCCCATCTGACTCGGGTCAGTTGCGACTTAGGACTCCGTAGTGGAGTGGAATGATGTAGGCAAAGCTGGGATGAAGTGTATTGTCTGCTTGACAAGGAAACGTTCCTAATCTGGAAATTCTAATTTTAACGAAGCTTTGTGTGAACGTAGAACATCTTTTTCTGCGGAAATCTTATTTTCCGTCTTTATTACACCCATTTGGATACAGGATGGCGAAAAGGCGAGGCCCAGCTATAGCTGCTATTATGTGTAACCTCTGAGAAACTTGAAGATAAAGAGCAGGTCAAAAATAATTTAAGTAATTCTATTCATGATGGATATTATCAATACTTTTAAGACCTTAAATCCTTTCACAAAATTCCTGCACTAATGCAGTCCTCTAGAGTGAAGACTTCTAGACCACGAAACTCGTTAAAAGCACTGGTACAATCTACCAGACTCGAAACTGTACCGTGATTTTATGGCTCCTCTGTATTCGCCGCGTAACGGGCGCGCCCGGCACAAGTAGAATAACTCAGCCATACGAAAAAGCAGTGGGTACCCGCTGGAGGAATGCACACCTGAAATTAGAATGACAAAAGCCGCGCCCTAATGGGCCAGACGGGAAGGATCGTTAAAAGGCGCGACGTCGGAAGAGGCTGGGACACGAGTAGATCACAGAAACACGGCTACCGAGATCTCGACACGGTCTGTCTTGTCAAAATCTACCCGATGCTTCGCCTTTCATGCGCCCCTCTTATCTGGACACATCTGAAATGAACAGAATTTCGTGTTACGCGTCGGGTTGCCGGTGGAATGCAAGTGCTCTCGGTCGATCGCGTTAGATCCTTTTTATGCCTTTTCCGATAGCTTGCGCGGGCACACGAGATCGATCTCGCTCCTTTGTACCGAGTGCTCGAAATAGTAAGGAATTTTTATCGCTAATGGAGCTGAGTAATCTCCATACCTCCGTCGACAGGAGGAAAATTATTGTAGTACGTAGAACTTCTTCTGAGAAAAGCGTGCAAAGAATTCGTACACATTATACAGGATAGTTCATGGAAAGCAGAATTCTTAAATAAAAAATAGAGTAGTACTTGTACTACTGGTATCTTATTATTCCTTATTATCATTCTCAATTAATTATTTTTCTTATTCTCCTTATAGCTGTTTTTTGATTCCCTAATCACAACTTTCCGCATCAGCACTTTTTATCCCCCAGCTATAATAAAAGCTAACACGATCGGCGCGACAAAAATGACACCATTAGCACATCAGCTGATTCTTCCAATCAACGAGTTATTCGAAGCCTTAGGAACGTTTCGATAGCAATGCAATCACGAGCAATGCGTCTGAACGACGCTGACAATTAGTCAGACCCTACAAGTGATTAAAGCATCATTCCCACAAGACCGTCAGACATAGAAACTTCTAATGACGCATCTGTAATGCAACACTGATGGCACTCGAATTATTCCCCAGTCGCGTATCAGAAATCGCGGGATTCGCCAAACCGTGGCCGTGAAACAATATCTCGGCAATCCCTGCGAGCGTAATAATGGCAATTACAGCGAGTAATAAAGCTATCATTACGATTGCATGAAGCTGCATTCCATCGGGGATCTACCGCAATGCGCGCAGGGCGCAGCCGTGCTTCTTTGTTCATTTAGGAGCCCGATCCTTGGGGTCGAGGCACGCGTAACAGATCGCGGACGACTAGTTGTCTCTCGATATTATTATTGCATTGTAATTCCGTTCACGATCCTCCATACCGTGCCGTATTCCACCGTCTGCGAATTATAGGCTCGGCTTCTTTATTCGCTGGGATATCGGTTTCGTTGAAACGATAACGAGTCTAATTTAATATAATGCTTAGGGACTTCATTACGCGCGACTGTCTTCACCTCCACGTATCACGCGATTCATCTACGTTTAGTGGAGGTTGCTCGATAATGTTGCTACTAGCATCGCCAGCCACGCGGGGGTATTTTTCATTTTGTTGCCCGCGCCTCGTGAGATCCGAGTGCAAAGGGGCTCCGTTTGCAAATAAAACGTATGAAGCTGTCAGGCATCGAACGGTTCGCGTTTCATGGTTACTAGTTGCAGACACTACCGTTTATCGGCATCGAAATCTCGCCGCGGAGATCCATCAAGCGTGCACGCACACGTGCACCGATCGGGCCGATGCTTAATCGATGCGGGCTAATCGATTTAACGAAATCATTAAGCAACCGTTCAGCCGTGATTCATTGGCACGCGTGAGATCAGCGACTGCCATTCCATGCTCTGCCCTTGCGAAATTTTCGAGCGACTCGCGCGCGCGCTCAGGTCCTGGGCGGTGTAGGGGAGAGTGGAGATTGGAAAATGTGGGGAAATCTGTAAGATTTCTCGAAGTCTCGAGAAAGTTGGTGGTAATAAATTGGTAAATGTGATAGAATGTCTAAAGATTTCAAGATTAGGAAAGCTATTAGGACTAAGCTGCAGCTGTAAATTCGAATAACTCGAGTGTTCAAAAATTTCGAAGCCTTACAATCTTTCGAATTCAAGTTTCGAGAATTTAAAAATTAGCTTACCCACCCCTAATCAAAACCATCAAACTCTATTTACCAACAACACCAAGTACGTGTATTAAAATTTTCATAACATCCAAAGTGTCCACTCCAGAGACAGCTAGAACCCTTGCAACCCTTTTTCTCCGTCCGTTTCTTTCGCGCGTCATGTATTTACAAGATAGACGCCGGATAGCAAGAACGTCAACACAGTGTGCAGCAAGCGATTGGAAGCGCGTTGAGGCCAGCGCTGCGCGGGACACGGGAGGAAAATCGATCGCACGTCCCTAAGATCGGATAGCCGCGGCATGAAAGGCGCGAAGGACATCAAGATGAATCGCGGGCGCCGTCAGGACGTATCGATTCCTCTCAAAGTGTCAACTGCGCATTCAATTAGACGCGTATGATCATTGCCTCGATTCCGCGGCGATACTCGTGGCTATATCGGGAACAGTTGCGCGTTGTTTTCCCTCGTTCCCAACTGGCCACCGTCCGAGCCCCCTGGCACAAAGGCATTTTTGTCCTCCGCCATTCTTGTTTCGAGCCAACCAAGGCGGAAAAATCCCGGCTCGCTGGAATCCCAGCTATGGGTGCGCGCGAGTGCAACTAGGTGGAAGTTGTACGCAGATTGACACATTGTAAATGGCAAAAAAGACCGTGTCTTGTAAAAAGGGTAACGCGCAGCTATCGATGAAACGAGGTAACAGGAAATCAGTGTCGAGCGCTCCAAGGCTTGAGACACATCAAGGCTTTTAGCGTATCAGGACTTTCTAGCCTTACTTGGTGCATGTACATCGCACTGTATACCTACTTTTTGGAAATTCTTCACATCTTGCGAGTGGTCGATATTTTTCAGATGTTTCGTAGGTGATAAACATTTCCAGAAGTTTGCGGGCAGTCGAGGGTTTTGGAGCTGAAAATTCTCAATTCTCAAATTTTAAAAATTTTAGAGACCCAACCCTGTTTAGACTTTCAGAATATTAGGAATAAGACTTTTCATGTTGCGTTGATTTTTCTGCTTGTATCTCAGAGGTAATTTTATATAATACTTTGAGCGAGGCCGGATCAAGGCCTTTAAGGGTTAAAACGAACTCCGTGCTTCGATTATTCTCAAAGTCAAAACCAGGATGCAAAATCCCTCGACGTCAAAACACGCCGATGCCACTCAAACTGTTCAGTTAGAACCATCCTCTATACTCCATAATAGAAGTGGAGGCAGTCTGCGCTACACTGTGAGCATTGTCAGACACTCTTCGATTTATCGCATCGAGCTTGAGAAAAAGTAAATCCCTGACGCCGGGGTTTTCACTCGATCAGCTCGAACGAGAATTTCTACTTGCTTGGAAATGATTAATGATTTACGTCCGAGAGAGGAAGTCACTTTTCAGACAGATCGAGCAGAACGTCTGTTCGTACAGATGACTTCATTGCAGCTTCTCGACGATCCCTCGCTGAAATTCATCGAAAGATCGGGCAAATAATTTAAGCTACTAGGTCTCCAAACCTATCTCTATCCACTTTTGTCAATCCTTTGCGGATTATCAAAATCATGCGAGCACACGTGTGCTCCAGCTGAAGAATTTGAAAAATGAAAATCACAGGATTGAATATTCACTATGTAGTCACCTGGACTTACATTATTTCTGGTACAAAATTCTTTTGAAGATGTATAGCCTGCAATCAGGGGACAACTATGCAATATCGTTAACTCAAAGGTGCCACGATAAATAGCAAAGAGTCGACGCTATTCCAAGAATACCTATTCTTATACGACCAATATTTAATCGAGCCACGTTTTTTTCTACCTTCTTTTTTTTTGCAGATGACGACACGCCAACTCCCATTTCAGACGATACGTCCGGCATTAAAATTTACGTCGGTGGCCGGTCCCGCGAGCGCAGATCTCTGACGGAGAAAACGTTCGTGGACAGCTCGCAGAGCGAAGAGGAGGAGTACCAGCAATTCGTGGGGCAGGGGGAGAGGCATCGAAATTTTTTACGAAACGACGACAGATACGAGAGGTGATACATCTTCCTACTTAATTCGCGATAAAAATCGCAGCAAGTTTCATTCTGCGTAAAAGCTGGATTCTTGGGATTGGAGTTAAACGTAATTCGTATATTCTAAATCTTGATCTGATTAACCCTGATCCGTCCCTCAGTTTCCCAACTTAATTTATCCCTTGGTGTCAAATTGACAAAATGGTAAGAAAGTCTTTATAATGAAAAGATAAATATAGTTGACCTTAAAAATTCTTTTATTGAAAATATAAAATGAAATCTCGGTATATTCAGGCATGATTTGTCTTCTGTTTATCTCCAAGCCACTTGAGTGATTATTCGATAATGCATTTTACATTTAGTAAGCAGTTGCCAGATAAATCGTGCGCCACCTCGCTCAATTTCCATTCTAATGTATAAATTCATAGTTACTCATCTAGCAACTGGGAGCTAACATGATTGTAAGATCTCCCCTAAGTAAATGTCTTCTAGCTCATATATCACTGAAAGTTACACGCCTCGAGATCTGTGGTTAAGATCGAGTTAAGATTTAATCAAGATTCGTTTGAAACCTCGAATCATAGCACCATCAGGCTCACAATTAGCCTATTGCCACGCGTTAGACTTTAGTCCAGGGCGCAAGCCATCGCAAATAGCTCCACTCGAAAATGTAACAACTATCGCCAAACTAATTGCATCACCTAATTCTTGCTGCACAGATAAATTACACTATTAAAAATAGAATCATCTTACTAACTCCCTCTGACGCTCCAACGTTATTTTCGAATTAGTTTTAATCGTTGACTTTAAAAGATTGTAAATAGTGCCATTTAGAAAGTCTTGTTTCAACCTAGAATAGAATTCATCCAGCTTGTTGCCCCTTTTTCAAGAGTGTTGTACTCGTAAAAAAACAGCAATTTAGACCCCCAATGAAGTAGCCCTACATCTGGATTGCAAAGGGCTAAAAAATGGCACACTGCTTGAAAATTACAGATACTACTCCGTAGAGAGGAGACGAAATGAGCCAAGCGAAGAGTACAGCCAGGACTCGGAAATGGAATCGGATCCCTTCGTGACTTGGAGACCACGCCGAGCCCTGCCACGTGAATATTTCATCGAGATCATGGTGGTGGCCGATGCCAAGATGGTGAAGTACCATGGCAAGGGATTGTTCGGCTACATTTTGGTCCTGATGAGCACGGTAAGCATTTTACCTCCGGCTTCTCTTCTATACAGGGTGTACTGGATGAACCAACTATACTGATCGTACCTTCAAACTTTTCAATTTTCGTTGAAACGAAAGTTTCAAGTTTCATAAAGTGAAATTTAAGGAAGTAGCTTTCTTCCTATTCTCCGCTTACTAAATTAGATTCCTTTTCTAAAAGTATTCTTCCAATAAAACTATCCCTTAAGTAGCGTAAATTCACACAGAGTGATTCTAGAAATGAGATCATCTAAAATCTAAAACACAAGTGAGACCTAAATGAAGATTTTCTGGATTTTCTTCAAAGAACAATCTTCAATTATGAAGATTTTTGGGGGGAAGAAGACTGACGCAGGGCTCGCGATACACCCTGTATAAGGGCCTGGTATTTATTACACAGCATAGGTCTGACATTCGTTTGAAAAAAGGGCAGAAAAAAGGGACAAAGGTCGACAGCCCGCGTGGGTGTATCACTTTGTCCGAGCATGGTTTCGGTGAAGAAAAAGAGAGGAGCGAGGTTAGGTACGACACGAGCAGGATTAAAGGAGGTAAGGATCCTCGAAACAGCGGCGGCTGTGTTCCGTGGGATGATCGATCTTGTAAGCCAGCGGGATCTGTCGCGAGCATTAAATATTATGCAAATGGGCTCGATGCGTTCCTAGTTAATTTCGACCGTCGAAAAGGTAGCGCTGGGTACCTTCGATCGTCAGTCATCTTCTGTGGCAACTGACTGCGGTACTAATTCAATTGTGGCTCGAGAATCTTCGATCGGTGGCGGCTTCGACAATCCTTTAATTTAAGCAGTGGATGGCAAATCGACCGAAAAACTATATTGTATTTTTTTTATTATTTATTTATTTATTACCCGTGCCTTTCGGCTTTGGATGGCTTCCGCTTACATCTTCACTTGCATTTACATTTATATTTCCACTTACATTTACATTTACATTACCCTTTTGCCTTTCCACACGGTAACCCCTCTCCCTGATTATTCCATCAGCCTTCCAAAACCTGTACTCCTGCCCTAACTTACTCTGCTGTCTTTGCGCTAAAAACTATATTGTACAATTATTTATAATGAACTTGAAAAAATCTACAGAGCAATACTACAATTATTAATCTCCGCCCTACCTCCACTGCAAACTCACAATCTCGGAAATACTTATGGAAAAATGTTCGATTCGCTAGAAGCTCCGAGCGAGGGAAGCAAATTCCAAGCCAGTAACGGGCCAAAGCAAACTGTCCGCTTGGAAGATTAGAAACTGGAGACCTTATGCATCGCACCGCACAATTTCCTGCGCGGAGTCGGTTGAAATTAATGAATACGAGAGTTTCGTTTCCGCGGCGCGAAACGCGTGGGTTGTGTTTCGCAACGGAACGAAACGGCCGCGGGGATCGTTAGTCATCTTTAATTAGCGAGGCGGATATTCGAGTTTTATGGGCGAAATTTTCAGCGGGAGCGCGGGATCGGCGTGACAGCCACCGGGTTGGCATAATGGACGTCCCTTGTTGAAGGGGAATATAATCTGTCGACAAAGGTGGATCGCGTTTTCGCGTCGTGGCCCGAGATAACCACTGTGCCGGGGCTCACGCCGTGGACACTTAGAAGCTGTGTATCCAACGGGCATAAATTTTCAGCGCGGCACCGCTGCCGCACGGTTCAGATGGCGGTTGCGATTCATCATCGAAAGAATAGAAAGTACAACTTGCACCTTGAGGATTATAAATCGTGCTACCGAGATACGATCGTCGGACTACCTTTTAACCACCTTTAACGCCACGTTGACATTTCGAGTTGGCCACTTTGGAGCTCCAATTCAATTCGTTCCCTGCCGCTTCCAAGCGGCGTAAATCACCAATCGCTGTGTATGTATGTACAAGCCAAGTCGTTTGCTCGAGTTGCGTCAATGGACACTGTTTGGGGTCCGAGGTTCAGTGGAGTTGCTCTACTGGAGGAACGAAAGACACCCTGACAATTTTTTACGGTGCTAAAGATTGATTAATTTGGAATAGAGTGGTTTGTTTGAGGTTCCGAAGTGTTTGGCGATCTTGTGAGTGGTCAGTGGCAGACTTAACGGGCGGCCGATGAGCATCAGGGGCCCATCCTTATTTTATCTGAACTATATTTTTTTTCTGTACTACTACGTTCAGCCCTTTTTATAGTAAACTACCTCTTCATTTTCCCGTAAAAATGGGCCTCTCAAAACGTTTGCCACCTGGGCCTTTTTGCTTAAATCCGCCACTGTGAGTGGTACTAGAGTGTTCTGTGATTGAACGTTTTGTAGGAAATTTAACAATGCAAGAGTACATTATAATTAAAAAAATACACAATTGCACAATTTCTGAAAAATCGACATAGAATATTTGTGCAGTAAGCCATCGATATATGACTCTCGTGATGAAGTGAGTATTGAGGATTCACGAGGGTCATAAATAATAGCAGTACTTCGACTGGACGTGCAACTTATACTGCACTGGAGCGTTTGAAGTATCGACGAGTACCTGGTATGAATAATTACGTGCCAAGGAGGCGATTATTTTACGGATGAATAAACAATGGACAGTATTGTTGGGAAGAAGTAGAAAAGGGGGTAGTGAGCTATTTGAATTCCTGGCAGCGTGTCCACCAGCTCGTTTGCATTCAATCAGTCCGATGCAGAAAATGGAATTTGCATTCGAATCGAACTGCCTCGCGAGGCGCAAGATCGATCGGGTTGTGCGTGCACTGCGGGATAAGCAATTATATAATCGATAGTCCAGGATCTTTAAATAGCGCGTAACGTTTACGATCGCGGAGCACGTGGGATGTGTCCCAGTGTTAAGTGGAGTCGTGCACCACTTTTCCCACTTGCGAGCCGCGTTTTAATTTATGCCTGTCGGGCTGGTTTCGCAGGCGGCGCCTAGTAGACCAAGGAAATTAGACGACGGAAAGGTGATCCGTCTCGCTGCGAAGCTTCCTTCCACGAGATTTGTGTAATTAAAAGGGATGAGACCAAAAATATCGCGAATCGCATGCGATTATTCACTCTGGGCACTAAATTCGTTTTCAAAGGAAATGGGTTCAACTCGTGGGTTGATTTACTCGGGTGACCTTTTTGCAAATTGCGAAATTCTATATTTCTATGAAAGCTTTGTGTGACTAAAAGTGGGCATGCAATTTATGCAGTAAGCCATCGATATGATGCACTTCCCCCGGTAGATTCTAAATACCAATAGTTTCCACAAACTGAACATAATTCGCAGAATAATGGCACTAGGGGTTGGTAGCAAGTCGGAGGAGGGAAGAACGGGGAAGGAAACTCAATCGTTGCTTGATAAATGAATGATTCATGTAATTTGACGGTTAGGCTCGTCATTGTCAACCAGGTCATTACCATCCAGTCGGTCGAGCGTCCCACGCGAATCGGACCACACCTCAGAGGAGAGGGCAACATCCCACGAAGCGTCCGGGGCTCACTTTCACGTGCCCACGCCCGTCATTCATCCGACGATTCAATCAGCTTTCCTGGCTGTCGATCGTCCGTTGATATTCATGACTTCTTTCTTTTGCCAATCGATGAAATCTAATTTGACGTTGCGTCGAGGGGCCGTCCCGATAAGCCGAGTGGCTGTCGTATGTCTTTCGAGACGTCTCGTTACGGGACGCATGACGCACAGCTGGCCCATCCTGTCGTTATTATTTACAGCTTCGAATGCTTTCGTTTTCCCTTCGCTGATCGATGCGAACGTCGACCAACGGCCAGCAACCAGCAACTCCTCTTTCTGTAATTTCGTATTACGAAGCCCAGCGAAGGGGCTGGGTGACTTCCGTTCAGGCTGGGCTATCAGGACCATTGCGAGAGATTCGTGTGATTTATGAAGCTACGTATTTGTGGGAGAATTTTTTATATGGATAGTGTATGTTAATATGGGTGGATCTTAATGGACCACAAAAAAAAATTTTTTTGCATTTTTTCACGGGGCTTATGAGTAAGTAATGTGGTATTTATTTAATTTTTTCAGTTACTTATTGGGGTTTGCTACCCCCTTGCTTGGGGGATGCAATTTTCTTTTCGGCGTATTATATTTTTTAATAACTGAAAAAGTGCAATGTAAAGAATATTTACGTCGTAAGGAAAGGGGGCCGGGGGTTGGAATATAAAATCTCAAGAATTCTTATAGGGGACGGAGGGGGTAAGAAGTCGGCAAAATTACCTTTATGTAATTTAAGGACGGCCCATAGCCCAGAATTTATATCTGAAAAACAGTGGTCATTTCATGAATTATAAATCTTCGAATTCTGAACTAACCAATCATTTTCACCGAAAATCATTTCCTTAAATAGCAACAGGGTGAATGGCAGCTTTTATATTTCATGTCTACGTGAATATTTGATACTACAAGGAAGAAGAATGATCGAATTACACTGTCAAATGTTTGGTCTCAATAAAGAATAGAAGACACTGAATAAACAGCAGTGCATGCCTATAACAGAATATTTATATAATGGAGGGACATAAATGATGAAAACGATACCAGCGTAACGAAGTGTTAATGATATTATAGTAGTAAACTGCCAATGATACCGGCGCCAACAGTAATAAAGTGCAAACAAATCTGGGGCACGAAAGATATTGCTTCTTAAGCGTGGGATGCGGCATCCCAGAGTTGTAGTGGACATTTAAACATTCAAGTAGACAATTCAACATCACGTCGAAAGACACTGCCACCTTTCTGGCAGTACTACTTATGAATATTTTCCCAAGAAATTCTATTTTCTCATCACAAATGAAAAATATGAAGGACATAGAAGTAGTCACTATAAAAAATTACCTTCCCCTAAATTTAGGGCCAATTACCAAGAAGATTAACCTATACGAAACTAATTAATAAAATTGATGAAAGAAATCAGAAATATGCAAAAGGGCCCAGGAAATCCTTTCTCATAGAAACTCTAAATAAAAATTACCATTGACACTATTTACCGATAAATTTTTTTTTTTAATTTTGGCACTTAACAGTGTTTAGTTACACAAGGACCCTTCAACTGTAAACGGATGCATATTACACTGTTTTTTATTATAGAATGTCTGAACGAGAATTATCATACCCCACTGCATAATGTTTTCAAAACGATTTCTCACTGGATTATTGCAAATATGATCTCATATGAAATGATATAAGGGAATCGTGCTACTAACGGTAAATAGCTTAGAAAATCGATCACGAAACTGTCAGACTGAGGACCATTAATCTGTTGTTTATTACAACAAGTCTGAATAAGAATTATAATGCGCTAAGAAACATTTCACCGCGTTTCCAGGACGATTTCCCACGCAAGAATTTCCCGTGGCGGACATTGCAAAGCGCATTATGCAACCGCCACTTCCGTGGCTATAGCTCGTGCCCCTATTAGCTTTTCCCCGCGCGAGACTATCGAAATGTGCCACGATTCTTCTGTCCCCGGATAATCGGAGAGGGTCGACAGTGCATCAGGCATAAATTCACCTCAAAACTCGGTCAATCGCGGAAACGACGCTAAGTGTGCGCGGAGTTGCTTGTCGCGCGTAACGAAGATGCAGTTGGGTAGCTGTGTAATCTTATCACACGGTTGTAACGAGGCTGAAAGCTGTAAAATTTAATGGTCCACGAGATTAAACGCTTAAGTGATTCTTCGGAGCGAAATGTATACGAAGTAACTTCAAATAAAGGAATTCTTTGCGTCGTACAATCCTCCTCCTCACTACGCGTATCTACTATCTGCTACTGTTGCCGTTAAGCCGCGCTCCCACTTGCGCAACTCCAGTGAAACCGAAAAGGGTTTGTCTTCCAATTAGTGTAACAAGAACCACGGAACTGTGAAACAGATAAATCTGAAAAACATGCTGATAATTAAGGAAGACTAAAATTTCAAAATCGTCAAACTTCAATTTCTAAATAAAGAACATTTTATTGTCTTACTTCTGCGAAACGATAATGACACTTTGCGTCATTTAAATCGCACTAATAATTAATCTGTCATTATTTATTTCTGTTACATTTGATTTCGCCATAAGAAAATTGCCTATAGCGAAGCAGGTCGTTTATAGTTTCCCAAGTGGTTGGAAATTCGAGGCGATGCACTGGTGCACCGGCTCGTGGGACGAATGGGAAGCGGGCAACGGGGAAGAACCGTCGCCAGCAACGTCGATAAACATGAATTTTTGTCGCCGCTATAACCCATTTAACCATACCTGTACCAGTGTAGGACAGGCTCGCGGTAGATATGGACGGTGCTTAAGCATCACGACGCCGCTCACGGATGACCACCTCCATGGAAATGAAAAACTTGTCTCTTTGCGCGCGTCTGACATTGCGATCTCCTGGTGACACGATTGAATCGCCGTGTTTCTCGGTCGGCCCCTCTAACCGGTCCAGTGAGATTTCTTTCCGAGCCTTTCTTTACATTTTTACGCTCCTCTGATGCCCAGTTGATCAACCCCCTTCAGCTTTCGGAACGACCACCAGCACGCGTAAACGACAATCGCTTGATAATCACCTCGTAACTATTTGTGACATCTTTTCATTTTATTAAAGCCGGGTATCCACGTGGAAGCTAAGCTATGTTAAGTTTTAAAAACTTAGCTTCGATACATCTTTAGGGAACCGTTTCCACCAAAAGCTAGCTGTGCTACGCTTTTTTAGCTTGGCTTTTAAGTGCTAACGCATGTTCCAAGCTCAAACACGGTGGTGAGGAACAATAGCACGTTTGTGGGCTCCCATAAATATGAAGGAACCTTCGTTCGAGCGATTAGCCGTGAAGAACGAGTCGCGAGGCATCACGAAGCAGCTACATTAGATGAAACGAATCGGCCCTGATGCATTCAATTGGAGCACCGCCTCGAACACGTCGGCCTGACGTGTCACTCCGACACGTCTCGTTCTCGAATGGAGTGGTTACAATAAATTCGCGCATACAGAACGGCTGCTTGCCCGTAATTGATTGATTAAGCGCCGACTCGCGCCTCGGACGCCCGCCTAGCGCGACTCCCTTCGCGACGCTATTTACAGATTTATCTCGAAAGAAGATAATATCTAACTAATAATATCTATCCTTGCAAAAATTTTCCGTTGCAAAATTTAGACACGGTAAAAACTTTGCGTAAAGTGCGGCATCTCTCCCATAATCACCCTATCAGCAACAGAAATGGAGGGGATAGCGATCGCCTCGTTTAGAGCAAGAGACCCCTCCTTCTTTCGAGGCGCTACTGTAGCAGCGCGCGTTTTTGCGCTCCGCGTTTCGAAATGCTCCCCTTCGACAGGCCACGGACACCGGTGAACGGCTGGTCGGAAGTCACGATGATATGCGAACTTTGGAACACGCTGCTCGCCCGTAATCGTTAGCAAAGAAACATCTCCTAGCGTCTGCTACTGAATGCAGACGCTGAGATGAATGCCAGGTAACGTGGGATTACAGCGGGAGTGGATTATGCCGGAGACGAAGAACGGCTGTTGCATAGTAATATATGAAGAAAAAGAGTGAATTCTAAATAAGAAACGTCGATGCCAGTGGTGACGAAATCCGATTGTGAGCTACATCGATAGAAAATGAATACTTTCAGTGGCGCGAGCTTTTGTAAAAATGTCCCTCATGTCCAGGAATTTTGTGTGCAAAGCTTCGAGCCTGGTTTGTTTTCTGAAACTCTTGCACAATCAGCGCAGACCTTCTCTTTAAAGGGCCCCGGATGCAAGAAATATTTTATGGGCCCAAAGAATTTGTCAACGGTAAAAAAATATACTTTTTTTAATATTACTTTAAATTTTCTGTGGTTTTTATTTCCTTATTAATTGTATAATGTAAGAGTGGTTCTACAGTGGAACAGAGAGCACCGAAGGTGTAGACAAATTAAAGACACTGCTCGCGGATAAAAATACACTGTCCACGACAACGCTGGACCACGTGCAGCAATCGCGACTCAAAAAGAGCAGCACGCTTTGGTCTGGCGAGTAATTAACCATCCGGCATATTCCACCGACTCGGCGCCGTATCATCTGTTTCGCCCGTTGCAACGTTTTTTAAACAGCAAGAGGTTTCCGACGTTACCGAAACCGTGGATACAGTCTCCTAATTACACATTCAATTAAGAACCATCAAACCGTAAATAAATCCCATTACTCTTCAAGAGACTTCAAGAACGACGTAACCATCCCACGTGGCTAATAATTTCGTGCAAAAATCGCGAAGCACCTACGCCAGTTAATAAGGCCCTCGCCAGAATTTTTACAAACCTCGGCTCGATCGCATCTCGACGAAGCGTTAAGGGGGCATGCGTGCACGCGAAGAAGGGGGCGAGGGCAGAGAGAGGCTGAGGAAGAAAAGTACACGCACCGGAGGAGGAAGGAAAAAGAGGACGACCATGCATAAACAATGCAAGACACAGTTGACTCTTAATTAGCGGCGTGCCTCGCATCCCAAAAGGCAGCGTCCAATCTCCGTGGAACGAATCCGTGGGTACGGAGGGACGAGGCGCGGAGGCCGCGCGGCTACTTTTCGATTACATCGCTTAATCTCGCCTTCCCTTCCGTCACTTTTTTAATTACACGCCAGTTATTGCCATTTTCCCTCGCGAGCAAACAGCCAGAGACAACTGTTCGAAAAACGCGCTGCGATTGGCCACGCTTCCTGATCCATTTCTCGCCCCTGCCTTCTTCCATTTGCACTTCTGTTCTCGAGAGGTGGCCACCGTGGACACCGTAGAGTGGCGTAGAGTCTCGCCATATCATTATCCAACCGAGGGTAACGATTATTAGGTAACCAGAAGAGTGGCGCTCCCGATTGGTTATTTAGAAGCTGCCGCGGCGTTTAGAAAGTTAAAGGAAGAAGGGACTGCGCAGTTTTGCACTCGATAGATTCCTAACAGCGGTGATTAGCTGCTGGGCGTTATCGCGCGTTTCACGGCGAATGTATAAATTAGAAACTTGAATGGGAACGCGAGCGCAACCGGCAAATTGCTTTTTCACTCGACAGAGATGTTGTTCCGGACCGTTTCGACAAGTTTCTCCTTTATAGTTATGCGCACTCGTGCGAGGGCGGTGTTTTGCAAGCGTGGATGGTTATCAGGGTTGGATCATTACCGTGATTATCGTATTAGACTTGATTACGTGGTAAGAATTTCAATTTTGTAAGGGGACGTAATGAAATATGTCAAATGGGATGCATTGGGGTTTGAGTTTTAGAGGGGAATTTTTTTTACTTCGAAGAGAGGTGTGAATTTGAATGTTACAGAAAAAAATTGATAGGTACCTATAACTGTTCACTTTGTTTCAATGATTTTTTTTATATTAAACTAATAAGGTCTTAAAATTTAAGTTCGTGGCATCTTAAACTAAAATTCTTCGCTGCAATTTTGTAAAAATTGCTAGAATTTCGTTCCCCTTTCGAGAATCACTCTGAATATGTTGGTATTTGTACCTAATATTTATTTTCAGTGGAATTAATCATTAAGCAAACTATATATCAAATATGAACATTAAATTTTGATTTTTGAGAGTAAAAATAATGTGTCTTTCTTTTCCAGGTCTCGCGAATCTATAAAGATCAGTCTATCGGTAATCCCGTAAGTATTTCGGTGATGAAAATCGTGCAGACCGACGAGCTATTCGCGACTAGGCGCAATGGAAGAGAAGGAATAGCCGCGGCTGACATGTTGAAGAGGTTTTGCCACTGGCAGAAAAACAACAACCCAGATGAGCCATCGCCAGAGCACCACGACGCTGCTCTCCTTTTAACGAGGTGGGTAGCATTAATAATTTCGATGCTACGAAGGTATTCATACTTTTGGTATCACCGATGTCCAATTATTTTAACAGTGAAACATCTTGCATTCCATATTTCATCGATAAAAGATGAAAAAATTGTCAGTATACAAAAGAACTAGAATCTCCTAACAATAATATTAGTCAAATGCAGTTTAAAATTTTTTTTGGGAAAGATGAATGAGCGATATTCATAGAAAGATTGAAGTAATTATTGAAAATTTTGTAACTGAATATTAATTTTTAACGGTAAGTTTAAATGAAATGAAACGATTTCAGGGAAAATCTCTGTCACAATCCCGACGAAATGCGATGCGACACGTTGGGCCTAGCTGAACTGGGCCGAATGTGTTCACCAGGATCCTCGTGCGCCATAGTCCAAGACAACGGTTTGGCAGCTGCGTTTACGATTGCTCACGAAATCGGTCACGTGTGAGTAGAACAAATGGCCACTTGAAGCTATCGCCAGCTGGATCACTTTATAAATATTGTGGGGTGCGGGAAATATTCTAATACCAAATTCCTATTTCATGCGAATTATTGGTCGACATTAATTTTAATGGTGAAAGAGTACCTATCTCAAACTCTGACTACTTTGCCCTCAACCACAAATAATCCACAATAAATAACCACGAATGACAAATCCTTCCTCCAATAAACTAAATTAATCCCCCCTTTTCACTGAACTCAGGCGAAGCTATAATCACAGATTTTAACGCCTAGTAACGAGTGCCGCCAGCAATGGCCCCTACTAACAGTTTCCTTTAAAGTAAGTGAAGAAATGAATAAAACACGCAAGATGAGAGCAACTCGTATCAATTCCAGGCTGAACATGCCCCACGACGACGACACCAAGTGCGCAGGATACAGAAACGGCTCAGGCGTGCACAACATCATGTCCAGGATGCTGGACGACAACACCTTCCCCTGGGAATGGTCGAAATGCTCCAGGCACTACGTCACCGAGTTCCTAGAGTGAGTCAGCTATTACCTCGGCAGGCCAATAATAATCGACGGCATCGCGTGCCCGGCCCATTTTCAAAAGCGTCACACTGACAAATTGACCCCTGTCTTCGCGTTCAGCATCGGACATATCTCGTCTGTCTCGTTAGGATTTACTTTTTCTTCGTTAAGCCCTTTACACGTGCCTCGACTCAGCGTTTCCATCGGGCCTAAACGCTGACTGACACGCGAGTCGAACCTCTGTTAATTCTGGCCAAGTTTGTTTGAATCAATTCCTCTCTTCTATCAACGAGGGAAGCCTGTTTTATGTTTCGACGAGTAGACAACTGTTTCCAGCACTTAAGATTTTAGCGCGCTCCGCGTGTGTCTAGACGAAGCTATGATCGAAGGAATTTAAGGGGAATCGTTTGAAGTTCAAACTTACTATTCTTTCAAATCCTAGATGGTTATCATTGCAACATTTCAGGCGAAAACTAAACAGAAGGAGTTTCTTATTTTCTCTCTCTCGCTCTGCATACTTCAATCTCATACCGCCCAAAAGTCTTCGTACAATGTGCTTCCTTTACGCAAAATTGAGTTACGAGGGTTATCTGAAAAGTTCACGGTCTTAGACAAACCATCGTCAGCATCTACTCTTCCTATTGCTCCCACGATATCCCCCGAATTACCCAATTGAGCATCGACAACTGCCCCCCTGATTTATCATTCGGAGCTCGATCGTGTCTATGCCGCAAGGTAAAAAGGCGTTTCAAAGGGACCACTCGGTCCCTAGAAAACAGTCCACACTTCGTTGGTTCAGCACGATCGGAAGAGGCGATGCAGCGAGTTTTTGTGGGATGCCAGAGGAACTCGTGGACGGCTCCTCGCTTAGGAATCCGGTTCCGCTGGATTCTAAATGGCCTGCACGCACCAGGTCCCATTTGTTTCTGACAAAAGTTTGGTCACCGATGATACGTGGCCGTCGCTTCCCGTCCAGAACGATCCTCAAGCCTGTCGAAATTTGTTCCAGAGCCGGCTACGGCAACTGCTTGCTCGACGAGCCCGCTAAAATAATGGAGAGAGAGGACGTGAGCAGACTTCCCGGCGAGGACTACTCGGAGAACAGGCAATGCGAGCTCGTGTTCGGGCGGGGGTCCAGGATCTGCTCCCACATGGTCAGCGATGGTAAGTCACGCATTTTTCATACAAATATATGCGGGATTCCCTAACCGAGAAATAAAAATGGCAACCTGTGCCAGCGTATTTCGAATTTATAAACAAGATATATGTGTCCTTTTACTTATCCGAAAATATGAACTGAAGCGTCATCTGCAATAATTTCAAGTGGGATAAATTTGATTTCAAGGCAAGGATGATTTAAGAGGATCACTTCTTTCAAGAAGCTCTGAATTTCTCTATTACACTTTTCCAGAAATTTAACACAGGAGTGTGACATTTATGTAACATGTAGCAGAGTGTCCGAGTTCAATCACAAGCGTATTAGATCTTCCTCAAAGTTTCCCTATGTTTTAGTGCACTAACATCTCCACGATTGACTGAAAAAGTTGTCTACTTTCGTGCCACAGACCAAGTCTAGCGGTTCTTAAATCTTGAAATTCCAAGTTCCGGACGAGAAGTTAATTGATTTAACCCTTTGGATGCTGCAACCGTGTACACGCATTCGTTCGTGCGGAGAACGCCCCGTAGGCGTTTAGCGGCTACGCTTAAGACATTCTAATTGAGGAGCCCCGCACGCGGCACACGCTGACCGTTCCGATTGCCAGCACCCAAAGGGTTAAGACTGAATTTCATTAATTAACATAAGGGGTATGAAAGAAACTACGTGAACGATTGAGACGAAAAGTGCATACCGAATGATACTGCTTAAGAATTGAGATAAACTGAGCGGTTGGTTGGTTATCGGCCAGGCAGTGTGCAGGAGATTGTGGTGCACCGCACCGAAGTGGGATCATCATGATCAGTGTCATACCCAGCACATGCCGTGGGCCGACGGAACCGCTTGCGGTGTGGACAAATGGTGCCATCGCGGCGAGTGCGTCTCCCGCAGGAATCTCGAGCCGGTCGACGGCCAATGGGGCGAATGGGGACGTTATGGCGAGTGCTCGCGAACTTGCGGCGGTGGTATTAAGAAGAAGTACCGTGAGTGCGACAGCCCTCCCCCACAGAACGGGGGCCATTACTGCGTCGGCGACCGAGTGAAATACCGCAGCTGTGGGACCAGGGAGTGCCCACCGGGAAGTACAGATTTCAGGTACTCGCAAAACCCAAATGCTCCGTCCTCGATTCTTCTTCAGTCCAGTATCAGCTTCGCTATTTTGGCTAAGCTGTCGATTGACAGGAAGTCGATAGTATGTGTCTAGGTCTTATACATCTGATTTCGTATCTTACCTACACATGTCTAGCTATCTAACATTTTAATGGTTCTAATGATCTACTTGAACCTGTGACGTCTTCTGCAGGGAACAACAGTGCTCCCGCTTCGATAACAACAACCGGAACATACAGAATCTGACCAACGACGTCAAGTGGCACGCTAAATATACCAGAAGTGAGTAGTCCCTATGGGAACCAGTGTTCCATGAGTGCTTCCTCGAAGTAGAATCGAATGATCGAGAGTTAGAGGGTGTTGTGATCACCATGACAGAGAACTTGGATGATTTTGTTACAGTACTGCCGCAGGATCGTTGCAAGCTGTACTGCCAAGTGGAAAGCAATCAGTATTACATGCTGGAGGACAAGGTGGTCGATGGAACGGCATGTGGACCGGACACCTTTCACATATGCGTCAACGGCCAGTGCAAGCCAGCGGGATGCGACCACGTTCTGAAGTCGACGGCGGAACTAGACACTTGCGGCGTCTGCAGGGGCGATAATTCAACCTGCCAGAGGATCAGGGGTTCCTACAACTCGACGCAGTATGGCTACACGAGAGTGACCAAGATCCCCGCTGGAAGCAGCTATATCGATATCAGGCAACACGGCTGGATGGAGTCCCATGACGACAGCAACTACCTTGGTACGGTTCTTCCTTAATCGAGGAGTCGAAATAGTAAACGATGTAAGTGCCAAAGACATGAAAAGTGATTCTTACAGTGGAAAAGGATGTAAATTTCGTGGTAAATACGGCGGTAAACACTGTAAGTGCTGGAATCATTTATTTTAGTTTCTAGGGCCGTGGCAAGATAGAGCTGAGGTCATAAGTACCAAAATGGCTGGTGGTTTAAAGGAAAATACTTGAAAGTTTTCACTTCTGGCACTTACATCATTTAACATTTCGACTCCTCAATTTAGCAAATAGAAAATGTGGTCAAGGTTGGCACATTGCTCGGATAAGTGTCGAGATAGATGAATCGAGATTTAACATGGAAGACCTACGACTCTGTAAATGGTCTTTAAAAATTTTGCTAAATGTTTAACTGAATTGAAGCCTTTAAAATGTCAAAGACAGTAGCGTTTAACATTACAATAGCAATCTTCTACTACATTATTCGACCAACTAACAAGTGCAGAACTGGCGAAACGATAGTATCCAACTGCTACTAATCAGCTAAATGAAATGGTCGAAAGCTACAGCGATGATTTTATACAGCTCTGAGACTCGGAGAGGGCGGAGAGTACATACTGAATGGCCACTTTATGGTGATGCACCACAAGGTGATAGTGCGGTCTGGTATCACCATCGAGTACAGCGGCTCTGAACTAGTCGTGGAGCGTCTGAACAGCTCCAGACCAATCGGCACTGACTTAATTTTAGAGGTTGGTACCGGATGATCCAATTAATTATGTCATCAAAGTTACACCATGCAAAATATTCCTCAGCCAGAATTGAACCGATATAACCAAATGGGGCCCGATATTTCAGGTACTGTCGGTATTAAACGTGTACCCTCCCCAAATAACTTACGAGTACACGGTGCCGAAGAAGATCCTGAACAGTTACACGTGGATCCTAAGCAACTGGTCCGAGTGCAGCCACACGTGCCAAGGGATGAAGTACCGTAAAGCTGAGTGCAGGAGTACAGAGCACAAGGACGTCGTCTCCGACGACTATTGTATCGAAGAGGAGAAGCCACGGGAGGAAAGCCAAATCTGCAACAGCCACTGCACTCTCAAGTAAGTGTGCATATCATCGAATCACTGGTGTGGGGTCAGGGACCCCCATAACAGGACTTTTTTCCGTGGCTTCTGAAATACAGGAATTACAAAACCTATTCCTGCACCAGTGGAATTCCCTCAACCATTGAGTAACGATGGGGTTCTATTAACCCCTTTGGTGTCCTGGAAGCCTTAGCCCTATACTCTGAGCTCTAAAGTCTCCAACAAGTACAGAAATCCTCTCGTTAATCAGCCAACTACTGTTCCAGGTGGCAAATCACGTCTGTATCCGAGTGCTCCAGCCACTGTGGTCCAGGAACTAGCACAGTGACTTCGAGGTGCCTGCAAATCCTCTTCAACTCGGACTACCCGCCACGTCCAATTTCCTCGCGATCCTGCGCGCACCTCCAGCGACCCAGCGAGGAGAAAGCCTGTATGGGGCCCTGCGAGAATGCCCACTGGAGTTACGGGGACTGGGGCAGCTGCAGTGTCACGTGTGGAGGCGGGGTTCAGCATAGAACGGCCATGTGCGTCAACTCGAACGGGAGACCTATTCCTGAGGACAGTTGCGCTAGACAGGAGAAGCACTTGAAACGGATGTGTAGCCTGGACGCGTGCCCCAAATGGGATTTCGGAAAATGGACTGCTGTAAGTGTTCGCCAGATGCCTCTTGTCTCCGTCCCAATTGTTAAATGAGTACATTCACGGAAACTGTTTAATAATTAGCAGGCATCTTGCCCCTGGTGTGCTCTTCTTCTGATTGGTATAATTCTGTGCGATTATAGTGTTCAGTAACGTGTGGCGTGGGAAAAAGACGGCAACAGTATCTATGCCACGTGGACAATCGCATTGTGCCAGACAGCGATTGCGGTGAAACTCCTCCTGGAGTTATCGAGGTCTGCAGCGCTGGGCCCTGTGAGCAATGGCAGGCGGCTGACTGGAGTCCGGTGTGTAACAGAACTATCCTCTTAATATAATGCAATTTTGAAAGAGATAGAAATGGTGGATCAAAAACTTGTTCTGTCTACAGTGCTCAGCCACTTGTGGCGAAGGGACGAAGAGAAGGAAAGTGATCTGCCACAGTTCTGATGGAACGATCAGCAATAAATGTCCCCTACCTGACAAACCAGAGGACGTCGCCGTTTGCACGTTGAAGCCTTGCCCCACAGTGGTATGTTAATTATTGATTCTTCAATGTCTTTTCAAGTGCAACTTATGTTCCCATCAGTTCCTTTTTTATTCAAAATAATTTATGAAAATAGTACTGACTATATAGAAAATGGTATTACAGGTCAACGTAACACCAATTAAGTATTCCTCTGATCCACCCCAAGAGGATCCTTCTCAGCAGGATAACGAAGTCGGTGACATCACCTTCCGTTCTGGATATCAATGGCAAGTGGGATCTTACAAAGAGGTTGGTAATTTTATCTCCATGCAATTACATCACAATAGATTAACGAATTACAAAATTATGTATTTTTCCTCCAGTGTTCTAAGCCATGCATCGAAGGCTACATGTACACCGTAGTAAAGTGCGTGTCCATCGAGACAGGCACCATTGCTCCCGACGACTATTGCGACAGAAAGAAGCAACCATCTAATATGATAGCCTGTAATCGCCATCAATGCCCAATGTGGAATACTGGTGACTGGAGTCAGGTGAAATATCAAATGCTTTATATAGCGGAATACGTTACTTTCTTGTCACCTGGCACTAGTGAAGCTATAACTAGGTGCCATAATAAATTAATAATAGTCTCAGTGCATTACTTTAAAATGCAAACTGCTAAAAAACATCACTTATTGCACTTAATAGTATTAATTATTTCGGAAATTCAAGTGAAGAAATGTTGATTGCTTTGAAAAAAATGTCCACCAGTTTCTATTGACTTAATATAAACTCATGAATTTGTTAATTTAGTGCGACGTAGAATGTGACACGGGATTCCAACATCGACAAGTGCGCTGTCAGAGTCCACAGGGCGACATTTTACTCGACGACCATTGCCACGACAGTGAGAAACCGGAAGTGGTGAAGATGTGCCGCAAGGGAGCCTGCCGCACTGGCTCCACGGCTGGAAAGAATCGATTACAAACGAACATTTTCCGAAAATGGAAAGTCTCTAACTGGACTGCCGTAAGTATTATTTTTCTTCGCAATCCCTTTTCTGTCGCTTCCGTGCTGTATCCAAATGTAAGTCAATTGGAATCGACCATCTTGTATTTTCAAAATTGCTGAACCATAATTGAAGACGTGGATTAAAATTAGGATATCAAATGCAATTATTCCGCCTACGATTTTTATCCAGCGTAAAATTATTAGTAACACCGTAAAGTGACAATAAAAAAATGTGACTTTCTTATTGCACCTACATAGTATAGCTGATAAAAATATGATAAAGAGCGAGATTCTTTATTGTACTCCTCAAAGGTAATGTAATTATTATGGTTTCCTTCACTTCATGTTACTTCTATTGATGTTGTGAGTCTAATCTCATCGTTGTTTGAAGTTGTTTTATATGGTGCGTACAATAGCATGCAAACAACTCACCCCGGAAATTATTACACCCTTTTTATCGTTCTGCGTGATGACTCAGGCATTAATACCAACTTAATGCTAATTCGATATAACAGTAGAAATTAAGCAGCCACAAGACAGTAAGCACAAACCCTAGTAAACTATAAATATTATAATGGTACAAGAAAAAATTGAATCCCCAACTTGGCGTGAAGGATGGTAAATAATTGACAACTAATCCCATAAGAAGCTAGGTCATTAGATACAAAAAATATCAACTTCACAAAACTCGATCCTTTTCTTCGTCGAACACTTTGCTCTAAAGGGAGTTTAATTATCCTAGAGAAATAATATTCGTATTTGATACGTAAAACGTGATTAGATGTAGTATGACGAGGTAAATCGAGGGGAGTTCGGAAGTCGCCATGTGTCGCAGTCTGGATCGAACGAAAATATTTTACAGTGCTCAAAATCGTGCGGTAGTGGACTGCAGCGGCGAAGGGTGGAATGCACTATGAGGAGAGGAAACCACGGACCGGAAATGACTGTTAAGGATGAGCAATGCTCAAGGCTTGGCTTGGCCAAGCCAAGATCGCAGAGACCCTGTCGACGCATTGCCTGTGACTATATTTGGCAGGAAGACGCTTGGTCTGAGGTACCTTCATTAGGGTGAATGAAGGCCATTAGGACCTATCGATCATGTTTTATTTCATCGCCTGCCTCTTCTTCATTTCAACGCAGATTCCCTGAATTGTCTTGGTTTCACCCCGTTATCGGGCTTATCGATGGATTCACCTTTCATTCTGAGTTATAAAATTCACTGTAGGTTCGAGATTCGAGTAGAACGAGTAGTAAAGTGGGGTTTGATTAACAGGCCACTAAACTTTTAGTACAAAACTGCCTTTTGAATGATTAATTGAAACAGAAGTACCATTTGAATTGAAAATTAGTACAAAATTACCTACTTTTTCAGTGAAAAATTGGTACAAATGTAACTATTTGCACGAAAAGTTGTTGTAATGGGCATACGCAGGAAATGAACTCTTGGAGGACTTTTAGAATTTTCATTAATCTCACATATTTTTTTACGAGAACATAAAAACTGTTCTTTCTTCAAGAATTTTTATTGAACAGTATTATGTTTTTTTTTTGCGGAATTCATCCATAAGCTTGATTTTTGTATGCTCTACTTGGGAATTGTTTGGAAAGAAATTCATTGGGAAGTCGTATTTCAGTGTGTGGTTTGAGGGTGCAGTATACAAAACGATCAAAGTTTGTTCGAATCACTAGTCACAGAAACATTTCTAATTTTCATTGTAGAACACTGTGATTATCTGCGAGTGAACTCGCAAGCGTAAGTTCCACATCAGTGCTCTCTTTTACTCGCATTATTAGGCCAACTTTGATCGTCAAAGGATCTTTGTATGTTTCTCATATCGTAGAATTTTAATATTAATTCGTAGAACATAGTGACCCAAATTCTACTTCCCTTAACATGTGTTTAATAATATCAGTGTTCTTCGGATATTCCTTCTCATCGTGAACATGTTTTAATTCTGAACACTCCTGAACATTAGATGTACAGAAATTCTGTGAGACATTGGATTATACACAGAGAATTTTGTATTCCATCAAATTACGTGTGGCGAATACATCTCGATAATTCATCCTATTAACATCAATAACTTTGTGTCACTCTGCTCAATTCGCCTGCACATTTTCAAATGTGCATATGAGTTGCATAATTCTCTTCTTGCAATAATCCCTGTCATGCAGCACGTGGAAGTTATCAACATGCATGACACAAAAGAAATTGCAATCAAATAATTCGATCGTTCATCGCAGTGCTAATTATTCCCGATTTCTAAACTCCCCGATTTTACGATGCAATTGCATTCTGAATGTTGTATTTTACTGCAGCTTCCATAGAAGCATATTTTGACATTTTTAAATATATATGTTATTTATTTATGAATGGTGCATGGGCATGGATTTATTATGTTCATTTTTATTTTATTTTATTTATTTTTATGCTTCCTGCATACGAAGAATAATGCGTATCAATACATTATATAAACTTTCATACATAATGTATAAATATTAACTTCATCACTATTATGTACTTACTGCCTATCACGTTTAAATTATCATGTCATAAATTATGTATTACTAGAGTTTGACAATATTCTTTTAGTGCATAATTTTTTTATCAGTTTAATAAAAGATGGAAAGAGGTATTTCACGCAAGATCAATCATTTGTGGTGTTTGCACTCGGTATCGGGGATTTGGATGAAATTGAAATATCATATAGTCAAAGTAAAATTAATGGGGGATTAAGTCATCATTTTGCTTGTTTCCTTTTTTGTTTAAAAAATATAAACCATCAAAATTACAATTTTTGCAATTTTCGCAAAAACAGGGTTTACAAATTAATTTTTATCTTCGAAACTAGTAGTCACAAAACGTTCGTTCTTCTTGTATTTTCATCCAGAAGCATTAGACTTTCTACATGTTTCTATACTGAAAAATCGTTTTTGCAAACAAATTCGAAACCAGCAAATTGATGACTTAAACCCCCCTAATTTCACGTGGCCTACACCATATCTCAATTCCACCAAAATCCCTCACACCGAACTCAAAAAGTGATCCATTTCTCATGGAATGGCCCAAATGAGAAAAATCGAGTAGAAAGCATGCCAATTTCGTGGCTATCCTTTCATTATCACATTACCTACTAAGAATTGCAATGAAAAGGAGATATCTTTGTTTCAAGTGTTCGGCAGAATGTGGCGAAGGAATTCAACGTCGAACAGTGACCTGCCATCGCACTAATCGTTACGGATTGATAGATCCAACACCTAGTGACAACTGCCCGATGGACCAGAAACCAGCCTCTCAGCAATTTTGTAAATTGCGAGAATGCGACGATAAGTATTATTGGACCGCTGGCCCGTGGAAAAAGGTAAGTTTTATCGAATTAAAAAACGGAAATATCCACACGAATGTTCTTCGAAATTTGAACTGACCTCAGATGCAAGATTTTATTATGCTTTGCAACTGAAAATCTCTATTCCCATGCTCGTCACTAAGGAGGAAAAAATCCGAATTTCAGTGCAGTCACACTTGTGGTCAAAAGGGTCGTCAGACACGAAGACTGTTCTGCCATGACAGGTCTGGTAAGAAAGCGGCCCGTGTCAATTGCCCCATGGAATTTAAGCCCCAGCGAAAGCGAAAATGCAACCAAAGAAAATGCTATCCAATGTCTTGCCTCGAAGCTAAGAAATACTTCAAAACCACTAAAGATAGCGAGTACGTGTTAGTTGTGGGTGGAAGGAGCATGTCCATTTACTGTCATGGAATGTCCAGCTCTGAGCCAAAGGAGTATCTGACCTTGCCAGCTGGGTCTCGAGAGAATTTTGCAGAAATCTATGACAAGAGGTCAGTGTTTTAAGATGCTCGCCTCAAGTGATCAGAAATTGCCTAAATTTTAGGACTTATTCCAGTCTACTGTTAATATACTTGCTTAACCCTCGCTATATATTAAATATGGCCCAAACATGGCCTGTACAGGATGTTCAGCTACACGTAGCTTTAAGTACCACTGCTCGACCCCTCGCCCGAACTTGCCCCGCGTGCAGCGGTGCACACAGATTGCCTGCTTTCAGGCATATCTTTAAACGCTTGTAACTAACAAAGGAAGCCTCAACCGCAATATCGTTACTCTTGATTTTCGTCTTAGTGTGGTGTCTGGAATCACCCCTTAAATTTATTCCCACTTGTTGCCGAACACCCTGTATATTAGTGATAATTCTTGAAACAGATAATTCTAGATCCTAAGATTTAAGTCTAATATTGAAACTTAGTTTGAGATGTGTGTGAATGGAATTAAGGGTCAAATGAGTTCTCGAAATGAAAGATATAGAATATTACCGACCGCAAAGTTCTACATCCAGCTATGTATTTCAGATTAATAAACCCTCAAACTTGTCCCTACAACGGACAGAGAAACGACAGTTGCAGTTGCGCTACCGATTATGGGACCATATCTGGTAAAACAATGTTCAGAAGGGTACGAATGGATCCAGTTAAACTGTATATTCTAGGTAAGATGCTGCTTGGATTTGCTGCAATTGTATTTTGAAGTGGAAGTTCCTTTACGAGATTAATTGTCCCTTTCAGAGAATGATTACACATTCTCATGGACGAAGGGTGCAAAGCGCGTCAAGTATGGCATGGCTGGCGACTGCTACAGCCGCGAACACTGCCCTCAAGG
Source organism: Andrena praecox (assembly GCA_963932275.1). NCBI lineage: Eukaryota > Metazoa > Arthropoda > Insecta > Hymenoptera > Andrenidae > Andrena > Andrena praecox. The sequence goes on from OZ010734.1 coordinate 792,029, forward strand.
GCGTTTTAGTATTAACTTAAGCGGAACTCAACTAAAATTGGCAGCAGATGTCACATGGGCAGGAACACCTGGAGCCTCAATGGAAATTGACAATATTGTAAGATTTTTATCACATACTATTAAGAAGAGTATTGCAAAAAATAATTTCCTTATTGAAATGCATCCTTAGAACAACCAGCATGTTACTGGGAAATGCGGAGGCTACTGTGGCTTTTGTAATCCAAAGATTGGATTGAAACTAGATGTTCTACCACCCTAGTCCATACTGTATAGAACTCAATAATCTCTAGATGCCTGTGGAATTCAGGTACGTGAAAGGAGCCACTTAATCCGCCTCTTCACATTCGATCTTCTGCTAGCAGGAGAGCTTTGACTTACATCGAAGTGTAAACGTGAAATTTGTAGCTTCCAGCAGGTAGAAATTTCACTTGCGGATTTTAGCACAACGCAAAAAGACTGTTTCAACGGACACAAGATGAAATCGACGGCCTGCTAACGAACCGATACCTTGGCTTCAACGTTACTCTGAATCATTCACTTAAGTTGTTACCAGCCTGAGTGACTTTTAACGATCGTTATAACGCGAAATCGAATGACAGCGATGCATAATCAATGGGATAGCTTCGAAGGGGAGTTACAGCGAAGGCAAAGAAGTACCCAACAACGGCCCACTTCGGACACACCGAATAGAGAACGATTGAACGATCGGTAGCCATTCACTATCGTATGATTCACATTTAAAATTCAATTTTTATCACAAAATAGGAATGGTAGAATTCAAGTTCTTTTTACTAATTCTTCAAAGTGGTCTATTAAAATAGGTCCTTCGACCCTGGTGCGTTAAAAACTTACAGGAACGTTACTTGTTTAGAGTACCTGCGCATTTGCAGGTGCTTATCAGATTTCAAGTGGCCAGTTGCACGAATAATGGGCAAAATTATTCGCCCAGACTGGAGCAGTTCCAAGGGGACAAATAACACAGTCCAACAAAATGAAACTTTTTTTCTGTTCCGCAATATCCACTGGGTGATTCTTGTAGAGTTTTTCGCCCTGAACACGAATCCGCAAACCGTTTGTCCCCATCACCCTCAGTTTTTGAGAAATTCGATTTTGAAAATAACTGCAAATTTTCAACTTTGATGATCTTTTGTGTCGAAACGGTAATAGTTATTCGGTTGCTCGTTGCGTCAAATTATTCTACGAACCCTCCCGAATACAACGATATCAGTTATTATTGCATTATGATCATTTAAATTTGTTTAAACAACGACCAAAGGGAAAATGACACCCGAAATGCACCCTTTTTTGAAGTTATCTTTCAATTTATTTCCAAAACTAAGGGTCTAGGAAAAAATCTGACCATTCCACGCGATGCAGCAGACATTTTTCCTATGGAAAGCATCAACAGAAGTGGTAAGTCACGTTTTGTTTTAAACACAGAAGCGAAATAGTTTGGCAAAACGCGCGGTGCAGACAGTGGTACTCAGGCGCGTTAAGCGATTGTGTTGCGCTGAGCGGCAGCGGACCGCGCGCCGCCGTTGACTACCACTGTCGACACCGCGCGTTTTGCCAAACTATTTCGCTTCTGTGTTGAAAACAAAACGTGACTTACCACTTCTGTTGATGCTTTCCAGAGGAAAAATGTCTGCTGCATCGCGTGGAATGGTCAGATTTTTTCCTAGACCCTTAGTTTTGGAAATAAATTGAAAGATATCTTCAAAATTGGGTGCATTTCGGGTGTCATTTTCCCTTTGATCGTTGTTTAAACATATTTAAATGATCATAATGCAATAATAACTTATATGGGTGTATTCGGGAGGGTTCATAGAATAATTTGACGGAACAACCAACCGAATAACTATTACCGTTTCGACACAAAAAATGTTCAAAGTTGAAAATTTGCAGTTTTTTTCAAAATCGATTTTTTCAAAAACTGAGTGTGATAGAGCAATTCTGCTTGCGGGTTCGTGTTCAGGGCGAAAAACTCTACAATAATTACCCAGCGGATATTGCAGACCAAAAATCGTGTTGGACAGTGTAATTAGATGTTAGTGAGGAAGGGAATCTTCTGTGAAAAAATTTAGTGGGACTGGATAAAAGTTATGCTTTCGATATTCAAAAAGAATGATTGGTTTCGGGAAGACCGGTACTGATCTCGTTTTCCCGAGCTACTCGCTGTATTATTACACATGTTCAGCTAAAGAGTTCCATTAGGCGTATAAGTAACTTAATATCCAATAAGGATTGCAGTATTCGTTTTGTTTATACTCGTTGGAACATCATGACTGCCTGAACTATTGTATATCGAGTATCGATATTAGGTGGCAACTATAAAGTCCAAATCGAGAGACCAAGGGGCGAAAGTCCACGAACCCAGTTTCTTAACAAGTAGGGGATCTGTGTTCCTTTCTACTGAAGGATCTACGTGCATCCAGAACAGTCTGATTGCTCCTATCAGACGATATCCAAAAACAAAAATGTCTTCCATAAATGGGGATACTTTCCTATTAAGCAAAAGTGTTAAGAAGATACAATCACTTTTCTTTCATTAGAATCTCGTATTTTTCTGTGGGTTTCTGTTCACAACAATTTCATTAAAACGAAAGCAACTTCCATGGAACAGATCTTTAAGATTATAATGGTGAAGTTCAAGGGTTCGAGGACTAGGGTTACTTGGTGACACCTATATAGGAATGAAGATCCAAATGCGAACCTGTATAGGGTGCTACAAAAGTGATGGCCACTGCTTTCACGGGTGAATCTACAGCTCTGGATTGGCGGAGATTTGTGAAAAAAGGCTTGTCGCAAAATTGTTTATAACATTGAAAATTAATGTAAATTTGTTTCTATTAATTTTATTATAATTATATAAACATATTCTGCTCGCTGAATGCAGGAAAAGTTTCAAAGGAACCATATGCCGCAAACACATCGTTTCTTAAAAAAAATTGATGAAACTTTGGCATAAAAAATTTACATTAGTTTTCAATGTTATAAACAATTTCGTGGCAAGTTTTTTTCACAAATGCCCACCGATCCAGAGGTGTAGATTCACCCCTGAAAGCAGTGACCATCACTTTTTTAAGACCCTGTACACACAACTTGGCAGTTGGACACCCCAGCTGTTGTAATAAATGTAAAAAGAGCAGTTGCACATTTCGTCACTGCCATATTTTTTCATGCCCCCTCGTTTCACGTCGGAAGCTTCACGGTTTGAAGCGTTGACATTTTATACGAACTCAAAATATTCTGCCCTAGTTAAACGGTGCGTAGTTAGAAGCGTCGGTAGCATTGATAAAAGATTTGCGAGGGTCCACTGATAGGGAATCAGTTAGCACCACCGCAGAATAAATAAAAACCGCGATTTTAGTATTTCTCCTGGCATGTAGTGATAGAAAATTAGGCGACGTAGAATTTTAGCGTGGTAGATTTATAATAGTGTATTCGGAGAGCTGGCAAATGTATATCGTGCCGTTCAGCGCTCCTGATGTAGCGAATGAATTAACTTATTAACTTGAGTCCATAGTAACTCAATGGTAACGATCGTTATCGACTATTTTATACGCATGAATATTTTTCTTCTAGGAAAGTTAGAGAAAACCATAACGCCACGGCACAGATATTTTCGAGGGAATATCGATCCGTTCGCCATTTTTCAGGCTCTGTATTTGTAATTTCGTAACGACGAGAGAAACGTAAGACAATCTCCTACCAACACCGAAATACCAAAACAATTGTGGAGTACAAATTTTTGTTGGCAGAGGTACGATGGGCTTGTTCTCGTAGGGTGTTTTATGAGACATGAAAATGAACGTTAACTACGCATATAAGTTTTAACAGACTGCCATAGTTAATGTTAATGCGGAATACATGTATGAATAATTGTTTATTAGGCAGCGAATAATAAATTTGGCTATTATAGAAGTTGAGTAATTAGACTATACTGTCTTCTCGAATGGACAATTTTATTATATTAAGAAGCTGCTCCGAAGTAGTTTTGGTAGTGTAAGGGGGTGCACATTTTCTGGTGCAAAAGAATGTTTTGTAAACATTTCTGTACAGCCTTATGATCAAAATTTCTATACCTGTTATATCAATGACGATTGTAATAGATAAACTGCATTGCAAATTGAATTTATCTTTACTATATTAGAGCGTTAAGCGGGATTATCATCGACCAAACGAATCATATGATACGCTTCGTCGTATTTGTAAATGTGTAAAGTAGAAAAGTGAATCGTGCAACTTGCCCGTGTATTTACAGACACGTAAACAGTGCTGAGCATTTGGAAACTTTTATCATTCGCAATAATACAGGAATAATGTTTGTCAGTGTATACAGAACAATGACTGTTTTATAATAAATATGAAATACGTTGCATGATAGAATGTATCTGTACATGTATATTATTTGTAGTCAAACAGTAGTTTCCAAACTAACACGTGACAATCTCTTCCCCTATCGTTAGGTACTTTTCTTTTTAATTATCTTTGGTATGCGCCTAAATGTATTCTTCTCCCCAGAACTCTTTAAACGTCTCCAACAGTTCTTTGAAATGATTGCGAAATGTTTACTGCCAATATCGAGTATTTTTACAAATTTAAGTATAATAATAAGCGTAACTATAAGCGTTGTAAATTCGATGCGGTAATCGAATACTACGATCTCGAAATCTGAAGATGAGCCGACTTCTCCTTTCTTTTTGCATGTTCTCGAAGAGGCAAACAATTGTTCAACGCACAGCAAAATATAACACTGTACAGTTTCGATTAGTAATTTATTAATACGTATCATTTAATATCATTAATATGTAGCTTAATGTAGAAACAATCATTAGTACCAATGTACAACAATTATTTAAATATATCGAATCCACAAACACCTTATTCAGTGTTCATTTAAAAATCCCTTTCTAGCATTTTCACCGCAAAGCAGCTTCTCTTTCTCTTTCGATTGTTAACTTTCTTTTTATTTCCAATACGGGTACACAGGGCCGGCGCGAGTTGCGTGGAATGCGTAGAGGATTCCACACTGAAGATTTTGCTGTGTGTGGAATTTTTTTATTCTGTTTTTTAGGCTGTTGAAATTTGATATTTTAATTTGTACTCCTCCTAACTCCACACTCGGGGAAAATTTGCTCCGCCGACCCTGCGTGTACAGGTTCATTCACCACTTTATCTTAAATTAACAATTACAGAATATGCGCTAACATTAATTCAATCGCAGGACGTGTAAGAACATGAAAAAATTATTGTTGAATCCAACAATATAAAACATTAACTCTATTCGTGTATGAAACAAACTTATATCATGCACACATTTAGAACAAAAATTAAAAAAACAGTTCAGAGCTTGAATACTTCTTATTATTGTAGCCTTACACATAAATGACAAAGACATATACCCAGGCATTCTTTTAATGTTATTCAACACTACATTCTAAACGGTAGCACAAACCACTTTTAAGATCTGCTGACCGCAATTACACTTCTATACTGAAAATACTAAATCTATACTAAAAATAGAATATCCATGTCTTCCATATCTTTAATAATGAGAGAAGGGAATACACAAAGGGAAGAACTTTCTAATCAGATCATTATAAACTTTGCACGTAATCTTACGCGACAATGGAAAATCCGTTTAAAAAGAAGAGAGCTTACCACTATTCTTAAATCAACTATTATGTCACTGAAGAACCATTAGAAACAAACACTCCCTGAAGCCAGCATTTTAATGAAATTGTTATTTGAATTAACTCGATACTTTGAGCCCACTATCCACATTTCTTCAATTTACTTTTTAAAAAAAAAAACAACATTCCAGTGAATTTCTATCAGCCTATTTCATTTACTCTGGCCGATCCTAAAGCGCCACCTTTATAGAATGTAAATCTTAAAGGAAAAATAAAACCATACCATACCATTTACTCTGGCACCACTTCCCCTGTCTTTTACTATTTGCTAACATTATGATACTTAAATTAATACATCAAACAAAACATTTTCTTCCATCACGACTTTTATGACATTCTCACAATGAAAAATACTAAAAGTTTCTGCTTTTCCTTCTAAGATACTACGAAACTTTTTTCCCTGCATTGAGAAGATTTTTCAATTATTAAACTACGGGCGGTATTCTCAGTCGTTGCTTATTCTTAAGCAAATGCTTAAGCATTTGCTTAAGAATAAGTAGCGACTGAGAATACCGCCCTACCTATCAGCTAAGCTGGATCTTACACGGTACTTCATAGGTGCCGCCATCTATACGGGAATCGGTGTTCAATACTCTGTTAGGCGATTACACAATATCCCGAAAATTTCTAATTCAGTTATTAATGTATCGCTTTTAATAACATCGGGGAAATTATTCTACGTAACTAAAAGAATTCTCTAACGGTTGTAAAATGATACCCGTTTCATGCTTAAATAGTTCGCTTAAGTAGAGTCCTTCCCGCTGGAAAACGCGTTTGACTTAGAATTTCAATCAACTTTCTGGCTCTCTTCCAAAACAGATTTCGGTATTTTAATATGCCAATTCGGTGTAGTCTCCGTTGATCGGCTATCGTCGACGGGTTTCGGGGATTTTCGAGATATTTGCTTTTTCTTCTTCTTCTTCTTCTCGATTTGCACATTTTTAGGTTGCTGCTGACCCAACCGTTTCCGGTCGATATATCGCCTAGTTTGCTCTTCTGTCAACCTCTCGAGGGTAATCCTGCACTCTCGAGTGTTCAGCGTTCTGGGTCTCTCCTTGCTGGTTACTATTCCAGTAACTGTTTGTTGGGCATTATCATCGTTAACAAACAGTATCTCGCGCCTGCTCAGTTTCTCGTTTTTCTTGATCTTAATTTTAATTTTCCTATTAATCGGCCCGCTTCTGAATTTTAGCTTTGTTTTGTGCACCTTGCCCCTAGTCCCTAACGGGTTTTCCACGTTTCTCAAGTTCCGTTTGGGCCTCTTCATGGTAAGCGGTTCGACGATCATGTTTGAGTCTAAGTTGTTGTACTTTTGCCTCAGTACGTCCAGCTTCAGCGCATCCTCTTGAATCTGCATCTTCATGTGCTTCACCTTTCTCTTTAACGCCTTCTCGTACTTCTTCTCATAGCGGCGTATTTCCTTCCTGATTTTTTCAAACTGGTCCGATAAACGCTTCGCTTCCATCGTTAGCTTCTCGATCCTTTGGTTTCTCATCGACTTCTCCATCGATTTCATGTTCTCCGCATTAAAGGCGTATTCGTCTATCTGCTTCTTCAGCACATTCAATATTATCTGAATTTTGTTCACATCGTTGTCTTTTGTGACTATGGTCATGTTCATTTTTCGCACATGTAATCAAGCCCAACGATAGTCGTGTGTTCACTAACTGTTACTAAACTACCTAGCACAACCTAAAACCACGACTGCCACGCCACCTGAAGGGACAGCGTTAAAGCTGCGCATCTACCGAAACGTTCCACTCCTGCCCTACAATGTACTTGTCGGCCATTTACGCGTTTCTACGCCTTGTCCTCGTTATATATGTTACTCTTATACACTTAATTGAGTCAATGGGTCTGGATACATGCCAACTAGAGATCAGTCACTTTGGAAAATTGCCTCTTTGACTGTGACGGGGCACGTCCACGCTATTGCTTGTGGATAACACCCCAGAATTGGCGCTACTAACTGTTCAAGAAACATATGTAGGTGTATGTACTTATATTTGGGTATAAGGGTACCATGAAATGCGTCATAAAATGGAGATAGTATTGTCGATTCCTTGGACAATAAGGTTCTGAAACCTTGAAATGGATGTGGACTTATGTTACCTGATGTATCGAAACAAGGGTAGTGCATCACGACCCTTGCAGCAGGGATTGTAATCGCTGCCTAACCCAAATCGGAATCCGGGTTACCCAGGAGAGGTTCCTCTAACCAGTAGTTACCACGCAGGAATAATAATGGCTCCCAAATGGTACAGGGAGCGGGTTAACCTGCTCAGAGCGAGTTGCAAGTCACATACGATATTCTACGTCCAAAATCCGATTATGGATTTTCGTCCACCGCCGCGATGCAACTGCAATTTGCCCAAGAAACGACTTGCATGCAATGGCGTCAATCACTTGCAGGGTTTTGTTCCTCGGTCTAATTTTTAATCTTTCAAGAAACATCTGACGAATTTCCTCGAGTTATACCCACGACGTTACATGCAAGTCGTTTCTTGCTCAGATTGTAGGTAGTTGCATCGCGCCGGGGGACGAATCGGCCTATAACAAATGTTGTAATAATTCCGTAAAAGTTCGAAAGATAATTTATTTATTTATAATAAAAATAATATTTTGTGACGCAACTGATATATATGAATTTTACTGATTTCCGAGAGAAAAGTATATTTCAAGGAATATAGTTTTAAAAATACACAATCTACAAGGAGAAATTGGCAAAATAAAAATTTGTTTATAATATTCCGTGTCACAAAAATGATTTCCCAATTTGGAAAAATATTATTCAAGTAGGCAAAACCTTCTAAATTAAAATAAAAAATGAAAAACTTTAATACGATATATAGTTTCTGAGATAAAATGTCGTAAGTAAGTAGTTAAGTACAGCTCGGTTTCACGAAAATAGACAAAAATTGCGACCCCTGCCGCGCAGTGCTTCCAGAATTGTGAGACGTGGGACGTGGGACAAATGCTTACCCCTACCCTGATTTACCGTCATCTCCTCCTGTCCGAGTGCGTTGCCTCTTCGCCTCTTTCCACCAAAAATTTAGATTGCCGAAACGTGCTGAACCCGAACGTAAAATCGCAATCAGGAGGTCGGGCGTTCAAATCCCAGTGCAGCAACATTACCTTTTTGTTTTAAGTATTCTTCAATTTTACTTTCTAACTTTTCAGAAAAATAAAAACTTGAAGATTATCAATTTGTAAAGCGTTTTCAAATTTCAATTTTTTGTAAATGATGCAATTCGCGTTATCAAAAACCACTGCGCTGGCTGAGTACGACATTAGTATTCCATATATCAGACATAAACATATAATTGAAATCATAACTATAATTATAATTGTACAGAAAAAAGTATAAATATTACTCTAAATTTACCATTTTTCGTGGAAACATATAATTGAAATCATAACTATAATTATAATTGTACAGAAAAAAATATAAATATTACTCTAAATTTACCATTTTTCGTGGAAACATATATCAGACATAAACATATAATTGAAATCATAACTATAATTATAATTGTACAGAAAAAAATATAAATATTACTCTAAATTTACCATTTTTCGTGGAAACAAAATATTTCCACCCATAAAAATGCACTGGAAGGTGGAAGACATAATTATGTAAGCCACTATAATATGTACATTTTTCACCGTGCGCTTGTAAGCCACTATAGGTATATATATATTCAAGGTCCTTGCCACACCTCAAATTTTTATTGGATAAAATCTAGCTGTGGCGGGCTTAATCTGACACACTGAAGGCAAGTTATTTTCAATTATTAGAAAACAGTCACACAATTTTTATTCTTTCGTTCCACCCTAATATTTAACTGAAAATATACAATCTGATCATTCCTAACACGCAATATGATTTGAAGTTGAGGAAATAAAAACATTTTACGGAAAAGATATAAAAACAAAAATCCGAATAAGATGTTAAAAAAGATGACTGTAAAAGGTATCATTCCTGCTGTGATACCGCAGATCAGAAAGTATTTCGATAAAACCGCGATCCAATAAACAAAATGAATAATAGCTTTTAATCAGATATACGCACTGGTTATAGTGTGTACCGTACGATTCATTGATAACTGTACGATATCAATTGAGTCATTTGATACTTTAAGTATCCCTAATTTAATAGGAAGTAAGTACTTGAAAATACGGAGAAAGGTATTCTTAGAAAAGGATTAACGAGTAAAGCAGACGATTTCTTAACCCTCCTCAATGTATTATTATAGCTATATGAATGGAGTGCTGAAGACAATTCTACAAGTGAATCAGAATTCAAAAGAGTTGCGTCACCCTGTATGTTAAGACATTAATAAATATTCTGCAGGGGTGTGATAAGACCGTACTCGGGTTCTTGGGAGAGACTGACAAAAAGATTTATCGGTGATTAACAGACGCGTAGTTTCTGGAATGTGCTTCACTTTTAGAAAAACAAGGATGTTTATCTACTACCATCGTACAAATAAAGACGATAGCAGTAATTATTCCTGAGTAGATTTAATGTCATAGTTGTTTAAGCTTTTCCAACACGTGACACTAATTGTAAGATTTCATTACAAGCTCTTAGATCGCAAGATTTTATTTAAATTTGCGCTTTTATATCTAATCAAAACGTCCACTTCCGTCGGTATCAACAATGTGCCAGAAATTGATTTTAAATAAGTAACTTCCGCAATTTGAATTACTGATATCTATAATTTGATTAGGTACTTGAGAGTCTTTGATATTGTAAAACCTTTCCACTTCTTACGTGAGGTAGATAATCTTCACGTAAGATATTTTTATATTGAAACAGTTTCAGCTAATTACGAAAAAATAAGCTTTAATTTGTATTATAATCGTCAAAATGAACAATTACGAGGGCATCTATTTTCCCTCATTTACCTCATGGAGTGGCGCGTGTAGATTAATCTCATGCCTAAAATATTTACGAGTCAAAGAATTTAATGTTTTACTATAATTAGATGTAAAGCCACCTGTAATTGAATATTCATTCTACCTTCCCAATTTCCTATGTTTATAAACTCTACAGCTTCCGAATTTCTAAATTCTCCAGCCTCCCAATTCCTACATTTCTAAATTGTCCAGCATCCGAATTTCCCAAATGTCTACATTCTCTAGCCCTCAGATTTCCCAATTTCTAAATTTTCCAGGCCCCCAATTCCTAAATTCTCCAGCTCCAAATTCCCAAATTTATAAATTCTCCAGTTCCCCCCAATTTTCAGCTACCATTTTCGTAACTTACTTTCAACATGCACAGTTAACGTTGCACGTCGAGGAACGACTTGAAAACCGGATGGATTCGCATCAGTGCAAGACACTAAAATACCTACGTATCCTGAAATTCGACCACATCAAATTCCGACCCGTTACGGAAATAAAACGCGACACCCGTTGCACAGTTATGTCTGGGATATAATTATACCGTCACTGTTCATTCGTGAATTCCCAATTTGCAGAGCTGCAGGGGAATCACCGAAGGCTACATGTGTACGTGCAGACGTTATCATACGTATCCCTTCGCCCCGATGATCCAATTCGATCCACGATAGCACGTTGCTCTTTCCTATAAAAGCCAGGGGACCGTGTTTGCCATTATCAGTTCGCGAAGACGCTGTAAAGCAAACCAATCGCCAATTTTCCTGGAGTAACATGAAGTCATTCGTCGCCCTTTGTTTCCTCGCGGCCGTTTGCGCCATGCAGGTAAACACGCTGAATTAAATATACGCGTTACGTACACTTTATAAAGTCCGCCGAAATTACAATTCACTTTTTAAACAATGATGTGATTACTTTTCAAATAATTCGACTGGTTGATTAATGGTGCCTTAAAAATATGTAATTTGAATTTGTAGTGGGTGAACTACTGCTTTTCATTTGTATGATCAAGAGCTTAGCATGAAGAATGCTCAATGCTTTTGTTTTATTGAAATTTCATTGACTGCCTAACAAGCTGAACTTCATTAGCATTCCAGAGACAGGAATTTGATTAATCTCATATAAATACATATTATCTCCCTAAACAAGTAGCACCTCGAGTATTAAAGCCTCGCTAATTTGTTTAATCCAGTCGATAATATCGATAAACGACATGCGGAAATAAACGTTCGCAACACAAGACTGATTAGATAGCCAATGAGTTTCTTAATCAACTCCTAGCTTAATCTAGTGATGAAGATTCGAGTGATGAATAAAAAACGTTAGGAATTATGGAACAGTTGCTACAAAACTGACATTTTAAGAAGATATCACAACCAAACCAATTTCAGCACCCACAAACCCCATCAAACATATTTTCTTTTTTCAGGCATCAGCCTACAACCCATTAGACCAATTGAAAGCCGCAGTGGACACCAGTAAGAGAAACGTCGAGTCGATCGTCGCAGACCTTAGGCGTACCAAAACTAATCTGGCCATGACCACAAATAGCAAATTGTCCACCCTTAGGAGCCAAAGCATGTCGAACATAAATAATATCGTGAATCCGGCCCTCACTGAAATTCGCGTAAGTACCTATCTTCGACGGAGCGTCTCCTATTTAATAGCATTTATTGTTGGCATTGTGATGACCAACTAATTCTCTACTTGTGGATACTGTGGGCCAACCGGAAATGCTACTGGGTGTCATATCGCACCAACGTAAATATCGCGATACATATTCGTAAGATTTTATAACGTCATCAGGCCAGCGTGGATGCAGCTAAGGCAGAAGGAAAAGACGTCGAGCACTGCTACACTACTGCCCAAGACAGTCTGCGCAGCATCTCAAGCACAGCGTTCTCGGGAATCCAGACATGTGAATCGAATGGGAACAGCCAGCTTCAACAAAAATTGGCTCCACTCGACACAGCAATGGCAGTACGTATATCGACGCCAAGCTATGCAAAGTGAAACTTCGATATAATAATTTATTCTTCTTCGCTTATACTTTCAGACTGGACAAGCATATCTGACTCAATTGAACAGCGTTTTCCTCGACTGCTACCAGTCCAACATCCTCCAAATGCAAACCTGCATCGCTGTCAAACTCGGACAAATCAACCAGTCTATTAGATCTTACCAATCGGAGGTGAATACGCTGAAACTTAACGCGCAACGCGGTGTGAACGACGTGACCAACGCGGCATTCTCCTGCAATATGGAACCCGTTTCGAAAGCCCGCTCTGCGACCACCGACGTGAGGATCGCTACGAACAGATGCATTAAGAACTGAGGCGCGTCTATCGAAGATGCTATTTGCCTGATGTAAATTTAAATATTGTATTTTTTACCAAGCTACCGCTTTAAGCAAACTTGTACTTAATTCCTAGCGCTACTGGCTGCTGAAGGCTATGGCCGCTGTCGCCTGAACCCGTACTTTCATTAAAAATCATGGTATTCGATGCCTCGAATTAAACGAACTTATTTAATCGTATGATATTTTAGATATGTTTGAAGTACTAATTACCACGTTACTTATTGTCAGTATTAGGACTGCTGACACTAATACGCTCTGCAAGCGTCTATTATAGTTCTTAAATTTTCATCACTTAGATAATTAAATATTTTTTCAGTACAGACGTGTGGTATACCAAGGAAATTGTTAAACGAAAAAATAAAATTTCATGACATTGTTCCATCAACTCTTTCTGTGTAGCTTTTGAAAGACGCTGTGTTAAAATAGCGCTACAGTATTGCGACTTTGAAGCTTGTAATTTCCGGATAGTATTCCATAGGATAGGCACTAGTTGTTGCAAAAGTTTCTTCAATATCGATTTGTTTACAAGTATTCTTAAAGAAATGCCATAGATATTTGAAATTGCAAGTGTGGAATTTGGATAGGAATATGTAAAAGGTATTTCTGAATAATAATAGGTAGGTACAGTTTGTTTCAACTTTCTCAAAGGCCTTTACAGTGTTACAATAAAGTATAAGTTATATAAAATTACTATTTTCTTGTGTTCATTGTTGAGGTTTCCATCATTTGGCCCACATAAAGTTCCTGTCCACGTCGAACTATTCCCAAGTTTCACCTGTAACCAGAAAAATATTTTTAGTAACCTCCCTGATAACCAGGTTTGACGGCAGGATCTGCCGGCAGCTGCGGCGCAGCCTACGTCCGCATTCGACTACGGTTCTGCCGGCAGATCCTGCTGCCCGCCTGACCATCCAACAGCGCCATCTGAAGGCCACAATTGCCAAACAATTCCCTGCGCGTGACGTCCATGGACGTCCCTACGCACCAACACATGTATACCGTGATCGCTATAGGTGTATCCCTACCCCCAAATAACAAAGCAGATTCTACATTTATTAAATAATTCATTTATTTATTTCAAAAAGTTTAATAATACAGGATTGGCGATTACAATTGTTACAAAATTATACAGATAGCGCATATAAATTCGAAGAAGAACATTCTATATTTACATTAATAAATCTATATACAATACGTCCCGTAACCAGTGGTACCTACTAGGTGCGATGTCAGAAAATTTCCTGTATTTTAGACTTCTTTCTTCTGTAGAATCAGCATATTCCGTATTGTGTTAGCGCTGAAAACAAATAGAACATTAGTACAAAATTAAACGTAACGTATGAATAAACAGGATACATGCGATACTTACTTCAGCTCCATCTCCGCACAGCACACACCCTAGGCGATCATGCATGCTTCTGCGAACATTAACATTTATAAGAAAATATGTATTAAATTATTATCTACTAAACAAGACGCTAAACATTCGCACTTCGCGCATAACCCTACTTGTCTGTCTTGCAAATAATGTGAATCCCGATTTCCGCGACGTAGATAATTAGAAATTATTCAATTCCATAATTACGTTTGCCTTCTGGATACGTCGAGATGAATTGTCTGGATGTGATGTATGAAATTACTTGGAATATTATTCGAGTGTACGTCTTCAAGCACAACGGGTGCCAGCTAGCCGTTCCAATCAGTGACAGTGATGCCAGAACGGAGGGAAATATCCCACGGGTGCTACCACCACTCCACGACCAAGCGTGTACCCCCTCCTAGCGCCCGTACCGCACCACACAAGCATATCCGTCCCTCTATCCGTGTGCCGCACGCGCTGCCTGGCCGGCGCTCTCGGTGAGAATTCGTTTTCCCGACATCGAAGCGCTTGCGACGCAAGCAAAAAGTCCAGAGTTCAAATCCCGGTGCCGATATTCTACTTTTTTTCTTTATTTATTCTCTAATTTCTCTTTCTATATTCTCAGAAGACTAAAGGCTTAAAAACTGTTAATTTGCAAAGCATTTTCGAAGCGTGATTTGCTGCTAAAGATGCGATCCCGTTCTGGCTTGTATCGCACCACTACAAGCGTACCCTACCTTCTGTCCGTGTGCCGTACGCGCTGCCTGGCCGATACAACCAATTTAAATGGCCATTCGGTAATGATCGGTAAACTTCGGTAATACTCGTTGAACTGTGGTAAAATTATCCCCCACCATTATACCCCCAACCGACCGTCGAACCAATCAACGCCAAGATGAAAATTTTCCGACGCCAGCGCCATCTAGTGAGACCGCGGCTAACCATCGCTGGGGAATCTGTTGTCGACGCTGATTGGCCGCGGTCTCAGTTGATTCAAATTTCCCGCTTGACTATACAACCAATTTACGGCCGATTTCTTCACCTCCAGATATCTGCCAGTCAGAGTTATCTGGCAGATATCTGGCACATGCCTATTTCTTCACCTCCAGTCTCGAGTTATCTGCCAGTTGTCCTCCGGTCAATTTGACTAGAGGTTCGGGCACCGGATAACTGCTGGAACTGCCAGTTAGACCGGTATTCACAAACGTGTCTTAAGATTAAGCAAATGCTTAAGCATTCGGCATCCTTTACTAGCTACTAGGGTTAGTAGAGGATGCCGCATGCTTAAGCATTTGCTTAATCTTAAGACACGTTTGTGAATACCGGCCTTAGTGCGTTTTTGCAGTAGTGGGGGAAGTAGGGAATGTGAAACAGAGTTATGCTTGTGAAACTGTTCTGGACGTCAGTGTATATTTCGCGACGTCAAGCGATTTTAGTTTTGTTGAAAAAGGCGCTTCGACGAAAAAATTTAGAAATGGATGTGATCATGAATATTAACGTTTTGAAACATTTGGAAGAAGAAGAGGATGAAGAAATATTTTGTAGAATCCGACGACCGTATATATATTAAGAGTGAGGAAAGATCATGTGGATTGCTGGGATGATATAGATTTTCGATGCCGTTTTCGATTAAAGAAGGAATACTGTTGAACAACGTTCAATAGCGTCAAACGATCGAATCGATTATTGGCGATCACCATGCGATCACTTTTGAACAGCTTCGCAATGAAGTTGTCGCTTTACCTTTTTTGCGGCATTGCCGCGTCAACCATTCAGTCAGTTAACCATAGGATCCAAAAGCGTGAAGAAACACGCGCTACTGCCATCTGGCAGATAGCATCTAGCTGGCCGCTAGCTAACCGGGACTTTGTCCAGAGATGAAGAAATCGGGCGTTAATGGCGTTTTCGGACGGTCGCACTGGGGCGGACCGAGTGCGAACCCTACCCAATCGGAAGCGAAGAGTGTGAACTTTTTCGCCTTCGATTGGCCAAAATTCGCACTCAGTGCGCCCCAGTGCGACCGACCGAAAACGCCATAAAGGGACAAGCCAACGAAGAACTTCAAAGATACCGCTCGGAGTGTCGCCTCTTGTTATACCTTCTCTTTGCCTGGTCTGTGCCTGGTCTGTGATTCAGATTAATATTTTTCTCAGAGTTTTTATTCTTAAACATAGAGTGCGCACCCCATCATTGATTTTTCACGCAGTCGGTATTTCATAGCGAATTCGGTACCTCGCACTGACTCTGCACTGGTGCCGGAAAATGACTTGGATTGGTTGATTCTTATAGAGCTATCTTCGTTTCTATCAGAAACAACCAATCCAAGTCATTTTCTGGCACCAGTGCGGAATCAGTGCGAGGTACCGAATTCGCTATCAGTTTTCAGTTCGCATAATACGATCCATACGATCTCTCATATGATGTTAGGTCTATCCTACACCTCACCTGTGATCAGGGTTTGGAGGACTCTAGCGTGGCACCACACCTACAGGAGCGGTGGTAATGGGTGCGTGAATTGACGCCAGCGCGAAGGCAGCCAAGTGGCTACAACGCGAAGCGAATGTGACGTCACGAATGTATAGACGCCAACGCCAAAGACGCCACGTGCGATTGTGAATCGAACATTTTTAGTAGTTTTTCCAAGTTTTTCATTCAATTGAAATTACACTTCATTACGACATGAATAAGGAATCAGGTAAGACAAATACTTAATACTTTTGCATCATCAGAATTATAGAAATGATATTTTTTATATATACCAGCGCCAAGCGAGTGACGCCGCGGCCAACCAGCGTCGACAACATATTTCCCGGTGACGCTGGTTGGCCGTGGTTCGGCGGCTCCCATCGTGGCGTCTCACGCACAAATTACCACCGCTCCCTGTAGGTGTGGTGCCACGCTAGAGTCCGGCAAAGCGCATCTTTTCGTGGCACAGAGTCCACCTGTGACGTCACATTCGTTTCGCGTTGTCGCCACGTGGCGCGCTGGCGTCAATTCACGCACACATTACCACCGCTCCTGTAGGTGTGGTGCCACGCTAGAGTCCTCCAAACCCTGCCTGTGATCAAAGTAAAGTTAGGTTGTGTACAAACTAACCAACATAATTTTGTAAGGGAATATTTTATGATTCCGGGAGACTTAAATCTCTATCTGCGCATTATTAATACATCACATAAGTCCACTATTCAGTGATCAATATTGTTTGCAATTTCAACAAAAAAAAAATTATGCAGATATCGTATAGTTATCCGTAATCGTTGATCACTTTAAAATTAACTGTTGAGTCTTGAGATCGCGATACTGTAAACAATATCAAACTGTTGTCCACGTTAATAATAGATTGTTTATAAAAGTAATTCGCTATTTGGTTCTAATTTTCGGTAGGAAGGAATGGTTTCCACTCGAGGGCCAAAATTTAAATTCTGTGACGGTGAAAAGGTTCTCTGTTACGAACCCGACCCTACAAAAGCAAAAGTATTATACGACTCAAAGGTACGTTATAATGAAAGGAAGAATTATTTGAACAATGAGATCGTCCTTAATAAATTCAAATTGCTTTCTTATCAGCACCTATTTATAACACATTCTATAAAAAAACATATCATTTCAAATCTGTAAAATTCTGTTTCATTTAATTTTTGTGATGCTGTGAACCAGCATATGTGAAATGAATCTTGATATATATGTATGCTTAGCAAATGTCATCGGTGTTGGTAGTAAACAAATAATCCACGGTGCTTCCAATTACTCTACGCTAAACTGTAGTATAGGTTTTGAAGCATAGACAGGGATCTCGGTTACATTAAAAAGGAAATCTGCAATAATACAGGAGTCTTCTATAAATTTGTAATAGATAACAACACAAAGTAAACTTTTATATATTTTACTGTGAAATTTCTCTGTAGGTACTCGATGTAATTGTTAACAAAGATCAGAGGGGAAGAAAAGCTGTTGAGTATTTGATACATTTTCAGGTAAGTAAGGAATAAGTGATTTTTATCATTAGATCACATAAAATGAAATATTCATCGTGATAATAGGGGTGGAATTCTTCATGGGATCGTTGTGTAACGGAAGAATACGTATTAAAAGACACCGAAGAGAATCGCCAGCTTCAACGAGATTTAGCGCAGAAGGCACAGTTACAGTTGTATGTATACGATAAGTAATTGTTCGGATTGTACGAAGGAAAATTTACAAGTATAGGATTGTTTGGTTAATCGCGTGTAAACGAAATTATAAACAGAGGAGCTTATTTGTATCGACGGGAACGTAAGAAAAGAAGCCACAAACTGTCGGAACGTTTAAATGAGACTGAGAATCAAGAGCCTCGAAGAAGAGCCAGAAGCGGGGGCAGTCGAGCGACGTCCGCGACGACCGGATCGTCGGAAGATGGCAGTTCGGGGCAGCACGCTGATTACGATACGGAAGAAGTTATCACGGAAGAGGATACGGAAAGTAGCTCCGACTATGTTGGGGAAACAAGCGACGACGAAGATAGTGGCGGTGGCAGTCAATCTGGCGCCAGCATAAAACCTGGAATCGATCTCGATATAGGTACCACCCTAAGAAGATTTCTGGATCAAGATTACGATCTGATAACTAACAAAAATAAGGTATTCTCCTGGATCTTAATAACGCGCGAAACGATGGTCTAATGTTTAAAAGTAAAATGAAGTATTATGTGGATTTTAGCTAGCCGTTCTTCCCGCGCAGCCCACTGTTACAAATATTCTAGAATCATGGGTACAACACTTCACCACAACACAACTGACCAGCATTCCAGAAAAGCCTCAGAGGAATAAAGTGAATAATACGATAGAGAAAACAATCAATGAAATAAATATATGCAGAGAAGTGGCGGATGGACTACGTATATATTTCGATTTCACGTTACACGATCTCCTTCTATATAGACACGAACAAGAACAATATTGTAATTTGAAATCTTCCTTCTTGTATAATGAGCAGCAGATGCTCGTGAAAGAAGAGCCAGTCGAGTATGTGATTTCCAATTTAAGTGACAATTTTACCGAAATATTCTTTAACACGCCCTATCTATTTTTTATCACAGCATTAAAATTGATACATATTGTTCCTTTAAGGAATTCGGAGGTGTTAGTGAAGGAAGAATATGAGGACACCGAGTATGCGCACTTACCGCCTTTCCAAGAACACGACCCAGAAGTAGATACCACCTCGAAAACTTTGACAAATTCTAAGCGAAGATTAAGATCGTGCAGAGTGAGTTCTATCGATGAAAATAGGCAACTAAGATCGTACGAGGATATCAAACAGGATACGGGAACTATGTCCAGGTAAACAGAGATCTCAATGTGTCGCCCGTTATTTTCGTGTCGCTTATGTAGTTACAGAATTGATAGTTTCTTTTTTTCTAGTATTGCAAGTACAAGTTCTCGTTGTTCTAGCCCACGTGGTGTAATACTAAGGCTACCGGTTGTTACGTCTGCACAAGTGAACGCCTTGCTGCAGCAATCGAATAAATGGAGATTAATGCCCGAATCTTCGAAACCCGAAGGTCCCCCTAATCCTTCTACCTACTATGGTGCCATTCATTTAACCCGACTATTCGGTGTGTAAGCACATTCTTTCGTTAAATATTTCTAAACAGAATTATAATCCAAGGTATTCTCTCAACGTTTAGTCAAATTGCCAGATTTACTCCACTCGGCGGACATACCGAATAAAAAGTTGAAAGTTCTTTTAAAATATTTGGACATGTTTCTCAGGTAATCTTCTTTCGCACGTACGTCCGGTGTTATTTAATGTTCATGGCTGACCGTTTCATTCGTAATATTACAGTTACCTAGAAATGCATAGAGAGTGGTTCGGGGAACAATTTTATATGCAAGTGGAGAATCAACTAATCCCTCAAGCAAGCAACTCTTAACGTTGCAACGATAATCCGCGTATCTCCCCCATATTCAACAACAAATGTGATTGTGTATATATAAATGTGGGTTCTGTGTGTTGTACAGCAAGAATGTATATTTGTGAAGTATAAGTGATAAACACATTTTTATAGCAATTACTGCGTAATGTTTCTTTATACATCCCATGATAAAAAGGTTTATTTACTTTTGCAATGCAGAAGACTGTAAAATAAATATCACGACACGGCAAGACCGAAATAGAAATCTGAACATAGAGACGACATTGCACACCGCAGTTACGCATATTCTAAACAATTACATGTCCAATCTTATTTTTCTTAAATAAAGTTTTTTAATAAAATATTGATGAGAACTCCTGTGTTTTTTGCTTTTCTATACCGATGCTCCTTAATACCTTAAATGTTCAAATTTCAAATTTTACCTCAACTTCGAAGCCAATGTCATTTCCGAGAAATGGATTGGCTGAATTTGTGCGCACGCCACACCTACGCTCTACGTTATGGCGGCGTATCAGAGGAGGAGAAATGAGATGAGATACACAGTCTGTCGGGGAGAAAGGACTGTGCTCTGCTACGGAGTCGGCATTCGTTATCGTTTTTTGAATACGGACGCGGCCGATAGCGCGCGTTAGGAATGGTGAACGGTGATAAATCGACGACGACTCGCAAATAATCTCAACTCCGAATTGTGCAAGCTAATTCACTGCAGTGGACACAAGATATTCCTATATTGTGTCATTGACTCGAGGCGAAGTGTCAAAATCGCTCAGGCTCCTCTTGGTGTTTGATAAAACCTCGTCGGCGATAAATATTGAAAGTTCGCTCGTCGAATTTCGCCGAACCGTCCGAGGTTCAGCCGCTCGAACTGTATATCTCTTAGCGAATCATCATTACTAAGCAGAAAGTTATTGTTGCTTCTACCGCAGTTCGCTCGGAAACGAAGAAAGATGTATGTGACGCCAATGATTTTGTTTTCTTCTTGTGGAGTAGCTCCCGTCGGCCAGTGTGTTACGTTCACGCAGAGTTAAGCAGCACGTTCGAATGAATTCTCATTGAAAGGAGGCGTTTGAATAACAGTTTATTTCGATAAATGTTTTCCGCGGTAGCGAATAAAGTGGATATTACTCATGATTAACCAATGATTTTTTTATTTGAATAAATTTCCACTTCAATGAATCTGTACTCGAGTAAACGTATATTCAGAATAGTAGATATTCCTCGTTGACGAATAATTGGTTGCAAAGGAAGAGTAACTGCCAGAGGTCTTTGATTCTCGATCGGATACCATTACGTAATTACAAAAGCTGTTCTTTGTAACATTTCATTCGAAACATTGTCGCGAGCAATGTTTCAGAGTCGAGTGTTGGCTATGCGCAGCGCTTAAGCGACGCTGATTCGATAAGGAATCAAATTTCATTTAAATGCTTCCCGATGCGAAGGGGAATGAAAATGTAGACGTTGCTAACGAATAAAAATTGTTTGGGACAAGAATTTATTTATTATTTACAAATAAATCTTGACGCTTTAGTCGGCATTCGATATGTGATTCGCGAACTCGAGAGCTTTCCGTTGACAACGTATATACAATGTAACGCTTTGCGTCAGAAGCCTTTGTACGTTATGCTCCTGTGATTCTGACTCGATCTTTATGGACTCGAGCGACAGAGATCAAAGTACGCCGTTAGTTCGATGCGAACGGCTTCGTCTCACTTTCTCGCATTCCGTGCAATTTCTATATATGTAATTGACATTAACAGCAGACTCTGTTTTGCGCGCAGATTTTACTACTGTGAATAACCGTTATTTATGTTAATAAACATTTCTCGTTTATATTTGGTATATCCATCATCTTTTAATCTTTTAATCTTCACAGAAATTATATAGAGGGATCAAACGTATCTGTAGATGTTTTTTAATAAGTAATCAGTTAGTAGTACAATTTTATGTTAATATTAACACTTTATTGGCTGTATGTTTTGCTCATAGCAAGCTTACCACCAGTTTCATTCAAATTCTCTGACTCTTCGTCGATTCTCGAAGACATTCACAAATCAGACTGGAATCTCCTGGTTTTACGTCTCTGCTACTCATAAATTTAACATACATACGAACAACCGAAAGTGTTAATACGATAATACTCAGAGCTTTTGTACAATATTTTGTAAGGACTAATATATAATTGCAGGTTGTTAGATGTGCATTGAAATTAAATGTTTAATACCATGGCAGAAAGTCTCTTAATATGATTAACTATTGATTTATGCTTAAACATGATACCGATGGGGAAAAATTGCCAAACATTCGCCAGGATGAGTCTCGCTAATGTTGTTTATCACTGATCGCATCTTTGCTGAGGTCAGAGAGTGATGCCGGTTCATCAGATCAATGTTAATCCGCCTGACTGGCAACCACCTCTGTCGCTTGGTCCTTCCAATAATAATAGTCCCGCTGGTGGCGAAGGCTTACCAGAATGGACGCCAAGGGTAAATTCTGTCTTCGTTACCCACTTATAGCTATGTCTATTTATTTCTTCTGCTCTTCCTAAATTAATTCTCTTTTACCGTATTTACCAGAGGTTTAAGAACAGTTGTTTTTTACGTTAAGTACCATCGACGAAATGAAATGTATATTTATGGGAAAAAATTACGTTTTAGGAGTCAGCATATGCAACGGTAGTTACTATCATACCGGACCATTGTCACTCATCCGTAAGCGCACTGTCCTCGAGCAATCATGATATCTGCAGGTAAGTATAACGATGTTATAAAAAGGCTTCCCAAGGAATTAATTGATATATTCTCTAAGAAGTTATTACACGACAGAGCTCGTGTATATCGTAAGGGAAGGAGCAGCGTTTAACGACCGTTTCGTTTTATCACAGAATATGTCACTGCGAAAGCGAAGAAGGTGCTCCTCTTTTAGCACCTTGTTACTGTAACGGCAGTTTGCGTTACGTCCATCAAGCTTGCCTACAGCAATGGATAAAAGCTTCAGATACGCGTGCTTGTGAATTGTGTAAATTCACATTTATCATGCACGCTAAAACAAAACCATTTTGCGAGGTATCGTCGTTTTTGCATTCGTAGGCGTTCCTTGCATGACATTCTTTCTAACTCTCTTACGGATAAGAAAAGGTCAATTAACATTTTTTCTCTTATACTCTCCAGTGGGAGAAGCTTGAAATGTCGGTCGTAGAAGTTCGTAAATTATGGTGCACGGTTGTTTTCCACGCAGTAGCTGCACTCTGTGTGGCTTGGTCTTTATATGTACTTGTCGAACGATCGGTGGAAGAGGCTCGACGTGGATACGTGGACTGGTCTTTCTGGACTAAGCTGATCGTTGTCGTAATCGGTTCTACAGGAGGCTTAGTTTTTATGTACATTCAATGCAAAACATACATTACGCTATGCAGAAAATGGCGAGCACTTAACAGGTGAATTGTGCATTTAATAATTGTATGAATTTTTTTTCTGGTCATCTTATACTTAATCTATATTATCAAGCAGAAAGCTGCGCGTCGCAATTCCCTGTGCTAACGAACAACATTTTTTAGAGTAATATTTATTCAAAATGCTCCCGAGAAAGTGGTGCTTCCTCCCTCACCTACAGACTCTCTGCGAGAAGTAACATTGCCTCTAAAGGATCCAACTGCCTTGATGCCCGAGCTCAATCACACCTTGTTATCCCGTAACATAGATCCTCCGTGTGCCTCGCAGATGGGGAAACCAGAGTCTGCCGCGCCTCCGCAAAGGCATGACGCTCAATTGAAACTTTACGTATTCGATAAACTGTCCTCGTCGGAAGACAACTTGTAATACAGCCGTCGGGCTAACGCAGGCGGCTGCTAATTGTGTATTAATGGATTAGCAAAATGTAATGCAAGCATAAGCATATGTCTAGAGCGGGGCGTAATTCTGGACTGCAATACGATTTCGGGAATCGGAGTTTCTGTTTCGGAACTTGTCAAATGTCCGCCCTTATGGAGCACCTTTATCTGAAACTTAGTACTTCAGTGCTTACATTGACAATGGGATAGCTGAAAGTGTTTAGCCATGGGGCTAGCATTTTCTCAAACAATTGTGTACATAATTATTGTATCTGTGATGTTATTAAATAAACTTTACCATATTTAAACGATATCGCTTGGGTTTCTTGGCAATTCTTTACATCACTTCGATAATAATACTATACATATAGATACAATTCTTAAATATTAAGTTGTATACTTACTACAATGTTTTGATATTTAATTTATATTTTCAAAAAAACTCAATACTTCCAGGTCTATATTCGCGCAAATTACCCTTTCTTATACCCTGCTGAAACAAATAGCGCCCTACCAAAATTAAAAGTAGTTTGCTTTTTAACGAGGCAGTCGCCAGAAAGTATTAAATTGATGATTGATTAAATATTTCAAGTTCACGGATTTTGCTGCAGTTTTATTTAAAAAGCGATGAATCGTTGGTATACTTACGACCAGTTTTGCTTGCCAAGATGAACGCATAATGATCGAAATACAATACCTCAGTTAGATGCTGAGATCTTCAGAATGTAAATAAATAAATACATACAGCCATCAGTATAATTATTTATTGTAATTACATAATAAATTACATTATATATATATATATATATAATTATATAATTTTTAAATTCGCATTCAAATTAGTGTCAGTTTATAGAATTTCTATTTTAATTATTTCTCGTTCTAAAATGGTATGTTTGTGTACAATACGAGCAGATAATGAGAACATCTTATCGTGCCGTTATCAACACTTCTTCGGCACGTCAAATGTGTATGCATTCCGTATTATGGACCTGATGTCCATACTTTACCCTTTTCGCGTTAGTCCAGTGAAATTAGGATTTGTCTTCGGAATAAATCCCAGCAAGCTAAATTTTGGTATGGGCCTTTATTTGGTCGTTTTAAACACAAAATCGGAAAATAGCCGGATTTTCAGGGGTCAATTTCACCCCCTTCGAGTGAACAAATTTAAACTTTAATCTTTGGGGATAAGTAAAGGATATATAGATATGTATTACTCAATTTTTGTTGCTGCCCAAATTCACTCTAAGAGGGTGAAATTGACCCCTGAAAATCCGTTTTTTTTTTAGATTTTGTGTTATAACTCACGCACTGTAAGAACTGTAAGAACTATAATTTACCAAATGTTAGTCCTAATTAAGAGAAGTAACTTTTTCCTGAACACTTTTTTCTATCTCCTACAGTTCGCGAGTAATAATACAAAATAAAAAAATTTTCAGGGATCAATTGCACCCTCTTGGAGTGAATTTGGGCAGCAAACGAAATTGCGTTGTACTCAGCAGGACTTCCGCTACATATTTACAGAGTTTCATAATTTTCTGAATTTCCGGGTTCGGGATCTTCCCTTGTCAAAAGTATGGGGGTTGAAACTTGGTAACCCGGCACACATGAAAATGGTTACTCCTACGAAAAAAACTCATAAAACCTTTTTTGTAGAGAATTTCCTAGGTTATAAATTGTGTGAGACCTATTTTTGTCGCAAAACTGCTAGATAACGAGATATTCGCGAAAAACTGTTATTTTTTTTTTCAACCCTCTGTAAAATTTTTAGCGGCACTCGGATCGATGGGGACTTTTGACATATTGTTTAAAACGACCAAATAAA
Source organism: Andrena praecox (assembly GCA_963932275.1). Classification (NCBI taxonomy): domain Eukaryota; kingdom Metazoa; phylum Arthropoda; class Insecta; order Hymenoptera; family Andrenidae; genus Andrena; species Andrena praecox. Next base: position 817,914 of record OZ010734.1, read on the forward strand.
GGCCCATACCAAAATTTAGCTTGCTGGGATTTATTCCGAAGATTGGGCAGATTTCCGTCTAATTTCACTGGACTACGTGTGCATATACTTTGAAGAACATATGCATACAAACGTCTGCTATCAAATCGCGCTCCTACTTTACACATCGATTGCATACAATTCTCTAGCTACGTTCACGCGATAGCGTAACACCAGCATTTATATGTCCCTAGCGTATAGTGTTCTTTGCTCTTCCGGGTTCTTCCGCGTCCATTTTAGTTCGCACTTTTCATCGTTACGTGGTGATAGTGTTCGGTGATCCATCGTGATCCATGAATTAAACAAATTTCTGTTTAGCAGTAAAGCGCAATAAATTAACAGGATTTTTGTTCAATATCGTGCACAATGGATTGTAATGTGCCTACATGAAGATGAAGATTTATTGAATGAATAAATAAATAACTAATTAAATCAAGCTTTTGTTGACTTAGTTTGTAGGTGGCGACACCAGTCTTCCGGAACGTAGTTACAAGATGTTGCAACGAACGTATTGACTATAGTAACAGCGAGCGTCAGTTTGTCGGAGTTGTGTTTGAAGGTAAGTTGTGCCATTTGTAATCCATTTTCTAATTACTTCTTAAAATCGATCCGTGCAAACGTTGTACTCAGTTACGTTCAGAATAATCTCAAGTTTCGGATCCATTTATTCGTTTTCTTATATCGAAGATGTTCCATTACAAAAATTAAATGATGCGCAAGTGTCTTGTAAGCGTGCGATTGTGAACGAAACGTGAGCGGGTATAAAAATTTATAAGTTACATATATTATAATTGCATAATTACACATTTGTTGGGCACATGTTCACGCGTAGAACGTTTAATAGATATTCAAATTCCAGGCATCGTAGTTATTTCAGAATACTCACTTTTCTGCGGCAAATGGTATAGCGTCACTAAAATGGCGGTTACATTACGTGTACAGTTTGCAGAAAAATCGTTACCGTTGTAGGCAAGCGCGTTCGTGTAGAGTATCACAGAGGCTCATTTTGTTTCGTAGCATTTGGAATTCTGTACTTCATTTGTAACAAAAGAATTGCAATAATCGTTGGTTCTCGCGTAAATGTACCCACGCCAAAGTACTTCCGAGTATAATTAATCGGTGTAAATATATAAGTCTCTTTCCATGCCATAATTCACTAAAAGTTAGAAGAATTCTTATAATGGAATTATGTAATCACCACTTGAATATAATACAAATCGTTTTAGTATAAAGTCTGATAATGTGGGAATGTATTACTCCTTTTTTTTTTTTTAAGCATAGAATGTTAACGATATAAATAATATGTAGGAATCATAAGTTCGATGAACTAATTGCAATTCCTATAATTTAATTCCCGTTTATATTTCAGCAGTTTTCTAATAAATACACGCATACGAAAATGGCGGATAACGATGATCTTCTGGATTACGAAGATGAGGAACAAACTGAACAAGTAGTTGACGGAAGCGGAGACATACCTGCCAAGAAGGAAGTGAAAGGCACATATGTATCTATTCACAGCAGTGGGTTTAGGGATTTCCTCCTCAAACCAGAGATATTACGTGCAATCGTCGACTGTGGCTTCGAGCATCCATCCGAAGGTAATTGTATTTTATTTTTCCATGCTGTTATTAAGCGCGTACTATAAGCAGAGAATATCTTTACATCTTTAGCATGATGACGATATATGATAGGGACAACTGATATTATATGAACGAACATCATAAACGCTGATCGCTCGTTCCATAAAATATTTCACACTCTGGTTTAGACGCGGACATTAATCGTGTATAAATATTATTTACAGTACAGCACGAGTGTATACCACAAGCGGTGCTTGGCATGGATATATTGTGCCAAGCGAAATCTGGTATGGGCAAGACGGCCGTATTCGTGCTGGCAACCCTGCAGCAATTAGAATTAAATGAGAATCAAGTTTACGTTCTTGTCATGTGCCACACGCGAGAGCTCGCCTTTCAAATTAGCAAAGAGTACGAAAGATTTAGCAAATATATGCCTCATGTGAAGGTAAGCTTTTATATGTTATTCGAATGGTGTACGCTTTAATTGAATTTGAAAACAAAGAATCTTCATATGATGAAATAATTATCATATCATAGAATGATGACACTCTTTTTTACTACCACCTACCGCTGACGAAGATTCTTACATCTGTTATGATCCAAGTCCCCCCGAAATGGTGCTTTTAATTAATAACGGGTCGTTGGGATTACAGGTTGGAGTATTTTTCGGTGGCTTGCCGATTCAAAAAGACGAGGAAGTTTTGAAGAACACGTGCCCTCATATTGTCGTGGGCACGCCAGGTCGTATCCTCGCTCTTGTACGAAATAAGAAATTAAATCTGAAGCATCTGAAACACTTTATACTCGATGAGTGCGATAAAATGCTTGAATTGCTAGGTAACTATAAACAAGCGCAACTTCTTTGTACGCTCGTGAATTCGTGGAATGTAACTTATATCTCCCCCCCCTGAAAATTGGATTTTTGCAGACATGCGTAGGGATGTACAGGAGATATTTAGAAGCACTCCACACGGCAAGCAAGTCATGATGTTCAGCGCCACATTGTCCAAGGAGATACGTCCCGTCTGCAAAAAGTTCATGCAAGATGTAATTAACCAATCTTCCTCTTCACTTCGATCTTCGATTGCTCCTACTTCGTTGGCTCTGTATTCGTACCCAGGACAAAGCTCGGGCCATACTAGAAATATCGTTGACGGCGCACCCGCGGGTTAGGCTAGTTAGAGACGACACTTTGAAGAAGTGGCACAAAGTTCGATTACGAAAACAAAATATCGCCCCCTCGATGTCTTTGGATTTTCAATCGGAAAACGAGTTTCCACTCCAAGGTTTTCCTCCGTTTACCGTATGACGTATGACACGGTATCTGCTCGTAAAAGGAACGAAAAACTTCGTTTAAATCGTTTCTCGAGTCGATCGAGAAGGCAGTTGGCGAGAGCTTTATAAAAATATACACACAAAAGTTTATTTAGTTCTGATCCTCGGTGTTGCATAAAATATTTTGTCTGCTGCACATTGAGATTGCCAGAGTTAAAGTACTATGTTCGGTAATAATGTTGCACGAATGTTGGGACGGGTTGGGTGGAGAAATAAGAAAGAGTTTGTACGGGCGACGATCGAGGCGGATGCAAGGGGGAGGGTAGATTCTTAGACGAGTTAGAGCAGCGTTCGAAGTACTTGTCGATCGTGGGTGGGGGGCTAAGAAGACATCAAGACGACCTGAAGACAGAAGAGCGCAAGAAAGAAGATGCAAGAGGATATATTGGGATACTGGGCTTAGCTAGATATCGAGGGAAATCACCGTGGCAATAATGCCTTACTGTAATTTGCTCGCGTCCGTTTTAATCGTAATCGAGGCAACGCATTTTGGTAATTCGCAATAAAAGGGGCTAGTGGAGGTCGATAAATCGATTGATAGGGAGTGAAAATTGGACAGCAATGGAAGTGTTCATAGTTCACGATCATGGCCATCTGTACGTGAAAGAGGCGATCCATAAATCAGTTTGTGTAAAACGAGATAATTAAGTCGCGATGTTAGAGAGTCCCAGAGGCCTTAAGTTTTGTGATAGAACGGGCATACCAACACGATAATCGAGACCGATTTCTGGGCATGTACCGATCGCGCCAGAATTTTGGAGAAGAGGTTTGGCATCGAGTGGCCAGCGGATGTGACAGAACGTTCATGGGTGCGCCTTCTTAGTTCTGTTGGGGTGACAGCCGAGTTTTCGTTGTTGACACTACCCAGAGATATGGAAGTCGCCGGACCGTATGTAACCAGTATGACTAATCCGATCGAAAAATAAGTGAAAAGAGAGATGGAAAGATGAGAGCTCAAGTGGAATGTTCTCGAAACCAACTAATACACATTTTCTTTTATAGTCATTAAGGAAACGAGAGAAATTGGGACATTTTTAGATTAACTGCTACTTCGCATCGTATTTGTTTCGTTACTTCAAGTATCCTTATTTTTTTTTCCTTTTCTTTTTCTTTCTTACAGTTCGTTTCGTGTGTTTCAAAATTGTTTGTCACTTTTAATGATTTCTCTTGATCCAATAGTGTGAATTGTATCTGTAGACATATTTCTGACTTCGATGCCAATTGAAGTTTCGTTTAACGTATTAGCCCACCAAAAGAGAAACAGTTGTGTTGATTCTTGACATTATCAAGGTGCTAAAATCGTTGGGGTGAAATAGGTGATCTTATAAAAGAACGTTCTCTGCGCAGCCCATGGAAGTCTATGTGGACGACGAAGCGAAGCTCACGTTGCACGGTCTACAGCAGCATTACGTCAAGCTTAAGGAGAATGAAAAGAACAAGAAGCTATTTGAATTACTCGATGTTCTTGAATTTAATCAGGTTTGTCTGCAGGGATAGGTCCAATTATTGCTACCATTTATCCCGAGGTGTTTGTGCGTATTAAATCATTGTAACCTTTTGTTTCTGTCTCGAATCATTCTGTAGGTTGTTATCTTTGTAAAATCTGTACAAAGGTGTATGGCTTTGGCTCAGCTCCTAACGGAACAGAATTTCCCCGCTATCGGGATACACAGAGGCATGACTCAGGAAGAACGATTATCGAGATATCAGCAATTCAAAGACTTCCAAAAAGTAAGCGTCCAGTCGGATGTCTAGTTTCATTTCAATATAAATGCTCGCCGCCCGTGCCGGAATAATTGCTTACGAACAGCAACTCGTTATTTTCAGAGAATTCTTGTAGCTACGAATTTGTTTGGCCGCGGCATGGATATCGAGCGTGTAAATATCGTGTTCAATTACGACATGCCAGAAGATTCTGACACGTACCTGCATCGAGTGGCCAGAGCTGGTCGTTTTGGTACCAAGGTGAATATATTTATAATCCTCGATAGTTTCTCCCGATGTGTTTTTCGCTAATGCTCTCTTTATACTTCGCCAGGGTCTTGCTATTACGTTAGTAAGTGACGAAAGTGATGCTAAAATATTAAACGACGTCCAGGAAAGATTCGACGTTAACATCACAGAATTGCCGGATGAGATAGATTTGGCATCGTACAGTAAGTTTCCTACACGAAATCGTTTTATAAACCTTTATTATTTATACCGTTACATCCTATATTGATTGTCGTCTGATTTTAGTTGAAGGACGATAAAGGGATTCCATTTCCAACGTACAAACATTAAAGTATCATTAATTAGGTAAGTATTAATTACTTGGTGAGCTTCGCTATTTTTCTTCATTTTTTTTTTTACCTTACATCTTTATTACAGAGATATATGGAAAACAAAACGCAGCATACAATACACGTGTCATTTGTGTATCAACGTTAAGCATAAGTCATATTTTGTATCAATTTACAATTTCTTTTTCATTCATGTGACAAACTTCAAGAACAAGTGACGGAATAGAATTATAATAGCCGAATTATTATTCTTTCAAAGATGCAATAAATAATTCACGTTAGCACTGTACGATAGTATTTAACGTTTATTCCACGATTAGTATGTAAGAATTGTGTATAATAGAATTTACGAGAATACAATTTTGTGCCCTCTATTTCGTGTAAATCAAATAAACATGTTTCTTTTTATAAACAACATGTTATTAATTACATCCTAAGTTTATTATTAAGAATTATTTATGGTATTGCTACTGCACAGGATGCAGATAATGCTCAGTTACATTTTAGAATCGTTATTCGAGGAAAGTTAGTATTACATTGTCTTTTCAATTTTGTATTTCAAAAATGCGAGTGAAGGTATTAAAAAAGAAATTAACAGACCATTACATATATTGCGCTAGAATATTAACAAGCTTCATTTAGTTCTTGCTTTATTTTGCGATTGATTTCCCCCACCGCGACCGAGCGGTGCAGGACCTCTTCCACCACGGCCAAAAGTGCCTGCGAAACACAATACGATATTTAGCGTCGTATAATTAGAAGTAAAAGCATAATCAACTCTACCTCTTCCACTACCACGACCCCTTTGATTCTGTCCACGTCCTTTCATATCCCCGCGGCCCCTCGACTTCATCTGTACATCCTCTTTTACCATATCTATGACCTCGTCGGGTATTCGCAGATATTTGATCGTGCTGCCCCGAATGTAACACTCCGGCATCCTCCAAAACTTGTCGCCATCCTGTGATAATACGTTACGTGTCCACCATTCGATTATTCCAATAATCAACCCTTTCGGCGCAAAGTATTTACAAGGGAAACACCAGACATGGCTCGCGCCGATTTCAATGAAACTTGGTGGGCTGATACATCTATATATCTACAACACAGCGTGATTGTAATTAGAGCGTTTCGTTCAACAGCAACTTTGACGTAGCGAGATGTGTTTAAAATTTAAACTCTCCGACGCTTCCTGCTCTGCTACTCGAGTATACCAGACTAGGCGATTCTTACAAACTTTACATCTAATTTTCTCATATTTGGCTGGATATCTGCGGTCGAAATTATAATCACCCTGCGTTGTAGATATAGACGTATCACCTTACCAAGTTCCATTGAAATCGGTGCAAACCGTGTCCGGTGTTTTCCTCGTTAGAAGCCGAATCGATTCACATGTATAAGCGTAACTATGCGCATCGATTACATTCGCAGCGTATCCGCATAGAACCACCAAACGGGTTGAAACAACATTTTAGCAATTTTTAAAAATTCACTACTATACCCTGGACGTGCATATAACCTCTCTGAGATTTACGTTCATCCAACTATCACAGCTAACCAAATGTCCGTTATATGTTTCTCCATTTTTCAGCTCGACGAGCTATGAAAAATAACATTCGATTATTTAAATGCGCAGAACAACCGAAATGTACTTTTTCTTTTACAAACGATTGCAAAACCTACCATAGGATGGTTTTGTGCTGTCCTTAACAACGACAGGGGTAACTAAAACATAAAGTTAATTACATAAGTAAATTTAATATTATCCTAACGCGTCTTTCTCGTGTAATAATTCATAAATATACCATTTTTTATCAGTCCAACGTGTATCCAAATACCGCACGATGCACATCAAAACAAATACTTTGGAGCAGTTTTTATACTCAGTGTGGCCAACTAAAGCGAACCAACGTCATTCTACCCAACTATGAGTTCTGTGATATCTGTAATGAAACTGAAGAAGCAAGTTGTAGAAGTAAGATTAAAATAAATTGCCGTATTCAAATGTAATTGCGATTATTAATTTTACATATGTATATCGAAATAATATAAAGATAACTGTGCCCTAAATGCAACCAATGCCGTATTTTCTGTGTCAACACCTATATACACCTTACGAAATATTTTTAATTCAAACAAGTCTCTTCTAAACTGCAGAGTGTTGTTTATTGTCAAAATGTTGATTTTTCGGAAGTGCGTCGCGAGAAATCAGTTTCTCAAACTGTTTTTGACAAATAGTTTATGCGAACGAAAAGTAAGTCCGACATAGTTTGACGACCGAAGCGCATTTTCTTTTTCTATTACAAATCTGCTTTAATTCTAGCAGTTGATAAAACACTGTTCGATACTAATAGCCCACACGCATGATCTGGCGATTGAGAAGCAAGTTCTGGCGAGGCGAGATATACGACCAGTTAATAAGTACGTTTCGAGGACGCACACATGTGGCGAACTAAATATTCAAAATGTAGGAGATAATGTTCGACTGTACGGCTGGTTGGAGTTCCGGAGACTGAACTTTATGACGTTGAGGGATGCTTATGGTACTACGCAACTTATCGTGCCAGACCATGTGAGTTGATACAGATTTGTTTAAAGGAAACACGCGACGTTAAAACAACGGACACGTTCTCCTGTATTTTAGAGGAACGACTTGCAAGAGATCATTAAGAATTTGAGCTATGAAAGCGTAGTAAGTGTAGTGGGCACGGTATGCGAGAGACCGAGGGGCCAGAAGAATACGAGCATGGAAACCGGAGATATCGAAGTACGAATAGAATCCTTGGAAGTTCTGAACGCAGCGAAATCGAATCTTCCGCTCTTCATCAGAGAGTTTAATAAAGCGAAGGAAAGTACGCAGCTGAAACACAGGTACCTATCTCTGAGGTATCCCGAGTTACAGAGGAATTTGAGATTGCGCTCTCAAGTTATAGCGAGAATGAGAGAATATTTAATCAAAGAATGTGATTTCGTCGACATAGAAACTCCAACGCTGTTTAAAAATACGCCCGGTGTATGTATTTTGTAACGACACGCATGTATCGTTACAGTGTCTTTCGGGTTTTACAAAATATCTTTGTATATACAGGGTGCCCAAGAATTTGTAGTTCCAACGAGGCATCCGGGACAGTTTTATTCCCTGGTGCAAAGCCCTCAGCAGTTCAAACAGTTGTTGATGGTGGGTGGTCTGGACAGATATTTTCAAGTCGCCAGGTGCTACAGAGACGAGAGTGCTAGACACGACAGGCAACCTGAATTCACACAGGTGTGCGTTTACTTAGAAATTATATGTAATACATAAAGGCGGCACTTCACGAACATACTCTTTCATAGCTAGATATAGAAATGTCATTTATCGACTGCGATGGCATAATGGAGTTGATTGAAAATTTGTTAGTGTACTCTTGGCCCGAGGAATCAGAAGCGATAACTAGCCCTTTCAAACGCGTTACGTATAACGAAGCAATGGATTTATATGGCACCGACCAGCCAGACTTAAGGATACCGCAACAAGTAGGAATTCGCATATATCTTTAGTACAAAGAGTCTAGCAGGGTAAGCATGGTCAAACGGCCCCCACGCCGATTCCTGGAGTTGTTATTTTTTAAACAATGCTCCTTGCCTGAAAAACCATTGTGTAAAGTTTTAGATCGCTACCCCCCCGTTTAAGGGGGGTCACTCAAGTGAAAATGAACTACCAGTAATTTTACAGATAAAAATTTGAAAATATTTATATCCATATTATTTTTTACGCTGAAATGAATTATGTAAGAATTAATACAGTGACATTTTTTTTTCAAAAATTTAAAAAAAAAAATTTCGAAAAAATTATTCGATTGTAAAATCCATACCCTTATTTCTGTAGAATTGTATACAAAGACTGCAAAAAAAATTTCAGCTCGAAAACTTCTTTTTGGCGGAGTTATAAAGTTTTTTGTTTTGGCGCAGTAACTAAAACGCTCCTGCTTCGTACGTTGGACCGACCAAAATGAACTACCAGTTATTTTACAGATAAAAATTTGAAAATGTGTATTTCCATATTACTTTTTACGCTGAAATGAATTATGTAAGAATTAATACAGTGACATTTTTTTTTTCAAAAATTTAAAAAAAAAATTTCGAAAAAATTATTCGATTGTAAAATCCATACCCCTATCTTTGTAGTATTGTATGCCAAGACTGCAAAAAAAATTTCAGCTCGAAAACTTCTTTTTGGCGGAGTTATAAAGTTTTTTGTTTTGGCGCAGTAACTAAAACGCTCCTGCTTCGTACGTTGGACCGACCAAAATGAACTACCAGTTATTTTACAGATAAAAATTTGAAAATGTGTATTTCCATATTATTTTTTACGCTGAAATGAATTATGTAAGAATTAATACAGTGACATTTTTTTTTTCAAAAATTTAAAAAAAAAATTTCGAAAAAATTATTCGATTGTAAAATCCATACCCCTATCTCTGTAGTATTGTATGCCAAGCCTGCAAAAAAAATTTCAGCTCGAAAACTTAATTTTTGTCCGAATTATAAAGTTTTTATGTTTTGGAATAGTAACTAAAACGCTCCTGCTCCGGACGTTGGACCTTTCTCTTCTTGCAATGCCTGTTCTCTTCGTGATTGTGCAGTTCGTATCATTTTTCTTGCACGTTTGTATCTTTCTGAGGCTTTCTGTTTATACCTTTCAGGGTACCCTGCCCTTTACCCCCTAAAGTAATACCTTTCGTACGCTCCTGTTTTACCAAATCGGTCAAAGCTCTCCATAATCTTTTGCCAACGTGGTTCACACACTCTTTTTTTTTCGATTTATAACTTTATAACTCGGACAAAAATGAAGTTTTCGAGCTGAAATTATTTCTGCAGTTTTGTATACAATACTACAGAGATAAGGGTATGGATTTTAAAATCGAATAATTTTTTCGAAATTTTTTTTTTAAATTTTTGAAAAAAAAATGTCACTGTATTAATTCTTACATAATTCATTTCAGCGTAAAAAATAATTTGGAAATACATATTTTCAAATTTTTATCTGTAAAATAACTGGTAGTTCATTTTGGTCGGTCCAACGTACGAAGCAGGAGCGTTTTAGTTACTGCGCCAAAAACAAAAAACTTTATAACTCCGACAAAAATGGAGTTTTCGAGCTGAAATTTTTTTTGCAGTCTTTGTATACAATTCTACAGAAATAAGGGTATGGATTTTACAATCGAATAATTTTTTCGAAATTTTTTTTTTAAATTTTTGAAAAAAAAAATGTCACTGTATTAATTCTTACACAATTCATTTCAGCGTAAAAAATAATATGGATATAAATATTTTCAAATTTTTATCTGTAAAATTACTGGTAGTTCATTTTCACTTGAGTGACCCCCCTTAAGGGTAATACGGGGGTAAACGCCCTTAACGTTATTATTTTCTATCTCGGTTACTACTTAAGATATTTGAATGTAACAAAAGCGACAAAATAGCTACTTACTAGCTGTACATCATATATTTTTTTCAAAATTTCAAATCTATTATTAAGGATAGAAAAAAAAATTAATTTTTTGGGGGTGGTTTTTGGAAACAACCCTATGTGTGACAACCACCAAAAACTCAAGAATAATACTCTATTATCTAACTATCATGTATAAAATTGTAGGATGATCGCGTTGGTGGAACATACTTAATAACCCCTCAACGACGGCGACCGCGTCCCTCTATTCTCCATACGACGACGTATCGAGGTCGCCATTGAGGGGTTAAATAATTATAAACAATAAAACTTTCAATACACGTATAGATAATAAACATTTATTTGTAGCGAACTAAAACTTTACATAATGGTGTTTCAGGCTAGGAGCATTGTTTGAAAAATAGCAACTCCAAGAATCGGCGTTGGGGCCCTTTGCCCATGCTTACCCTGCTACACCCTATTAATATCTGGGAAGTATTCGTATTTAGCGCATGCGCGTTGTTCCGCAGCTACCTTCACCTTCACACTTCGATCTCCCAAACGAACCGCAATCGTTTCTTCCATTCGCATTTAAATGACACGTACTCAGGCTCGCGACAAGCACTCTTTATCGTCACAAAACCCCTCATATTTAAAATATAATGATCTTCTTTAAATTATTTAACTATGTTCCACCATCTGGACAATTTTCGGGATTTTTTATATAATAGCTCGATAATAGAGCATTATTCTTGATTTTTTTGGAGGTTGTCACTCAAAGGGTTGTTTCGAAAAACCACCCCCAAAAAATTAATTATTTTTTTTCTATCCTTAATAATAGATTTGAAATTTTGAAAAAAATATATGATGTACAGCTAGTAAGTAGCTATTTTGTCGCTTTTGTTTCATTCAAATATCTTAAGTAGTAACCGAGATAAAAAATAATAACGTTAAGGGCGTTTACCCCCGTATTACCCTTAAACGGGGGGGTAGCGATCTAAAACTTTACACAATGGTTTTTCAGGCAAGGAGCATTGTTTAAAAAATAACAACTCCAGGAATCGGCGTGGGGGCCGTTTGACCATGCTTACCCTGCTAGACTCTTTATTAAATAAATAATGTTGGAAATAATATCTATATTTCAGCTGCGCAGACTTACAGGAATAACGAACCATTCAGTCTTAGAAGAGAATTTAAAAATGAAATGCGACGAGAAATTCGAGATATACGGTCTGGTATTTCCCAATAAGCATGTACGTTCATTTATAATTAATTTGTTTAGTTTGAATCTTTATACATTTACAATACGTTTGTAGAATTTCTTTACGAGGTCCGCGAAAGAAGGTATTGCTACGCTGCAGCGTGATTATTTCCCATCCGTAAAGTTAATTCAGTTGAAGGTACCTAGCAAATCGTCGAACACGGAGGGGAATAAGATTTATTCGAACATCGTAAAAGGAAATGTAGAACAGGAATTGAATTTAGAAGAAGGCGACGTTCTGTTCTTGGCTTGTGGAGAGAAACTTCCTACAGTAAATATCAATTTGTAAACTATAAAATGTTTTCAAATATATTAACGTTATTCTTGATATTACAGCAATCACTATTGGGAAGAGTGCGTGTTGAATTCACAAATCTGTTAGAGGGTAAAGGACAAAAAATTCGCACTACTGGCAATGAAATGTTATGGATCACTGATTTTCCATTATTTTCGTTGAACGCTGCTGAAAATAAATTGGAATCCATGCACCATCCATTCACGCAACCCCATCCAAATGATCTACCACAGCTTCTGGAAAATCCGACAAAGGTGCTTTTTTAGATAATGTACCTTTTATTTCTACGAATAAAATGTTTGTTCCTTTACAGGTGAGGGGATTGCATTACGATCTGATTATGAATGGATCAGAAATCGGAGGAGGATCGATACGAGTTCACGAAGCAAAGTTGCAGAAGCAAATATTGGAAATGTTGAGCATAGATAGATCATACTTAACCCACATGCTTGATGCTTTAGAATGTGGTGCCCCACCTCACGGTGGAATCGCTTTAGGTAATTCACGTTTCTTCGAAATACGAACGAGTAATTAACCGGTTAACTGGCAATGTATCATATATGATCAAACAAAAATCTGGCCAATTCTGGCAATGTATCATATATGATCAAATGGAATAACTTTTTTGTTTTTCAATCGATTTGAATGAAACTTGGTATGTAATGGTTTTTGGGGTCGCTGAATCTGAATTTCGCATCGGAATTGTAAAATTCAATATGGCAGACTCAAAATGGCCGAACCAAATTGGCTGACAAATATTAAAATACTATCGGGATATAGAAAAATTGTATATAGGGGTTTTTGGGGTCGCTGAATCTGAATTTCGCATCGGAATTGTAAAATTCAATATGGCAGACTCAAAATGGCCGAACCAAATTGGCTGATAAATATTAAAATACTATCGGGATATAGAAAAATTGTATATAGGGGTTTTTGGGGTCGCTGAATCTGAATTTAGCATTGGAATTTTAAATTTCAATATAGCAGACTCAACATGGCGAACCAAAATGGCCGCCAAATATTAAAATACTATCGGGATATAGAAAAATTGTATATAGGGGTTTTTGGGGTCGCTGAATCTGAATTTGGCATTGGAATTGTAAAATTCAATATGGCAGACTCAAAATGGCGAACCAAAATGGCCGCCAAATATTGAAATACTGTCGGGATATAGAAAAATTGTATATAGGGGTTTTTGGGATCGCGGATAAAAAAAAGCACTTGCGGTGGAATTTATGGATGAAGAATTCAGGTATAAAATTATTCGAAACTTTTTCGTAGAAAATAAAAAAACTAAAAAATTAAACCCCTAAACCCTTATTTTTCAGGGGTTGGGGGTGGCATTGAAAAAAGTAACTGCTGCAATCGAATTATAGACCAGAAAACTTCACAAATAAAAAAAGGTTTAGTAAAGAATTGACAAACTCACCCCTAAATTCTATTTTTTTAGGGGTTGGGGGTGTCAGATGAAAAAAATTACCCCCGGAATCGGTTCAGCGACTCAAAAAACCCCTGTATACCAAATTTTGTGTGATTCACTTAATTATTCGATGGTACCAGTTTGGGCCCGAATAGTGAAAAGGACCGTGCCAGTTAACCGGTTAATGTACTGAAACGAGCAACGTTATAAAAAATCCCATTATCCTCCAGGGCTGGATCGGTTGATATGCCTACTGTGTAAAGCGGAGAGTATAAAAAGCGTAATAGCGTTCCCGAAAACTATGGAAGGTCGAGACTTAATGTCAGGAGCACCGGTCTCGATCTCTGACGAAGAGAAGGCGCTATATCACATACAGACAACAGAGGAATGAAACAATTACAAAATTTTCTTTATACTTTAGTTTTAGTATATAATATGAAAATAATTTAAAAGCAACAGCATTTAATATACGTTTGTACATACTATTCTGTTGTGTTCGTCGAACGAAAAAGAAATGATCATATTTCAAAGAAACTCCTGAAAACACTTAGCTCGATGAGAATCGGCCGAGAGTCCGAGATGCATTCAAAGTGGAAAATATAATAGCTGATATTATTTGGATTTATTTCAAGAATCTGTTTGACGATTTACAATATCCATGTATACTGTGTTCTCGTAACTACGGACAATTATAAATGAAACGCGCGACAGCGGATCATGAATGTAATCTACAGTATCCATCTATACTGCACCGACTGTAATGCGCACGGATAGTCACAGATAGATAAAAAGTAATTTTTGAGGCAATAACGACAAGCGTGACTGATGTAACTTACAAAAGTATAAAAATAAACTGTTAGTCATAACCGAGTTGAACAAAATTTATGGTCACCGTTATGTACCGTGGACGATAAGCGGTATCCTGAGAAAAATGGAATAATTGTACGTCGTGAAATTATACTGTTACGGCACGCGACGATTGAACAGCTCTTTAATCACTATAATCTGAATAACATCGACGCTTCCTCGATCTCGAATCATGCCAACATCACGATCACGAACATTTACATCGTGGCAGCTTGCCTTCCTACTCGACAGACAAGGACAGCGTAGGGGGTGGACCTTCGATGACCTTGTGCCGGCCATTTGATTTGATTCCGACTATAGATACTCCAGCGATTTACTTCACAAACGTATATAATGACAATACAGTTACACACGCGTTACGTAGCTCTGAACGATTGAAAATCGCTGCACGGTGTGTCATATCGTTAACGAATCTTGCAAAGTAATGTACGAGCAACTACCAATTCAACGAAACCAGTATTGGACGAAAGGATAACTACCTACTCTCTGATCGTCGTTAGAAACGAATGCAGAGATAAAGATTGATAAGACAAAATTTTGATGTACAAAAGAGGTGTTTTATTGGAACTTTTTTTCGTTTTCTCAATGAAATGTCATAGGTTCTGTTAAAGTAGTCTCGATGGAAAATGAAGGAATTTACTCCGCGCGATTAGCTTGTCAAACCGTGACATTATTAGCAAGGGAAATTGAACGAGTCGTGTAACCGTGTTCCTCGCGAACGCGCTGATATGTTGTTACGCTTATTCGTCAGCGGAAGAAAACATTACTTTCTCGGCGTCTGTAATATTCGCCCGACTCGGCGGTTTTCTGACATAAGACGAGTTGTGTCCGCGAGACATTTTCACTTTAACGAAGTTCCTGCGATGATTCCGCGTAATAACGCGACAAGTCTTTCCATACCTGTACACATAATACAATCTACTAAATTGTATCACTACTCACTTTTACGTCTACTTAAACTATAAATAAAAATATGCGGCTTACGAGGGAAAAACGAATTCCAAGTACACACCTTTAAAATCCTACACAATTCAAGTTGCATTTGAAAGGTTTAAACGATTTTCAATGTTCGACACTTAAAAGAATAAGAAAAGAAAAAAGAGCAAATGGAAGTTCTGAGGCTTGATTCTGTGCGTACTCGAAGTTACACTTGGAAGATGCCCGGTGTTTTCAACTGACAACTTATTTCGTTTCATTTACAATTTAAAGCTGAGATATTCTACTTTCCGCAGGAATATTTAAAGTCCAATTAAAAAGATAGTACCGAACGTGACTACGCTCCGTTTACAGTGACGCTCGTCGGTGACTCGTACGAGAAACTTAACGTAGGAACTTAGAGGCGTCGCGAGATCGTGTATCCATATCCCCGAGAAGCTAGACGCGCTGCAAGGTGACATGTTTCTTCTAAATACAAGATAAAACCAGACGAACCGTTTCGGTGACTCATCACATTTAATATTCCCTCATTTCTCTCCGCTCATCTCTCCTTTCATAGCGCAGCTTAATAAAACGCTCCCTTAATTGCTAAGACTGTTTCGATCGACACGGCGTACACGCCTATCTTAAACTCGATTTCTAAATCCCTATGTTAAGTGGCCGCATGAATCGACGATTACGACAGGGGCGTAACTGGATCTCGCGTGGCTGTCACAGCATTCTTCTCCCGATTCTGCTCCTAGTTTCTCGCCTAAGTCACGTGAAACGAAAAATCAACTCGCGCATCTTTATAAACAATAAACTTAATAAAACATTTCTGCGACTTACGCAACGTACCAATATCTTTCTTCATCAGCCGATTCCGCGCGACAATAGAATAATACAACATGCACGGGTCAAAAATTAAAATTTGTAAAAAAGTTTCGTATTTTCTCATTCTTTTTTTCTTAAATATATACAAAACGACGAGGATGTCGAGCGACTTTGATAAAAAAAGAAATCGCTAATATTTACGCCCCTGGCATCAAACGTGACTACACGATTCAGGTGGTTCTTTTGCCACCTGAAGATCCGATTGATCAATTTCCACACGATCGTCGACGAGTACCGCCTGTAACTTGTCAGTATATATATATATACACACAAGTTCTCATTTTTTCCTTGTTTTGGGAACACAGTGTTTCGCATGTTACAGAAATTTGTCGTATTTAAGTATACTCGGTTTGGACCTTTACTCGATTATAAGTTGGCAGTATGAAATATAGAGTGTTGGTTAATCTATATACGTGGATCGATCGTGGTACTTTTCATGACGATTTAGATCTCTGAGAGTCTGCCTCTCTCGGCCGCACGTTAAAATCTCCTTACTCCGTTTTTACGCAACTTGTCTCCGCGGTTTTCTTCCTAGCCTACGCCTTCTGCCAGTCGCAAGAGACACGTCCATTTTAAATAACATCGTAATTCCATCGCTCGACGTATAGATATCGCGATACAATTGCGCACACTGCTCCGCCATTTAGAAAAATACTATTTTACAAAGACGAGGCGGCGAACTCTCGCGCATCCGCATACGATGCAACGCACTCGAGCCCGCGCGGTACTCGGAACAGAGACACAAGCGAACACGTTTACATACAGAGAGACCCATACATTTCGTATGCACACGTACTGCACACATGCACGCCCGTGGATCATACATCATCGTAGAATCAATAGACAGTACAGAAATATGCAACACAATCGCACCACACACGCATTCATACGCGCTCTTTCGTGTAGAATATTATAACCGTCTACTCTTGCATAAAGTATGTTATAAGGAAAACCGTCTAGAATTTTCTAGAGGACATTGTGTATGTGTGTCTGTGTCAATATAATGATATATACACGTATGTATGGATGAAGGCAGGTCTGCATAATCGAACGGACAGAGTGTATACAAAAGAAGTTGTAAACACGAATGCGAGCGTTACACAGGATTGTGTAATATCTCTTTTTTTCGACGTGCGATCTTTCTCGCAATATGCAAGCCCCAGCTGATACTGAAGAAACAGTGTATGCCGATAAATTGACGGCACAACGAAACGAATGTTACTTAGCTGGAGTAATTACGTTTGTATGAAAATGATGGATTATCGAATTCTTCTCTTTCGAATAAAACTGCTCGAAAACATTGCCTGTCCATTCGAATGCGCCTGTTCCCTTAATTAGAGATGAGATGCCATGTCACGATGACATAAAAACATTTAAAATTTACTGAACTACCGTGAGATGATTAGACTTAAGGGGGTATTCTGGTCTGACGAGGCGTTTTCGTCGCGTTATTTCGGATTTTTTTTTACAAAGAACCCATCAATTTTATTATTATTTAGTTTATTGCTACATGTTTATTGATGTTTGAACTATCTTTACAAATTTTGTCAATGGAAAAGAATTAAAATCAAACGCAGTTGACTGTTTTAAAGTAATGGTGAAAAAAAACAAAAACATGGTGTCACGGTGTCCATGATTGGGCTCGTTCTAGTGATCTATAACAAAAAATGAAAAGAGATTCTATATCTGTATGCCTGTGGCTATCGTCCCTACCAGAATGATAAAAAAATATTGAAAATTAAGCAAATGCCGGCGGTTTGAAAATTAAGTTTCGATTTTCGCACAATTTTTCAACTTTAAAGGTCTGTGAAAGTTTAAAAACAAAATATTTTATCATAATTCTGGTAGGGACGATAGCCACAGGCATACAGATATAGAATCTCTTTTCATTTTTTGTTATAGATCACTAGAACGAGCCCAATCATGGACACCGTGACACCATGTTTTTTTTTTCACCATTACTTTAAAACAGTCAATTGCGTTTGATTTTAATTCTTTTCCATTGACAAAATTTGTAAAGATAGTTCAAACATCAATAAACATGTAGCAATAAACTAAATAATAATAAAATTGATGGGTTCTTTGTAAAAAAAATTCCGAAATAACGCGACGAAAACGCCTCGTCAGACCAGAATACTCCCTTAACTGGACTCCCCTACCGTCGTCGAATGTTTCTCACCCGGCCCGCCGGTTCCACGCATGTAGATTAAAAACGATACCGTATCTAGAATAATACATATATAATAACGTAAGTGCCATCATTGGCAGTATACTTTCTGAATTATTATACCTTTATCGCATGGAAGTCGTAGAAATACGTGATACCTTACTGTCGTCGACAAACTCTTGCCTATTTTAGACGTCCACCGCGTTGTACATCGCGCGCGATGAACCATCGGCTCTTGCTCTAACGACGCTACAAATCTCGCGCGTCGCCACGAATTCTCGAGCGGACTCCGTTTCACAATGAAGTTCGAAATGTATAATCCCTGATTTCGGACGGCCACTGGCGGGATTCTTTTTAATAAAACGGGACCAATCGGTTGTTTAGCACGCATTAAAACAATTTCTCTATCCGCGATATCAGCGATTACAATTATTTGCCTTTTCAGATGCCAATACAATTGGAGCTGGTTGCTCGTGTACATAGCATACGATAAGAATTATTCCTTTCTGCTTTCCGAGTATCAATGCGAATGCCGCACATTCGTCCCTTGTTTCTTTTTGCCTCTTCTCGTTTTGTGCTTACAAGGGGACACTAAGGTCGACGGGAAACGGATTTTCCTGAACTTTGCAGTATTTGAAGATGTCGCCTCCGAAGTTAATTTGGCAAAGCAGTAGGGCGCGCTTCTCAAGATTTTCCGAGAAAATTGCATTTGAAAATCGAATTATTTTCGCAATTAGCTTTCTTCGAGTTTCAGTTTATTTATTTTTTATTTTTTTTTACTTTCCCTTTTTTACTTACATGCTAGTATGACACGAGCCAGGGTGATATTCATCATAAAAGCATGGAAAACAATAATTTTTGCGGCACCTAGCACACACTATAAACGATTTTCAAATGCAATTTTCTCAGAAAATCTTGAGAAGCGCGCCCTACTGCTTTGTCAAATTAACATCGGAGGCGACATCTTCAAATACTGCAAGGTTCAGGAAAATCCGTTTCCCGTCCCCTTGTTAGAACTCGTTTCGAGCGAGCGAGCATATTAATTGCGTGACTTTGCCATTGATTGGTTTTTTTTTATCGTTTCTTTGCTTTTTAACGTCGCGAACGAGAATGTACGTAGGTCGATCTGCCCTTTGTAGACTCTAGTAATAAAACGCGCCCGTAAAATCAGTGATTTGCTCGGAAGAGAATTAAATATACAATTCAGAGTTTTCGTAGCGTACAGTAGATAATTTCGTATCGTTATACTACACACAGGTACAGAAGAAGGAATTATGTACACAAGATGATACATCCAAATAATAGCCATATTTGTAGTATTACTTTGAGAAAGAAGAGAAGCGATCGTGTCCCACGGTTCTTAAATATCGACAAGGTATCATGATGGTCACGTTCATCGCACCATAGAGTACATGACGACGAAGACGGCGGTAATACATAAAACAGCGCGTTTTGTACAGGAGGCGAGTCGACGAGCCAAACGGGCCGACCTCCTGGATATTACGGCGACTCCTCTGCTTCTTGGGTTCGTTCCAACACCGGCGCCTCATACGTCGGCTACTCTATTTTGTACCTAATGTAAATGCAATTTCTGCTCGTTCGAGATACCCAAGAACTATCCACTGTCGTTTCTTCCTCGAACCGATCCCATTTTCAGTTCCTTCTTCGCACAAACTTAGGTGACTTCTTGCGAGCGTTGCCCAGCATTTAGCGCATTAATTTTATGCACTCTCGTCGACGGTGGGCAGCCAAAATGCCATATTGGTGCAGGCGGACGTCAGCATCATATACTTGGGATTAAATTGAATACACTGAACCGGCGCTGGATGGTCCCCGTTGAGCACGCAGATCTTGTACCCAGTCTCGGCGTTCCATACGTGCACCCTGCCGTCCGTGGAGCCACTGAACACAAACTGCGAATCGGGGCTGAAACTGGCCTCGATCGCTATCCCTTTATTGTTCAAGTAACCAGTAAACGTTTGCAACGGCGTGCCATGAAATGCGTCGATCAAGCGGATCGTGCTGCCGTTCGTGGAGATCAGGATCGTCTTGCCGTCTCTGCTGAACTTCAGTCCTGTCCAGTCGCACTCCTTCTCCTGCGACAACTTGAACGTGACGAACGGCCCCTTATCGAAGCTGCGCAAGTCGTACAGTTTTATGAACTCGGAATTGACGCCTGCCGCAAAGATCAGACCCTCGGGATCGTAAGCGGCAACCGGACGCCCAGAGACGTTCATGACGCCGTGGCAATTGGGCGAGCGCAAGTCCCATAGTCTGAGGGATTTGTCTAAAGAGCCCGAAAGGAATGTATCCTCTATAGGGCTGATGCACAGCGACACCACCTTCTTGGTGTGGCCCGGGAAGTATCTTATGTACTTGTTGTCGTGCAGGCTCAAGTAACGGATCGTGTCGTCGATTTTGGTGCTGCTGTGTATCGCGGTGTTCTTCGCGTGGGTGAAGTGGATCAAATCTACACCGTACTTCTTGGAGTTGACCGTACGCACCTGGGTGCCCTTCTCGCAGTCGTATATGACTATCTGGTCGTCCTCCGAGCAGGAAATCAGTGTGTCCCCGTTCGGCGAGAAATCGATGCTATTTATTCGATCGGAATTCTCGCGGAATACCTTGGCCACCTTGAAGCTCCTCACCACGTGGTCAACGAGCTTCATGGTGATGGACGGCGCGACCTCCCTTTCGTGCCGTCCTCTTAACCTCCCCGCTTCCGCAATTTCTTTCTCTTTCCCTTTGATACGGCCTAGGCGCCGAGGCGCGAACCTCCCCGCTGGAGGGGTCAGGGGTTCGCCCTATGCACCACTGTTATTCACCTCGCGGCAGAGAAAAAACCCGCGGGGAGTTCAAGAGGTCAGAGTATCCGAGGAACGAAGCTCGGGCCACAACCCTGTTACCCTTGAGACTCTCCTTCTTCCGTTCCTGTCCGTTCCTCACTATCGGGTCCCCCGTTTCAATCGAGTCGCTTTACTTTAATCTGACAAAGGGCTCCTGCGATGCCTTCTCTCTTTCCTATGAACAGACGCCGTCGGCAGACTACCGCACACCGCACGCACAAATTCTGCCAACTGTTTAGAGAAATGGATGACGAATTACCGTGAACATATTCTCAAGATACTGTAGATTCCGTACCGTGGCCAGAGCTATCGATCTGCGGTGACGTCGACGCGACGCCTTCGCAAGGTAACCGTTTTATCGACGGAGCTGGCTGGAATTTCAAATGCTGGTATTCGTAATTTATAATTTACGTATGCGATGAATGAAATTTCGAAGTAGGAAGGGTTGGTTATTTTCTAGTTGAGGAGAGTAGTTTAACCAGCTCTGTTTCTGAAGAGACAGTTTCTTAATGCGTATCGAATATGGAGCTATATTTCAGAAGTAATCACTTATGAAACTCTACCCCCATCTACCACAGTTGCATTGATAGATTTCTAGGTAAAGGTCGTCGCCCATTTTGGCGGAGCGCGGCGATACAAAGAGAAAAGTTTATAAACAATTGATTCTCTTGGAGCAGCGACAATTAATTAATTGATTAGTATTAATTTCTTCGATTCGCTTGGCTTCGTCAAAATGCGCGACGGCCTTAATACGTTTTTAAGGTTGGCGTTAAAGTGCTTTCAATTGCGATCTAAGTACAGGGTCATCGTTTAATCCTGCAACCCGCGCTCGCGCGAACTTGTAAAATGGCAACAGCGCCTCACGGACGCATTTCCACTACCACTATGGCCGATACTTCCGCCATCTATGAGCTGTTGATGAAAGCGTACGGTCTTTTAGATGCCAGTAGAGAGCGCAAGGTGCTTTTGGCTTTCGCTAGAGGATATTAGATTTGACGTAGCAGACGGGAAAAAGGTAGCCATTTTAAGAGTGCAATCGCACCGGTCCCGTTCTGCGTGGAAATATCTACCTTTGCGACGGTCCAGCTGCGGTATTAGACCACGCTGACGCGATAGGGCCCCGGGTTGAAGAATTTGGGATCTTTTTTATATAACTTTTGAACTATAAAAGATATCGGAAAGCAAATTGCGCCGAAAAATGGGGAAAACTTATCCCCTCTTAATGATGGATAATTTAACATATTTTTCATTCCCTTAATTTTTATTTCATCAATATTTTGACCATAATTACTGTGAAAAGCGTTTGCAAATTGTTTATTTGATACTTTATTTAGTGCTCTTTATAAAATTCATGGGGTTGATAAACAATAGGCTGGTTGTTTCTGTATCATTACTTTCATAAATTGAGAAATTAAATTTTTATTCAATTATACATTGGTTCTGCGGGTCTCAGAATCTAATGTTCTGGTTTCCTTTTTTATGATTTTATCTTTAAGGAGGGATTGTCGTCTAACAGTCCCAAAAGTAACTTATGTTTAAGAATTTTTTTCGAAAAAACTGTTCGGCATATTGGATTAAACTCGTTTGTGATATAAGGAGGCATTTTTGTACTTGCAGGAAATATTTTTTTTATGTCGATCCTTCTTATTATTTATTAGTTACTGTGGAATCTTCTCCACCTCTTCGCCGATGTAACTCCTGTTGGCGGGATGTGTAGCACCTGTCACAGTCGTCTGATTGCAATAAAAAAATAGAAGTTTCTTAAAGTTAGATAATTTCCGCGGGGATTGGTCCACTTTACAGGAAAAAAAATGAAAAATTGAAAGACTTATAGCGTTCGAGAGAAAAAAAAAAGTTTTTTCCTTAGACAAATTTTTCATATTTTAACATGTCAGCCACACTTGAGCCAAAGAAGGGTTGGCAAAATTCGGGGGAGATTTCGATACCTCGAGATTCTCTTCAAATTCCGGACGAAAGTTTCGAATTCGCTTCGAATTTTATTCGAATTACATGTTAAAATGTTTCCCAAAACAATTATGCAAGTATCAGTTCCCACTTCTTCCCTCTATTCATGTTATTATTAATTGAAGACGTTCGCGCTGGAACGACCCCCCACGATCGGTGACGCGATGCGCTCGGAACGTGGCCGAACACCGAGCGCGAACGAATCAGTGTGACCGAAGTTCGACTTTCAAACGGAGGCACACTTCTCGAAGCCACTTCTCGCACCGGCCCGGCGTTTAGAGGTGCCAGAGACCGCTGGATAGCAGCGACGCCCGAGCTACGAGAATTTTAGGATGGTCTCTTTCAAATTAACGTCGCCAAGAGCTATTCGGAATTCCCCGGCTCAGGTAAGCGAGCCGCGCGCTCTGCTTTTATGATCGGTTTATTACTCGCACCCCAGATTACTGTAACGAGGTTTGAAAACGATGTGTCGACTGGTCCCGTACCCGTCTCAATTTCAAAAATTTTAGCTACGACATGGTTGACCGCGGCGCTATGCCGGTGTATGGAATAATATGAAAAATTTGTCTAAGGAAAAAACTTTTTTTTTCTCTCGAACGCTATAAGTCTTTCAATTTTTCATTTTTTTTTTTCCTTTAAAGTGGACCAATCCCCGCGGAAATTATCTAACTTTAAGAAACTTCTATTTTTTTATTGCAATCAGACGACTGTGACAGGTGCTACACATCCCGCCAACAGGAGTTACATCGGCGAAGAGGTGGAGAAGATTCCACAGTAACTAATAAATAATAAGAAGGATCGACATAAAAAAAATATTTCCTGCAAGTACAAAAATGCCTCCTTATATCACAAACGAGTTTAATCCAATATGCCGAACAGTTTTTTCGAAAAAAATTCTTAAACATAAGTTACTTTTGGGACTGTTAGACGACAATCCCTCCTTAAAGATAAAATCATAAAAAAGGAAACCAGAACATTAGATTCTGAGACCCGCAGAACCAATGTATAATTGAATAAAAATTTAATTTCTCAATTTATGAAAGTAATGATACAGAAACAACCAGCCTATTGTTTATCAACCCCATGAATTTTATAAAGAGCACTAAATAAAGTATCAAATAAACAGTTTGCAAACGCTTTTCACAGTAATTATGGTCAAAATATTGATGAAATAAAAATTAAGGGACTGAAAAATATGTTAAATTATCCATCATTAAGAGGGGATAAGTTTTCCCCATTTTTCGGCGCAATTTGCTTTCCGATATCTTTTATAGTTCAAAAGTTATATAAAAAAGATCCCAAATTCTTCAACCCGGGGCCCTATCGCGCCAGCGTGGTGTAATACCGCAGCTGGACCGTCGCAAAGGTAGATATTTCCACGCAGAACGGGACCGGTGCGATTGCACTCTTAAAATGGCTACCGTTTTCTTCCCCGTCTGCTACGTCAAATCTAATATCCTCTAGCGAAAGCCAAAAGCACCTTGCGCTCTCTACTGGCATCTAAAAGACCGTACGCTTTCATCAACAGCTCATAGATGGCGGAAGTATCGGCCAGAGTGGTAGTGGTAATGCGTCCGTGAGGCGCTGTTGCCATTTTTCAAGTTCGCGCGAGCGCGGGTTGCAGGATTAAACGATGACCCTGTATTCAGATTTTACTTGAATGAAATGCTAAAATAATGAGGGAACAGCAATTACTGATTAATCACAATTGCAAGAAAACTTGAAAAGATATCTGAACTTTTACAAGATGCACGTAAGAATTGTTTATAAACCGGCACAGACTTTGTTATCGCTTCTTTGCCTTTTTCAAATTTTGTCAGATAGAACGTAGGCCGGTATTCACAAACGTGTCTTAAGATTAAGCAAATGCTTAAGCATTCGGCATCCTTTACTAGCTACTAGGGTTAGTAGAGGATGCCGCATGCTTAAGCATTTGCTTAATCTTAAGACACGTTTGTGAATACCGGCCGTAGTGTACTATATTTAAATAGACTTTCATATTGGCACTCCTGTTATACTATGCATTTTCAAACATTTGCTGGGTGTAATCTGGTTCCAACGATTTGCAAGTTAAAATAAAAAGGTGTGCCGAAAGATCTTAGAAAAGCAATGGTACAAGAGGTATAAACGAACATTTTACCATTTATTATGCAACCATTTTGCTCAGTTTTGTGACTTGAAGTTTCATACAATCTTCCAATAACGATGACTTAAGAAACGATTAGACACATTGATAGATATTAAATGTTAGTGTGCAATCCCGTTATACAAATTATAAATATACAAAATTCGCGTTATCACAAGATAATGTCTTCGCTAGAAACCTGTTCTTCAACCTCAGGATAGCAATACTTTTCTCTATCTTCTTTACGCTTTGCTAGTTTCATAAAGAGCCTTTCTGGTGTTGCGAAATTATAATTAGATAGCACATGGAAATGTAGGTCTCCGTTTAGCTATCGCTCTGACCAAGCCAAAGGCATCATTGTGGGGTATTAGTGAAACGATTGTTAGTATCTTCAAATACGTAAGGCTAACGTTCTTTTTATGGATCACTGTGAACTTCTTATATTATTTGATTATACATATCAAACCATGCATCTTTCTGTTACCAGTCATTTTTTTAATCAACACTTCTTTATGTATGTTCTTGTATTAAGAGAAAGACTTAGAATGAATTCTTTAGAAAAATAATGATTAAGAGTCCCGTTGTACATTGATCCATTGTCAACATATTTTCTGAATTCTCAATAAAATAAGTATATTGTATTGTTTTCATTCTATGTACATTTGTAGCAGAGTTGGGAAAATGTTGTTCGAATAACGAATAAAACTTAGATTTGTATTTTACTTTTATTTAAAACAACTTTATTTTTAATCGTATGGGAATTCATTTAAGCGCACTCTAATTTCTTAGTAACATTTTAATTAAATATTTCCTACAAGTACATAGACTAGAAAAATAAACAACTGTAAAGACAATTGTTTGTTCCATGAGACCAAAAATTATTCATAATTAAGGAGTAATATCCACTTCGCTCGTAAGTTTCATTAATTTATTCGAATAATGCCCAACTCTGATTCATAATATTAGAACATATATATTTATGTACACACGCATAATAATTTATCACGAAGCAGCTAATATACCCTTTGAATTCATAAACATTGTAAATTAGAAGCAACGCTTTGCTTCCTCTAATTTTCGTATTTTTCTACATCAATTGTTAAATGAATAAAATCTGTTTATTTTATATGACGCATCTTTTAATGTGCAAACTTGAAATGCAGTATTTGCTACATCGAATTAAGCCGAACAGCGTGTATATCATTCTCCTTTGAAAATCCTTGTTAAAAATTTTACAAAACTGAACCAGAATTTGCGCTTAATAATATTACAAATGTAAATACATTAAAAGTGTTTCTTTATAATCATATGAAAATAGGTGTGCCTGTTTTGCGATTAGAGCTATGTATAAATATTCCTTGACGTATCAAATTCAATGTATTTACAGCCATCATTTTGTTTTTCATTTGAACTATGCGGTTTAAACTTCTCTTTTATAAATTCAAGCTTAAAAACATATATGTATTTACATCTAAATATGCTGCCGAAGAGTCAAATCGATTAATACAATTTCTTAAGATTAATTCGAATTCGTAGCAGTAAAGTCCTTTCGCTTTTTTCCTTCAGAAATTCCTTAGTATACATTGTTTCTACACTGAAGACTATCATTTCAAGTAAATATAGCCTAAAAATATTAAAGCTTTTATTAAAATTTTCGTTCGCATTCACTTTATAAGGCTGATGTTAATATATTGACTGCCATTAGGATTATATATATATATATGTACAGAAATTAATGAAATACAAGTATTTATAAATTAACATCGATAATCTTTTTGTGTTACCACTGAATTATATGTAAATAAGATATCTAGACACCTAATTCGTAAAATATTAGTGTAATAAATACTTTCACGTAATTGGGCTTATGGAATGTAAACGAGACACTTTTATTTCAATCAAGATATACCGCGCTGCAATATTAACCGAATCAATTAAAGTTAGGTAATTATCATACACCTAATACACATATGCTTTCAAACGTAGTTCTTTACGTTTCAATAGTCTTTTCTTTTCGTTGTAATGAATATCGCGAACTCCCGCGTCGAATTGCCGTTCTGTAACACGTGTGGCGTGTGATTTAAAGCACTCTGTGTGAAGTAAGAATTGGTTCAATTCTTCGCTCTCCTTCGGTTTAGATTAAGGCGAGGCAAAGTACAGTTCTATTACCGTACCGTCATTCTGAAATCTGTCCTCCAAAGACTATATTGCAAAAAGGAATCCGAGTTTGCAATAACGGTAATGACATTAATATATTGCGTAGAAAACTAAATTAGCTAAAAATATAGCTTTGTGTGTTCATTTTACTTTGTGTAGTTGTTAGTTTAGTATTAAATAGATCTTCATAAAGAGAAAGCTTCAGTTCTGGCACGCATCGCTATATGAAAAATTTGTTTAAAAGTTTATACCCCTTCTTTTTTATAACAATAACAACAACAACAATAACAACAATTACGGTACTTATAATAATTGCGATGCCTTATAATTATTCTTTTTGTTTATTTCTTTAAGACATTACTGCTGATCTGCTTGCGAGGAACATATTATCGTGGTAAAGCTCTGCATAAAGTATACTGAAAGCTACTTACAAGCCGTTCAAAATACTAAGCGATAAAAAAATATAATAGACATAAGAATCAAAGTCGCCGACATGAACTTCGACGTCGTCGTTTTGTAAAAGTTCGGTCATCCGTCGATTCCTATTCGCGCATCAGTATACTTTACCCAAATCGAACCAACTGTTTAAAAGCCTGCTGCGTCCGACCATTAGGCCTTGTTTTTGGTCCCTGAACCTAAAACTTGTACTTACATTTAGCACCTTACAATCTTCATGTCAGATCATTTGTCGCGAGCTAAGAAATGCGATTGGTAAAAATATACTACAAATCGGTTTACGCCGAATAAATACCTAAGCCAATTTGTCAATAATGCTACCTCCACTTTCTCATATTGTTTTGTATAAATAGCGGCTTTTCACGTATCATAGTATCCTGTTATACAAATCTTAGCTCACATCACAACAATATGATCCAACTTTCCGAACGAAATTAGGATCGAAGACCATATTGCCAATTTTCAAGACTACACATTCAATACTATGAATGAATTATAATAAGAAACATGAATTAGTGTGTTTATAAACATGTCAAAGAATATTAGTTGAAGTTAGAGCTGTTCGGGTACTCGAATAAAACGAGCCGAGCCTAGCTCGGCTCGACTGACCGGGCCGAGCCGGATACCCGTCAAATTCGGGCGGCCCGAAAAATCCGAGTAGCTCGAATTTGTTTCGGGCGGCTTGAAAAATCCGGGCTCGGAAAATCCGTACGCCTTGTACGCACTGTTCGAACCACATTCAAGACGTACGCCGGCGGCCCGAAACGATTCGGACTACCCGGATTTTTCAAGCCGCCCGAAACAAATTCGAGCTACTCGGATTTTTCGGGCCGCCCGAATTTGACGGGTATCCGGCTCGGCTCGAAAACCGAGTCCTGGCTCGGTCCGAACTTCAAGCCGCCCGAATATTCGAGCACCCGAACAGCCCTAGTTGAAGTTTTTTTTGTTTGGAAATTAAGAAAGAAAATTCTTGACTTTGACATGTGCGTGTATAAACAGGTAACAGTTGAATTGACAATATTTCCTTCCGACGGGATATTATTATCGCGAATTAATATAGTTTTTTTTTTTAATTTCAATGAGTCAAGAACTTCTTCAAAGGTTCAGGGAAATTGATGACTGTACTTAACGAGTTACAGCAGATTAGGCTAGTGTAGATTAATTTAAGTTAGAAAACTTTTCCAAAATTACATTCTTTAAATTCGTGTGCGAATAAATGTAAGCAAAAAATATAAATTAATTCGTATATATATATATATATATATATATATATATATATATATATATATATGTGTGTGCAAATGTATATCTCTATGTATAGTATATTCACACGTGTGCACACGCGCATGTATACCTGTATACATGTACGTGTATAGATGCATATTATCTTTAACATTCAATTTAATTTCATAGCCACTGGACACTGCGCTTATAAAATCATACAGAATACGCGACACTTTTCTCGACAATCTGTTGCAGCACTTTGATTTCAGTTTGATAATACTTTACGAATTGTTATATAAAATGTTAAATTAATACTCTCTGCTTAAGTTTCTTCTACTTACATAATGATTGCGCAGTGTGTAAACGTGTGATTGCTTAATCCGTCAGGCCCAATCGTTAATTCATCGTTACACAAACATGATTTCATACTTGCATTTCTCTTACGTAGTATATATACATAACTATGTTATTGCATATACGTATTATAAATGTGTAAACTTCAAAAGCATGTTCCGAGTAATACTAAATGTCTTTAATCACGCTATCTATTTTGTAGGAAAGGCCTCGTAGTGCTAAGTATAAGAAAGAAAAAGTTACATTTCTGGATTCGATCATCCTCGTAGCATGTCCTATCTGAAATTGTTTCCTATGCTCCTTTTCCATGCGGCTGTTAGCGCATGGAAAGTTTCATCTCTCGTTAAATTTCCTCCCCGCCCATGAAAAATGCATAATACAATAGAATAAATTAATTCTCAAGACCGCTTTTGTGCCCACTTCATGTCGTCTGCTCTCGGCTTGTAACCAGTAGTTTTCTCTATTATGCTTTCGAGAATGTACCAGAAGTTCAGTTTCTCTAGTGGCCAATTCAACCATCCCGTGGTTATACAGAAGTATGTTTCGTGCGGTGCAACGTGGTGCACACGATGGTGTTTCCTGGGTAATATAATTCTGTGCTCTTGTAACCAGACAACCCAGGCAGGTAGCCCAAAATATGTGTGAGACCATTTATGAATCTGAAAAGAGTCTTACGTTATTGCCAACTGGTCACTCTGTATCAGAACTGTTAACCGGTTAACTGGCACGGTCCTTTTCATTATTCGGGCCCAAACTGGTGCCATCGAATAATTAAGTGAATCACACAAAATTTGGTATACAGGGGTTTTTTGAGTCGCTGAACCGATTCCAGGGGTAATTGTTTTCATCTGACACCCCCAACCCCTAAAAAAATAGATTTTAGGGGTGAGTTTGTCAATTCTTTACTAAACCCCTTTTTATTGAAAATTTTTTTATTTGTGAAGTTTTCTTTTCTATAATTCGATTGCAGCAGTTACTTTTTTCAATGCCACCCCCAACCCCTGAAAAATAAGGGTTTAAGGGTTTAATTTTTTATTTTTTTTATTTTCTATGAAAAAGTTTCGAATAATTTTATACCTAATAAAAAAAAAAAAAATATATATATATATAAAATAAGGCAAAAAAGTAAAAAAAAAAAAAAAGTGGAGTGTAAAATCTTTCCGTAACCTCCTCGTCGGTACACTCTGGGGTCGTGAAATTTTCACCAGCTAACTACGGGAGTAAGAGTTTACTTATGAAATTGAATACAGTACGAATAATTTATACAAATCCCAACAATTCGCTAGTCATTTTGGTTCGGCCATATTGAGTCTGCTATATTGAATTTTACAATTCCAATGCCACATTCAGATTCAGCGATCCCAAAAACCCCTGTGTACAAGTTTTCTATATCCCGGTAGTATTTTAATATTTGGCGGCCATTTTGGTTCGCCATTTTGAGTCTGCTATATTGAAATTTAAAATTCCAAAGCCAAATTCAGATTCAGCGATCCCAAAAACCCCTGTATACAAGTTTTCTATATCCCGGTAGTATTTTAATATTTGGCGGCCGTTTTGGTTCGCCATTTTGAGTCTGCTATATTGAAATTTAAAATTCCAATGCCAAATTCAGATTCAGCGATCCCAAAAACCCCTGTATACAATTTTTCTATATCCCGGTAGTATTTTAATATTTGGCGGCCATTTTGGTTCGCCATTTTGAGTCTGCTATATTGAAATTTAAAATTCCAATGCCAAATTCAGATTCAGCGATCCCAAAAACCCCTGTATACAATTTTTCTATATCCCGGTAGTATTTTAGTATTTGGCGGCCATTTTGGTTCGCCATTTTGAGTCTGCTATATTGAAATTTAAAATTCCAATGCTAAATTCATATTCAGCGACCCCAAAAACCATTACATACCAAGTTTCATTCAAATCGATTGAAAAACAAAAAAGTTATTCCATTTGATCATATATGATACATTGCCAGAATTGGCCAGATTTTTGTTTGATCATCATTGCCAGTTAACCGGTTAAGAGAACTATGTATAAGCACTTGTGTTTTATCCAACACAGAGAATCTAATTTACCTGATTAGTCATTGCTACAAAAATCGCAAGCAGAAACCAATAACAAGTCCAAACGAATTTCTGTTGGATCTCTGATTCTGGGAGAGTTAGAAAATCCCACGTTAATTTACAAAGGAATGGTATCGTCACCATGAAATTATCACCGTTAGTTTCTATGAAGTCGTGCCTGGTGATACTCGTTGGATCAATATGGTGTTCTCGAAATGGTCTCAAAAAGTTCTGTAAACACACGTTTCTATATTCTCGCGCGAAAGAAGTAAAAAGTGCACAGTTGTTTTTCTCAAACGTACCTTCCCAAGGATTGGAAGTTCCACAGAGCCCCATGTATCTGCGGCCCAGTGAACTAATCCAGATCCGAAATCTGCCGTAACGATGCCGCAAAACGCTGCCATCGCTATCGAGCTTAAATTTTCTAATCGTATCCTGATGAGGATAAACAGTGTATTAGCCACCATGAGTGTGATGCAGATACCAACGCAAATGCATTCTTGTGTTCTTTTTCCTGAAACAAGTAATAGTTTCAATTCTCCGCGAAATATGCAACTTAATTGTAAAACGTATTAAACAGTTTATTATAAAAATTTTCTTTCACAGAAATCGCCGGTAAATGAAAATTACACCTTTCCAGAAGTTAACATCTGCTTTTAAATATTGCCTAGTTAATTCGATTTCTTGCCTACCTATATATGGGTTGAATAAAGTGGGCAAAGGGTAGCCAACTGTTAAGCCAAAGAAGATAGGTTCTTCCCAAGTTATTGCACTTATACCAACATATACAATTTTTAAAAACTCCGGTTATACCATTCTTACGAATTGAATTACATTCACGGTATTTGATCCTAAGTTAATTTCATCCTAACTATTTAATTACGATACCCTACGAATAAAAATCTCATATTTCATCGACCACTATAATTTTCTTTTCTGCATTACTACACTGCCCGTTTTTAGTAAACTCCCTCTGCATTTGCCCGAAAAATTTGGGCCCCTCGGAAGGTTTGCCGCGTGGGCGTTTTTCTTTAAATCCGCTACTGACTGCACGTACTTATCTTCGTTCTAAGCATGTATCCAAGAACATTGTAATAACGTCTCTATAAGTGCCGCGCTATATAGATAGAATGATACGTATTGTTAGACGCGCTCTTTATTTCTGTTCAGAAGCGAGGATTCCAAGGTGCGACCAATGTATAGCAAGTGTCTTGGCAAGTAGTAAAATCAGGAAACGAGCAATGCGCGGACGTACCGCGCGATATATTTCTCTGGTATTTCGGATCGAATTATTAAGCGTTCCGAAATATTGAAGTTTAGGTAGAAAATGCACAAGATTCGAAAAGTAGGGTATCATCGATGAAAAAAAAAAATATACAATTACCGGTGCTGTAGAGATTTGCGAGTTCCTGGGCGCCTTTGTGATTGGGACCCCACCTCGGCACTGTTCTGTCCTCTTGCGAAGTCGGCACCACCGAGTTGGCATTGGGATCGTCCTCGAGCATCGAATTCTCGTAGATCTGCCGTTCGGTTTTCACCGGCGCCAAGAAATTCGTTGCCATCGAGCACGCGGCCGCCGAAGCCGCTTGGCCCAGGTTCGCTACCTTTATTTCATCCATTATTATTACTTTCCTATTATCTACCGAATATCCGCGGATACGCGCCACTTTTCCCTCTCTCCACTTTCTCTTCTTTTTAAGAATCGATCCTGCCCCGTTGACGGTTGCCCTTCGACATCGCGGGATCCCTTTTCCTGTTTCGAAAAGGCAGCGCTGTATTCCTCCGTCCCCGTCGTCTATATTCCTATGTTAGATTTATGCGTCACCGTCAAATAGTTTCTTTAGGAATCGTGAACGATCTTTTAAATTTTGTATGCAGAAACGGCCGTAACGTGTTACACATCATTCGATGGATCTTCGCATCATCTATCGTTCGATCCATCTGCGTCCCGCACAATTCTCCCGTCACCCGTCATCGCGCCATTTCTTTCATGCGTCTCAGTTGATCCCGTTTGTAGTTGTTGCGACCTTTTTCTCGGTTCTCAGTGTACTCTTGTGCTCTGCACCTCATTCGACGATGTTTGTGCTGTGTGGGAAA
Source organism: Andrena praecox (assembly GCA_963932275.1). Lineage (NCBI taxonomy): Eukaryota > Metazoa > Arthropoda > Insecta > Hymenoptera > Andrenidae > Andrena > Andrena praecox. The sequence continues at coordinate 851,663 of OZ010734.1, forward strand.
AATAAAGCATTCCGATTAGTAATTAAGATAGATCGCCTTGTCCGATGCCAGTAGTTTTGAAAAATTCCGTATCTTATCGTGATATTTGCAAATATAAGCTATTATCATACGTGACGCGTGAAAAGTTATAGTTAGCCCCAGACTACCGTTATTTAATATTTTCAATCTAGTCGAGTCTAGTGCGCAACTTAGAAAATAACACATAACGCTAGGATGATATATTTAAACTGACGACCGGAAGGCCCGAATTTTCCTTGTCTGATAACACCTCTTCTACCGAGATTTTCGTTTGTATTGTAAGTCCGACGGCGGTCAGGAAACCGCCCGTGAAACTCCAGATTCTTAGAAACAGATAGTACTGTACAGTAATAAATCATAGGACACATTTCCACGTACGAATCAATGAAGTATAACAGTCTTTTCAGTCTAATGTAGTTCTAAATGAATATGCCCGCGCCAAGATAAGTGTAGGGAAGACCGGGGCTAAGCCGCCACCGGGGCTAAGTCGCCACTTTTAAATATCTCCGAATCTATACATCGTATGATCTCGCGGTCGATACTGTAGATCTTCAATCAGATTTCAATGCGATCGACAGAGTATGGTGAATTTAGGTACTAAATTGTAATTTTTATTTCGTTGAACGTGTTGGTTGCTATGAAAAGTGGCCGAAAGTGAATTTGTTTTCGCAACGAAAATTTCGGTTTGCACCTTCGCACTCATCGCGGAAAATCTGAAGGTAAGTGATTCTTAGAGAATCAATAATAACACATCTTTGAGTGTTTTCCTTCAAACAATTTTCATTTTCTACTAACAATTTGGTACGAAAAGAAGGTGGCGACTTAGCCCCGGCGATTTTCACATTTCAGAAAATACACCAACGTCAATTTTTCGATTTCTTCATTACACTATGCCAGATAAACATTATATCGTATAGTAATTTTGTAGCTGAGGCTTTACTCTTTCCAACAGTATAAATATGTACGGTAAAATTATTTATTTTATTGCCGAAAATTGGCACCGCCAAAAAAGTAGCGGCTTAGCCCCAGTCTCCCCTATAGAATCTTATTCCTCCTCAGTCACTTGTTTCGCTGAAATAAAGCAACAGTTCGCGATCGTCGATACTGGCAACTATTCAATTAGACGTAAAACTCGGCGAAGACTCGAAACGCGTTAATTATGAGAACTAATGATAAGGATTCATAAGCATCTAGATATTCTAGATCGTTGAAGAGTAGTAGCGGCATGATTCAAGCCCGTGTGTGGGCACAGTTGAAGTAGGTTAATTTCGCTTTTACACGAGCTCAAGAAACAATTTTGACATGCACGTAGCCTACCCTTGTCTCTGCTTTCACCGTGTAAGTAACAATCGAAATAATTTATGGGCTACGTTGCTTCGCGTACCATTCTTGATTTATCAACCACATTCATATCCACACTACTTCCTCTAGCAGACCAAAATTCAGCTACACAGTGTGCCTATGATGCACAAAATTTTATCAATTGAAACTTAATTCTACCGTTAACAGATAAATAATAGAAACAGCTTTGTGAGACGGATTTCTTGCAATGACTAATTTCGTGTATGACTCGCTCGAATTCTAACGCAACGTAATGAGATCGAAAGATCCCTTCGTTCCTGTATATATAAAATTCATTGTTATACTGTTAACGATGGTTTTTTAACACGTGCGTGTGCACACGCGATTAATCGAGCCGGCGTGCGTAGCCACCTACACGCGACTGAACATATTTACACAATTACACCGTGTGCGTGTGGGCACGCGCACGGCACGTGTGTGCCTGTGTTCGTTGCGTACAATAAAGGCACGGGTTACACCTGAGCATCGAACCGGGGTGTCGCGGATCTAAGTTTAATTCAGTGTTCGGACGGCGTCGAGCGAATTGAATTTCAACGGCGGTTTAAACATCTGAGAGGCATACCCACGAGACGGGCGGTGGGAGCAAGTAGAACGACAGAGAATCCTCGATGAATTCAGAGGATTTCGCAATGCCTCCGTGCTCGGTCGTTATCCTGGTCGGCCCATTGTCCAGCCATAAAGTCGCTGAATGTGCACGCTCAATTAGTCACTGGTAGGATCGAAAGAGGCATACGACGTGACACTATCGTACCTCGTACCGATGTAACCCGCACACATGTTAGGAAAGCACGCATGATGTTCACGTGCAATTCGTGTCGTTTCGCGCACAAAATTCTCTTCCTTCGCCTTTAGCCGCCTCTTGTTACCGCACTGTGAGATCACCACGGAAGAGGGGAAGAAAAAACAAAGAGAGAAGGAAAGAAAGCGAGAGTAACAGGTTCCAGGTTTATATATCACTCGTGGGAGCGACGGGTGCCGATCGCGATGATATAAAATCGCGACGGAGAGTGCAGTGAAAGAAGTAGAAAGAGGGATAGGTGGGAGACGAGCGATGAAAGGAACGAGGAGATGCGGTTGTCACGATTCTGGCATTTAAACTCCACGGACTTGTGCGGCGTTCCCCCCTGGCAAGCCGATCGCCACCGAGAGCAACGAAAAGGAACGTGAACGAGGCGCTGCTAGCTTCGCCGTACGTGGCTTACTACACAAGTTCTATTCGCGATTCTCCTCGGTTCTTTCTCTTTTGCTCGAGTTCACGTTCCGTGAATTCGCTGCTACTTCGTTCCTTCTCCTTCCTTCATACGGCCTCCCCTTCTGCAACCCCGCCTCGTTTCGTGACGAACGACCGGCGCCGCCCGACGACCATAGCTCGCGTCCCGTCGCGTCGCGTCGCGACGCTCTCGTGGCGCCGTCACGCGGCTACCCTCTCCCCGATTCTTACCGCCGTTCTAGACACCCGTAGGAAGATTTCCGCTCTGCCGAGGCGGGACAATTCGTTATGGTTACAGTCGCTTTCTCGTTTCGGTTAATTCAGTGTCCTGCGTACGGCCAGAGGCGTCTAATACAACGCCCCCTCAAGCTCCAATGTTGAATTTTCATTGGGCCCACACACAATGCGGCATCGCTTAGCAACGTTTCGAGTGTGGACTATATTAACGAAGCGGGGTCAGTCGCTTCGGAGTAGTTTTCACCAGAACTGATCCAAACCGAAACAGATGTGGCAATAGCGTAGGGCAATGTTATTTACAGGTGGAGTACCTCGCGCGGTTAATGCTTTCGTAATTGGGCCCGTATATGTATGTAACACGCATCGAGTAGCATTAGTGTGCCACGATACCGCGATAGGACGTGCATCGCTCGATAATTGCTTTATCACGATTTCTATCAGATTACCCACAATTATGATGCATTGTTGCGGCACTACGTTTCTGATCTTACAATTTATTTTCACTCGTGACGCGATTGCATATTTAGCAGCCGTATCGTTTCGCAACTTCAACGTAGATCATGATTACTTTGCAACCACCCGCGTGGCTGTCTGCTGTACGTGAAGCGCGGGTAGTAAGTATAAGGCCACGCGAGCGCATGTATGCGTCACCGATTAAACATATGCAGCACGCCATGACCATTCGTGTGTACATTAACACGCTCGCGTTCTTCGAATGCGATATGTCTATCTGGTTTGATTCGAATCTGTGTTCAACCGTTACTAAATGCGTAACATATCGACGCTTATGGTTGTGTTTGCATTAAAATATTACGTTTCATGCAGTGCCATTTATAATGCAGCAACTGGTATCGTTTTATTGCCCGCTGCGAACGTTTTCGACTGTTACTTAAACCTTAACATCTTTCGTGTGCTGCCTTCCACCGGTGCCAATCCGCTGATAACGCTTTATCAGATATAAATGAAACCATATACGCAAGCATACATCTATGAGATAAGTCGAGGAGTGTCAGTTAAGAAGGGCTGATATGACCTAAGAGTCCTTTGGACTAGGACACGTGATGTCTCGCGGAGCGACGGAGCATGTTCATACTTTATTCAAAGGCAGATCGACCGAACCGCCTAGCCCCTAAGTTTTTCATAAGTTATATCACAGGGATATGCAGACCTCACGATCACGTAATAGATAATGGCAAACACGACAGCATACTATGTCTTACGGTGATAGCGATTTTTTTCTCAGCTCTTCTAAAACCTCTTAAATAGATTTCTTACTTAAGTAAACGTGATAATTATCGATCCCTTGTATCGAAACCAATCTATAATCCATAATCGCTAAAGAATTCTTAGTAACGAAGCGCCCAGCTCACGATCTATCCGTAATTTATATGGAAGCGTATCTAGACAGACATACTTACTGCGTGTACTTAGAAATGATTGATCATTCGAAACCAGAATCGAAAGTTCCCCATTGAATTTTCAAATTGACATTGTTCTGTAATATTCAGCGGAATCTTCTTCCTTAATTTATCCTATTTGAGGTTATATCTGTGCTTCTTTTAGCCTTGTACGACCAGCCTAGTTGCCAAGTTACAATAATGCCAAAATAAACTCAGAAGTGTGAAACTTCGGTTGACATAAATTCTGAACCGTGATAAACGCGGTGCATGTACACAAGAGATGTTCGTCAATCAAAGGTAAGTACCGAGGCGTCTCTTTCTCGTTCGATGCCGCCGTGCAGCTAAAGGGACGATAAAATGTGCCCCGGCTTCTAGACGGCAGAAGTATGTACAATGGTGTTTATTCGGGATCTGTATCGCGTGATCCCGCGTTAATTGACGGGCAATCAGACGTTCGTAATACGAACGGGCGATAACAGTGTTTTGCGGTTATGCGTGCGAGCATGTATAGGAGGTGAATCGGTATCCGAAGCAGGCAGGTGTACAAGCGTGATCCCGGAAGACAAAACGAAGATGGCATCATTCGGCCGCTTGCGTAGAAGCTAAGACCACTTTTATTTTCGTCAAGCAACGTAGCCGAGCATCGTCATCAAAACGACAATCCCTGTTCCACGCTACGCGCATTATGTAATTCGCGCCTTAATAATAAAGTTCATCGGGTGGAATAAATAAACGGGAGCGATACATCCTTATTTGGACGGGATTAATTTTATACATAAGTATAATTAATATCAAACGGCGCGGTATTCTTATATAAGTTAATCTAATTCAGTCCTCTCTAACCTTCGTGAACCAAGTTCTTTATAATTGTGTCGCATGGTACGCGTATATTTTTACCCGCAAAAATGAAATTTATTAAAATATTCAAACACTCGGAGCTGCATGAAAAATTCCCGCCAGCTTCCCTTTCCTCTGATCTTTAAATTCACTATCGTCGATGAACGAGTGCCTTTGGTATACAGTTTCAAAATATCCGAAATAATTCGGCTGATGGACTAACCGAGGAATGCGCGTAACAGTGTTACGAAGCCCAACTTTGTATATGGTATAATTACGACGTGGAACAGTAATGTTTACGGTAAAGAGTAAGTGCTATTCACGTGATCCTACGGTGATTTAGATAGTACTTTTCAGACTTACTATTTAACATTTAGTTAAACCGTGAGTGGTCTACGGATTTCCTTTATCTTCGAAAGAGGCACTGAATCGGCTACGTGCACGCGACAGCGTTAGTCGCGGCGATACGATGCACAGATGCACGAGGTAACAATACACAGCGGGCAACGTGTGCAACGATGACAAACCGACAAGTTGATATTTCTCGCCTTGGATTGAGTACGTATCGGTCATTCGCGGACTTGCGTGCTGCGATATACCTATCTAAGGTACGGAGAAGACGGTGCGGTGGCACGAACCGTGGGAGAGAGTACGTGTACACCTGACATAATTTCGATTCTTTCGAGCCGTCCGCTCGAAAACGGGGTGTCCACCGGCAGCGCTTGCCACAATTTCTTAATCGCGTCCAGCGTTTTGCAAAGAGAAAACATTGATGAAAACAGAAACGGAACATTTTTGAATGTTACCCTTTTCTTGCTATAGGAAACCGAAGGAGTTTTGTCCATTTTCAAGAAATCTTTTTAAGGAAATGATTTAACTGAAAATGGCGATGCAATAAAAATTGATACTTATTATTGTATTATGTAACTTGGTCTCAGTTTCGTGTACCAAATAAATGATAATAAATAGGATTGTACTTTAAATGCTTGGTTCCCATGATCGATTGAACCTTTCAAGGAGAAGGTTAGCTTCAGTTAGCTTATTTATTTCGCGAATGCTCAACGAACATAAAAACGGAATCGTAGAGTGAATTCACGATGCTAAATTTGGACCACTGATCGACCTATTGTGTAAAAATAGTTTCATTCATTCATCGTGCTGTATTATATCACGAACTTTCGTATGTCAGCCAAAGGAGGTATTCCCGAAACGTAAAGGGAGCTTTATTTTAAATTGTTCCCATAGTGAATGAGCGCAACGTCCATGCGCTGCGTAGGACGAAAGTATTTCTTTATAAGGAAATTACACCAAAAATTTGATTTATTATACGTAGGAAGTTTAAGTTACCGACATTGTCATATCTGGAGCATGACATTAATTTGACAGAAGAAACAGTATTCGGCGATGTAAAAATCGGTGGAAAATATAATTATAAGAAGCACATATCAGAATAAAAACAAATTTAGAATTCGTGTAATATATTTTTTCATACGAAACTGATCGGTACAATCCATGACTCTGCAAGCATAAGATTCGTTTCATTATTAATAAAACCAGTGGACAGTAATTCGTGTACTGTATTCGTAGTGAAACATATGGTTTTCAATATTGATAATAAGGACTGATAAGATGATATAATAGTGGCCACGTATATAGATAAGCTTCGAAAGTTACGGAGAAACCATGGCGCCGAACCAACGTCAACGTCAGCTTTTCATTTCAAAGAAAGAATTGAAGAAGCTTAATGGCAGAAGATTCTCAAAGTAGAGACAATATTCTTCGTTTAATTATCGATAAGAAACGAACAGCGAATGTTCTTATTGCATCGTTCCCGGCAAACTTAAATATATCGCATACCGGCTAACCTCCCTCGTCAATTTAACGTTACATCGTTTATTAACGAATCTCGAATATTTTAACAACTTTATCGTGAACGTTCGTGTATTCCGCGGATTTTATTTCGATCGGCATACCTAACTTCTCCGCGATAAGTCGGGTTGCTTAAAACATATAAGGCAAAGTGGTTGAACATGAATGAGAAAGAAAATTAAAGCAACATGTTTCAGGCCAGAAGAATCCACCGATGTTGGCCTAATTTATCCTGGTGTGGATACGGCGTTTAAATTACTTTTATCAGCTAGATTTTGTTCCGCTATATGGAGTCACATAACAGATTGCGATGAAACATATAATTATTGGGAGCCAGTAAGGACCAGTCCTCTAATATTTTATAACTTGCAATAGTTCGTAAAGAAGATAAGATTCCTTTATATTCTAACTTTTTTCTTATCTGAATGTTTTATAGGTAAATGTATACATGGACACAAAGTATTTTAAGGAGATAAATTTATATATCTGTGCTATATTATTTGGTTTTAATAAATGGGTTACTTATTTTACCATATCTTATTTTATTCATCACATTTTTCTATCTCGCTATAGAGTCACTATTTGCTTTACGGAACTGGTCAGCAAACATGGGAATATAGCCCACAGTATGCGCTGAGATCTTACATGTACTTGTTAATTCATATGGTGCCGGCCAAACTTTATCATTATCTGCTGGAGCCGAACCCTGTTCTAGTCTTCTATTTTATAAGATGCCTGCTATCCGTGGGTTGTGCATTGTCCGAAGTATACTTTTATAAGTACGTATTCTTAATCGCTGCTGAAAAAGATATAGTAAACTCTTTGATTAAATTGGGCGCAAAGTACAGTATGAATTTTACTTTTCTAGAAACGTCTGCAGAGAATTTGGAATTCACGTAGGAAAATTGACATTAGTATTCCTTATTCTAAGTTCTGGCATGTACATTGCTAGCGCTGCATTTTTGCCTTCCTCTTTCTCGATGTACGTATACAAAAGTAATAAATATTCCACTAATGAGTAATTTAAATTAATCTTCTATACTCTATATAGGTATTTGAGTACGGTCGCTACAGCTGCGTGGTACGGTCGCCAGTACGAACTGGCCATTTTTGCTACCGCTATATCTGCCTTATTAGGATGGCCGTTTGCTGCGCTACTTGGGTATTATTTCTGCGTACGCGATTAAAGCGCTTCAAGCGCCACGACCACAGCAATACGAACTGTTCCTTGCATTCCTTATAGATTACCAATCGCAATGGAGATGTTAATACATAGGAAAGAATGGAATAAATTTATAAAATGGGTAATCATATCTGGCACTGTTGTTTTGATACCAATGGTGTGGATCGATTCGATGTACTACGGCAAACTAGTAATAGCGCCGTTAAACATCGTGATGTATAATATCTTCACTAATCATGGACCAAATATTTACGGGACCGAACCTTTCAGTTATTACATTTATAATGGATTCTTAAACTTCAATTTCGTTTTCATCGGTGCGCTGTGGGCTCCATTTGGATTGGTACTGTCTATAAATTTCACGTAACGTACATCTCGCTAACTTGTAATATTCTAACGTGCCCTTACAGCTTTTAGTGTGGCTAATTGTACCGGCGAGACCAAGAGACTGCCTTTGTCTATCTTACTGGTACTCCCTGGCACCGTTGTATCTGTGGTTTTTGGTCTTCTTCTTTCAACCGCACAAGGTGATTCAGATAAAAGCGCGCATTTGTGGCATTCGATATTGCGATACGATAACAGAACTTTGCTTGCAGGAGGAACGATTTCTATTTCCTGTATATCCAATGATTTGCTTGGCTGGAGCGATAGCCGTGGATGTCATTCAGAAATTGTACTTCTTTATTAGAACAAAGCTGACTCTCTTGCATATTTCGTATCATTATTTGCAGTATACCGTTCATATCACACTTCTCGCTGTCTTAATATGCGGTTTTCTTGGTATATCAAGGTCACTGGCGATATATAAAGGTATAAAGAATAAAGACCCGAATGACGAAACGTTAATTATATGAATTAAGTGAAAGTTCAATTTCTTCTTATTATCACGTTAGGCTACTACGCACCAATGGAAATAATGATTGAAACTAACAAACTCGGATCAGAGGGAGAAATATCCAAGGATATGAATATCAATTTTTGTATCGGTAAGGAGTGGCACCGATTTCCAAGTAGTTTCTTCTTCCCGTCAAATAAGTGAGTGCATTTCAGTAGGACTACGAATTATTATTAATATGAATTACTTCCAAAGTATAAGATTGTAATATTGTTCCCAGCTGGAGACTGCAGTACTTAAGGTCAGAGTTTAAAGGACAATTGCCTCAGTCTTTCTTGGACCATGAAAATGCAACTAGCGTGATACAACCCTATTTTAACGATATGAACAGAGAAGAGCCAACGCGTTATGTAAGTTATCGCCTATGGCGTATTAGAAAAACCGTTGGAAGGTGCCGATCTCGATGTTTCTAATCATTCGCCATTCTTAAAAATCGATAATGACTCTGCGTTATTTTCAGTTTAGCTTAGATAAGTGCCATTTTGTATTAGACTTGGATATTGGCACGGAAGCAGCATTGGAGCCAAATTATTCTCGACTAACAAATAACTTTACAGCTATAAAGTCTTCGAAATTTTTACACTCTGCGAAGTGAGTGTGTTAAACTGCAAGATAACGCTCCCTAATTATTTGATAAGAATGTTTCAAGTATTCATTCATTCATTTCCTTTCAGATCGCACCAGTTTTTCAGAGCATTTTACATACCGTTCGTATCCTACAAATTTTGTACATATGGCTCGTATAATTTACTGCAGAATAACAACTTCTGAGCTCATTCCTCTCCTATGAAAAGGAAAAAGAATACGAGATCTTGTTAAACGGAGATTCTGGAATATGTCTATGATTTAAATAAACAGGGTCTTTATCAGTCTTTATCTTTATCATTACTGCTACAATTATTTCCCAAGTAAACTCTATAATGCTTTATAGTGAAACTCTGAGAAGTGGTTTCGGGAAAAGCGAATCAGAAGGAATGAAAGTTTTTCAATAATCCAAGACTTATTCGATCAAACAATAATTAGTGTATGTAACAGTATACATATATGTACTCGTTATATAGTAATCAGTATACACGTAAAATGTATTCAAAATAGAGTAGACGTGATTTCGTGTCATTAGCAGTCACTTGCATCATTGGAACATTTGTGAATACGAAAAGTGCATACACGCGTAATTCACGAAAACCATCCATTATACCAGAATCTCAATACATAAGAGTATGCGTGTTGGGTTAATTACTTTCTAAAGTGCGTGTGTATATCTGCCTTGTTATGTAAAAATTAATTCCAGCAAACATCCTTGTACACGTCTCTTGAAATAGTCGCGTTGTTAGTGTATAAGTGATACTAGTCTACATAACGATAAGAGTGGAGTAATTACAACATTACGTCGCTCTCGGTGTTTATAAACAATTTTTTAATAAATTCACGTATGCTTTTGCATATGTTTAAGTAGTTATTTTCTAATTAATACATTTTTGTATATAATATATACATATATATTAATGAATTGTAAATACAATTTGATTTTAATTGTAAATATACCGTAAATTATTGTATGATATTTTATAAACGCCCAGGTATATGTAATTCCATTTGCATTAACGTTTCACGGCTCTACGAATCACTGTGCATCTTTCTTTAATACGATGCCAAGTATTTGATTCACCTTTTGTAAATCCTTGTATTTAATTGATATGGTATACAGTGGTGTACAGCGAATAATACATTATATAATATTTTATACACTTGTACGATGCGTATATAATTATCGCGTCACCAGACGGATCTTTGTAATTGGTGTTGATAGTGTAATACGAACATGTTTTTCAAAATTGATATACCACATTTAATTGTACGGCAATGGCAGATTTTCTCAAATAAATACTGTATTTTTAATTATTATACAATACCCATATATTCTAAGAGACCCTGATAATTTCATTTATGCAAATTCAATATCAACCTGAATGATACTTTCTATTTGCATACTCAATTCTACGAGCAATCCCAAATAAACTAGGTGGAGTTATTGGATTAATTATATCAATTTTAATTTTAATAGTTCTCCCATTTACTAAAACTTATAATATCATATCAAGAAAATTCTACCCTACAAATCAATTTATATTCTGAAGATTTGTTTCTCTATTTATTTTACTAACCTGATCAGGTGGTAAACATATTGAATATCCATATAAAGAATTAAGTCAAATCTTTACAACATTATACTTATCCTACTTTCTTATTAATCCAAACCTAAATAAATATTGAGACAAATTAATTTATAAAATCTAGTTAATGAGTCTGATTAGACATATATTTTGAAAATATAAAATAGAATTAATATTTTCTATTAACTTAAATAAGCATAAGAACAATTAACTTCATACCAAAAATGAAAACTAAATAAATTAAAGCAAAAGAAAGAAACTTTTTTCAACACAAATATATATTAATTCATCATATCGAATCCGAGGTAACACACCTCGAATTCAAACAATGAAAATAATATGAGACAATCAAATAATTATAAATTTAATTGAAGATAGACAAAAAACCGCAAATAAAAATGAAATTAAAAATCTTATAAAAATAATTCTTAGATATTCAGCCATAAAAATTAATACAAATCCACTTCTAAAATATTCAGTATTGAAACCAGATACTAACTCAGACTCCCCCTCTACTAAATCAAAAGGAGTACGATTTAATTCCATTAATAAACTAATTAAAAATACCAAATAAACTGATATTAAAATTAAAATAAATTTAATAGATTGTTGATATTTATGTAACTCAACTAACGAGTAACTTTCAATTAACAAGATAACTAGAATAACTTCCAAAATGTAAATCACGTTAACTCTTAAAAAATCCCCTCCAAAGTTCGAGAAAGTTGAAAGAACCGTGCGTGCAACGCCTAGACAATAATTCCTCCTACCCTATATACACACCTTGAAATTCCCGAGAACAATCGCATCGGCTGTTCGATAAGAATCCTATGTTGACAAGCGGGGAGCTCGTTAAATAACAGTAAATTATGTAAAATAATGAAAATGTTTTAGCTTGCAGGGACGGCGAAGCCTTACTATTCGCGCGGCCTTGTAGAAATCAAACTTTTAGCGCGGCGTTATATCGAACAGCGCCACTGTCTGCCCGATGTTAAATGGCCATTTTTAAATCAACGTAGATAAAGTTTTGTGTAAATAACCGAGCTAATTTATGCGCGTTCATGCACGTCCTACAAGCGAGAGAATTTCTTTCGATATACGCGTACGACATTGCCGGCCAAATGTTTGATGAATGATAAAATTACCGCTTTATCGTGATGTAGTCGTTATTCCGTCTGCTAGGACGTGATAGCACCAACACGATCCGACAGGAGTATAGTATCGAGTAAGACTCGGTGGAAGATGGAAACGGCAGAAATTGACGACGAACGAACTCATTCGCATTCGATTAAATTGCCAGCCGCGGTCGAGGTATTCGCGAATTTGAAGAATGCCCAGAAATTCGCAATCGACATCGGTATGTAATCCATCCCCATACCGACATCAGGGTACTCCTAATAAGCAAATTATTCGACCAGCACTCGTCAAACTTCTGTATCACACCGGAGTCTAAGTCCTTCCAATTCCGCTGGACGCACCCGAGAACATTTATATCCGCCAGCTTCTCCCTATTCTCCATCGTCGGTTCTCGCAGAACAATTTCCTTAGCTCCCAGAGCTCTTCCATATTTATTTATGTAAAGCATAGCGGTTCTCCGGACGCTTTGTCCTTTCTTTAATTGCAGGCTTATCGTTGACGAAGATAGCTTATTATTCGACGGTCAGCTATCGTAAAGCGTTGTACGAGGATGCAGGCTTAGGGAACACCGGGGAACGAGCGTACAAAGTATACGAAGGCAATAGATTGCACTTTGTTAAGTTTGAAACAAGATATATTAAAGACTGTTTGGATTTTGTGAAAGAGAATTTAGTGAATGTTGAGAGGTTTCAGGGTAAAAGCATTAAAGTTACTGGCGGAGGGGCATATAAATATACTCCTTTATTGCAAGAGAAGCTCGGCTTAATGTAAGTTCCAACATCTGCGAATAATGCGACAGCATCGTCGTACAGATTTCTGGTCTTTACTTGGACACGCAGATAAAAATAATCAATATGTTGTTTCAGAGTTGATAAGGAAGACGAAATAGCTTGCTTGATAAAAGGCTGCAATTTCTTACTGAAAAATATATCGTGCGAGGTATTCGAATTCGAGCGGCATGGAAACCCTGAATATAAATTTCAAAAGGCTGGTCCTAATATATTTCCGTATATGTTGGTGAACATTGGCAGTGGCGTTAGTATTATGAAAGTAAGCGAAAGGCGCACAGACGAGGGAATTTATGAAAAATAGTCTGATGTTTTTTAAAAGTTTATACTATGCGTCTTAGGTAGAGTCTGACAATATATTCGAAAGAGTCGGCGGTACAGCTACGGGAGGAGGAACATTCTGGGGATTAGGTTCCTTGCTTACGAAAAGGAAGGTATTAATTTTAATCTGTCGTTCTTATAAGAGATTAACAATTGATGTATCAATGCGATTATAATCAAACAATTAAACACGCGTTGCTAGGGCTTTGACGAATTGCTGCAACTTGCAGAACGAGGGGATCATCGTAACGTCGATATGTTAGTGAAAGACATTTACGGAGGGGATTATGCTTCTCAAGGATTACCGGGAGAGCTTATCGCGTCGTCTTTCGGCAAGGCTGTGTGCTGGAGCAACAATGAAAGTAAGAAAACTTATAATCCATCGGGCAATTAGATTGTATCGTAGAATAACGCATTTCGATTATATTTCAGGACAACAGTTTTCCGAAGCAGATCTTGCGAGAAGTCTTTTATTCACCATAAGCAACGATATCGGACAAATAGCCAGTTTATACGCAACTGTGCATAAAATGGATAAAATTTACTTCGGCGGTTATTTCCTTCGTAACCATCCTCTGTCGATGCACACTATTTCGTATTCTATCAAATATTGGTCACACGTTAGTCCCAAATATTCTTCGCTTCTCCGATCATATTTACTATATACGTGTTTAATCGCTGTGCTTCTTTTTTAATCCAGGGTAAGGTAAAGCCTCGTTTCCTTCGCCACGAGGGTTACCTTGGAGCAATCGGAGCATTTTTATATGGCGCTGAACAGTCAAACGAGCATAGCTGGTTGGAGAATTACGCAGGATCCTCGGGATTTAAAGAGTCGATATCTACTAATCTCGGAATCGAAGTTGATCAATTGGAAATTGATCAAGCAGAAAATGCTGTTACCTTTTGCCCGCTTTTGAAAGACCCGGCATCCTATAATCCCGATACAACAGATCTTGCAGAAGACAAAGAAGCTAGGTAAGCTTCAATTGCTGTTTTCACCCGTAAAGGCATAGATTCTCACTGCACAAAATGATACATTTTTAGAGACTATTGGCTTCAATGTTTCGAAGAATCGGTGGACAAATTTGTTGCAAGAGCTATCCATAGTCAACCTCACAGTCCGACTGCTAAGGATAGAGCAACAAAACTGAAGGAGAAATATATTAATAGGCTACATTATCTGCATCTTCAACCATTGTAAGCTCTGATCATTAACAAACTGTCTAATATTTTATAAGGACATATTACGGTTTAATGTTAAATTCTGCTATATCGTAGCGCTTATGGAGCTCTCACTGTCAGAGTGTTATTGGACACCATCGAGCATTGTATGAAGGAATTTGACTTTCCTGATCCGTTCTTGCACGTAAGTTACCTGGACAGTTGAAAGTTATCAAACGGTTGCAAACACTTTCATAGCTATCTGACTAGTTGCTCAAAATTCTGCCACTTAGCAAAAGAAAAAGGAGAACGAAGAAGCGCTGAAACATTTGAAAGATCGCATAGCCGTTCTGGACAAATTGAAAGGCGCGGAGAAGATAAAAGCTTTGATACTGGGAGTTCTAAGCGGCAATATGTTTGACTGGGGCGCAAAAGCTGTTGCGACGTTGATGGAGACAACGGACTTTGGTTTCGCAGAAGCTGAGGCACAGATACCGGGTAACAAACGCCTTAAACAGAATATTCTCATCTACAGTTAACGTATCCTAGTACGTAGTATCGTCCAGGTTGATACATTAATTTCCCAAAACTTAGGTAGACCTTGGTTGCAAGACAATTTGGACGATTGGATACAAAGACTGCAAACTGGACCAGCTCACAAGTGTGCGGCCATTTTCGTGGACAATAGTGGAGTGGATATAGTACTGGGGATTTTACCGTTCGCGCGAGATCTGTTGCAGCGAGGGACGAAAGTTAGTTGTAACAGCAGTAATTATAGCGCTAGTAACGCCGAATTACGTACAATAGATTAATCGAGTTAATAACCGTTTTAGGTAATTCTGTGCGCCAATTCTATGCCGGCTTTGAACGATGTGACGTATCCAGAGTTAGTTGTAACATTGCAGGATGCAGCAAAATTATGTAGAGTACTTAGGCACGCTCTGAAAGAAAATCGATTGATTGCCATGGAAACGGCTCAAGCAGGCCCCTGTCTCGATTTAAGGTGATTACGACGTTCCAGGGAAATATTTCTTTCAAGTATCGCCTATATTCTATTCTAACGAATCGAAATTGTTTATTTAACAGCCGCCTGAATCTAGATTTATGCCTCGCGATGGTGGCACATAACGTGGATCTTATCGTGCTCGAGGGAATGGGCAGAACGCTCCACACCAACCTCTACGCGAAGATGACTTGCGAGTGTTTAAAGTTGGCCGTTATCAAGAACCGATGGCTGGCGCTGCGATTAGGCGGCGATATGTACGCCGTGGTATGTAAATACGAACAACCGCCGCCGAAAACGAAAATTTACGATATAGAGATGAAGGCGAATGATTGCCCGTCGCAATGCGTGGAGGCGGTGACAGAGCTTTGCACCTGTGACGTTAAAGAGTAATCGATGAATATACGACTAATCAAAATTTTAACTCAATTCGAAGAATTTGGAAATTTCCTTTAAGTACGTTTTAATATTTCATATGACGACATATGAGGAATACTTTTTATAAAATCTATTGTTATTCGTTTCGAACGATGCAATCACTACGAGAGTTAAGGATGTTGCAGTTTGTAAATATCATGGGATTAACCGTGTTCCGTGATTCGACCTACACTTGTTACTTAAGTATAAAAAGACCTTAGAGTTGACTGAAAACCATTGAGAAGTAGCCGAAGATGATAAATTTATTTTCTCTGTAAGCTAACGAGACGTTACCGTAATAAAAAGTTACAAGTCACCGCGACTGATGGTAACCGTTACAAACATGTATCATATAATACTGTACAGTAAATCCTCTGTGATAACGTAGTATTCGAGAAAGAAGTTGCATATTCGTGTAAATTAAACTTTGAAACAACACAAGAGTATGACGTGTACAAAATTAAAGATACTTTTTGTATAGGGCTGTGTTGCTTCACGTTAGACCGCGGAAGAGGGATACTTCTCTCACTACAATAAATTCCATCAACCTTTGCGTAATCTCTTTCGCTATAAAGCCTCGACAAATACAGACTGACCATGTGAAATTATTCAAAGAACTGTCTACCCTAACGTGAAGGACCTTATACTGTTAAGAGAATTTGTGATTGTATTGACTTTGTTTAAAGGAAAAGAGTATTAAGGATTTCTCTAAACATTTTATAGAGGAGCGAACCAAATAAGACAAAGGTGATAAAGTATGGGGGTAAAATGTCAAATTAAATTGCACAGTGTTAATGGAACGGGAATGTTTGTTAAGACTTGAAACGAATTACAGTGTTATGGCTGGTGTGATGCTTGAAATAGAGATTTCCATGCGAGCGAAGATAATGGTTTGTCAATACTCAATCTGAACACATGTATATGTGATATTTGACTTGCTTTGTAATGTATAAATAAAACACAAATTTTTCAAGACTTAAGCCCACAGTATTTTATGACTTAGCGATGCTACTTTCCTTAACGGGGTATTCTGGTCTGACGAGGCGTTTTCGTCGCGTTATTTCGGGATTTTCTTACAAAGAACCCACAAATACGATTATTATTTAGTTTATTGCTACATGCTTATTGATACCTGAACTATCTTTACAAATTTTGTCAATAAAAAAAAAATAAAATCAAACGCAGTTGACTGCTTTAAGGGGGGTCACTCAAGTGAAAATGAACTACCAGTAATTTTACAGATAAAAATTTGAAAATATTTATATCCATATTATTTTTTACGCTGAAATGAATTATGTAAGAATCAATAGTGACATTTTTTTTTCAAAAATTTAAAAAAAAATTTCGAAAAAATTATTCGATTGTAAAATCCATACCCTTATTTCTGTAGAATTGTATACAAAGACTGCACAAAAAATTTCAGCTCGAAAACTTCATTTTTGTCGGAGTTATAAAGTTTTTATGTTTTGGCGCAGTAACTAAAACGCTCCTGCTTCGTACGTTGGACCGACCAAAATGAACTACCAGTTATTTTACAGATAAAAATTTGAAAATATGTATTTCCATATTATTTTTTACGCTGAAATGAATTATGTAAGAATTAATACGGTGACATTTTTTTTTCAAAAATTTAAAAAAAAAAATATCGAAAAAATTATTCGATTTTAAAATCCATACCCTTATCTCTGTAGTATTGTATACAAAGACTGCAGAAAAAAATTCAGCTCGAAAACTTCATTTTTGTCCGAGTTATAAAGTTTTTATGTTTTGGCGTAGTACAGTAAATCCTGGTTAGGAGCCCGTTTCTACCACGCGTTAGGAGCCCGGCGGCTATCCCCACCATTTCTTGGAATCCTTCGGACGAGAGTGAGAAACCCCAATGAGCGAGCGAGAGGAAACGAACGAGTCGGCTTTCGTTTCCTCTCGCTCGCTCATTGGGTTTTCTCACTCGTGCCAGTGGCCGCGCGGAATAGTGTCCAGTCGCGTTAGGCGCCCGCCGCCAGCCCCGTTCGACGGGCTCCTAACGAGGATTTACTGTAACTAAAACGCTCCTGCTCCGTACGTTGTACCTTCCTCTTCTTGCAATGCCTGTTCTCTTCGTGATTGTGCAGTTCGTATCATTTTTCTTGCACGTTTGTATCTTTCTGAGGCTTTCTGTTTATACCTGCGTACTCGTACTTTGTGACGGTTTTGAACAATTTTCAATGATTGTTCGCTCATTTGCATATGGTTGTCCAGTTACTATCCCAAAACATAAAAACTTTATAACTCCGACAAAAATGAAGTTTTCGAGCTGAATTTTTTTTTGCAGTCTTTGTATACAATTCTACAGAAATAAGGGTATGGATTTTACAATCGAATAATTTTTTCGAAATTTTTTTTTTAAATTTTTGAAAAAAAAAATGTCACTGTATTAATTCTTACATAATTCATTTCAGGGTAAAAAATAATATGGATATAAATATTTTCAAATTTTTATCTGTAAAATTACTGGTAGTTCATTTTCACTTGAGTGACCCCCCTTAAAGTAATGGTGAAAAAAAAACCAATGGGGTCACTGCGACCATGAGTAGACTCGTTCTAGTGATCTGAAACAAAAAATGTAAAGAGATTCTTTATTTGTATGCCTTTGGCTATCGTCCCTACCAGAATGGTATAAAAATATTTAAAATTAAGCAAATGGCGGGGGTTTGAAAATTAAGTTTCGATTCTCGATACATTTTTTCAACTTTAAAGGTCTGTGACAGTTTAAAAAGCAAATATTTTATCATAATTCTGGTAGGGACGATAGCCAAAGGCATACAAATAAAGAATCTCTTTACATTTTTTGTTTCAGATCATTAGAACAAGCCTAATCATGGTCGCAGTGTTTTTTTTCACCATTACTTTAAAGCAGTCAACTGCGTTTTATTTTCATTTTTTCCTATCAACAAAATTCGTAAAGATAGTTCAAATATCAATAAGCATGTAGCAAAAAACTAAATAACAATCATATTTATGGGTTCTTTGTAAAAAAAAACTCATCGTCGGACCAGAATACCCCCTTAAATCAGTAATTTCCAACTATTTCTGTTCGCACTAATTCATCATCAACTGTCCTTGCGTCGTACATTCCTGCTCCTGGAAGCTGAACAGTAGCAGGAGCAGATAATCCAAGTTAGTGGCATGCCGCCTATCTCTGTCCTCGTCGCACATTACATACCATTCTCTCTCGCACAGCTCGTGCCACCTCCGCTAGTATTATAAATTCCTATTAACATCGTCGAATTTCCTGATCCAAATGTCCTGGCGCTTTAGTTCGTGCATCCGGCCGCCAGGTGGTTCGAACGTTTTGCGGTCGGTAAATCAAACAACTGTTCAAATCGGCTTTAGGAACAATAAATAAACAATCTTGTTAGTGAAAATGGCTGCGGAGTAACTAAAACAGAGATTCCGGAAGGGATTTGGGACCTCAGATTGTAGATAAATTGGAAGACGAGACTTTTACTGTAAAAAGTCACAGAGGAAGAAAGGCAAGGTGAATGGAAATAATTATGTGGTACTTATTATTCGCGCAGTTATAAATGAACTTTGTTTGTAATCCCCATGCACCAAATAGAATTCTCTTGTTAGTTTAGACTTTGTGAATGAACGTGAGTGTTCCTGCTAGTGCAATCGCTCTATCGCTGTATTCAGAATGATACAGATACTGAAGAAGCATGCTGTAAGGCAATTTAAGAAGCACAGGAGCGTTAATACATGGTCTTCCCTCGCAACGGCATTCAACTCTATCGCCAAAGAGAAATACGACTTTAACCTGTTAGGGAAGGAAACCGTGAGTTGCGTACGCTACCGCGTTATCCGTGCTTGCCTCGAGATAGTTTCTATTACTCCGATCGAAATCTGTCGCAGGGTCTGTTCGATATAGCGGAATTGAAAACACCGGAGGGTTTCAATAGTTTAAGAAGCCAGGCGATGTCTCGGACAGACGCGCTCATAGCAGAGGCGACCAGTGGAAACAGGAAGCGCAAGATGGTGGAGATATTCGACGATATGTCCGATACTTTATGCAAAGTCGCGGATCTAGCCGAGTTCGTTAGAATCGCTCATCCGGATAAAGAGTTCGTTCGGGCCGCAGAGGATGCTTGTATATTTATCAGCGGTATAGTAGAGAAGTAAATGTCTTTTATCGTAAGGCGGAGAAATCGGAAAATTGATATATTTACGGATAGCGTGTGTTATTTGGAAATCTTCTCAGATTGAACACTCACAGCGAATTGTACAACTCACTGCGGAATGTGGTTAACAACGGAGACATTCAAGAAACATCTATCGTAGACGATCACGTCGCAAAATTGTTCCTCTTCGACTTCGAGCAATGCGGTATACACTTACCAGAATCTAAAAGGGAGAACGTTGTACAGCTGAATGATTACATATTGCAGGTGTGTAGTTAATGTTCGTATATCCGTACAGAGAAATTTAACTGTATTTAAATATTAGAATTTTTACAACAGGTAGGTCAAAAGTTCATGGCAGGTGCTGGTAATCCACGAGCGATAGATGCCAGTATTCTTCCGCCTGGTGTAAGAGAACAGTAAGTATTAAGGCTGAACGATCCTCGGTGTAGCATATTTTTCAAGCGATCCGTATTCTCTCGTGAAGAAATTTTGGGAGGTGCTGGAGGTAGAAACTAGATCTTTCAACTCTGTTAAATAAATTTCACAGTTTTACAATGAAGGATAATCAGATAATAGTACAAGGGCTTTATGTAGATTCTTCCAATAATCTGGTTCGAGAAGCAGCATATCGTGTGTTTTTATATCCCGACAAGAAACAGGAATACCTCCTGCACGAACTCTTAAACTCTAGACACGACTTGGCCAAACTGTGTGGATTCCCATCGTATGCAGATCGGTGAATATTAAAACATTAATCGAGGAATCGCGGATTGAGAAGTTGTATTGCCTGTACGTACACGCGTGAACGATAAATAACTTTTAGGGCCGTGAAGGGAAGTACAGTGCAAACGCCTGAAGTGATATACGAGTTTCTTAACATTTTAAATGCCGATTTGAAACTCAAAGCAGCTCAAGATTTCAGAGAGATGCAGAAGATGAAAGACACAGAGTCGGTTACCGAACAGGTTCGATGAACTTACCGAATCGCGCCTTTTAAATTTTAGAGTATATTCCATCAACTTTCAGTTTTCTTGTTCAGAGCATAATGCCATGGGATACTGCTTATTTCACTGCGAAGGCAAGAAAGTCTTGGCTGAACATCAGCATCAGTGAATTCACTCCGTACTTTTCACTCGGTACCTGTATGGACGGCATAAACACTTTGACACAAGCATTGTACGGCATTCGACTGGAAACCACGTCAGTTTTATCAGGCGAAGTTTGGTCAAGTAATATCCATAAAATTGCTGTGATAGACGAGAGCGAGGAAGTCCTGGGTTACATATACTGCGACTTCTTCGAGAGAAAAGGGAAACCTAATCAAGACTGCCATTTTACTATTAGAGGCGGGAGACAATTGCCTAACGGATCGTACCAAGTATTAAATACTTCTAATCGTCAATATTAATTCAAAGGAATTCTATAGATACTTTTATAAATATTCCTTTCCAGATTCCTATAGCAGTTCTAATGCTATCGTTACCGCCACCGAAGTGGTCCAATCCGTGTTTATTGAGCCCCGCATCGGTGGAGAACTTATTCCACGAAATGGGCCATGCGTTACACTCTATGCTAGGTAGAACAAAATACCAACACGTAACTGGAACCAGATGCAGTACAGATTTCGCCGAGGTTCCGAGCATATTAATGGAATATTTCGCGAGCGATCCGAGAGTGAGTTACAGTTACAATCGTAATGACAATAATTCCACTATGGACTTTACGATTTTGTGAAAGCTTAATCTCTATCATCAGGTCGTCTCCACATTCGCAAAACATTTTCAAACGTTGGAACAAATACCGAGCGCTTTATTGGAAAAGTTACACGCCTCGAAGAACGTATTCTGCGCTTCTGAGTTACAAAATCAAGTATGCTACAGTATGTTGGATCAAGTTTATCACAGTGGAAAGCTGGAGAAGTCGTCGACTGACATTCTAAGGGAGATACAAGGGAAATATT
The DNA here is from genome assembly GCA_963932275.1 of Andrena praecox. Lineage (NCBI taxonomy): Eukaryota > Metazoa > Arthropoda > Insecta > Hymenoptera > Andrenidae > Andrena > Andrena praecox. The sequence goes on from OZ010734.1 coordinate 873,795, forward strand.
ACGGGCTCCCTTACGTTGAAAATACAGTATGCCTTTCTTGACTCTTGTAACGAAACTATTTTATATAGTAGAGGCAACTATCGCTTGTTTGTTGTTCACAGGCATGGCAGTTAAGATTTTCTCATCTAGTCGGATACGGTGCGAAGTATTACTCGTACTTAATTTCCCGAGCAATTGCTTCTTGGATATGGCACACTTACTTCCAAGCGAATCCGTTCGATCGAACCGCGGGCGATCGATACCGAAAAGAATGTTTAGCGCACGGAGGTGGTAAGCCATCTTCTAAATTAGTATCCGATTTTCTGCATAAGGAAGCCAATGCCAGTAACTTCGCAAAATCTTTGCTCAACGAAATTGATATACGAACCGAGCAAATACAAAAGCTGGTACGGTAAAAACAAACTGTCCGATGGCAATGTCCAAAGTAGCAACCCTCTTTTGTATTACGAAACGTATATAAAATATTTTTATAGACCGAAATATTGTACCTACAAGAATTAATACTACCATAATCGGTTGAGCACTTTGTAAATAAATATGTAAATAATTCTAATACATTACGAACGAAAAATAATTTGCGGTGTTTTTTATTTTATTACAAGTACGAAAATGTTACCCTATTTACAATCTTGATAGATTCACGACCGATCGCACGGAAATAAAGTTCTTAGTGTAATACAGGCGAAACACAGTATAAGGTAATTTCTATCATTTAGCTTTATTTCTTAAAGTGTTCCGCTCTTCTATTCTAAATGGCAAAATACGTCTATTGCTTTGTTTTTACAAAAATGAGGTGAAGTACCAAAACTGTAACGTGGCAGTACTACTATGGTTCCTTATTTTATATTTCATTTAAAATACGTTCCAACACAAGTTCACCGTGTACCGCATTTAGAATGGCTTTAATTCACATTAAAACTTTCCGACAGGGCTGCCATTAAAATCGGCTAATGGTTCGTTATTAACAGCATGTGTACTTGCGTTTATACAAAATTGCGTTAATAAACTACTTTATAATTACACTGACATAAAACGACTAAATAAGCCACTGGACGATCCGCTTCCACATCTTGTCGATAGTATTAATAATACATACATATTCTTTAACAACAATCGATTCCTACGTTAGCGCGATCTCCTCTGTTTATCTTCTTTCTGGAAAATCTTCAATTCTCTCACACGTCTCGCGGGATACAGCTCGGTATCTTGCATTCGCAAAAACGCACTGGACATTTTTTTTACAATAGTTTCTCGTGTTCGTTTCGAGATTACACTAAAAGCGATGATAAGAAATCGCATGGGTATCTGAATCTAATATATAATTACAGCAATTTAAGGTTTATATTAATTTCAGTATTGGATCGTTACTCCTCTAACTCTCACTTTGCGCAGCATGTATACGAGCTATAAATTGTTTTCCTTTTTTTTTAACAAGCATTTGTAAAGTAACCTTGTAATACAGAGTCACTTAAAAAATGTTGCAATAAAGTTCCGTAATAATAGTGTATATTGAATATTGAAAGGTATAAACATGTTGCTGTAAATACTGTAAATAGTACTTTCATAGAATGCAATTCCACAAATGTCTATAATTGGAATTGCAATTGCAGCAGTGCAGTTACTGCAAGGACTGATAAGAATTTCTAACTAAAAGTAGAATCTTTAGAAGCTGTATAAGATTTACTAATTAACTTTAACATTCCACAATATATCATGCAAAGCAAAATGACAACTCGCCGAAGTTAGTTTTTCTATCACATACATTTTAATTTGTATATAAAGATATACAAGATACACATGAATTCTAATAAACTTGCACCCTTGACAAGCTACAGTTCACTCAAAGAATATGCATGATGTAATTAAATAAGTATGATATTATTTATATTCATGCTTAATCTTAAAGCTGTAACGTTGCAGTGAAAATCGTAAAGCTAGTGACAGAGTATTTTTATTATATAATATGAAACACTTCTATCGTACTTTTTAATATATTAATATAATAATTGTATTATATAATATCGAAAGAAAGAAATGCTACGCAGTTTGTTCGAAAGAAAGGCGACGAAACGATTCGCAACGATGTCCATTTGTACATTAAACCGCAGCTGGCGATGCCGCGGTTCTGCTGCAGTCAAAACAGTCCGTTAAAGTGAGCGTACAATGCTTGAGAAGTGCTTCATATTATCTTTAAATGTATTATAAATTTACATGTATTACTTTGCACTTGTTTCGGCAAAGATGGATACCATTTGTACAATTATACATATTATTCTTATTTATAAACTCTGTATTATAAGGTAATGTACAAAAATTTGTTACAGAAATACATAATACTATGTTTTCAATAAGATTTCTCCGAACTTTGTAGCTTTTGTCCTTTTAGTATGCACATATTGTTCCTCTGCCTTTTCAGCAATATTCTTTTTTTTTCCAACTTCTGCAATGAACAAAATATTTCCCATGTATCAGAATGTTATTTTAAATACAACAAACCTTTGTCTCGTAACCTGTTCTCCCATTGTTCAAAATGATTCCAGCGACCACTAGTGTTCAATGTTCACGGTACACTATTTTTATATTTGCCATAAATAATGCATTCTTGTTCACTTTCAGTTAAACGATACATTGCATTTTTATTCTTAGAATATTCTTATTACATTTTATTCTCCTTAAATCTTTAATATGCTGTGAAAAACTGTTCCACTTAAAAGACTGTTGATATATTTTAAATGCTCTATCGTCGAAGACATTCTGCACCTGGTCCTTTTTAGCGAAATCCAGAAACACAAGAATAACAACAGTAAAGCACTGTTTAAAAGAGATCTTAATTACAGTCCAATGTCCATTACGCACTACAAAAATCAAAACAACGAGCTCCAGTCTAATTATTTTCCATTATTCTTTTCCCCCTGTTCGGTAACTGACCGCAGGCTGTAACATGCTGACAGTCAATCAGTTACAAGTTCCATGCTTCTCCTCTTTAATATGTCACATTCACAGTAGGCAAACACCAGAAACGAATTGGTTCCCCTTGCTACGAAACGTAGCATAGATCCAGTCTGAAATGACTTTGGCATTTGGTTCAGGTTACGCAACATAGTTGTACTCGTTCGCATTATCTTTATCTCGCTCCATGTAGTCCCTATCTATAAGAGATTCAATTCGCTTCTTCAAATCAGCAGGCTGAAAGGAAACATTCGCACGTTATTACGATTCCGTTAAAGTAGGATATGCTTCCGATCGACAACGTACTTTTACAGGGAACTTCAATTGATTATACAGCTCGCTAATCAATAGGTTGTGCGTCAGCGTTTTCCTCATTTTCATAATTCTGACAATAGCTGCGTCGATCTGATACTGCCTGTCCTGATAGACTCTCTCCTCTGTAGCTTTCTGCTCTTCATTCTGAAAAAAGGAAGCACGGAAACAGCGCATATCGCAGAGCTCTCTCAAACAGAAGTTAGAACACTGCCTTTCAAAGGGACAGTTCTTACCGTTTCTTTCATCTGTATCTGGTTTATCTTAATTCTGAATAATTTGTTTGTGAAGTCTCCGTTAAATACAAATCTATCGTTATCTGCGACGTCCCTTCCTCTTGGGTTCTTCTGTAATACTCTAGCTTTTCCACAAGCTAGAGATTGCAAAGTTCTCCTAAGCTCGCCGTCTTCTATATTTGTCGCAGCTTTAATATCTTCCAGAGATAAATTGTCAGAGTCGTTGAAGAGGATCAATACCAATGCTTGGAACAGTGAGACTTGAAGCTCTTTGTTCCCCTGTTTTTTCGATTTTAAACAATACGATCAAACAAAACATCACACTTTTTCCATAAACGCGCGTCTAATTATAGTAAATATAAAATCTACCTGATTGAACCAGGCTTTTAAGACACAGTGCCCTAGAGTGGGTTGCCATTGCAATTTCCTACCACTATGTTTTCCCAAATAGAATTTATTAAATACATCTTGATACTGAACCATTTCAGGTGGTAATGTTACTTCCATCACAGGATATGTTGGCCAGTAACCCATCGTAAGTATCGAAACGGTTAAATCCAAATTACTAGCAGACAATTCGCTTTGTAAATTACCTGCATACTAATTCGGAAAGAAAAGAATTTTACATTCGGGCAAACGGAGTGTGTTTAAATCATAAATCTGCGCGTGTTCAACACCGAACACAATACTTACACTTACCTGCTTAAAAGCAATGTTAATATCTTTACTGAGTTCCATATCTTTAAACATTCCTTCCAATTTACTAGTGAAACCGCCTCCGCACTCCTGCTTTAACTTGGATAACATAGATTTCTCGGCATCAACGGAAGCCGATTTGCCCACTAACAAACGTTTGGCCAAATCTTTTTTATAAAAGGCTTCAAACACATCTTTCCCGTGGATAAATCTAAACAGTACCATAATTTTATCTAATAATCTCTCTAATTCCTCTTCCGTCGCTTCCTTGTTACCTGCCCGCAACTTGCAATCGACAAACTTTGCTGTAATTATAAAAATACGCATTAGTTCACTGTTATCACGAAGAATAAGGATGGCGTTCTGCTAATACGACTATATTGATGTTACCTATTAATTCAGCCGGCTTATTTGCTCGTTGATTAATAAAAGCTTCGAAAGCTTCTTTCAAACTATTCGAAAATTTCTCATTCTTGTGAAAACATATATTAACTATATTGTCCATTTTGTCTTTGAAATCTAGAAGCTCCTGAACCATAGTTTTATCTTTCTCCGGATCTATGACTATGGTTTTACCTTTCTTCTATAAAAACACAACAGAAGATGTAACTACGATTCGGTTATGCGTCAAAGACATGATTAGGCGATAGAACCCACCTTTATATAAGAATTGAAATTCAAACAAAGTTCTACAAGGCCATTTTTCACACGACTGTACAAATTATAAAGTAAAGATAAATCACTAATTCTATTTTCATCCAATAAACCACTCAATCCTTTCTGTAAAATGCTGGTAATGTGCTCGGACAACAATTGTTTCTCCACTGTATGAATTAGCGACCATCTATAACGTTAAATTGGCATTACATAACGTGGAATATGCCTAGTGTCTCTGATGTATATAAAGAATTACGAATATAGCAGTTACTTCGTAGATGCATCAAGGTAGTGCAACAAACGTTCATTTTCTTCCTGGAGCCGTTTGTCCACGTGTGCTAAGTACTCGGGAACATCGTGTTCGGTCATCAACCGTTGGCCCTCGGCGGCGTACAATCTTTCTGTAGCGACCAGAAACCTATAAACACAAGAATTCATTGGCATAGGAACAGAAGCGTAAGAGCGGAGTAGTTTAACATGCACTGATATATGGGACCTTTAAAAGAATTCATACTTAGTTTCAAAGGCATCTTGATAAATTTGCAAATCTGATAACATTCGTAATAATGATTTAAGAAGTGTTCTGTCTACTGTATCACCTTGACGCTCTTTTTCTATGAGCATAAGCAGTCCTTCCACTGTGCGTGTCTGAACTAAATTGTTTAGAACGATATACACTCTAAACAAATGTAATCCCATGTCCCTGAAATTACGCAGAAAGTGAGCGACCAGGGGAATACCGGCGAATTCGAAATATACAGACGGCAACCAAGCGCTTACCAAATGGATAGAATGCTCGGATTTTGTAATACATATGTTCTATCCAGGTATAGAAAAATACTCCTAATCATAATCATTTGTCTACAATGGGATTGCCAGCATTCGTTCATTTTCTTTAGGAATATATGCCTGTCCATGGATTCCGCCAAGAACTGTTCTATGTTAGCCTGAACATGGGCCTCCGTTAGCCTCGACAGTTTTGTGTACAACGTAGACGCCATTTTATGATTACACATATTCTCGACCGCCTGATAAAGCTCTTCTAACGAATAACGAATACTCTTGCTGGTCTGTATCGCGATCACAGCTTCCTGCAACTTCTCCCATGTCTGCTCCTGATAATTCTCTGGCAATTTCGGCTTATCTATAGAAAATTCGTGATACATGAATACCCGTGCGTCGCATACATTCTAAGAAACCTCTGCGAAAGTTAAAACTACTACCGCGCTATCGTTACTGGAACAAGTAACTCGTCTTTATTTCCCATTACTCATTCGATAAGATTAAAGGTACAACTACGCGAGCTGACATCTGCGATTGATCGCACGGTAGGCATAAATACGAGGCTTCTGGAAAGCATATAAAGGAGAGACATAAATGTAATGCGTCTTAAAGACGTTTATCCATTCTCAGCTCCCTTTAGCGTCAGGTTAGGTTATGTGAATTTCGTATTATTAATCGCGGTAAGAAATCGACCTTGGCTGAGTAACACGAGGCAATAGAGCACCACGGAACTCGTGGATTCGTGTTATAAAAGGAATGTCGCAATCCTTGAAGGCACATTGCCAGCCATAAATCGCATACACCGTGAATCTTATCGAGTCAGCGCCAGCTGACTTTAGAGGTTAGGTAGTCCCATGGTCTGGCTTACTTTTGAAGTTTTTGATGACGAGCTTTCTGGCGGTGCCTGGCTTCGTATTGGCCAAACTTGGTGAAATCTTGTTGACACCGTTCGTATTCCCGACGGTCAACGCCGAGAAATTGGCCCTCTTCTGGGTATCGGTCGTTGCCGCGGCCGTATCCGTCATGTTTTCGATCTCGTTGATCCCCGTGACCGCAACGGCGGACAGCTTGCTGCGCTTTGCAGCACCCAAGTTTACCACCGCTGCGTGATCAGCGGCCGTCCTCTTCACCTGCGCTGCGCTCACAATCTGAATTCCTCCGAGCCTAGACATATGCGTGCATCACTCCGCCGCCGGCCCTCAGCGCACGGAAAACACCGTTTTCCACTCAGAGAATATCCGAAAAATTCTCCCTCTCCGATTCTACCTTTGTCCCTGTGTGGTCGACAAGCGGAAAAAAGTTATTTATCTCCGGGGCCCTGCTCGCGACGAGACTCGCGAACAATTGGCAATCTGCGCACATGCGCCGTGCGCCCACCCGACGCGCTCCGCGTGCTTACGGCGCGCAACTTTAACCGTTATTCCCTCTATACAATCTTCTCCCACGTTTCGCGTTTAAATTTTTTTAAACCTCTTAACTAACAGCTCGGACGCATCGGTCATTGTTCTTAAGAATCCGAACATTCGTGAGTTCTTTTCTTCTTTCCGAGTTTAGAATGTAAGAGTATATGTAAATAAAGGGGGTGTCTCGCGCAAGAAACCGTCGGTAACTTAGGATGTAAAACAGAATTTGCTTAAAAAGAAATAGGGTTGCGAATATTAGAAATTTTATTTTATCCAGATGTATTATTCATTTCTCCTTGTAAAATATTTACAATCGGATAATGATACAACGTGCGTAGACAGAAATATTGTACCAGAATATATTTCCGTTGGTTTTCGCATATGGAAAATAGAGTTTGATCTACAGCGCGGTTCGTTTATAGCCGTTTGTAAAATTATTCGTTTACGAGAATATGTAAGCATAGTAAGGTGTTCGGTGCATCGATAATACAATACCTTAAACTATTCATCTCTTTTACATTCACCCTTCTCCGCTTCTATTAAAATAGAATTCATTGAATCGAAAAATATAAAATTTAATACATGTGCGCGCGTAACACGTATAAATGAGGCATTTCGTTATATTGAACTTGTTACACTTTCATTCAAGTTTTAGATAGAAATAACGCTGAAATTGAAATTTCATTTCCCCCGAATGCCTCAATTATCGTAAGAATCTTTAAAATCCGTTTCCACGTATTCAGAATTATTACCTATAAACCGTTAAACGAACTACTAGGAATGGCATGTGTACTGCATGCAAAGAATATTACATAAGTCGCAAAAAATTGTACGTTTTAAATGTAATAAAATAGAAAGTACTAAAAAAAAAATATTCTCGACAGTAAAAGCGAACCAAGTCAGTGTTCTGTTTTCCATTATATACAAATACGTTGCCCCTCTCGCGCAGTTAAGGTACTAATTTATACGTCAGGTTATCACTGAGATCAATCTATTGATAAAATATGTGCATCCGACTTATCAGCATATAATACTTTCTTGTATCAACTTATAGTGTCATTTGTAACTAAATGAATGCAATAGCGGTTGCATTGTCTCTCTTTTTTTTTCCCATATCCGTTAGGTGTACTGTACATTGCTTAATCAAAAAATACGTATTGTACCAACTATGTGTCCCTAAACACGTAAATTGCTTTTAACTTGAAAACTGCATACCTAAAATGGCATATTCCCCTAGAAATCTACCATAACTCTAAGGTATAACATTTTCCATTAACTAGCGGTTGCAAGAGCGCTTACAAGAGAAAAATGATCTGGAATACTTTTGTCCGGTGTCTTAAAAGAATCGACTAAAGAAGCTTTTCTTTTCGTCCTGCTTAACCGTTTTCATAAAGATTCGATCGATATCCTTAAAGACGTTTTTACTTGATTGTGCTGCATTAACATAGTAATGAATCCCCTGTAGAGCATAATAATCGACTAATGGTTGAGTTTGCGTGTGATATGTTGCTAACCGTTTCTTCAGTGCCTCTGCGTTATCGTCCGATCTCTTAACTAGCGGCTCCCCAGTCACCTGTTAACAAGAAACGCACATTCCTGGAGATAGGCTTTCGATGCTATTTAACAATTATAAGTCGACAGAGACAATCGTCGTCGCTTACGTCATCCTTCATAGGAACTTTTGGCGGAGCAAACTCTTCGTGGTAGGATCTACCGCTAGCGTTATGTATCAGGCGACCCGTGATTCTTTTTATCAACAAATTGTCATCGATTCCGAACTCTATGACGGCGTCTAGTTTGGTCTGCCTTTTCTTCAGCATGTCGTCGAGCTATTTAAATAAAAGAATTATGAAACGTGCGGCGTATCAGCTATATATACTGATTTAACTAATTTAAAAGTCAATGTTCTAGCTGCTTCAGATTTCCTATCTCAATGTCACTTCAAGGTCATCGATAATCTTTATAAGCCAAACAAAAACATGGACATACTTATTAATGATAACATCGTCGGATCGCTTAGAGAGATAATTAGGTGACAGAAAGCAAATCGTTACTCGAACATCAATATTTCTCTTGTCGACTTACTTTTTGAGCTTGCGGCACGCTCCTAGGAAAGCCGTCCAATAAGAAACCACGCTTGCACTCTGGCTTGTCTAAATTGCGATCAATCATACTGACCACATGTTCGTCGCTGACCAATTTACCTTCGTCCATTATTTTCTTAATCTCTGTCCCAATGGGAGAACCAGAAGTGATCTCCGCTCTGAGCATATCACCTGTAGATAGATGACACACACAATATCGTTCTTTGAATAGCGGTGCCTAGAGTGTAATAAATATTCGATTAAAACACTTGTGGAATAATTTTCACGGAACGTTCGAACACCGTGTGCAAGCTGTAGCTTGCCATTAGCATAATCCGAAGGAACATATTTTTTTACATTCCTTTACAAAAAAAAAAGAACACACTTTACCTGTGTACCCTTGCCACTACCAGGTGGTCCCAATAACACCGCATTAATGCCTTTATTTGGCACGTCTTTCGGCGGTGCCGAAGTTTCTTTCGCCGCTGCCTCTGTTCGTGGAGCCATTTTTATTCAGCAGAGCCTTTTTAACGTACTTTAAACACACGAGCTTCTCGACAAACGCTTGTATTGGAATTCACTATCAAGAGTACATATCAATGTCACGAACGGTATGATTACGAAGCAACATTAATTACGTCCGGCCCCTCTGGAATAACGCAAGGAAATGGTTTGGGTTTGCGGTGCGTATGCAACACTCGCCTCATCTATCGATCCTTCTTTCAACTGATATCGAATGCGAATCGAGTCGATCTCGTTCGCGAATTTGAATTTGAATTTCGAACATTGCCGGATGAGTTGAACGTTGCGTTAGATTGAACTGCAAATGAGTTTTGCTATTTGCTACGCGACTCTCATATCTTTTAAGTCGGCACCTCATCATTTGCACTAATTAAATAAGGGAAAAATTATTTTTTACTTTTCAGTGCATTTTTATTTTTTTTCCAAGTCGGTTTTTACAGATTATGGTACGAGGTATGTATAAGCGTTTGCTCGAACGGAACAGTTGTCTTTGTAATTTATGTGTATTTTCATCTTATTACATTATTTTCGTAAATACACAGGAAATGTACCAAATCAGATACAATATCCATAATACTCCGTATGAAATTGTTTTAACATATTTCAAGGTTTTAATTAAACGCTAGAAACTAATGACTTTTATACCTAGTAACTTAAGAGTAGTTGCAATGATATTATTCACAGTTAACATCTTTCTCCCGCTAATACGCTTAACTTAATCAGGATCAAAAGTGATTCTCAAATTTTCAACAAGAATCTGCACCCCGCGTTCCCTCCGCAATGAAAAATTTCAAAAACTCGCCTCCCATCGCTTAGCTTTATTATAAATAGAAGAGACGTTAGCGCCCACAGTATCCTTATATGCAAAAATAATTTTTCATCGAATTTATTGTAAAGGAACAACGAAAGGAACCCTTTATTCGAGAAGTTACAGTCAATGACTCGACTATAATTAAGTTTTTAAACGAATATATAGTTATAGTTTCACGCTGTAAAGAAAACTAATATTCTCTAATAATTCTATGTTGTAACTATTATGAGCTTACCGCTTATAGATTTTCTGTAAAGAAGTATGTTAACATCGTTTTATCTGTGTGAAAAGTTATTATTGCTATATCCGTAATATATTTGAAATAGAGTTATTCCACAATGGGCGTATATTTATTGTCCATGTGTTAATTTAATGTCGCCTACAAAAGATTCTAAAAATCTGAACATGTTCTTTGCCCGCTTACACTAAAACACATGTTTCCCAGCGAAAGAAAGCAAATCCTATGATCGTGATTAAGCCTCCCTTTATACAACACGGGTAATCATCCGAATTCAATGTAAACCCGCTTTCGTAAATATATAACAACATTCGATTTATATTATCACTGAATATTGCTGTATTCGAATACGTAATAGATCGTTAAACGAATCGCACGATGCAAATAAAACGGGACGAATAATACAACGCAGTTCGTCTAATTAAATCCTATAACTATCATGTTGGTATTAGGACGGCGTGAAGGTGGATAAAATTAATGAAACACAATTCATTGGAAAATTAGGCTAATCAACGTAAGCGTCAAGGTGTATAAATTATAAATCAACATTTTTCTCTAGTTTTTCTCTTGCCAAAGTTCTCTTTGGTCAAAAGTCCACAACTTCTGTCAATCGTTCATCAACGGCATAACTATAAATTATTTGTATATCGAAACTGTGCAAACGTATTTATTGCGCCACAGAACTTTGCCTCAATGATATTTAAACTATTAAAATAAATTATTTGTACTCAATATGTGTATCCTGTAATCACAATAGAATTTCTATATATAAATACTATATAAATTATACTTAAATAACGCTCGATCGAGTAATATAAATTACACCAAGAATTTCATCGTTTTTGATTACAAAGCGAACATAATTATTGCATTCTTTACCTACAAAAAGAATGTTACCCTTTCGTAATGTAGCAACTAATCAACAATTTCGTAAATTAGTTCTTCTGTGTCCATATAAACTTCGGTAGAAATACAATAAATAAATTACATTATTATACATTTCGTTATTCTTAGATACTTAAGTATTAGTAGATCAACTGTGCTAAAATTGAAATTGCTTCTTCTTAAAGTTTTGTATTCTAAAGTTTATTACAAGTAGTGTTAAATATTGCACAATGCTTGGTGTTAAACTTGTTATCCTCTAAAAAACTTGTGTATACGATACTCAATTTCATCTCAACATTTTAAATGTTATCGATTATTTACTAAAATAATACTAATATCAAGCTGTTTTGGTCACAAAGGCTTATCAACAATATGTTTTCTACCCTAGCTACGCTAATATGCCAACAAAGTATTTCTACTAACCGTTTTTATAATTCATTTAACAGAAGTATCAAATGAGCATTTGATCGTCTGTATTAGTTTCAAAGGCTCTTTCACCAGCTTCCGATGGTGTGCAAATATTCTAAATTCTGTACTATATATTGTCTATAAAAATGAATGGATACATACGTATGTACGTAAAAGGAGAGTGTAAAATTTAAATCACATATTAAAACCTGATCGCATTAAGAAATAGTTCATAAATATAACACAAACAGATTCGATTCCTTTCTATAACTGTACACAGGTCTTGGCTATTATAAAGAAACCATATAAGCATCGCTAACAGATTGCCCTAGACGAAAGCATCGAAAAATCTTATATCACACGAGCTTTGGAATATTTGCATACAACCGAATATGATGCAAGTCATACAAGTACAGATACGTTTTATATATTATATTCCATGCGAATCTTTATGGAAGTAATAACTAAATAATTTAAAGTGATTGTATTTTATCGTACTCGTTCTCTTGGTGTCATTATAATATGCAAGATTGAATACGAATCTGCATAACCAGTAGTAACCTCAAACCATGTAAATTGTAAGTATGCATATGTACGTGCACATACTTTTAATTCGCTATCAGGACACGTTTTGTACAATTCTATAAATGTTATACTCTTTGTACGAATAAATCTAGCCAATAGCAGATTCATTTAGTTAAATGCAAATTCCATTTTCCTTACATACAGTATTTTCGCTCGCAGGTTCGTTGGAATACACTTTATGTAAGAGAAACATTGCGAATTCCTCTATTTCTTGGTTTCTCGCCTGTCTGGACTGTCCTTTCAAATTCAACCTAATCAGATCTGAATTTTATAAATTGTACGCAATCGTAGCTGTTCATTGATTAATATAGCTGCACTGTGTAGTTTACAGAATTGGAGATTTAATACTTGTTACACGGTACAAGTTCAATTTTATGCAAAATTCCCAAAGTCTTGTCTCTGGGTGTTTATATTACAATACCCTTCGAATGCAATCCTTAATACTACCCTTTACAAGCGATACTGGGCAATGAGACGCGCGCCAGCCTAACACACCAGATAAATCTAGTGTGTTAGACGCCTGTTTCATATGGTCTCTTGACTGTTGACCGACTGAGAGCTGCGCGAAGTTTTTCGATTGATTGGTTCCAAATACGCTGCCGGCGCCCATCCTTCTACTCCGGTTCCTATCAATTTTACAAACCACCAACCAGCACACCCAACCTTAAGAAGTTCTAGATTGTCTCCTTCGCGCATTGTAACTTCCGACTGTCCAACTGCACAATAATCAGCTAATGCTACGTATCTTCCACCCTAATTGGATTGAACAATTGCGGGCGTAATATTAACTGCATCTAAACTAATGGCTATACCTTGAAAGAGAAAGAGACTTACAGGAGCCGGGCCAGGATTTTCACTGAACGCATCTTCGTCGTCGGTATTGCTGTTCTCCGAGCTCCAAGCGACATCGTCTTCCGTCGATTGCGAGACATCAGTAATGTGCGATATGACACTGCTACCGTCCACCGAGAGAGTACGCAGAGACCCGGAAATGCTGCCTTGGGCTTCCCACGAAATCGTTTGCCGCAAAGGTCTGCGAATAATTCGTTCAGAGTACAGTCATTATTACCGGAGCGTGAATTTTCGTGGGCAAATGATCTCACATACTTGTGGTTGGTCTTTCCAAGAGCAGAATTTTGTTTCCCCTTAAGTTCGGCTAATTGGGACATTAAAACACCTTTAATTTGACGCACCCAGGATTGTTTGACGTCAAGGGTGGATGCCTGAATCGTATGTACTTCAGCCCGACCCTGAAGCCAGATTTCGAAACGTCTCGCGTCGCCTTTAACTGATTCGGTCAGCCCGATTTGCGACATCTAAAATGGGAAAAGTAGAATTATATATGGAATAAATTGAACGTAATGGAAGTATTAACGATCGTTTGAAAGTTACCTTCAAATATCTCTTAAAGTGGTAGGTAGCTTTATTATGTGCTTGAGGCTTACTATGCTTACAAAATATAAGAGCCTTCTCGTACAAGAAAATATGACGCTGAGATGGTTTTAACCTGAGAAGTCGTTCTCGCTTACTGCTACTCCAGACACTGAAGGAGCCTTGTAATAGGAGCTCGCCTTGTGCATTTAGATCCCCCTAAAAAAATGGGAACACCACGGGATAACGATAGAAAGATCAGATTTATACGAGGGCCGAATAACATCGTACTTACGCCAAACCCAGTAATCGCAGTCTGATGCATGCTATCGTTAACGCATTTTAATACAACTAGCATGCAATCCAAGGCTTCCTGTAATTCGGTACAGCACGATGGCTCGTCGCTATATTTTAAAAGATCTTTCAGTAACAATTGGTACTTTGTTATACGCTGTACAGGTTTAAGAAGGTACGCAGCAAGAGGTAGCTTGTGGCCAAGCCTCTGTTGACAAGTTGCAAGAAACTGCGGCTCATTCTGTATCTGTTCTCGTAATCTTTCCGATCTCGGGATATTCTGGCAATAGTAACTATACAATCTGAAGAATACTTCGCGCTAGAAATGAATATAGTTTATATTAGAATATTCTGTTACGATTTGTTAGAAAGTTTTCTAAACGACACTTACCCTTTGTACAAAACATAATGCAACAAGTTCAGTATTTGAAATACAGTTCTCTAGATCTCTTAGAAACGTTTCTCCATGAAAAATGTATATATCTTCTAAATTACCAAACAAAATATCACCTTTTCCCTCTAATGCCGCCGGTATTAAATGAGCCATTGCCTCGTGCGTTAATTCCATTTTGTACCCTTTAATTATAGAGCCTAACTCGGCAACGTAGATTCGTTCGGTTTCAACAAGTTCTGCTAAAACGTGACCGCGTTTCAATCGCAAGGCTTCTATATCTTTAGACTCGCTTTCGGGCGACGAAGATTCCCCTTCTATAGGACTCATCTCCATCTAGCAGAAGACGGCCATTTAAATAAAATAATCGACGATTCAATGCTGGTCAGCTCTAACATAACAATTTACCTTCGGCATGGTGTTGGCCTTTTTAAGAATCCTTCCAGGTTTTACTATCTGAGGCAGTGATTGCAGTGGCTTGACTGGTTCAGGTGTTACAGTTTGAATTGGTCTCGTTGGCTTAATCAATTGTTGCTTTAGCGTCATTATCCTTTTATCACACATCAAAGACACGTCTTCTATTCTTTGCAAAACCTAATGGAAGCAATTCCATGAAAGAGCTTTAAAATATTTTACACTCATTTTACAATTTATAGGATACACGTACTTGGGTAATAAGAGCTTTAGTTTCAGGCATTATAGAATCTTGAAAAATACATCTGGGATGATGAAATTCTTCTGCAGCTTCTATTAACTCTTGTAACTCTTGAAGTGCTTGTTCAGGCGATGTTGCACTATTTTGCGACGCGAGTAACTCTATCCCACGTGTACACCACGTATTCGCCTATTACATATATTACGCGCTGTTACAAATGTTACATTATTTACGTTTTAAAAAAACTTGTAAGCAGGTACCTTATCTATCCGTTCCATGAGTTCTCTGCATTTAGTCAGCATGTGCAATCGCCTTTCCAATCTTTGACTTAAGATAGTACAGATCCTTTGTAGTTCTACGCACTTAGGTTCTACAACGTCTGTAGGGCACTGATGCCTTCCAGACAACAGTTGCTGGCCCGCAGATATCACTTCCTCCGCTCTCTCTATGTCTCCCTATAAATTTATGTAATTTTATTCATGTTTAGTCAATGCTAAAAAGAACAAATTAACAAGAATACTACAAACACTCATTGAACTCTCTTCCACCAAGTGTTCACTGCTCATCTAAACGAGTACTCTACGAAAAATATACTATCTTACGTGCAGAGCAAAGTGAGAAATCACAATGATATTCATTCTCAAAGATTTATCATGCCGATACAAGGCATGAATCAAATCCCTATTCCTTCTATTCTTTTAAACAGACAAATCTTTTAACTGACAATACGCATGTGCATTGTCACAAGGCAACACCTTTCATAGAGATTTAATTCACTATCCCATAAAGTAATCGTTAAAAGTAATAGGTTTTCTTTATTTTATCTTAAGGTATAGTAAACATAGAACTCGAAAGTTGAGATACTAAATTATTCTCACTGTATTCAATAATGTATCTATTACAAAATATATGTATTTCGTTTAGTGGATTGCTTACCAACACCCAAATCCACATGGTATGCAATAAATAGGACTATCGACAAAATGAGGAAAGCGGTGCAAAGTATGTTTGTGCTTTGTATTTGTGCATAATGTGCGTTATATCTGATTGTTCATAAATATATCTAAACCAGAATCAACATTACACAGGAGATCGTTCATAAGTCATACGTAACTATTGCAGATACTTCACCGAAATCTTTCGTCGTGATTTAAATTAGAAAACTGGTTTAGATATTACACCTTGCTGCCTTAAGTGCATTGTAAACATTCTCAAATTTAAAGCCATTATTATTGCATCATTCTTAATTCTTTAATGGTGTGTGTGTGATCAACATTAGTACACGTTATAGTATATCTCATCCGGGGTGGTAATTCCTTTAACAGTTACTGGATATTAGGGCTGTTCGAGTACTCGGAAAAAGCGAGCCGAGCCAGACTCGGTTCGAAAAACCGGACCGAGCCGAGTACTCGAAAGAACCGAGTAGCTCGAATAGAACCGAGCAACTCGAATTTTTTCGAGCAACTCGATTAGAACCGAGAACTCGAATTTTTTCGAGCGGCTCGAAGTAAACCGAGCGGGCCGAAAGTACCTAGTGGGCCGAAAGTACCGAACAATCCGGTGTGTCGAGTAGTTTGAAGTTTGAATGTTTCGAATATTTTAGAATATGTTTATATACTGGATAATGATTCGTAATTATTATTATTATTATTTTGACTTTATTAAGAAAGTAAGATACGAGTAAAGGCGAGGCCGCAGTAATAATGTGAGTAATTAAAATGTAAATTGTAAATGAAAATATTCTCTAACTATTGAAACTTCAACGTCCCCGCTCGCTGTACTAGGCAAACACCTCTGTTCAGGTCACCGGACTACTCCTCCTGGGTTGGTCATGCTGACCCCTTCCATAGGATCTGTGGTATCGCTAATCAACTCCACGAGGGCATCGATTTCTTTGCTGATACTCTTTCCGGCTTCAAAATTAGTATTCGCAGAGCCCTTATTGCGGAAGGCATTCCATAGAGGTTCCCCATGCACCTACTTGTCACTCTACTTTTCTCTTTTGTTTTTGTTTTGTTTTTGTTTTTATTGTAATCTATTGTTATTATCCCTTCTTATTGTGCTTAATGGGCTTGTCCCGTAAATAAAATTATTATTATTATTATTATTATTAAAATAATTTTGCGCGTATGTATGATTTATTAATATTTCTTCTTGCGTTTTCCTTTATTTTTCTTTCTTTTTTGCCTTCTCCGTGTGGGCTATATTTCTGCCGAGTCACTGTTAACAAAGGCTGTTACCCGTTAATGAAAAATGAATAAGTATAAATAAATCAAGAAATCAAAGAGTCAAAATTGAGATTATGGGTATTTCCATGTGTGTCTAGATGAAATTTGAATGTTTGCAAAATATACCATCTCAACGCTGTGTAGTTTAGAAAAAATGTACTAAAAAAAGAAACATAATTTTGTTACCGGCCTAAATGACTGCCATAAACGAATTCCCTCATATAACCAAACATAAAAGCGTGGGGCGTAAATATTGAAATGCCCTTTTTATATAAAATATTTATAATGCTTTACGTAGTTTAATACATTACTTTTCGCATTTTGTTAGAGATCAGGCTAATTCCTTAATAGAATATGAATATAAAGACAGTAATACTATTTATATAAAAAGGGCATTTCAATATTTACGCCCCACGCTTTTATGTTTGGTCATATGAGGGAATTCGTTTATGGCAGTCATTTAGGCCGGTAACAAAATTATTTTTCTTTTTTTAGTACATTTTTTCTAAACTACACAGCGTTGAGATGGTATATTTTGCAAACATTCAAATTTCATCTAGACACACATGGAAATACCCATAATCTCAATTTTGACTCTTTGATTTCTTGATTTATTTATACTTATTCATTTTTCATTAACGGGTAACAGCCTTTGTTAACAGTGACTCGGCAGAAATATAGCCCACACGGAGAAGGCAAAAAAGAAAGAAAAATAAAGGAAAACGCAAGAAGAAATATTAATAAATCATACATACGCGCAAAATTATTTTCAATAGTTAGAGAATATTTTCATTTACAATTTACATTTTAATTACTCACATTATTACTGCGGCCTCGCCTTTACTCGTATCTTACTTTCTTAATAAAGTCAAAATAATAATAATAATAATTACGAATCATTATCCAGTATATAAACATATTCTAAAATATTCGAAACATTCAAACTTCAAACTACTCGACACACCGGATTGTTCGGTACTTTCGGCCCACTAGGTACTTTCGGCCCGCTCGGTTTACTTCGAGCCGCTCGAAAAAATTCGAGTTCTCGGTTCTATTCGAGTTGCTCGAAAAAATTCGAGTTCTCGGTTCTATTCGAGTTGCTCGAAAAAATTCGAGTTCTCGGTTCTATTCGAGTTGCTCGAAAAAATTCGAGTTCTCGGTTCTATTCGAGTTCTCGGTTCTATTCGAGTTGCTCGAAAAAATTCGAGTTCTCGGTTCTATTCGAGTTGCTCGAAAAAATTCGAGTTCTCGGTTCTATTCGAGTTCTCGGTTCTATTCGAGTTGCTCGAAAAAATTCGAGTTCTCGGTTCTATTCGAGTTGCTCGAAAAAAATCGAGTTGCTCGGTTCTATTCGAGTACTCGGTTCGGCTCGGAAACCGAGTCTCGGCTCGGTCCGAATTTCAAGCTACTCGAATATTCGAGTACTCGAACAGCCCTACTGGATATGAATGTTATTCTCTTATGTTCATGTAAATATCTATTTAGGCAAACGTTACTTTTATGTACTTTTGTCACTCTGCGCCGTAATTTAGAACAGATGTCATTGTTTAACCATATAGAGAATGATGCAAGTATATATAAAATAAATGTACATACTCTACATATTCTTTGAAATGCTGACGTGTCGCAAAGTAACTGTTCGACTCTTCCCTGCGTCTCTCCTACTTCCGTCATGTCTTCTATAGTTTTTAAATGTTGGTCCAATGTTGCTTGTAATTCTCTAAAGTCAGCTTCGAATTGTCTCAAGGCTAGACAGTGCCTCAAGCGGGAGCTGTGGTGTGACCAAAACAAGTCGAACGTACGTTCTGTTTCTTCCAGCTGAACGAGTAATCTGAAAGCAAATAACAATTCTCTGTACTTCGTTAATGTATGTTCAGTGCATCTGTTTCTTCGAAATCAGATTATTTCGAACCTTTCTACCGCTGCAACGTTTCCTAGTCTATCAGCCGTTCCCTTGCCAGTCAGTTGCCGTACACTGTCCAACAGTGCTTCGCCATGTCTCGCAGCGCTTAGAATTTCTTCTTTCAATTCGTTGTACTCAACTTGCTGTTGAGATAGTAAAGATGTTGTTGCAATGGTGTTATTAGGGAATTCAATCTCGGCTAGGCGCCGCGTGAACGAGTCCAATGCGAGAGATACGTCTTGTGTCATTGATGAAAATTTTTCTAAACTCTAAACGCAGCGCGAATAAAATCATAATTTAATACTGGTACGTACGGTATATGTCATTTTATAGTTTGCGATCTTACAATTCTGTTCTGTATCCAAGTGTGATGGCAATATGATAAATCGCCACCAAGTTGTTCGGTTAGCTGATCTGTATCTACAAACTCATGAAGTTCAGCGATATTAGCTAGAAATATCACCCTAAATTTAAAATCCTCCCGAAATAATTTATTCGACACTTCCGAAATAGCTTTCTGTAAAAATCCAGCTGGACGTAGAACATACGCTACGTGGACTAAACCGGGGAAAAAGCCCTGAAAATAAATAATTACTTTGCCTTACCGATACGTCTATCGTTGCATCGTAATCGTATTTTTTAATACGTATACTCACAGAAATCTTTAATAACACAGTTTTCACAGAGTTCCATTTATCGTTCCTTCTATCGATTATTAAATGGAACCCCAGGTCAGCTTCTTGTAAACTAAAAATCATTAAAAATAGATTCTAATAACTATTCGCGACGGTATAATGGTTCAAAGAAACGTTAGATCTTACGTTGGCACAGAAGTGAGATACAGCATGAGACGTTGGTAATCCAAGTCACATAAATTGTGAAAATTCCCATTGTCGGGAAAAGTAATTATGGGACAACCTTCTCGAGTTTTCCCTCCTATGCGTAATACAGAAAATTCATAATTAAAAGCAGCCACTGACAATTGAAGATTACTTCTCGATAATACTAGCGAAATTCTTCTCCGCTTACCTGCTACGATAGCATACTGCGACTGGAGAAGGTCCGCAACATCTCGAATCGCCAGATCTCCATTTTCGATCTCACCAGTCATACTCTCTACATCTTCTGCAAAATGTAAAACTGATTGAATTGCATTAGATAGATTTTATAGATTAACACAAATTACTACGTAAATCTACACGGCGTTGCGGATATATCATAAAATAATTGAACTACCTATCACCTTACATTCACACATACCACTATAGCGCTTATGTTTATATTATTCAAACTTCTAAATAACATTGCTATACGACTATACATTTTTATAATAGCTACTTCATTCTTTTAAGTATTGTAAAATTCGTATAGTACATTAATGAATAAGCTTTATAAGCTCTTTCTAGCTTAAGTGTAAGTTTATATAAGTTTAAAGGAACTTCTTCGAACGAACTATGATTCTAGGAATATAACAATTTGTACCGGTGATCGCTTATGCAATATTTACTGTATATAAATGTAAGACCTCAAAGTGCACTCGTATGACCTTGCTGACTCCAACTAACAGAAACAGTTTCCTGCTGTACCTACAATATTTCTTCTGTAACTGTAAAACAAGAGGCTCTCAAACTTCAAATCAGCACAGCACGCAAACAGCAACTTTTTCCATACAAGAAACAAAAGATACTGTATTTTCTAGGTAGCGAGCAAATAATAGCTTTTTATATCGACAATTAATGCATCATAGATGGTGCTTGAATTTAAACTAATAATAGCTGATTAATCTTTAAACTGTTAGTTTGTTTTGTCGTTTGAGAGACACTGGATTCATGATTTTTTAGTTCCCTCATTTACATGTGTGGAATTCAACCGTGATGAGGATTGATTGGAACTTCTGCTTTTAGTCATTACTTCCTCGAATTTATCATGAAAGTAATTATAAAGACAAACTAGTAAATTGCAAAAATACAAGTTATTTATTGCTTATATCATTTTATAAAGTTTAACACATTAACATAATACAATCACTCGTCAAATATTTAATGTCTTTAAAGGAGTATTTTATATGATCGAGTTTATACATTAGAATCAAATATTCTATAGCAGAACATAATGAAACAGCTTTAGAACGTACTACACTTAAATATATATTCTCATTGTTGTCGATACTTTTTACGTTAAAATACGGGGCATGAATTCGCACAGAACAATTGGGAAACAAGTAGAAGAATTTTCGTAGCATTCTTTAACTATAATGACGCTAATAAGTATTCACCGAATGGTTATAAGTTACGACTGCCTGTCTTTTAAAGAGAACATTCCTCCTTTTATGCAAGTAATACTATCTTTTTAAATAAAAGTTAATATAGCGTAATATTTGAAATATTACTTAAATATTTAATTTGTACGAATATACAAATACGTTTTACATATATTATTTTCTTAATTATATTAAATATTATAGTTAAAGATTTTCATTACTAAACGGCATTTACCTTAGCTAAAGTGATAGGCAATGCCGGTTTATTGACTAGAAACCCACTTGTTATCTGATAACTCATTCCACTCTGCAACTTGCTGACTGGCGTCAAAAAGTAAGTGTCGCTTTGTCCTGTTTCGCTAGTAATTAATAAAGGTAATAAGGCACCGTCCTCTGTTAGTAAGTCTGCCGATTCAGGTGACTTATCGCTCGTCAGATCTTTCCTCTCTAAGTCTACCTTACTACACCCCGGACTTTGCGCACTTTGATTTCTCACTACGAACTCTAACTTTGCAAATTTCACTTGCGGAAACTGAACCTTCATGAATCTCCTGAAGGTGGAATAGCCCATTATCTTTATGTTAGGCGATACTTTCCTACAATGCTGTATATACAAGTCGTACACTACTTTGCGCGTAATATCCGATGGAAGGTGTAACTGCGAGCTCTTAGCAACCTTAGTCTTTTGTTTCGCTTCCTGTAGTTCGATAAAGAGTTTCAAAAAGTCTGTGGCGATTTGATAGATATTTAAGGAAAATGTATTGTGCGGAATTTTCCCATGGTTGCCGTGAACTCGTGGCGTGACACCGTGGGTCATCAAATGTTTCCTAATCCTCTTTATTTGGTAATGAGTACAGTTTTCCAAGTACAAAAAAGCATCTAAACAAACTCTTCGACCCTGATAGACGTACTGTGCGCGCAATCTACGCCGCTCTGTGTGCCTCGCCGTTTCGTACGGATTTGTCAAGCACGCCATGGTAACGCCCATTAAATACATGTCGTGTTCAGCCTTCGTTAACTCCGCGATGTTTAGTCTGTGCCGATACACCGACTCGGGATTTAGACCCTTGAAGCACTGGTCGTCTTGACATTCGCATCCGCGCTTGAATCGCTCCAATACTTGCACCGGGCTATCCTCTAATCTCGTGGAATCGTAAGTCGACTCCCCTTCGGGCTTAGGTTTCTTCGCCTTAATTTTTGTCACCGTCTTCTTTGGCTTGGTGGGTATGCTCGCCGCGTCTTCGCGTCCGCCCTGTAATATATGAAAAGTTTCTACGTACATTGTACGAAATCTAATCGACGAATCGCTACGCTATTACTTTACGTTCCGACAGCAAACTTTGCTATACTCTTCACAGTAATACAACACTTACCTTTCCTGTGGCCTGCGTACACGTCGATTCGTCATTGACTATACATTGACAGTTAGATAACTGGGTCTTCTGATTTTTATCACACAAAGCGTCTTGAGATATAACAATCTCTGCTTGCACTTGCGTCTCGTCTTTCTCACACAAATTAGCATCCATGTTTCACAGAATATTGTACTACGACGTGCCTTTTAACACTCTCTATATATTCTGTTAAACAGGAATATTTCGATCACATAAAACATACTATCAAACACCGTTTAACGAAAAGGCAGGAGCAGAGAGTCGTGTATTTACGAAACACTGGTATGGCAAATATTTGGACGGGGAGCAGTCTAAACAAATGATCAGCTGATTGAAATGTCACTCGTAGGCCCGTGCCAATTACGATATTTGCTCAACTGGAAATCCATTAGGGGCAGCGAATTACGGCGATAAAGAAGCGTGTGTCGACGGATCTTACGTAAATGGGGAAACGAGCGTGGATCTATTTCTATGGTTGCCCTTAAAAGCAAAGGAAAAGGGAAAGAAGAGATGCGTTCGACACCGACAAGGTTGAGAATCACTATCAATCACGATGGCTTCCCAACTTTGATCTCTACGGGCACGTAGCAACTCAACATTCACTTACCTTTTCTCAGCTTGACTTTGCGATTGGCCACGCGAAGTCAACTACAAAATGTTTCGAAAGATACCGCATTTGCGATTGTGTGCGTTAAACGGTAGAAATTTCTCTTAATTCTCGGTATACCGGTTGATATAAATTACCACGCTCGATGATATGGCGAACGTAGTTGTTAAATGTCGCGTGGAGGGGATAACAGGTCCAGTCCCGTATAAACGGAGTCGTCTCCACGGTACACTCGCACGAGAGCGTATCCAAAATGTTTGGTCAAACTTTACCAACCTATTCTATTAATTATCCTTATAGAAAAATTTTTCTTCAAGGAACAACCAATAAAACCTATACGTTGGCTGACGAACTCCGACATTTTCCATCCACGTGATTAACGGACAATGGTAGTAAAGTTTGGGCGAACATTTTAGGAACACCCTGTATATAAAAGAATAACCCAAAAGTATGCAATTTCGTAATGTGTTCCGACTAATTGTTATCGTTTAAGTAATGTAATCACATCGTTGCATAAATTCTTAAGCAGCCAACGAGTATACATATATGTAGATGCACATATACGCATAAGTATTCATAAACATGTACGCATAAAAATAGTATGTGCGGTATAAAATGAACAAACTTTCGCAGCAAAATTAGTAGGTGCATTTATTACGGGAAAAGTTAATAATTCATCGTGTTATCGATTATCTGCAACGCGGGTACTTGTTGTGCCTAGCATGTAAACAAATAATATACTTCTATAAATCAATAATCTGTTTATAGTAGAAACGAGCTCATAAAAGTAAGGTCCGCGTTAAGCTTCGACGTTATTAATATCTATTCACGACGCCTTAATTTAGATGGTATATTTTAATTAGAGAAACGCGTGAGCCAAACCTGCACATTTGGTGGAGCAATGCTGATGACAGGGACAATTGCAGCCGTGCGCAGACTTTCGCCGAAGAATCATATCGCGGTTTTTTTTTTATTTCACAGCCGAGTTTTTTTACGTTGCAAAATATCACGCTGCGGTACTATCAGCGAGGTCGGCGTTACGTTAACCAATTTAGTTTATCGTTGGTAAAACTATTCCGTTACTGATGCAGCGGGCCAGGTTAATGCATTGATTTTAATGAAATCTCGCGACGCTGGCGAACATTGTAGCCTGCACTTCCAATCAACTGTATACACCCCAAAATATTACGAGGCAACTGCAACGCCTATCACTCCGCGCGACGAGGATGAACCGTGACTGAGGAATCCGATTATAGCTCAGCATTGGCCAGGCGATTCGTGGATATCTTATTGACCGTGATAAATCTTATCGGCGTCTCTTTACACGGCTACGAAATGCATCTTGCTACCCCTGCAGTTTGCGACTCCACGGCATGAATAGTTGCAACACAACGGGCGACGACCTCTATCGCAGCCTAACTGAGGCACGACGCCATAATGCCGCTACACGGTGGAGGTAAAGACAAGACGAAAACAGCCAATCACAGAACACTCGATTCTCAAAGAGGGGTAGCTGCACGTGACTTGCAGCGTGTCACTGACAACCCGTGTGATTAAATCGAAGAGAATTTAATTTTACTCGATGATCATCCCACCGATATGTTGGAAACGTTTCTAATCACCGAGGGCACTCCTTCTTGCTTTTTAAAACTTCCCTTGCACCGTATAAATTTATGCCTCGGCGACGAAACCGTGAGAATATGATTAAAAGAAACCTAACACCGGGAAAGATGTTGCATTTGACTGCGTAATAATACGTACGAACTTATACGAGTTGCTTCTTTATATAACAACGACTGCGGATGAGATGACAGTGTAAGTTACATTTACATACAGTTACGACAGAGTGTGTTGTTGAAATTTCAAAATGCAACATCATATTACACTTGACAGATAGTATAGTAACGATTTTAGAAAAGAAAGCACCGTGTGTAAACATCTATGCGACTGTATTTGGAACCGCTAGTGTAGTCGAGGGTCGGGTACACCGAAATGTGCGAGAAACGCCCGAAAAATCAATCGACAACCGCGGAAAATTGTACGTGCCTCCGTATAGATGAGAAAGGAAGAGAGACAGAACAGTGGAAGGCAGGCAAAATTCAAACCCGATGGGAGAATAGAACGTGACGAAGTTACAGCGGAAACTCACCAGCCTCCAAGATCTCGAGATCCAGGTTGCCACTCCGACTGTGGCTGATGCTGCTGCTGCAAGCATTGTAGCTGGACCTGTGGGACTCCTCCATAGCGCGGGAGGCACTGCGTTTGAACTGTTCCAGAAAACTGTCTATTTGATTTTCGATGCTGGTCGGCGAGCTGGCCATCTTTTTGCGCGCCACTCCTCGGCGAACGTCAACGTGCAGGAGATGGAGGCGAGAGTTGATCTCATAAGGGGCGAGTGTTGGTGGCCGCCGCGACTGACTCCGGCCAAATGGCTGGCTACATTTTACGGCGTCGAACGGGCTACTCCAAAATCAGGAGGATTATAGCGCACCGGCGAACGTATCGTTGCAATTTCGACCGCTGCCGTACCTTCTCCTGCTACACGATGCATGTTTGTTTGTCGTCGAGAGGAACGCCCGGAACTGAAACGACGCATCGCCTACCGCAGTGTTTTCGCGGCAGGTGTCGCGAACGGCTAGAAAATTCGCGCGCATGGACTGTCCGGTCTCCGTTAAACTGCGCTTGCCTCTTCCTTGCGACTTCAATTTCGTATGCGACTTGAAAGTTACGGTAAGTGATCGACTGAATGCCTTTTTCAAGATGACACATATTATTTGGATCCACGCGAATCGTCGCGATTCTTCGCGATCGCAAGGCACGCGCCAATTTTCACAACTGTCAGCAGGGTTGTCGCGGAATAATTATTCTCTTTAATTCGCCAAATAGACAAAACGAGTGGTGTCGAACGTTTTAGATATTCTAGGCAGATACAAGAATTTATTTCTCACTTTGATAGAATACGAGTATAATATTAAGATAGAGGGATAAGTGGAACTTGGAATATTTCAGCGAGTGTTTGGAATTGACGGGAGTTTGAAATGTTCAAAATTCAGTACCTTACTCAAATATAGACACTTCCAATTCTTTGGTGAAGTATTCCAAGTTACATCTATAACTTGGCAGGGAAAGCGAAGGCGAACAATTCGCTTGAAACTGGATTGCAAGTTTGTTGCATTTCCGTGGGTTGGTAAAAATCAGTTTTCACCATATTTAATTTGAATTCTAACCGCTAGTAGGATTGCGATCGAATGCCACTCGGAATCGATAACGTTGCAAGCCACGCGAAAATGGTAAGGGACGTTCAATGAAATATTAAAGTAGGCTTCAACTGCTAGGAAAGTGTCCTTATTCCATAATATAGAGTACTGACATCACGCTACTCGTAAAGATGGTGGAAAATGAACAAAATAATAGAAAAATGTTCATTATTCTGTAATCTATTGTCTGTGTTGTTTGTGGCTGTGCTGCAGTTCTTGCGGCCGATAATACAGAACTTTGGGTGGCGCTCGGGAGCTGGCGGTGGGGAGAGCACCGCGGTTTGGAAGGAGTGCTTCGAGTCGTCACTCGTGTTGTAGCGCTGATGAAGTGCGTACGTCTTTTTGGCAGTTGTGTGGGCATCGGCGAGTGTTGAGTGTGTTATAGAATCGGTCCGTTGAAAAAGAAACAGAGATTCCTTCCAGCCATGGGTGGTGAGTACACGAATCTCTCGGTGCACGATCTCCGTTCTTTCTCCTCTCGCCTGGCCATGTCCCGGCCTTAAGGTTACGTTCATTGAAAGTTCATTTGGGGTGTGTGATAACGTCGCCGGTAACCGGTCTTGACCCAATGACCTTCATACGATTTATATCTCCCATATACAACGAGCAATAACCTCTTAACGCCTGCAAACGCGTAGTTTTATTCTGCCCCGTGATAGCGTGATTTTTTCGTCAGGCAAGAAAAAACCTATACCCCCGCCGTAGCTTTTTCTCTTCTTCCCGTCCACTTTCAAACGCGTGCGTTTCGTTTTATTTTATTTCTCGGAACGATCGGCCCGATTCGCGCTCGGTTTCGTCCTGCTTCCCCTGCGAGCGCATGCGCCCGATTCTTTTTTGCTTTTTCGTAGAAACTTGGCGCCAGTTTAATATTATCCACTTGTACTACTATAAACAAGCAGACGAAACGCAGTAATCTTGGCTGTGTTATAAAATCGCCAAGATCAGAAACTTTCAGGCATATTCGCGTATTGCTTTCTTCTTTCGGAGAGAAAATCAATTTGCAAACGTGGAGAGTTCTATTTCCGAGAGCGTAACTGGCGGCCATATTTAATGCCCTAACGTGACACGACAATTTAAATAGCAAGGCATTATCAAATTATAGTTGCTTTTTCAATACATCTCGATTTAGAGTCTATTTAGAGTAAAATACCAGAAGCCCTTCGCGAGAGAGAACATTCCGTGTCCAGGAATGAAATTCATGCGATTTCTATCTTATTTCATACTCCAAGGATTTAGTTAATTAAGCAGCGTGGTGCGAAGACACTTCGTGCCTCCTTTTTTTCATTAGACGTCGGATTCCTTATATATAAAATAAGATAACTGTCGGCGGTATTCCTACCGTTTATTCTTAGACGTCTGGGGGAGAAATTGCGGCTCTCTGCCAAACCCCGTCGTCTATCTTTCTATATTTATTTCGCACGCGGTGAAATTTGCCTCGACTTTGTCAAAAATTTCCCGCTTCATAATCCCACCATGCATCTCCCGTAAAAGAGAAAAGAACGGAAGTATTTCTCTTTCTATCTCCATGCCAGTGTAAACATTTATCGTTGCTTTTGGGGTAATTGCTCTCAAAAGTCAAAACCAAGATTTCCATAATCACTTACCATAATCACCACGATATTAATATACGTACCGATCGTCGTTGAAACGATTATGTAACGGGATTGATATAGCGCTCGGCAAATCTCCGTTAAAAGAAAAAACTCAACGAATAAAGACTGGATTCCGACTCGCCGATTCGCAGGAACAGAGTAGCAATATAAGCATCACATTTACGAACAGAGTTCCGAATAAAAAGCGTACCGTCGCTGGTGTGGGAGTTGACGTTACGCTAAACGGAAGCTCGCATTGTTAAGTTCATTGTACCTCGATTGACGCAGGGCAGCCAAGTACCTATTTTTATATAACTTTAGTCTTGACCTTCGCCTGGGCTGTGTTCGGAATTCTAGTTCGAAACGTTCGTCGAGACACGCTCAGCCGGCACAGGCGCAATTCTCGTAGAAAAAAATTCCCACTTCAACTCAAGAACGCAGCTGTTCTTTTTATCTCGTTACCTTAATTCCACATTCGTCGCGTTTAAAATAGGCACGCGATCCACTGCCGTGTACCGGGGCTAGTCTCGCAATTCTCTTGAGTTCCATGTCTTATGGTTGATTTCTACTCGAGTTCTCCTCATTTCTCGCACAAGATCCTATAAAATCAAGCGGTTGGTATCTGCGTAAAGCCACAGAGCAACCCTTTGTAGTGGAAACTATTCTGGACCAGGAGACACGGTACACGCACCTAATCAAACGGTGTCCTGTATAGCGCATACGTTGTACTTTGTTATAAGCTATCCTCGTGGTATGTAGGACGAATAAGTTCCTTCCGAAATTTACCAAAACAGTTGCCCCGGTGCGAAGGTCAAGCTCCCAAGAGCGCGGAGTTACGGCGATCAGAATTTTATAAAACGGACCGCACGAAATAAGCGGCAAGTTGGCGTGATCGGTGATTTATCTTCGTCTAGCCGGAAGATAAGATTAACAACAATGGTTATTCACGCCGCTAGTATGCGGAGAAAGTGTCGATTCGTAAGCGTGCATGTGTCACCTGTCTGTACGATCGTATAAGGAAATCTGGTCAGACTTGGAGAGACAAGTGCTTGACCTAAGGCAAGGTATATGAATGCATTTTGTACAAACGCGAGGCTGGCTTGCTATTATAAGCTGGTCGGCTTGTATAAATATAAACCTGTGTGGCACAACGACGCCGGCACTCTGCCTCTCGGGTTTCGTCTGCGTATTACAATATACGAGAAGCCGAGCACCGCGTTTCTCATAGCCAACATAAATGTCCCGTTGCTCGTCTTTTTCTCACCCCCCTGTTGCCTTTACACGCCGCGAAAATACCAGACGCGTGACCCGTCCCAGCGACACCTCGCCCTTCGCCGAATTCGTGCTCGTGCTCGAGGGTTGCGCTTCTCCAGCTATCGACGGGCCCACCTCCTTCGCTCTTTCCTCACGAAATTCGGAAATAAACGTGACCAATTTACCGCGGCCTTTCAGCTTAGAATTTACGCGCCCGAAGTTAGAAACAGAAGCTCGAAGCCTACCGCACGGAGAACCCTAGTTTATTCGTAAGGATCCGATACGATTCAACGACTTGAGTTTCGCAGTAACACCGGTAGCAGAAATCCGAGCGTTTCCCCTGTATCTATTTTCTTTCTGGCTCCGCTCTCTCCCCCTTCTTTCTAGAGCCATGACTCGTCGCTGTCCCTTTGCATTCACTGCATTTAATTTTACCAGCGCCTTCGATGCGCCTCGCGGGGGCTACTCAGACCCGAAAGCAGATGAACCTGATAGACAGTCGTGGCAACAATGTTCCGCGGGCTAAATATTTTTTTGAAGCCAGAGCACGCGAAGAATTCAGAAGATAGTTTGATACATGTAGTTAAATGTCGTGACATAACGTTTTAATCAGTCTTTGAACTTCTACCGGAAACCTAGAATTTCGTCAGGCATTGAACGTATTGATAAACTTGTCTTGCTGATAGCGGGCCGAACCAAGATTGCCGTAATTCGCGTGTAGGTCTGCGACATTCTGAAACGGAGCCGTATGAATCCAACCGTTAGAGTTAGATCAACCCAGCGGTCCCTCTATCATCGGATTAATTAAAATATTTTTTACAACCACGGATCCGAGCATCGTTTTCGCGATCGCGACGATAAGCTCGTGTAGAGTACCTAACGTCGGTAACTCAATATATTATTCAATGTCGATACGCAACCATTCCAGAAACTTGAACGTTACATTTTCAAGGCTCGAGGTTACACGGAATAATTCTAGAATTGTTACATGGCATGATCGTGTGGTATATTTCGTAAAGCCTCAGTTGCGCAGTAAAGCCTGAGAGGAGTTGATAAAATCGTTTCGGATATTGTCAGAGTTCGGTATAAAATTGTACATATAATTACGATGACGGACATGGAATTAGAATTATATTTTACGTCGTAGCTCTGGTGATTAAATAGGTAATTTTATATAATCTTGCGACTCTATTCACTCAACACCAACATTATCTGAGGCCTGCTTAAGCGGGAAGGATTAGATTCGGTAGATCGTTCTGATGATAGTTGAGACTTGAAGGGCTCGGTAATTCGTTTAATATTGATGTAATGAAGTAGCGAACAACGGAATGATCGCCTCTATCTTAATGTCTATGTTATCTGCTACTGCTTTACTTATTTGTACCGTTGGAAATAATTGTCTACGATTTTGTTTTAAGGAACCAGGTCACCAGTGTCTAATAACGCGGCGAGCTAAGATTTAAACAATAAAAAAACTGTAATTAATTTCTGAGCTCTGTACAAGTTGATCTTAAGTCTCCTATGTTACAATGAATCTTCGGAAGGGAGTACCCAAGAGCTGAGAGTACTTTGAAATTTTATATTATTTATGCAACGTCGAGTAGCGACTATGAAGCAGCTGATAACCAATTATCATAAAGGAGCATAGTAAATCATTTCTTTCTTCCTTTTTTTTTTTTTTTCATTTTCTGATTATCCTATCTGTGGTGGATAATATTCTGTGCGCGGCATTCAGATAGTGACTAAAAATAGAGCTTTATCCAGGGAAAACTAGAGCCAAATTTCTTGAGAGTCCGGCGACGGTTATCGAGAAGGTTGAGATGACATTCGTGAATTAGAAATAGAAAGCGTTATAAATAAAACGTGTTGAATTTCGCACCCGCGAAAAACAACGCATTTTGGATCGTTTACATTGGATCTAGCGGATCTAGTCACACGCCCTCTCCTATTTTTATCGCTTCTCGTTTTCAAATTGCGCACTTTATAAACCGCGAGCGCAGGCGATCTGAAAAAGTCGCTGACGAATAATTTACTTCGTGTTATTGAACAAATCATGTGGCACTCGGAGATTCATCCACCCTCCTCTTACCATTTCCAACTGTTTATTATTAACCGAGCAGCGTTTGTAGTGTTAGCTAATTATCATAATTGTTTTTGGCTTTACGTAATCATTAGAAATGATTAACGACGAAGTAGAGTCAATGGCACCCGCGGAGTTCAAAGTGTTATCTCCGCTGAGCTACATATAACCGAAAGAAAAATGCATTCTAATTGGAGCCGTATTGATGATGTAATATCGAAAACAATTCAGGAATCGATGTCCCAGCGTCTGTGAAGTTAATTTCACCCGCTGCAGGCGGCTTATCTCAATTTATATGCATAACGATACGGTGAATACCGACGCTTCATCAATTAATAAGGAATATGCACGCACGCGTCGTAATTTACAAACACGTGCGTGATAGAATATCGATCAATTGGTTGTTCTTCTTTTCCCCCTTTTCACCATTCTGCATTTTCTCCTCGGATCGTATTTTCTGTTCCATCTAATCGAGACGGCGCATAAAATATGCTTAACAATGGACTACCGTAAAGGTCGCTATACGTTACTTTGTTAACCGTAGGATACGCCTGGGTTACACTGGCTACCAACGATGCCTACTCCTTGGGCGCTTTAGTTCTGGCACACTCTCTACGTCGAGTTGACACCGTACATGAACTAGCCGTCTTAGTTACTCCCGGAGTAACAGAAACGATGAGGTGGGCGCCCGACTTCTTACCAATACCGTTCGCAGGCATCGAAACGCTACTTACTCTTTCCATCCGTACAGGGAGAAACTGTCAGCTGTCTTTTCCGTTGTTATGGAAGTAAACGTACTCGATTCGAAAGACGAAGCTAATTTGGCCCTTCTAGCTAGGCCAGAACTGGGCATTACATTTACCAAGCTGCACTGTTGGAGACTGACACAGTACGAGAAATGTGTATTCCTCGATGCGGATACACTTGTACGTGTTCAAAGCAGTTAATCGCAAGTTGAGGTAATTCGCTTTTCAATTTCAAGTCGCTAATCCATCTATGTTAGGTTGTCAGAAACTGTGACGAATTATTCGAACGAGAGGAACTCTCCGCTGCTCCTGACGTGGGCTGGCCCGACTGTTTCAATTCCGGGGTATTCGTATATAAACCGTGTCAACAAACTTTTGCTTCTATTACCTCGTTCGCTGCTGCCAAAGGTTCGTTCGATGGCGGCGATCAAGGTTTATTGAACATGTACTTTAGCGACTGGGCCCGAAAAGACATTTCCAAGCATCTGCCGTTCATCTACAATATGTGCTCTACGGCTACATACTCCTACCTTCCCGCGTTCAAACAGTAAGGAAATGTATCTCGATACGTGCGCGTATAAGAGAACAAAGTAACTATAGATACTGTTTATTTTTTAGATTCGGAGAGGATGTTAGGATAATACATTTCATTGGGATTACAAAACCGTGGTTACAGTACTTCGATACTTTAACTGGTATTGTCCAACCGCCGATGGGTTCTGCGCACTTGCAACCGCTGCTACAGTTATGGTGGAACATATTCTGCGAGAAAGTTCACCCTCACTTATCACCTGTTATGGTAAGTGTACATAACCGTTTGAGATTAATACGACGCGCCGACTCGAAGGTTTAACTAGTCACGAGCGTAAGACGCGATACTGTAAATCCAACGACTCTTTAAGCAAGTTTCTACATTTCTTGTCGTTAATTGTACTTTATACCAGACCGAACCGTGAGGTTTTTAATTTCCGAACGAAAGGTAAAGCGATAAGCTATTGAGTCGAAGCGTAATCGAGAAGGTAAGGTAGTACGCTTTCGTTGCTCTTGTGTAGCGTGCCATTCGCATTGTATAATTTTTCTAGTTAGAATTAGCATAGATAGCATATCGCCAGCACAATCATGCATTACTACATGCTTGATCAAGTATGATTGAAACTGTACATATTGCACATAACAAACATAGAACCACAAAACTATTATGAAAGTAATATTTAGATGTAGCATTACAATAAGAAGCGTACGTAGAAGTTGCCAGAAAAGATTTGTAACGTATTGGATGACTCTTTGATCGAGAATACCTTCTTCCTGTTTTGCAAAATTGAACGTGCGCGTAGCGATTTTAAGTAGCAACGCTAGAAAGTAGACGCGATCTTGATTCATGATTCAGAAGTTAATCGACAGTGATCGATTCAATTTTGCAGATCTTAGATAGATTTACTATTATTTACTATGACTGTTATTTTCTAATATAATTTGGTTTTTGTGGCATTTAAGGTGCATTTTTGGTTCTTTTTATTTTGTAACATAATCTTGAATATTGCTATTAATAGCTGAAGCGATATGAGTGATGTATTGAAACTGAAAGGAAATAACTTGTAAAATTGTATCAAGTTTTCAAGGAATTTCCAAAGTATCATAGCTATTAGTACTTGTACTTAATTTTTTTTTGTAGATCAGTGTCCATTTTTTTCTTTCATTACATCACATTTGTAATACAAATACGCATTTATGGTTTACAAATATTTGAATTCAGATGTGCGACAAATGGGTTAATGAACATAAATGTTTAGCGTGTGCAGTAATAGTTATACATATTTCGTTGTGTATTAACGACTCGCAGAAGAAGACGGTTAAAGATTCGAAGCGAGGAACTGCTGCTCGGTTGAAAATCGATCAGAAAAATGGACACTGTTAAATTAGTTTTCTACTAACCAACTGAATGTGCATTTTTCTGTTTTGGCATGATGCTTGCATAGGCCACCAGCACATTGGCACCAATTTGGCACGAATTTTCTCCCATGCCTTATCAATCCCCTGCTCCGAAACCTCCCGTTTACACAGACATACAAGACAATACACAAAGCGACATTTATTCAGAGCCACCAGATTTCTCAGAGTTTAAAGATCCATGGGAAAACTATTGTATACAAAATGATCCAGTTATCAATAAAAAAGAAGACAATAATCAAACTGAACAGTATTATTCCACGATTGACAGATCTTCACCCATAACTGTGTTACGCAATGAGTTTAATTCTGTAAAGTTGGCTCAACAGGCTCATTACGAATCCCCGCTAGAACATAATAGAGAATCGTTCCATCAGCAACAGCACAACGAATATAATTCTCCTGCCGTGCAATCTAATCAATTCGTTAGTGAAAATAAGCAACAGAATTCGTTTTTTCATTCTGAGAACACGCCCAACACAATAGGTCACTCTAATTACTGGGGGAATCAACATATTACAGAGAGCTATGTACATACGGCACAGAATCATCGTTCCAATGAATCTCAGCAACAGCACCAGCATGTTAACCACCAATATTCTTGCAATGATAGTAACGCATCTTTATCAGAAGGAACAAAACAGCATCAACATGTTGAGCATCGTCCTGCTTATCAGCATTCTAGCAATGAAAGTCACAAGTCATTGCCAGAACAAGTAAGAGAGCATCAACATGTTGAGCATCAATGCATATACCAAGATTCTTCTAATAATAATAATGACACCCCATGGTCAGAACAAGCGAAACAGCATCAGCACAATGAACCTCATGCTGATTATCAACATAACCAGCACCACGTGCCTGATTATCAACATAACCAGCACCACGTGCCTGATTATCAACATAATCAGCACCACGTGCATGATTATCAACATAATCAGCAACACGCGCCTGATTATCAACATAATCAGCAACACGCGCCTGATTATCAACATAATCAGCACCACGCGCATGATTATCAGCATAATCAGCAACACGCGCATGATTATCAACATAATCAGCAACACGCGCATGATTATCAGCATAATCAGCAACACGTGCATGATTATCAACATAATCAGCAACAAGCCCCTCAACATCACGAGCAAGAGAATCACATTGTTCATTCGAATGAGCAAACTAATTTTGTATATAGAAACCATGAATCCTTAAATGACAAGGTTCGCCACGAACAAGCTGCAGAAACTGCTGTAGCTCGTCAGAACGATTATTCTATTAAAGAGAGTGGTGAACGAGGTGAAAATCTAAACATTACAGACGAACGGACTCATACACAGATATCTACTAGCCCTCATCCTGTTTCCAAACCTTGTACAGATATCCACAATGTAGCAACGCAATCTGACCCACATGTAACGGAAGACAGTTCAAATGTAAGTAATTGTTCCCACATACTTCTCTTCAAATTGCATCAAAGTTAAAAAGATTACTTTATTATACATATATATATATATATTTCTTATCATTTTCTATAGCGTTTATATCCTGTTTATACTTATGAAGCTACAATTTCATTGCATTTAATAGTTTCTGGGACATTACTTGCAGTTTTAATGCTGTTATTTATTTTATTCTTCACAGTTTTTTTTTTAGTTCCCTCAGCATTATCCTACAATCATACCAATAAATAAAGTAACAGTTTTTGCTTTAATACTTGTAGAAAGGGAGTCTAACTTCCTCCAGTTTATAACACAATCTATTATAATCATTTTACTAATTTCTGCTACGTTCTCTACATGTTTGTGATACATGCACTTGTATGTATATTTTAACAATCGCATATGGAAACCGTGTAAGGTGCCCTGTCAGAATAAGCCCTGTGAATACACACCGAGACAATTTTAGTCCTGTTACGATTTATACAAAAGTTTATTCCTGTATTGCATCTCAGATTCATTACACCGCAAATAAATTAAAAGGAAAAGTGTTTCTCTTTGATTTTGTAGGCTGGTCTTGCCGGTGCCTTGGCTCAAATGACATTGGGTGAGCCCAGAAGTGCTGCGCAAGTTGCACTAGAAGAACATATGCGAAAGCAGAGTTGGGAACAAGGACAGATTGATTACATGGGCCGCGATAGCTTTGACAATATCTGGAAGAAAATCTGCGAAACGCTGGCGCTCGCACCGTCGCGATTACCGTCTCCTCCTAAGGTAAATTAATTTACCGAGATGTGACACAGAAGTGGGATTAACATCCAAGCGTAATCGGGATCTAATTTGTAGGAAACGGAAAAGCCTGCGAAAACTCCGGCCGATGAGACTGCCGAACCTACTGAATCTATTGAATCTGTCGAACCCATTGAAGTTACTCAACCGATCGAAGCTGCAGACGAGGTGGATAAAGGAACTGGTATGTTTTACCTTTGTACATAAAAGTTGCCAAATCAGTAATTCGACAAAATTAAATATAAAAGACAATTTCACTTTTGGCTCTGAATACTTGTAACGTGTCAGATCACATATAATTCCGTTCTTATAAGTAACTGCATATCGAAGCGAGAACGCATAAAAAGCGGATTCTATCTGAAGAAAATTTTGAGCAATGATGGGAAATCTGTAAGAAGTTGAAAGTTAAAGTGCTCATAATGCAAAGCCATTAACTGTTTTCTTAAACACGCTTTGCGATTTTATTTTTTTTCCCCCCTTTTTTTTTAATACAGCATGTGGTTATTGATATTTCAAGATGAAATGTTTATTGTAGGAACTTGATTCGAAACGAAGCTAAGTGGTACTAAATAATATGCTCGATGGTTATAATATTGTTGTAATTTTAAAGAAGCGAAAAATTATATCTTCTTTAAACAGTTTATCAAGTTTAAGTGTTTGAAACAGGAACAGAGGACAGCAACTAACAGATCCTGGCGCCATAGCATTGCTACGTCTTGTATTGTCGTTTTGCTTTAATGGGGTAAATATTTTGAGAACTCACGTCATCACACCTGCAATTTTTATAATCATGTTTTTGAATAATTTAAAAAAAAGTTTCATCACCACAACTAAACCTATACACAGTATATCTTAAAGTTTACTTCACTAGATTTACATTAGTTTACAATAAATCACGTCCTTTATGGATATTTATATCGTAGATTAGAAATGTTTTAGGTACTTGATTACGATATACATATACTTTTAAAGCTAAATTTCGACGATCGAACACATCGCGTATGTATAGACTGTATAGACAATAATTTGGTAACTATTCATTTCATAGAAATCTCATTTGATATACTATTGTAAATTCTTTGAAGTGATTTGCGTGAAAGTAAATAACACTTTTCTAAACAATTGATTAAATACGACTTATTTTAAAAGTACTAAAGAACCGTAATACAGCTTGTTTGTATCTGCTTCGAAGGAAAAAGTACTCGAAATGTTTGGTGCTTGGTATAAGCAATCATTGTGCATGCATATGTCTGTTCATACCATTTTTTAAACACATTATCTAACGCTTATCTAATGTGCTACGTTAATGTTTTATGTGCTTTAAATTAACAAGGAGCATTCATAATACATTCTCATCTAAGGGCACTTAGCTTGATTAAATCGCATTTAATAAGAGCACTTTCAAAGTAATAACTTCAGTCACAATCATTATACTCTTTGCATTAGCAGTAGAAACTTCAGGTATATGTAGTAGAAAGCAACGTTAGGAAAATAGAACAGCACTTATACATGTACATTTAAATCTGTATATAATTTTATTGTACGATGTACACTTAATTATTTTTTATTCGTACGTTCCCTGCCGATCAAATTAATACATAGTATTGAAATTTATTCGGTAGAATAAACCACCGAAGATTCAAAGATGATTTCGATATTAAAATTGTCCAGCAAGGAGCGTACGAATCTGTAACCCTGTAAATTATGTCTTTATGCGTATAACGCGATCGTTTTTTCTTATTTAGCTCAAGCAACCACCAGTCATACTGAAGAACAATCTCTAGTTAACAATGTTCCTATAACAAACAATGATAATATAATATCTAAATTATCTGAGAAGGGTAAACAAGTTGTTGATATTACATCTGCTGAAACGAATGAGAATAAACAGCCAGTATCGGAAGGAGTAACAAAAGATATTACTCAAGAATCTTCAACAAAATCAGAAACTGAATCGCTCGATACAATTGTGGACCCATCTCCCGCACAACCTTCTATGCAAGCATCGCCTGAAAAAATTATAGAAGAACTGAATACAAGTTCGCTGTTAAAAGAAGCCTCGCAAGAAACGGCCGAAATAGTTGTGGAAGAACTTTGCGCAGGTTCATTATTAGTAGAAGCCGCACAAGAAACGATTGAAAAAGTTGTGGAAGAACTTAGTGCAGGTTCGTTATTAAAAGAAGCCCTGCAAGAAACAACTCCGCCTAGAGTACCGGCTGACTCGGTCCAGTCTTGTTCAATTGGAGAACACAAAGACGAGTCGCCGTCTAGCAAAGATAGTGCCAGTGCCAGTGCCATCTTTGCTGCCCCAACAGAACAGCTTGCAAGTAACGTAACAGACATTATAGATCTTCAAATTGCCGTGGATGTAGAGCAACCAAAGTCGTCAGATATTAAAGATGAAAAGCATGCGAAAGAATTATTAACTGCTTCTGAAGTCCTTACAATCAGTCCTGTACCAATACAAGTTGCAGAATCCGTTCTCCAAGTGGAACCTAAAGAATCTGTAACAGATTCTCAAGCGGTGACCGAAGAAGTTCTTTCTTCCACGATCACACCTGTCCATGAATCTGATGTACCCTGTTCCGAAAGCTTAACAGACGCGGGCAATAAAATACAAGTAAATGGTTCAGCATCTGGAGTTGTTTCTGCGGAAAGTGAGGGAAAATCGAGTCGGTCTACTGCCGAAGCTGTAGAAAGCATCGATGCTGCCACTATATTGAGCGAATCGTCTACGCCATCGACAGAAACTTCGCAAGCTTTACCTCCTACAGAAGAACCACTTCTCGCAGAAACATCTGCATTACCTTCAAGTATTACAAAGAGCACCGAAACTTCACAGGCACGTGTCGATAAAACTTCGCAACAGACAACAGAATCAGATCAACAGACCAAAGAAACTGCAAGCTACGCTAAAGAAACGAAAGAAACAAAGGAATCCACTAAACCTCCATCAGAATGCGCGGTAGCTGAGGCATCGCCGTCAAGCGAGAGTCCAGTTAGGCCATCGAGAGCGAAAGAATTGAATGTGCCTTCGACGAGTGCCCCGGAAACTCCGGCACAGGAGTCGAAAGATCAAGAGAAGATAACGAAAAAGGCTGCAAGAAAGTCTATAGATAAATCAGCATCAGAAGGAGAGCCTGGGGAGACAACTGAGGGTGATAGTACAGGGAAGAAAGTCGCGAAGAAGGTAGTAAAGAAAGTTACGAAAAAGCCAAAATCCAAGCCAGAAGAAGCGCTAGATGATGGTGCGCAAGATAGTAGTTCCGCTAACAAACCAAAAAAGACTGTAAAAGTTACAAAAAAAGGTACAAAGTCTTTGCAAACTCCCGATGCCCCCGACGCAGCTGTCTCCGAAACTCCATCATCTAGTACTTCCGATACTCCGGTCCCGCCTAAACGAAAGTCTAAAGCCCCGCCAACAAAGCCAGCTGTTAAAAAGCCCGATGTAGAATAGTAATTACTAAACAAGAACTGACAATAACGATCAAAATACTCTAAGGGAAAGTTTCAAAATTAGGAGCCATCGAAACAATAAAGTTGTAAAAGGTGATACTCGCTAGTCTGTTCTAATTTTTTTATATTTTTAATACACCTGAAATTGTATCACCCATAATTTTGATGTTTGAATGCCTTGGAACTTACTGAGCAACATTATACTTCAATGTTATGTCTCGCTTCATAATTTATACATACTTTATTATGTGCCCCCTTTTTAATTAAGTATCAATACTAAATAAAGCTTTTTTTATATTTTATCCTTACCTATCTGTTTACATTTACATATATCTCTGAAGGAAAGCTAATACCAATTAGGTATAACGCTCTGTAATTATTATTTTATCAATATATAATACTTTAATATGTATCACGACTAATTCTTCATTCATTTGTTAGCTTCAATTTATTTAATATCATTAGCAAGTAGCTGTGATTGATCATCTTTATAATATACACTATTTCGACAACAAATCCAACACAATATATCTGTTATAATTCGTAGGATTATTTCTAAAGAGATCATATCTGAATTGTTTGTGAAATTTATACATTCTATATGTATCAATTTATATCTTTATATGTTTATACATATACATATAGAGAGAGAGAGAGAGAGAGAGAGAGAGAGAGAGAGAGAGAGAGAGAGAGAGAGAGAGAGAGAGAGAGAGAGAGAGAGAGACAGACAGACAGACAGAGAGAGAGAGAAAGAGAGAGAGAAAATGCAATCATGCTATCATCAGCACGATTTCCTTATTTAAAAGAGCCCAGAAGCATTGAATTTGTTTGAATTACATTGGCCAACATGAAAGCCATTTATTGTTTTATTTATTACCCATTTGAAACTAATCTATTTGAATATGTAAAAAGAAACGCATAAACAATTCAATAATAAAGTTTATTTATACTTATATAGTCTTGTATTACAATTAAATTATCCTTTTTACCAGTGTATTTATTCGAAACATATATCTACATGGAGAAATTAATTTTCTTTTCATATTCATTATAATTAGAGAACTTATAATGAAACTCATTGTCAGTCTCAATTCCGATGATTGATTACTGAAAGTTCGCGGAGAATACGTTGTAATTGCAATTTAAATTAAATACTCTCCATAAATGCTGTATCAATCGATTTAATTAGTGCAAACAGATACTGTTATCAATTCCCCATTACCGATGGGCGATCGTTGGGGACGAAGAAATGAGAAAGTAACGACTTGACGTAACACTTTCGGTGTTTTCAATACAATACTGTTTATTTCTTTGCAATAATATCTGAAATAACGTCACATTGGATAGAATCTAGGCTCGATGGACGGAATACCCCTGCTGTAGGGCCACCCGCGTCCCGCACAGCGCCGCAAGCTTGCGCTGAACGTAGACGCGACTCGCGAGTCTGTACCGTAAGTATACAGGGTCATCCGTTAAAACTGCAACCCGCGCTCGCGCAAACTTGTAAAATGGCAACACCGCCTCACGGACGCATTCCACTGCAACCATGCGCCAATACTTCCGCCATCTATGAGCCAATGATGAAAGTGTACGGTCTTTTAGATGCCAGTAGAGAGCGCAGGGTGCTTTTGGCTTTCACCAGAGGATATTAAATTTGACTTAGCAGACGGGAAAGAAAACGGTAGGCATTTTAAGAGTGCGATCGCACCGATCTCGTTCCGCGTGAAAATATCTGCCTTTACGACGGTCCAGCTGCGGGATTAGTTCACACTGGCGCATTATTGGCCCGGGTAGAAGAATTAGGGGCCTTTTTCGTATAACTTTTGAACTATAAAAGATATCGGAATGCAATTTGCGCCGAAAAATGGGGAAAAATTATCATATAATTTAACATATGTTTCGTTTACTTAATTTTTCTGTTATCAATATTTTAACCGTAATTGCAGTGAAAAGCGTTTGCAAACTGTGTATT
The DNA here is from genome assembly GCA_963932275.1 of Andrena praecox. NCBI lineage: Eukaryota > Metazoa > Arthropoda > Insecta > Hymenoptera > Andrenidae > Andrena > Andrena praecox. The sequence continues at coordinate 915,996 of OZ010734.1, forward strand.
TGATACTTTATTTAATGCTCTGTATAAAAATCATGGTGTTGTTAAACAGTAGGCTGGTTGTTTCTGTATCATTACTTTCATAAATTGAGAAATTAAAATTTTATTCAATTATATATTAGTTCTGCAGGCCGCAGAATCTAATGTTCTGGTTTTCTTTTTTATGATTTTATCTTTAAGGAGGATTCTCGTCTAACAGTCCCAAAAGTAACTTATATTTACTTTTTTTCCGGAAAAAACTGTTCGTCATATTGGATTAAACTCGTTTGGGATATAAGAAGGGATTTTTGAACTTGCAGAAAATATTTTTTTTTATGTCGATCCTTCCTATTATTTATTAGTTATTGTGGAATCTTGTCCATCTGTGATGTAACTCCTGTTGGCGGGATGTGTAGCACCTGTCACAGTCATGTGATTGCAAAAGAAATAGAAGTTTCTTAAAGTTAGATAATTTACGCGGGGATTGGTCCACTTTAAGGGAAAAAAATGAAAAATTGAAAGAATCATAGCGTTCGAGAGAAAAAGTAAGTTTTTTCCTTAGACAAATTTTTCATATTATTCTTTATATCGACGAAAAAAGTATTATAAATAAAAACTAAAATTAAAATTTTAGCTCCAGTCCCAATGTAAATTATTTAACTTTAAGAAAAGTTTATTCTCTTTGCAGTCAGATGACTGTGACAAGTGCTACACTTAACGTCGAAGAGATTCCACAATAATTTATAAATAATAAGAAGGATCGACATAAAAAAGGATTTTCTGCAAGTTTACAGATGCCTCCTTATATCCCAAGAGAGTTTAATGCAATATTAACAATAGTTTTTTAAAAAAAATTCATAAATTTCGGGGGCTGTTAAACGAGAATTCCCCCTTAATGGGACGTGTCTTTGTTTGTAGCGGTGTTTCAAAGTTTTTCTACAATTTTCGTGTCTGAACGTTTTGACCTTTTAACTACCTAACGCCACGTCCGCACCGGTTTCCGTTTATATCATTTTTTGGAACGATGCGTCATTATTGTGGCTTTTACACGCAGGTGGCGAAAAATCTCCTCGTACACGGGCATAGCACCGCGGTCAACCTTGTCGTAGCTAAAATTTTTGAAATGGAGACGGGGACGAGACCAGTCGACACATTGTTTTCAAACCTCATTACAGTAATCTGGGGTGCGAGTGGTAAACCGGCCATAAAAGCGGAGCGACCGGCTCGCTTACCTGGGCCGGGGAATTCCCAATAGCTCTTTGCAACGTTAATTTGAAAGAGACCATCTTAAAATTCTCGTAGCTCGGGCATCGCTGCTATCCAGCGGTCGCTGGCAGCTCTGAACGCCGGGCCGGTGCGAGAAGTGGTTTCCAGAAGTGTGCCTCCGTTTGAAAGTCGAACTTCGGTCACACTCGGGCCTCGTCGCCGGCAGACCTCCGGCCTGTCGGGCGGTTCGTACCACTCGGTCACCGGGAACTTGGAAATCGGAGCTTCGGGACGGGCTGGCAAAATTCGGGCGAGATCTCGAATCTCGATACCGCGAGATTCTATTCAAATTCCGGACGAATGTTTCGAATTTGCTTCGACTTTCACGCGGAACGAGATCGGTGCGATCGCACTCTTAAAATGCCTACCGTTTTCTTTCCCGTCTGCTAAGTCAAATTTAATATCCTCTGGTGAAAGCCAAAAGCACCCTGCGCTCTCTACTGGCATCTAAAAGACCGTACACTTTCATCATTGGCTCATAGATGGCGGAAGTATCGGCGCATGGTTGCAGTGGAATGCGTCCGTGAGGCGATGTTGCCAGTTTCGTCTGTTCGCGCGCGCGTAGGTTGCAGTTTTAACGGATGACCCTGTAGACGCAGTAGTTCTGCGTCTCTACACTCTATACAGTCTTTTCCAGTCTCGTCCGAATGGTCGCTTGTGCAGGTGTTCCATGAATGTCCATGAATGACAAGTACCCGAGTTTTCCAACTAACAGAGGATAAAACGCGAAATAATGATTTGCCGCAACTGAAGTGAAACCGAGATCGGTGTAATGATCAGAGAGATGGCTGATGATGAGGCCACGCAGGCCACTAACGACGACGCGAGTGAGTGTAAAAGATGCGCGGTGCAACTTGGTTACTGGTCCGATCCATTTATCAACTTGTTCGTGAAACAAAGTGCACGAAAAACGCCCGAAATCAATCGAGGCTACTACGCGAGAGTGAAGGGCATCGAGGGTTTCGTTGACAAGTTTCTTAAGGTAGGCGACTCGAGCCGAATCCCGTGGATTTCTCGCCACTCGGGACCCCTGAAATTGGCATAACCTAGTAAGGCGCGATAGAAACAATCCGGGATACAGCTGATTTGAGTATAGCAAAGGACGTGTGCAGTGCCGGAAACCTTGACCCGACCGAGGCCCTGTCCTAATTTCCAAGGTCCCCCTTTTATCGTAGAACAGTAATATAGCTTGACCTTATATACAGCTGTCGGACTTTCTGCCCCGCGAGAATAATAAATACGAATACATTTTACAATCGTTGAACAACTTTATCGCGATACTCGTTCGGAAATTGAAAGTTATAAAATCATTTTGCTTTCTCGTTCGAGCGACGGTATTAAAGAGGAAAGAAATAAGTACAATACGAATTAATTGTTAAGGTGAAGGTAGAATTTGTGCACGTCTGATTTATCAAAAATTTCGGCATTTCGTCAACATTTAACGAGCACGGAATAGGAATTGTATGCACAAAGATAGGAGGCAGCTGCCCTGAATTGATTACATTTAAATAAGGCGGTAATTAATGTAGAATATTAATACAGCTAGCTGGTGAGAAAAGCCAGGTGATAAACTTGGGTGCTGGATTCGATACGCTTTATTGGAGACTCAAAGAGACGGACAGGAGTCCGGCGAATTTCATTGAGCTCGATTTTCCCAGCGTCACTGCTAGAAAATGCTATCATATAAAGAAGCACAGGCAGCTGATAGATATGTTGAACACAGAAGGTGGAGTGTCGAACCCGATTACTTTCCTACCTGTGTTAATTGCACGGACGTCCGCGTAAGTGACTTCTGTCGTTCAATGTTCTCCTTCTTGCAGACGGAGAGATCAGATTCTCGACGACAGATCTGCACGCTCCTAATTACCACTTGATGGGGACGGATCTGCGACACCTATCCGAACTTACTAATAAATTAACGCAAGCGGAAGTCAATTTTAATTTGCCGACCATGTTCCTTGCAGAATGCGTCTTGGTATACATAGACGCCAGTGCAGTTACTACGTTGTTGAAATGGCTTGCCAGCAAATTTCCCAATAGTATTTTTGTTAATTACGAGCAAGTGAACATGAAGTATACGTTCGGTCGAGTTATGTTTGCCAATTTACGTAGTCGCGGATGTTTCTTAGCAGGGGTAGAAGACTGCGAGTCTTTAGAAACTCAACAAAGACGGTAGGCACTTCTCCGCGCCAAGCGTCCTGGAGTCGGCACGCTTTGTCGCGTTAAATAATACAAACTCGTTGATTTCAGCTTCACGACAAATAACTGGGAAGGCTCTAACGCGTGGACAATGGTAGAGGTCTACGATTCGCTGCCTCCATCCGATCGTAGTCGAATCGAGCGTATAGAAATGTTGGACGAACAAGAACTTTTAACTCAGTTATTGCAACATTACTGTATCTCGGTTGCTTGGAATGGACAAACATTTAAAAATCTGTCCATAGGACAGGGTTAGCTTTCCTAACTCTTATAAGTTACTCCAGGTAGTGATACTGCATCGTTAAAAAATCTATAAGCTTGTAAGTACATATGTGGTAACTGGCAATGCAAAATCATTATTTATTATTAAAACTTGCAAGTTCTTTTCTCTCTTTCAAGCTACTAAACGTAAAGTAATAATCCAGGAAAGCCAAAAGTAATTTATTAAATTCTAAGAATGTATATTGTTAAATATTTCTCACGCGCGCAACGTTTATTAATTCCATTCGCTTCCCACAAAGCGATCTGCCAGCTTACGTTAGTTATCGGTCTGGTGTACACAGATTTCAAAGTTTCACCTATAAACATATGTAAACGTGTTATTTTTTTTATATATCATTTACTCTTTTATACTTGGACATTCTTGTCGTTATAGTATTTTCAATACATACAATTTTTAAACTGACTTTAAGTATATCCGTATATATATATTTCCTACTAAATCGTTATAGGTGAGATTAGTGTTACAAATCGTTTATTAGCTACTACATTTACGCAATCCGTAAGATTGATTATGTAAAATAATAACATGCAACGAAAATAAGATCCGATTTCGGTAGAGAAACTAGAGCAGCATACATTTGGAGAATTGATGTCGAAGCACGCCATTTACAAGCTTCTTAATCGGTTTCATTTGAATTATTTACATGTACAGAATGGATTAATTAGAATACAGTGGACGTTCATATTTACAGAACATTGTAGCTTACGCTATTGATAAGAAGTAACATGCGATTGTTTCTATGTATTAAAAAAGCATGTATATACGGAAAATTGTACCTTCACCATCATTATAAGTAAGTACATTATGCATACACCGATTATAGAGTGGTGGTAAAAAGAAATTGTCAGGAATGAAATTGTCGCCATGTTAAGGAGATAATATATAGCTTGATTGCTAGAATAATAAAGATTTATTTTGTCGTAAAGGAACATCAGGGTTACAGTATAATGCAAACTAAGGAAATATGAAAATAGAGTCTCTTCGGACGATACCACGAACACTTAAAACTACAATAACGATACAACTATTCTTTCCTTCATTTTAAGGTAATAATTCTTCATTCACTTTAGCCACATTCTCCTTATTAATCATCAATATTCCCGTATGGGCTTGTTAGACCGTAAGATATTAAATAGGGAAAAACGTATAAGTATGTTGAAGAAATTGTGAATTCATATTATCGGGGCTCGTATATTTTTGAAAGTAAAATTACATGCCTGGAGTAACAAGACACTGAAAAGTAATCTAATATTCTATTTTTCTGAAGAATTATGAATCACGGTTATATCTATCAGAAAGTAGATCTTTTCCTATTTCGTCTTTCAAACATTCGATAATAAAATCACACCTCATTGTAATAGTAATAGTTTCATACTTATCTTACTTACTTCAAATGATATTTATTATACACGTTAAATGTTTTAGACAGCTTCAAGTTTGAGAATCTAATTATTCTTGTCGTTATCAGAAACTGGGGCAAAACGCTGCTAAAACTTAATTAATAAATCTTTGAGTACAACATGCCTTTAAATGATATTAATTGCTTTTGTAACATGTAAGATTCCCAATCAAGTGTTACTTTCCTTTCCTCTGTATTCTTTTTATAAACTAGAAAGACAAAACTGATAGTTTGAATCTCAAACTTAAGCAAAACTTCCCACGATAATGAATTAAACAATTCTGTTTCCGTACGTATTTTATTCTACACTTAATGTTATTAATGTCTTATACGGATACTGTAAAAGTTAAATCATACAATGCCTATACAAATATTCTGTGTGCTTCCATGTTATAGACAGATGTAAAACCGTAATTCTTTCGCGTAATATTATGTACCTTTAAATTGTGTATGTATACGGTGTACCCGATTTGAAAGTATACGCGCTCTATTGTCTCTCAAACTATCGAAGATACAAGAAATGTGTTCGGTTTCGAGGGGAAGGCGTAATATTGAACTTGAAAATTTTCCTTTACTTTTAAATGTACGATAAAACCGGAATAATTGAATATGCTATTTCTACTTAGATTTAATTTAATTTATTATACGAAAATTACTTGAATATCATGCATATTATTCCCGAAACTTTCATTTTACTATTTTGTGAAGATTAACAAGAAATAAACAGCATCTATCTTCGTGTGAATAACATTATTTAAAATTCTTTATTTACAATATACATTTCGTGTAAAAATATGAAAGATATTCAATACAAATATAAATTTACATATCTCCGATATTTTGTTCGTAATTGCATTGATAATTGCTTGAGAAAATATTATCAGTTCATTTTCAAATTCGACATTACTTATACAACAAACAAGTGTTGTTAAAAATTTAGTGGGTTTAGTTGCACGGCTCCACCGGCATCGCACACGTTCCTCGAGATTTTGCTTAATCTATTGAATATGTCTAGCTGTTGGGCAGAAGAAACTGAATTCAAATTCAGACTCACGCGACTGGATGCCTGTAACAGAATTACAACGCTTACTACATTTAGCACAACATACGACGTAAGGAACGGTAAAACTAGAAATGAAAAACTCTTACTTCACTGCACCAAGTTTGAGCCATAAGAATCTCGTGATCCGCAGTCGGCAGATTTTGGTTCGCAGACATGGTTGCTCTGCTTAATACGACAGCCATAGTATATATGTCGAATGCTGCTTGCGTTATTCTGTTGAGAATAAATTGCTGCTCCACGATTCCTCGTCCGTGTTTGATGAGGACAGATTCTATACTTTCACCAAACGCTTGTATACTCTGCGAACAATCAATTATCAGTCTACGATAATCGGTTAGCAATATATGGAAGTTACTACTGTAGATTGATGCGAACCTTAGCACACAATGCAGCGCTCTCTTGCAAACTTGGATGAACCAAATTAGCGAAATTAGGCGTTGATCCCAATCCCATTGCTCGCGTTGCTCTCTTCGTTGCAGCTTCAACAATCAACCCTAAATTAGCAGTAGGGTTCTTAAAAGCTTTCTGCAGCTCTTTCAAATGACTCCCCGCGTGTTGAATTCCGGTAAGCGAGACGAAAAGGCGGAGGATGTCGTTAGTTCCTTCAAAGATCCTGAATATACGTAAATCACGCAGGACACGTTCGAGACCAGCATCCGTCATGTATCCCATTCCACCTAGCACCTGGATAGCTTCGTCACAAACCCACCATGCAGATTCTGATGCGAAGCACTATGAAAAGATATACATCACACGTGATCCTAGCATCTTGCGATTAACTTTCGCACTGTTCGATGAATCTTACTTTCGAAATCGCAGCTTCCAAGTGGTAATCTTGGCTTCCGCTATCCATATTACCCGAAATTGTGTACGCCAGCGATTCGGTTATATAGTGTAGCATCGCCATACGACCCAACTTTTCTTGGATACTTCCGTAATTATCTATCGTACGTCCGAACTGCACGCGCTGCGTTGCGTGTTCCACTGCCTTTTTAATACAATAACGCATAGTACCGGAAAGTGCAGCTGCCATACCGAATCGGCCATTATTTAAAATAGTCATCGCAACCTGAAACGGCGTACGGTACATTATTAGTAGAAATTCTACGTGAATTTTAATATATATATATATATAAAGATTTATTTTCAGCCTCAGCGGCCTTGAAAAGGAACTTGGTTTTACAATTTTCCATTCATTCATCCACTCTGACATTCCGTCTATCTTACGAACTACAATCTAACTCATCTTTCCTTTCTTTTAAACTTCCTTTCTATCTCTCTCATCCATTCTACTATGCTCCTATTTACAGTCCCCTCTAAAACCCTTTCTATACTATATTCTAGTCTCTCTGTTTCCATGCAGTCTTCAATTAGATGCTTCAAAGTCCCCGGTCCTCTCTCGCACAGTCCACATCTTCTCTCTTCCTCCTTCATCCAATACCTGTTATTCGCGTCGAGGTTCCCACACCTCGCCCTGGCTATCAATTTCTGACTATTCCCTTCCCCTCTCTTACTTAAATACTCCGGCATACTTATACATCTAATTGACTTATAATACTTATTGTACCTGGACTCGTTAATACTATTAACTTGCACTTGTGCCTGTACTTCCCTATCCCTCTCTTCGAGTATTGCATGCATTTCCCTACCCTCCTGTTCTAATTGTGTAATCCCTTCTTGGCTATAACCATTCCTCTTCAGGTACCCAATCCTTTCCGACACACTTCTGGTCCCCTCACTCTCCCCTCTCTTTTTTCCTTTATGCATTCCTTTACCCACTTCCGACCTTCCGCGTTTAAGCCTCCCTCCTCGAATTTCCTTGCTCTCTTCCCAGCCTTTATTCTTATTTTGTCTCGCTTAGTTTCTTCCAAAACGATATACCCTGGTGTGCTTCTTTCCAGACCCAGACAGCATCTGATATATTTCATTTGTACCCTTTCTATATCTTCTCTCTCCCTCCACCCGAAGATCTCCGCTCCATATAGAACACTTCCTAGCACCAAATGATCAAACAAGTACATCCTGGTTCTGAAATCGTCTTTAAATAATCTTTCTCCTATGCCCCAAACCTCTCTCACCAATATGTTTGCTGTCCTTACTCTTTCTTTTACGTGCTCCTTTACATCCCCATTCCTTTGGAACTTGAAGCCCAAATATGTAAACTCCTTCACTTTCTGTATCTCTTCTTTTGCCCATTTCCATTGCTTTTGGATCCTTTTTTCTCTTCCTTTACCAAATACCATCATTTTGGACTTTTCCACATTCAGTTTTAATTTCCTCTTCTCTAAAAATCTTCTCATCATGTCCTCCATGTCCTCCATGTCTTCCCTGGTTTCTGCCAATAGTACCAAATCGTCTGCATACGCTAACGACTATAATTTGTCATTCCCTATTTTTATTCCTCCCAATTTTCCTCTAGACATTTCTTCTTCCAGTTCATTAATATAGATTGAGAAGAGCGTAGGGCTCAGAGTGCATCCCTGCTTAACTCCTATCTTTGTCCAAAACTCTCCTGTAACCTCATTTCCTACTCTTACGACATTCTTCACTTCCTTGTAGGTCTCTTCAATTCTTTCTATTAAATTAGGTCTGATACCGCTCTTTCTCATCATCTCCCATAAAACCTCCCTATCTACACTATCAAAAGCCGTACTTAGATCTACAAAGAATGCATATACTTTACCTCCTTTCTTAACTAATTCTCTCTCTACTACGTGCTGTAGTACATAGATATTGTCCATCGTACTTCGCTGTTTTCTGAAACCGGCTTGCGATTCGCTCAGGATATTCTTCTCCTCCAAATCTGCTTTCAGCCTCTCATTTAAGATTGCGGTATAAATCTTATATGCTGTACATAACAGACTCACTCCTCTGTAGTTACTTACTACATTTTCATCTCCCTTTTTGTATATCGGCAATACCACGCTTTTCTTCCACTCTTCCGGCATAACTTTCTTCTTCCACACCTCTTTTATCATATCCTTCAACCTTTCCCTCGTGTTGTCTGTGCTATAGATCCAAGCCTCACTCGGTATTCCATCCACTCCAGCTGCCTTTTTCCTCTTCAGTTTCCTTATTTGCTCCTCTATTTCTGCTTCTTCTAATTCGTCCTCTTCATTTTCTTCCTCACTCTTCCCCCGTGCCCCCTGCCTTATCCCCTCTGGTCTCTTACTCTCTCCGTCTAGTTTTTCTAAAAAATATCTATACCATTCTTCTACCTTTATTTCTGCTCCTCTTACCCTCCCTTTCCTTCTTTCCCTATTTATGTATGCCCATTTTTGCGTTTCTGTCTTTATCATTTTAATTTCTTCTAAGATCCTTTCTCTCCTTTCCTTGAGCTTCCTTGCTATTAAATCTTTTAGCTCTTTTTTCGCCTTTATGACTTCATCCCTATCTCCCTTTCCTCTCTTCCACTTTTTTAACACTCTCTTGCATTTTCTTTTCTGTCCTTTACACTCCCCATCCCACCATTCTGTTCGCCCGATCCCCGCTGTTTTCCCTCTCATTTTCTTCCTAATCATGCTGCTAATGACTTCTTGCTTCAATTCCTCCCATCCCTTCTCTAATCCATCCTCTCGGTATACGCATTTCTTTAATTTTCGCCTGTACTCTTCTATAGCTTCCGAATCCCATATAATAATTTCCCTTTCCGTCTGTAGTGCTTCCTCCTCCCTATAAAGTTTCTCTGTTACTTCCACTTTCAAAGGTGCGTGGTCTGATTCAGTTCTCTCTTCTACTTTGAACTTCTTTATTTCCTTCCACCCTTCCGTGTTTACCAATACATAATCTATTATTGAGACACCCTGCTTTCCTATAAAAGTGTATTCTCCTCCTTTGTCCTAGTCTTTCTCCTTCCTTATTAAATACCTTGTCTTTTGATTTTCTCTCCCTTATTACGCCTGTCCCCTCCTCTTCTGCTCCAATACCACCTTTTCCTGCCGTCCTCGCATTCATGTCTCCACCAATCATTATCAACCCACTACCTTCCTCCTCTATTTCGCTATCTAAATCTTTTATTAATTTTTCTATTCCATCTTTGGCGTAAACTGTCCACACCTTCCACACCTTCTTCCCTAACTTTACTCTCCTTTGTACCGCTCTCTCTGTTTCTGCTTCTTCTCCCTGCACCTCACATCCTTTCCTCACTCCCGTTATTATCCCTCCCCTTGCTCTTCCTCTCTTCTTCATTTTTTTTGCCGGTACACACCTCCATTTAAACTGAGCAGTGATCCTACTTTTAATCTTTTCCCAAGTCTTCTCCTCTATCCATGTCTCCACTAGCCCTATAAAATCAAAACCCTCCACATACTTCCATACCTCTTTGTCTTTCCCTGTTATCCCCGCAATGTTCCAGAAGAGCACTTTTCCTCCTCCTTCCCCTCCCCCCTTCTTTCCACTCTGAGGCTTTCCTAAAAATCCTGCTGCGCGTCCATCCTTTTAATTATTTGCCAGTTTATCCATTTTCCTCCCACCATTACCTTGTGGAATCCAATTTTCACCATTTTCCCATTGCTCCTCTCTGTCATTGCCCACTGTACTACCTCTTTTTGTATTTCCCTTTCTTTCCTAGATAAGTCGTGGTCAATGTATATTTTCTTATTCCCTAATTTCCTTTTATTTTTCATTACCTCCTCCTTATCCCCTTCCTTCTTCAGTCTCGCTAAGATTACCCCCTTATTTCCCTTTCCTATTACCTTAAGGGGGGTCACTCAAGTGAAAATGAACTACCAGTAATTTTACAGATAAAAATTTGAAAATATTTATATCCAAATTATTTTTTACGCTGAAATGAATTATGTAAGAATTAATACAGTGACATTTTTTTTTCCAAAATTTAAAAAAAAAAATTCGAAAAAATTATTCGATTGTAAAATCCATACCCCTATTTCTGTGGAATTGTATACAAAGACTGCAAAAAAAATTCAGCTCGAAAACTTCATTTTTGTCGGAGTTATAAAGTTTTTTGTTTTGGCGCAGTAACTAAAACGCTCCTGCTTCGTACGTTGGACCGACCAAAATGAACTACCAGTTATTTTACAGATAAAAATTTGAAAATATGTATATCCATATGATTTTTTACGCTGAAATGAATTATGTAAGAGTTAATAAAGTGACAATTTTTTTTAAATTTAAAAAAAAATTTCGAAAAAATTATTCGATTGCAAAATCCATACCCCTATCTCTGTAGTATTGTATGCCAAGCCTGCAAAAAAAATTTCAGCTCGAAAACTTCATTTTTGTCCGAATTATAAAGTTTTTATGTTTTGGGATAGTAACTGGACAACCATATGCAAATGAGCGAACAATCATTGAAAATTGTTCAAAACCGTCACAAAGTACGAGTACGCAGGTATAAACAGAAAGCCTCAGAAAGATACAAACGTGCAAGAAAAATGATACGAACTGCACAATCACGAAGAGAACAGGCATTGCAAGAAGAGGAAGGTCCAACGTACGGAGCAGGAGCGTTTTAGTTACTACGCCAAAACATAAAAACTTTATAACTCGGACAAAAATGAAGTTTTCGAGCTGAAATTTTTTTCTGCAGACTTTGTATACAATACTACAGAGATAGGGGTATGGATTTTAAAATCGAATCATTTTTTCGAAATTTTTGTTTTTAAATTTTTGAAAAAAAAAATGTCACTGTATTAATTCTTACATAATTCATTTCAGCGTAAAAAATAATATGGAAATACATATTTTCAAATTTTTATCTGTAAAATTACTGGTAGTTCATTTTCACTTGAGTGACCCCCCTTAACCCACTCTGTCTCGCTTTTGACCCCCAGTTCTTTCTCTAAAAACCCTTCTATCTCTTCTTTGGCTTTTTCTTCTTGTATTTGCACTCCTCTAATGATTATGTTTCTTCTCCTCTCCTTCTTTTCGCTTTCCTCTATCATTCTCTCTAATCTACTTATTTTGTTTCCTACCACTGTCTCTGACCAGAACCTTACTCTTTTTTCAATCTCTTCTTCCCTGCTTTGTATCTTCCCCTCCGTTCTATTCCCCTCTATCCTTACCTCGTTTTCAAATTCCCCTCCTGTTTCTGAGGACTGGATCTTATCTACCTTATTTTCAAGCCTCGTGACCCTCTCTAGTAACCCCTTTCTTTCCTCCTCCCATCTTTGCTCCCTCGCTTTCCATTCTTGTGTTAATTCTTCTCTTGTCTGCTGTATTTCTTTCTTCATCTCCTTTATTTCTTTCATCATTTCTTTCATACAATCCATCATTCCGTTTGCTTTCTGTTCTTTCTCACACCTTTGGTCCTCTTCAGTCTCTTTATCTTGCTCTCCTTTTCTTATTAGAAAATCCTCCATCCCTTGCGTCCCATCTGCCTTCCCCTTTAATTTTTCACTTCTCAACGTTTTTCCTGTTTTTATGCCTTGATTTTCTATCTTACCTGCCTCAGCCGTCCCTTTCTGATTTGTCTTATACATTTCCTATTCCCTTAACCTCTTCTATGCCTGCCGCGGTTATATCCTAACCTCAAAACTTTTCTACAAGCCTTTTCACTCTTTTTCGTCCTTCCGTCCTGTTTTCTTCCTCTCTCCTTCTGTTCCCTACTTCCACAAACTTTTTCGCAAATTATTCACACACCACGCTTCGTCCGACGCTCACTCTCACACCGCATACAACCAAGTCCTAGGTGAATTTTAATATTTAAAACTATTTAACCAGGCAGGTACCTTGAAACCATGCCCTTCTTTACTCAAAACATTCTCTGCTGGAACTTTAACATCTTCGAAATATACTTCAGCTGTATTACTACACTTAATACCCATTTTCCTTTCCGGCGGCCCATTTGTTACACCGCCGAATGACCTCTCGACGATAAAGGCAGTGACTTTGTCTTTTGTTTCGCCTGTTTCTGGGTCTTTTGTAGGGACTTGTGCGAAAACGGTCATTATGTCTGCCAAACCACCGTTCGATATCCAGATCTTGCTACCATTCAAGACATAGTGCGATCCATCCGCCGACTTAACGGCACGCGACTTAACGGAACTCGCGTCCGAGCCACAACTTGGTTCTGTGAGACAGAACGCTGTGAATTCTCCGTTGCTCACTCTTGGAAGGTACTTGGCTTTTTGTTCCGCTGTACCGACTAACAGTATGCCCTGTAGAAATTACATCCAACTATTGAGATGCTGGTTTCTCGCAAAGTTGCGTTACTAAAATTTTATCGACATACATTCTCGAACATCGCAAGATCGAATCTGTACCTTAAATCCTATACTCTGATGAGCGCCCAAAGTAATACCAATACCTAAATCATGATATCCACAGATTTCGACAATCCTACTGTACTGAGTATTGCTTAGTCCCAATCCACCATACTCCGATGGAACCTGCAGGCTAAACACTCCGAGTTCCCACATGGCGGCCATAGTTTTCTCATCTATCGATGCATTTTTGTCATTTCTCATTGGATCGTTTACCTCCTTGAAGAGGAAATTTAAATAAGCCTCGCTTACAGACGATAAGCAGAACGGACATGTAATTCAGTTACCTCGAAGAACTTTTCGATAGGATCAACTAACAATTTTAACGTATCGCTTTGCTCCTGCGACAATGCTTGCGGATAAGGAAATACTTGGCTGGTCTGTAATTCACCACGGAATATATTCATCGTGAAAGACTGAGACTCTTTCGCAGCTGTATTCTTCTCTACTTTCTCCGGCTTCGCATCTTTTACAGCCGCCTGTGTTGCCAAACATCTGAAATGCATAATATCGCGCGTTACTTTCGGTACAAAGATTGCCAGCGTTATTATGGCTCGGAGGACATTAAATCAGTCATTTATTCTTTACTTTGACCGAATTATCTCAGAACCAGTAGGGACATCTTTATTCAAGGCAAACATAAAAATTCTGTACTATTTCTCGACGGATAAAGTGCATAGGTCCATTTGTTCATAGATATCTGTCCAAAGTTCAATTGACTGACACGTTACATGCCAATGCAGATGTCTGATATACAAACATACCGATGTATAGGTGACGCTTTACTGCGTTTAACCTTGTAAATAATAGCTTTGTTTATTATTTAAACAAATTGGCACAGGAAAAATTCCAATGCATATAGGGTACTAACGCATCTGTTGTACTAACACAAATAGCTTGAGCAACAGGTAGCGAGCTAATTATTATTACTTGAAACACTCGAAGTATAGTAACCCACCTGACATTCGAGTTGACAATTCTCACGAAACTCTGGTGTTTTAATGCAACGAAATTCGAGACTCGCAGCATCTTCACGTCGGCTGAAATTCCAAAATCCAAGGAGCGCTTGTGAACACGAAAGTGAAATGACTGAAATGACTGAGCTCGATTACGCGGTCTTAAGGAAGGAAACTCGAACGTAAGACGCGTAGCGATCGACTTTGGTGTGTATTTGCAAAAGTGGATCAAGATTCTGACCTTGCGCTACTGCTCCTTACGCTTACGATACTGTACGACACTGTCGTTGCAAAAATTCAGCTAATTTATAAATGGTTCGCAGGAAGTTACGTGTTGTGTACATTTATGTACTTATATAGGCGAGCGTATATATCTGCCCAGAGATAACACGAATAACCTGTAGTTACTCAAGTATTATTTCACGTCGTTACAAACTGTCCATTGTTGTTATTTAACGCGCGCATAAATATCTTCTTAGTTTACAGCATCGTATATCGGGGGGACTGAATGCGTCTGTTCTTATTATAGCTTAATATCGGTCTCTCTGCATTCCTATATCAAGTAGTACATATACAAATGAAAAATATATTCGCAATGGAAGTGCATAAGGGCGAGACCAGGAATAAGGTCGAGCTGTAGCGTTTTTCTACGCGAAGATAGAAAGTATCGATAAAGGGATATGCTTGCCGATACGGTGGGATTTATCTTCTTGTAATCATTACATGTGTGCCAGAAAGATTGACGAATGTCGTCGGTTGGCTCGCACGCGAGAATTCTAATTGGCCGTTTCGTCGACTGACTTCGCGAAAAGCACGGTATTTCGAAATTCTCGCAGCTGATTAAAGGAAATGTGAGTGATCAGTATTACTCGTGGTACTCGATAAAACAGCGTGAACGTTTAACGAATCGAAAAGCATCCGAACAATTAAATTAACGGGCACATGTAAACCAAGAATATGGGTTGAATCATGAGTCGCGCAAGATGTGAGTCGAAAGTTCGCACGATCGATCCTCTTTTTTTTTTCTGCACGTGTCACGAATTTACTGTATAAAAAAAATTACATAATGTGGCCAGCAATAACATGGTTTACATATTTATTCCTTAATTATTAAGCATACGCAAGAGTTTAATGTAGCTGATCATAAAAAGCTTACGAACCAATGTGTTTTGTTAAATGTGTTTCAATAAATATATATTCTATCATTAACATACTAAGTGCGATTGATTTTTTTTTTACATAAAACTATGATTTCGCCTGTGTAACTGCTTAATTTCATTATCATTCAGAACTTGTGTTTGTCACTGTTATCCACGAACTGGTTGTCATTCGTTGTACTTGATATAATTTCTGTGGTATGTTTTAAAAATTTAATCCGTGTGATTGCTTTGATCGTTACAGGTAAATGATTCATGATCAAATGATCGAGCCAAACGATTCGAAAAGGATGATTTGAATAATAAATAAACATGATTGGCCATTCTAAATTGTTGTACTCTATATGAATAAGTTATTGTAAGAAGTAGTAATATGAATAACGTCGCGTCCAAAAACGTTTCGGTAAGATCGTCGTTGTCGCTTAACAATAATGATTTTAAAGAATTTGTTTGCGGTTGGGGGGCTGCTGTTATTAACGTCTCCATTACCTTTCCCATTAATAAAATCATATTTAGACAGGTACGTAAAGGAGATTATTGAAAGATTACCCTAAGTAAGATATTTCTACGTGTGTATAATAAGGTGATGAATTTTTTGTTACTACCATACAGATTTTGGAAGATATGCCGGCCAATACTGCGTTACAGCAGATATCCAAAGAGGGAATACGGTTATTGTATCGTGGAATTTTGCCACCCCTTTGTCAGAAAACTCTGTCGCTTAGCGTAATGTTTAGTATGTACGAAGGATGCAAAAAACGTTTGTACTTGTTAACCAACAATGATGCGTTAGCGAAGGTATTAGCGGCCCACTTGGCCGGCACCGCCGAGGCTGTGCTGATGCCGCTAGAGCGGGTACAAACGCTGCTGCAGGACTGGCGCTACCACGATAAATTTAGAAACACTTCTCACGCATTTAAATATCTATTGAAAAATTACGGTATAACCGAATATTATCGTGGCTTAGTTCCAATTATATATAGAAATAGCTGTTCCAATCTTATGTTCTTTGTTTTAAGAGAACAGTCGAAAGAATTGTCGGGCGAGAAGGAGTCGATGTTAACAAGCTTCGTTAACGGCGCTCTGATAGGCGGTCTCACGAGCACCATATTTTATCCGATGAACGTGATAAAGATACATATGCAGTCAAAAATAGGTGGTAGCTTCGAGAAGTTTACGACCGTTACTCGTGATCTATACGTTACAAGAAATAGAAGTATAGTAGCATTTTATAAAGGCGTGCAATTGAACTGTATGAGATCGTTTATTAGCTGGGGAGTCATCAATGCTTCTTACGATTTCCTGAAGCAAGTCATGTTCTCGTAATAGTAATTTACACTTATATAAAGAGACATCGAACTCTCGCGTAATATATATATCTTGACAAATAATATTTATTAATCGAAACCGTACGTCGCGGATCTTTCCTGCGATCAATTATCAGGACTGCACAGAAGAAAAAACTTGTAAAGCTGCAAGAAGTTGATAATAGTAGATGGATATACATAGTGTTTAAAATGTATACGAATAGATGTTTCGTAAAAATATTGGAAAATATTTTTTTTAAATTCAAGGAAATATACGTGCTAATAATAGCGAAGAAAATCGACGATTACAATATTTTAGACTGCAGGAAGTTATACGAAGCTATTTTTTTATTTAACATAGAGCAGCTCTCTTATTTAATTACACATTTACAAATAGAACGCGAATTAGAATAATCCACAAGTTTATTTGTTACGGATGTATCGTAAGACATTTAGCTTGATTTTAATTAATGGAGGTAGATGGAATTGTGCAATGTATAATTTCAGTTCTTGAAACGAATGTAACACTATATTTTACTGTACAAAAATCATATAGCTAATAAAGGATGAAGTGTTGTAATGCCTGCGAACAATGTAAATAACCAGACGCAACAGAGTATGCGTAACAGCGAAATTAAACGTGTTTCGCATCAGCAAAGAGAAAGTCGTTGGAAAATTTGTTTCAGGGTACTCGATCTTCGTATTTCCCGCGATACGAAGGAGACGAGTGCCATCGATGCGCAGCGTGCAATAAAATCGATGCGCCTCGGCCGCGGGCTTTTAGCTACTTTTAGCCCACTCCAGTTTTTCTGCGTCCCGGTTTACTACGAGCTTTTTACTTCGACGGTTCGTCCCGAGACGTCACGCTGTACGGTTTTATACGAAACGGAATTTCGAATGAGCGTGCTTGGCCGTGTGCAGTGCCGCAGGATCCGCGACTTTGTATATCGGTGTCGGTTGGTGCATATCTCTTCCTCTCGTTTCAGTTTAAAAAATACCGATATGATCTTGCACGCCCGTCGCTCGGGTATTAGCCCGCGGTGGTGTTGAACGAGCGGTGGGAAACTAACATGCGACCTGGCACGTCAACGAATTCGGAGATTCCAGCCCCGGGGACTTGCGTGTGGCAATACGGGGAGCTGCTCGCACGGGCCGCCTAATCGCGTTGAATAATGAGAATCAACGCAACGAAAATGAGCACTCCGATCGAGGAGAAGATTGATCAGAAGCTGAAGGTGAGAAGTACCAGTGCGCGTTATTTCTTTCGTTGTCATCGTAGATCTCGCCCGTCGTCCCTCGGCAATTCGAATATTTCGAATGGAAAAGCGCGGTGAATATCGCGATATGCAGTTTGTCACACAGTTACACCACTGCCGTCGGGTTTACACGGTTTACGCTGACTTACGCTCCCCCGAGGATCGTGTGTTGTTCAACATTCCGGGACGATTCTTTCTTAATATAATAGAATAAATGTGGGAATGTATATGTCGCGAGAAGGCTGTACGCTTCTCACGGGAGACACTGACAGAGGCTCACGAATATGTGAGTGAATCTTTTTATGTCACGCCGAGGACGTGTTTTAATTTAACTCCGCGGTCATTTGAACGTCAGAATGTATAACAGAATCGATCTCGTTCGTTTGAAAGTATAATGAAATCTGCTGCCGTACTTATATAAATGTCGAATCAACTGTAACAACATATCTGTACAAACGAATATATATATGCACAGATATCGAAGCAATGCAGTTAATTAATCAATATACAGAGGTCTGTTCGATCTTAATGAAATTTCTCATTTATTGCTTCCTGGCCAGCGACAATGCGACGTTGCTCTCTGATTATGCTTTAACATATATATACGCTTCTCTGTAATAAATTACACGAGTTATCGAGTAGAAATGTAGTTTCGGGGATTAATTTCTACTCTTCTCGTAAAGGTGAGGACAGGGATGGTGAGCGTTAGCGATGGCAAAAGTAAACCCATTCCGATGCGTTTGAATTTATCTATGGAGGTGCTGAAGCTTCAGAGAGAAGATTTAGAGGTTCGTGTCGCTTTGTGGATTATATCGTACGTCGGTTTATAAAAAAAATTACACTGATTTTCAGCAGGCAGCCAATCACAATAAGCCACCGTTGGACGCTAAGGAGCGAATGGTGCAAATCACCAGGCAGAAGGTCGGAGGATTAGGATTAAGTATAAAGGGAGGAGCGGAGCACAAGCTTCCTGTACTTATATCTAGAATATATAAAGGCCAAGCTGCCGATCAATGCGGCCAATTGTTCGTAGGGGATGCGATTATTAAAGGTAAAAATGCGTTAACTTATAAGAATTTTATAGTTAGCGCTGCGCACGAATCCATAACTCTGTTGGACTGTTTTTGAATTTCGCGATAGTTAGGTGTCCACTTTCCATGCCAGTGGAACTGAATGCTTATTCTATTTCTGTCAGGCCTGTCAATATTGGCTCCTCCCCCCCCCCCCCCTTTACAAACGAAGCCTTGCTTTGTTCCGTACTACGTATTCATTTCTATCGCAGAGTAAAATCTGCATCGAAGCTGTTACAATAAATCGCATTAAACCGCGCTCTGCTCGTAACGATAAACGAGTTTGCGACGTTTACAATTATTTAGGTATATCCTTTTGTAGTGAACGGAGAATATATAACTGCGTGCAACCACGACGATGCTGTAAACATCTTAAGGAACGCCGGCGACATAGTTGTTTTAACGGTGAAGCATTATCGGGCTGCCAAACCATTTCTACAGAAGAATGGTAAATACACTTATATATACACATGTTTGTGCATTGTAATCCCTTCTAACATTTACGTGGCGTTACTTTTAGAAAAAGAAGAGAAATTAGATAATGTTGCGAATGGCAGTTCGGATGACGAATGGCTGTCGCCCAACAGACAACCCGGCAGTCCCAGATGCGGCCACAGTCGGCAAAGTTCAAACGCGTCTGCCACTTCGATGCAGTGTAAAAAATGGGTGGATGTTATAACAGGTTGCAGCGATGATTTCTTGAATTCGCTCTAATCCGAAGGGGACGGTGATGAATAAGGGGCTGTTTCCTGATTTCAGTTCCACTGATGATGGCGTACGTGACGAGGTACATCTTTGGAACAGATAAATTGAGAAGGAACGCGTTTGAAGTGAGAGGATTAAATGGTGCGCGCACCGGCGTGATACACTGCGACGACAGTGCCATTCTGAGCCAGTGGTTGAAGTATATCACAGATAATATTACAGGCTTAACACATTTACAGGTGAGGAAAGCTTTTTTCATAACGATAGAATAATCGTCGGAGGAGTAGATAATTTTAAACTGCGTTTGTAATGACTTTCAGATGAAACTGTACAACCGGAACTTCGGAGTGGGTGAACGTATCGAGTACATGGGATGGGTGAACGAAGCAGTGAGCAATAGTAATCAGCCATGGCAAAGTTACAGGCCCAGATTTTTGGCTCTAAAAGGGCCCGATTTGTTGCTATTTGAAACGCCTCCCGTAAGTGTTAATTAGTAACGCATTACGCAATCAAGATGTACGATGTATTCTTTATTCTTTGCTTACAGTGTAACATAGGAGATTGGTCACGATGCGCGTTGACTTTCAAAGTGTATCAGACGATGTTTCGCGTGATGCGGGAGTCTGAGAACGTGGACGAAAGACAGCATTGTTTCCTAGCACAAAGTCCGGGTAAACCACCGCGATACCTGAGCGTCGAGACTAGACAAGAGCTGTTAAGAGTCGAAGCAGCATGGCACACCGCAGTTTGTTCAGCCGTTACACACTTAAAAGTTAGCCCCGCGTTCTGATATTATGGATTAAAGGTTCCTTCTTCTGGAATACTTGTAACTGATTGTTAGATACGTTTCCTGTTACAGAGTAAAACATTCTCCGTGACTTTTAACGGGAGGAGTGCAGGCTTAACATTAGAATGGACCCAAGGGTTCACGCTTTCTTACGAAGATATTGGAGAGACCATATGGCGTTACAAGTTCTCGCAATTAAGAGGATCCAGCGACGATGGGAAGAGCAGGCTAAAGTTACATTTTCAAGAGCCCGATAGCATTGCTATTGAGACAAAGGTATCTGACAACATCCATAAGAAGAGATAAAATACGGAAATATTATCTATTTCGTTTAATGCGATATATTTTATTCGATCTCTAGGAATTGGAATGCTCCCAGTTACAGAATTTATTATTCTGTATGCATGCGTTTTTGACCGCAAAGGTTGCCGCGGTTGATCCAACGTTTTTAACGTCAACAACTCCGTAAAATTGAAGTAAGTATTATTGCCAATAAATGAGGAAATGGATCATTGTTCAACATTCGTATATTTGCATAGACGTACGGAAATACTTATTGTTAATTAGAACGAAGACATGTCAAATACTAGTCAATTTCCGAGATGGAATATCTTTTATCGTTTCTGAAAGATTGTATACATTTTTTACTTTGATGCCTTCGGTTATATTTCTAAAGAGTATCGATGGATTATTGTGTAGTTAGCAATACTAATTCATAGAAACTAATATTATTTATATATACTGTTATGTACCTTGCTATTAACGGAGCACTGCTATTTATTTTTTTACACCGAACGGATTAGAAGTTTTTTAGAAAATTTATTTTTTATCGCCGATATTTGGACCCCGACTACGAGGTACGATTGCAGCTACTTTAATTGCGACGGTATATTATTTTCCGCTCGTTCTCGCACCGAAGCAGGCACGCGCGTTTATTTAAGGACAAGCGAGAACGTTTAAGTTGAAGGTTAAAGAATTTCTCTACGCGCTCGTTCATGATTTTTAAGTTCCAATGATAAGGCAATGTTCTTTAAGTAACGATTCACACACTCATGTGTTAACCTTTCACACATATCTGGTGCCTTAAAAACCATGAACAAGATGTAATTAATGATAAGTTAAAAGGAGCATCGAAGTCGTATAGTTCACTAGAACAGCAAGCTTTATGCATCTAATGCCAACAAATATGCGTTTTAATAGGAGATTTTATCTTATGTTAAATACAGAATTGTGAGATTATTATATTAGTCTAATATTAATTTTAGATCAGTATTCTATGAAACAAAATCGTGGTGTAACAACCTAATAGCAATAAGTAGTAACATTAGGCCATGGTGGTTGTCTCTTTAAAATTTAAATGTTTCTTTACCAATGTACGAATAACGAGAATTAGATCACAGGGAGCAAACGTATGATTAATCGATACACGTTGTTCAATCAGCTTTAGAAGTATATTAAATTGTTGATTTCTTCTTAATGAAATTCAGCAGTGCATTTTTAAAGAAACAACTTCTGTTCGTAGTCGCAATATTGATTTAGAAATAGATTCTAATCGTGTTCTCATCATTTTTATATGCAGAAGAATTCTAACATACAGAAGTCTGTTTTCTCGTCTTATCAGAGCCCATTCTTCTCTGTACCTCTATCGTCTCTAAATGTTCTAAGGTTACTGGTTCGCATAAAGTAACTGACAGAACAAATATCACTCCGTGCAATTAATCTATCAATTCGCAGTTCTATTTAGAGCAATAAATGTATACCGAACGAAGAAACGAAACAGATGCTGTTTAGAACACAAATTGCACTTTGTATTAATCACAATACACAATCTCTATCATTAGGATATCACAAGAAGTCTATCATAACCATCGTGAAGAATAATATAACTGTGCGTGCTTATAGTTGCATACTTCGATACGTTCTAATTCAGTGATCGATCGTTCAACATTGTCGGCCGACGGAATATTATTTTGTTTGAATTGTTAGAGAATTATTTTCAACGATCAGGAGCTGGATCGTGAAACGTTTGATTTCCAGTGCGCGTTTTAAGGGTCTCCAGTTACTCGTAGAAAGTGCCTATACAAATATATATAATACAATAGGAATTATTAACGAAATCTCTTTTCGTATATAATGTAATTAATTTCGATCGTTTCGTTTCCATAATACTAAACTACGAACGCGTTAACCACGATCCGAATTTTGGATACTGTCACTGAAAGGCACTCTAGGAAAGGATTAAAAGGATATTTCGTTGCATCGCACGATTTCGTAGCGTCCCGCGTAAAACTATGCGTTCCTTGTATTCTCTTATTTCAGAAAATGACCACATACGTGTAATAACATTGAACGATAATACGGTTAGAAATTAAGTGGAACTCACTACTGAATTTAATTACAGAAGCATTGCGGTGAGATTTTATAAAGTTTAACGTTGTTAGCAAGGGCCAAAATAGTTTAAAACGCAAACGCAGGGCGAGTACTATTTGTAGGCGACCACTTGTTAGATTTGCAATTAATAAAAGTGTAATATCCCGAGAGTATAAAAAAAAAAAGGAAGAAATACGTCAATGCATCCAGGAAGCAATTGTGTGTTACATTTATTAAGTGCAGGGCATGTTACAAATATTCTATAAACGACATCGCTGTTTTCTATTATACGTGTACATCGCATGCGTTCTATAGTTAAATTTAGATTATCGTAAAATAACTGCACAATTACATTGTATAGGTAAATTAAGCAAGAGAACATGAAACTGAGCTGCTGAAGTTGAATATAATCGCTACTCATAGTTATTTATTCAACGTTAATCATTCTTTTTTTAAGACTAGCTATTAAAGCTCAATCATTGGAGAATCCATTTAAGAATTTATGATTCGTGAGAAGTAGCTGTAAGTGTTCGCCTCGGTACAAGTATGTATGATACATTAAGTGTGCGTAATCTATCGAACCGAAAATTATAAACGAGATCGACAACTTTTTGTATTATTCATTGTCATGAAAAAAGTCTTTTTGTAATTTGTTAAAATTCCATAACATTATCATACTTTAATGGATTCTGTGATGCTTTTGTATTTACGTAGGTGTCGATTCAATTCTTTGTTATACAGAGATATTGACAGGCACGGAGAAACATGGCCATACAATTTCTAAATACTCGCGCAGTTTTAAGTTCGAAAGATTTCTTGTTCTGGAATCCCATTTCCTCCTAATTTCCCCTGAATGCTGGAGGAGCTTTGTTTTGTAACAGTGTTAGATCGATGTGGGATTACAGAATTACAGACTGCTAAAATAAAAAAAAAAACATTCTTATCTTATATTTTACAATATAGTTTATATGTTATAATGTCTATCCTCCCATTGACAATATGTTTTAAAATATATTATTGTTAGAAGTTAAAGGAGCGGATTTGAAATATGTACTAAATTCTTGCATCCCTTAATATAAATCATGTCCTACATAATTTATAGTATTTAGAATTTAAAGGATGCGGGTCTTCGTCGTAAAACGGGAAAGATATCGATTTGGAACTTCGTGTGAAACGAAAGTAGCGCGAACAAAAAGTATCGACTTCAAGGTCATATTTTAGCATTGCAAAGATTACTCTCTTTCCCAAAGTTCTGAAAAACTTTCAACTGGTTTCAACAATAGAAGCTTCACGTGATAAGCAAGCATCAATGTTTATCGGTCTACCAGAGATCCTCTTATCATTGTCTATATAAATGCTGATTAGTAGTACTACAGATGCCTAAGAAAGAGCAGTCTGCTCGCTCCATTTTCTAATTCCATGTTCGAGTTCATCAAATGCACGTGTTTCTATCGTTCTCGTCTCTAATTATGCGAAATAACAGAGGGTCATTTGTATTTTAATATACAAGCGTGATATCGACGATATCGAGCTATGTATATATCTTATTGAGTTGCAATCCCTCGCAAGCATGGTCTTTAGCTGCGCATTTTCCAACCAACGTTCAATAATCATTTCCAGGCGAGATATGCCGATATCGATTACGTGAGAATAATCAGGCTATCAACGCGGAAACGTGTCCCCGATGTTCGTGTCAGGAGCGGGATCCTCGAAAAGATATTCGCTGTAAAGTGACAGCTTGTGTATCAATATGGCGGCGAATCTCGAGGAGGAGCAAAGCTTCAGAGAGTGCGAGGAATACGTGCAGAGACACAATATTCAACAAGTTTTGAAAGACTGTATAGTGCAACTATGTGTGGGGCGTCCTGAGAATCCTATATCCTTCTTGAGGGAGTACTTTCAGAAGCTGGAACGGGTATGTATCAAATCGTATCCCGTGTGAATAACCTCAGAATTACTTTTCTTTGCCCGTGTCATGCCTGGTCGCGAGCCACGCAAACATTAAGTCGTTTCGCCAGTAATGCGGCTTTTTCAAGCACTGCGTAATAAAACAAGACGAGCCTGCCGCGATGTATATTTATTCGTTTATTGTTTTATTACGTATCATTGTACAGAGATCCTTGTTGGATGTCATACCACTGCCAATAACCTACTTTGATAGTGTCCACAACAAAAGGAAGGTAACACACGGTTGTGACTTCCAAAACGCAGGTGCATTGGATGAGTGCCATTAGTATAAATCGATTTAAGAGCTAGTACAGAGTCTTTTGGTTAGGAAATTATGGACTCGATGGTCCCAATGTCAGAGTATCGTACAAATTACTGTCAAGCAAGACCAAATTCTAACTGTTGGGAAACTGACTTCGAAGCTGCCGTTAATTAAAGTACCGTAAACAATGGGGAAAAGGTATATCCGCTTTTCCTATCGGGCTAAACAGTTGTACAGAATGAACAGTGGGCATTGTAGAGTATCGTTATGTACAGACAGCTTTGTAAATATTCTTGCACGTATGTATACAGTGGCCGTAGAGTTTTCTTGCGAGCCTTATTACTCAAGGGATGACCTAATAATTTAGCTTCTTATGTTATATTGTTTACTCTTAGTTATATCTAATGTAGAACCAAGAAATGTTAAGAAACACAAATTTTCTCACATCTGTCCAACATGTAGATCAATGGTTTTTTGACGCTCAGTCGGAGCGAAATATTTCACGTTGAACACGCTCGTAAATTTAACATCCTGGCAAATATCTGGCACCGCGAAGTATTTTTACCAGAAATTAATGACTACGAAAATTGCGCGTCGCGTTCGATGTGAAATATAGTCGACTACGTATCGAGCGCGTTGCTTTAATTTAACGTTAATTGGTTAATTTTATTCTGCAGCCACGCGTGTTGTTTTACAGAAACTTGTACTTTACGCGGAAACATGCTCGAATATTGCCTGTTTAACGTGTTGTGTTTGGCGCCAAATACGCTCGTTTGACGCAACTGATGTGGCAGCTGCAGGGTGGGGATGGCTGTTGGTAGTGGGGTGATGACAGTCGCGGTATTAATTTTCCACATTTATTAATTATTAACAACAGCGGTAGCCTTTGTCGTATTTTAAGATTCAACGGAGCCGTTTAAAGTTTATTCGAAAGCTGTTTTACCGTGCTGCATTGTGACGGAATTGGGATGGAAAGTATCCTCGACTATTAAAAACTTTCTGCATCCTCGGTACGCAAGTACCGAGCGATTTATTATTCCTCGCGTTATGCAGCATTGTCCTTGACAAGATTTTCGCATCTTTGAAAACAACGGCGACATTTAGGTGCTCCCCTTTCCGACTTGCGGTATCGCGTACAGCTAGACAGCTACACATACATCGTGCGAATGATCGATACTATTTTCTCCATTTCTTAGTGGTAGCGTGCGAGCGACAAACACAAGCGTTAAATCACGCGAAATCAGAAGCACGATCAGAGTTCCGTCGCTGTACAGGGTGGAACGAAAGATAATACTGAATTTCCTAATAAAAAGAATTGCTAAAATCTTTAATACATAGTGCAGGACAAAGTCGTGTGAGGACTTCTAGCCATGAGTAGCATCGGTGCAAGTATCGTAACAAGATGGAACAGGTGAAGACTCTCGCAAGTCGAGATGAATATTGATCCGTGAAAGTAACAGCTATTTCTTTTTTTACGCCCTGTATGCACGAACCAGAGAGTGAGTTGGTATGCGCGATGTATAAGAACTGCTCTAAATATAGAAAATGCTCGAAATATAACGAGGTGCAACCTTAGCCAACGGCCAACGAAAACCCCCGTGTAACGCGTTGTCCTCGAAAAATCCGCGCCTCGACATTTTCAACGGAGACAAGGTGGAGGAGAGTGCTGTTGTCGTGGTCGCTCGTTTGTTTTCTTTTTGTCGAACCTGGCCTTCATTGGTCCGACCGCATTGGCGAAGATTTTCGCGGCACAGCCGCGGCGTTCTGTTTACAGTTCATAAAGAATCTGGCACGCAGCGGCGATCTCGGCAGCGACGGCACGTGTCGCACATTAATCGAATTTGGTGAGGCCTTAGAAAATTCCGAGGCGCTCGCCGGGTCAGACGTGTTGTGATCGCGGCAACGTTCGTGCTCTCGCGTCTCGTACGTGTTACTTTCGCTCGCTGCCTCCTATCGCGTAAGAAACACATCCAGTCCCGTTTCCTTCGTTCGCGCGTATGATATGTGTAAGTGCATGTGTGCGAGCGACAAGTGTCAACGGGAGGATATATTTGCGTAAAATCGAGAGCACGCGCTTGTACGAGTCTCCTGCACGATCATTCAGCAACATCTCGAGGAATAATGAACGAGGTATGGTCGCGATGTTCCAGATATTATCGTACGGTTATTGCGATCGAGTGGTCTTTCTTTTGGCGAGCAAATGAACGATAGCATGCGCGAAGGAAATGTTTAATATTCTATATCGTTATTTTTATACAATTATCGTAGTCGTACGAGGTTTTGTCGCGCAGTTACGCAACGTAACTTTGGCGCTATTTTTGAAATCAAAGCATTCCTTTCCTTCACTGACCTAATTTAAACGGATCTGCTTTACCATGCGCTAAGATCATTGACCGACTAATCTTGACACTGTGTCTTCTTTTAATTGTGTACTATTGTTAGCGTAGTTCGAACGTTCCACGCGAGATAGTGTTATTTTAACATTTCCTTATCGCGCCTTGCGTGTGTACAGGACTTAAATATTTATACGGTAGTAGTATGTTGATAAGAAGGGCATCGTATTTAATTCAACATTCTGATTTTGTGCTTTCGTTTTGTTTTGCTGTATACTGTATAGTATACATATATGTATACGAATCGATATACGAAAGAGTCTAAAGTAGCCGGACGTGGTTTATCTTGCGACTGTAAATTCATCAAATTTCACAAAACACTTCAAGCTAAAAAGGGAACACTTTCCCGTGGACATTCGATTTCAACCAACCTTTCCGAGTATAATATTAATTGAGAGTAGAAACGGGAGTATGTTGTCGCGTTATAATGGCAAATCTGTTCGATGTTTTTATACAGTTTGCTACACATTTACGATGCGGCACTCAACCGTGAAAACGCCAAGTGACCTATGCCATTATTTGCTTACCCTCCCATCCCGTGCTCGTCGCTTATAAGCGCCGTGTAATATTTTATCCGACGGCTTATATAATTTTGCAAGAAGCACGCCCGAAGGACGAGCTGGGGCGATGGCGTGTTTACACGCGCGTCTAATCATGCAGATTCTTCTTGCCCTTCCGAAATACACTCTAAAATTATCAATACTGTATCCCGACAAAGGTTGATTCAATTTCGTAGTATTTCACATGAGTTTTCTACATACGCTCCCTGTTCGTGTGACCTTATCGTTCGCACGTACAGAAGGTTTACAGAAGCACATGATTTCATTAAAGGAAGGGCGCAGCGGTGTCCCGCGCATGCCTAAGCACAATTAACTCATAAAAGCGGCTTGTTGGTCTCGCGCGGCCCATGAAGCAGCGTCGTTTGGCGTTATCTAAATAAAACCAAGAATTGAATTCGCACTGTGTGTATCGATCTTGAGAAGTAGTATTAGAAAACAATTAGGAAAACAATAGTGTCGAACATGGTGCAGCAGGCAAGTAGAGCGAAATACGTGGGTGGTGTTAAATTGAATATACATTAGATCCAATATCCGAGATAATTCCTCCATTAATCCACCCTTTCCAAGATACGTTGCTTAAAGCGCCCGAGCAGAAGAAATTTACCTCTCTACTAATTCGCTGACCCGTGATTCCAGGAGCAGGCTCACGATGCGAAGCAGCAAATCGCGACCAGTCCAGAGGACACGGAGGACATACCTGCTGGCCAACAAGGTCCTCAGGTCCCAAGGCGCAGAGGTGGTATCTCCGCGGAGCCGGTCTCCGAGGAGGACGCGACCAGTTACGTGAAGAAAGTCGTGCCTAAGGACTACAAGACGATGGCCGCTCTGAGCAAGGCCATCGCGAAGAACGTCCTTTTCGCTCACCTAGACGAGAACGAACGCTCCGACATATTCGACGCGATGTTCCCCGTTACGTTTCTACCCGGGGAAGCCATCATCCGCCAAGGTACTTATACTATACCTCGAAGCGTGCCGCGCGCGACGCTCTGTTGATAGCTGTATGGTAGAGTTCACCAAGGGAATGTTCAATTCAGCTGAAGTTTCGTGGCGTTTCGACAGGTGACGAGGGCGACAACTTTTACGTGATCGATCAGGGAGAGGTGGAAATATTCGTGAACGGCGAATTAGCCACGACGATCGGGGAGGGCGGAAGTTTCGGTGAATTGGCGTTGATCTACGGGACGCCGCGGGCAGCTACCGTTCGGGCGAAGACCGACGTGAAATTGTGGGGCATCGATAGAGACTCCTACCGTAGGATCCTCATGGGTTCCACTATAAGGAAACGAAAGATGTACGAGGAGTTTCTATCCAGAGTTTCGATCTTAGGTGAGCTCGACTTTGTACTCGGCGGAGGCGGGTAGCGACGGAAGCTGTTGATATATCCGAGGCTCGTTCTATCATTAGAATCTTTGGATAAGTGGGAACGACTGACGGTGGCCGATGCCTTGGAGCCGGTGGCATTCGATGACGCTGAGACGATAGTTCGACAGGGCGAGCCGGGCGAAGACTTTTATATAATCGTCGAGGGCACCGCTGTGGTTCTTCAGCAACGCTCGGAGGGCGACGAACCAGCGGAAGTCGGCCGCTTGGGGCCATCCGACTACTTTGGTAGGTTTCTGATACTTTTGCGACTGAAGCCGTTAGCGGTATACTCGCACACTATCGATGGTACAGCGGGGAAAGAGCCGGCCAGCGTTCTTTGTACATCTACGTTCAGTCAGCGAGCAATAAAATTGTTACTTGATTGCAGGTGAAATAGCGTTGCTATTAGATAGGCCAAGAGCGGCGACTGTCATGGCACGGGGTCCCTTGAAATGTGTAAAGCTCGATAGGGCAAGGTTCGAGAGAGTCTTAGGCCCTTGCGCGGATATTCTGAAACGCAACATTACCCAGTATAACAGTTTCGTGTCTCTCTCCGTATAAATTGCTGGTCGTGCGACGTCATTAGTCATCCCCCCCCCGTTTCTTTTCATGGAACTGCGTTTCACTATACAGTTAACATTCTTTTCATTTGAGTAACATGTAAGTAATAACTGTATTACGTCAACCAATAATGCGCGCGCTAAGAATTCTGCATGCGCCACTGTCTTTTGAAAGGGACAGCAACGGCATCCAGAATTCTGGGCACCGAGTACCTTGGCGGATCGAGTAATTAGAAATGCCGCGATACGCGAGGCTATTACACGCTTTGTAACTCGCAACACGACGCTATGCGAATCGATTTTAATCCATTTTACACGAACATGCCCTAAGAACGGTGAAAGAAGGTGAATAGCAGATTTTATTGTATAACGTTGAACCTCTGTAGGGTAGAAACTCCGATATGTAAGTTCGCACAATTTTACCAGGAATCCGTGCACAAAGAATGCACCAAGTGGAAAAAAAAGCTCCCTCGTAAAGCTTGTATCAAGCGGTCGTATGTATAGATTTCCCTCGACCTATATAAGTACAAACCTCATTGAAAGCGATTTACATAAAGTTCGTCGATAGAAATAGCATTGTGTTGCTTGATACAATTCTGTGATCATCATATTTGCAATATAACAAACAGCTGTATATTGTGAACCACGAACACATCCCAAGGAAAATTGTATGTATATCGTCAGTATATTTTTTAGTTAATGTGAAAAAAATACCTTCCTTCTTCTCTTCAATGAAACGATTGTTTTTGGCATTTATATAATTTTCTCTGGGCAGTTGTATTTTTTAATCCTCTACTGCATAATCAAATTCTCGCCTTATCGAATAGGTATATATCTCTCGTAGTTTTTCAATGAAATTTTTATAACGCGTTACGTGAGCGGAATTATATTTCTTGAAATTTAGTTATGTGGTAGAGAGTTTAACCAAAGATTTTGATTTTCAGTTACCAGTTGAAGTCACTTTTAGTCATTGATGCACCTCGTGCATCAATGGCGGGAAGTGGATTTACGTATTAACTGCCGCCACGATATTTTAATGGTTATATAATTTTGTTGCAGCATTATTTTTAACGTGATAATTTTAGAAAGAGAGTTTCTAACTATTTAAGTTAATATAACAGTGGAATAGCTATGTACTCTAGGCTTTAGTAGGTACGTATCGTTCGGTAGTTTTTAGCATCTTGCTACGCATTCACATCTATCCGGTCGTTATTTAATATCTGCTAGTTCCAATCACGCAGACAAGAGCCGGCAATTCTTGTTGGTGCTAAACCCGTTGAACACTGTTAACAGAACATCTATTATTCACTAGTTACGTGCAAAGCCCATCGGCGGTTTTTAGCATAAAACTTGTGACAGTTGAGAAGAGTGAATTCGTATGTGTACGTTCAGTCGGCAATTCTATCCAATCACAATGAAGGTACATACAGTTTACAAATTTCCGACGAGTAACGATACTAAATAAACCACGACTTTCACAAGGTATTTCTAATAAATTATTAAATTAAGCAAAGAGTCATTTCTAACGAACATAGGAATAATTATCGAGGTTTCGATTAAACGGGCAGTCAGCCCGGCGCTATATCTGAAATCATTAATCCTATATCTATCGAAAGTGGAGGATGCCGCGAGAAGCGGTTTTTTACTTTAATCTGGGGGATTCGGGTACGGCGGATTAAAACGACACCCAGTATCCGAAAATTAAATAATTTATTATGCACAACACCCATATTCAAATATGATCGTACAATGAAGTGTCTATTCTTCTCTCGATTATGACCTTGTACCCCTGTGTGCTTCATGCGTAGACATTATCCTCGGTGACCGAGAATCGATAATAAACCATCGAGGGAGAAAGAATATTTGTCCTGCGGCGAACACTTGAAAAGATAAAAAATAATCACTCATCACACGCGAATGGCATTTGGGCGCCAATAGAGAATTGTTCCGTTGAAAAGTTCCTAGCTGTTGCATTCTTGAGCACGTGTCACGTCGAATACATCCTCAGAGTCCAAGCCTTTCGTCGTTTATACACAAATGAAGGCACAACTCGCTGATCTCTTTGAGTATCTTCTTTCTCTTCCTTACGGACGCGGTTACCGAGTGATGCCAGTTCCCTTTCAAGTCAGCCATTTCTCCACCGCGGAGCCGTCGAATAATCGGGTGGGGAGGGGGCTCGCATCCAGCGTGTCGTTATCTTCTTCCGTACGTGTATACTCGATCAATTCCAATTATTGTTCGCGCTCGAACAGGAGATATCACTGCGCTTTCATTTACACGCGACGTCTTCGTAGATCCGTGGGCATAGAATCTCGATACTCCACCCTGAAGTAACGACGCAGGTATCCTTGTCCGGCGAAAGGGCTGGCAAATGGTTAAAAAACTTCGCTTCCGTCGTGGACGAGATTTAAAAAGGACCACCAGACACGACATTAAAAAACACGTAACGATACGTTAACGAAAGGAGGGCTGGCTGTTATCGAAGAATTCGAAGTTCGACCAAGCGAGACTTTTCCAAAAGATGATCCGTTTCCTTTCCTTTTGTTTCTTTTTATAATTCACTACGATGTTCGGTTTCATACCGACTTTCATTGAGGTAGTTACGGACGACCCAGAACTAGATCATCCTACTCTTTTGTACAATTTCTGTTAGCCCATGAAAGATTCTTCGTTTGCGATATATATATATATATGTATATATATCTATATATCTATATAGATATATATATGTGTGTGTATATATAAACTGTGCGTGGGCTGAGATTGGAACGTTATGTACAAGTTATCGTAAAGGAGACTTTCGTTTACGAAGTGTTGCTCGACCCCATCGATGTCGACCAACGAAGAACAATTATTGAGAGGATAGCAAGAAGAATCATCGGTAACAGGGCAACGTGTATCACGATATATGCACATGCATATGTATGTACAATCACATACGCATATACCGAGGAACGTATGCATGGACACACGCGCGCACAAGGGGACTTGTGCTTAAGAGTGTGCACGAACAATGGCTTTGTTATGCATCTTCCACGAGAAACTAGAGCGATGTTGCTTTACCAAGCACCTACAGAAGCACTGCTTGTCTTGCAATCGATTAGATGTTGTTCAGGATCAGCATAAACCAACCCGAATTCATTGACAAATTCATAAAACTTGTCCAACGATTCAAAGGCCAATTCTGCTACGACGAAATCAACCGCCAAATTTTGCCGGTAGCTAAACAGCAGAAGAAATGTATCGTTAGACAATTATACGACAAATACATGGAAAATAAAAAAAGAAAGTGACATATAACAATGGTAAATAATATGCTAAATATAAAACTAGTCAATTTTTTTTCGGCTACGATGTCCTGTAACAGAAATCTATGTATGATTATCAGTGTTAAAGAAATTATTTACAATCTTCCACTCCATCCACACAACGACGCGAACCTGTATGATAATATTCCAGTAAAATCGAAGGATTCTCGACATTCAACGAATTTGGAAATACTGAGATTCTATCCAACGCTATCACTAACTCATTCGTCGCTGTAATGTTTATATAAACAAGCAATAGATGGAGTCTACTGTAAAAATTCCAGTTATTTTGCTAGTGAAAATTAAGTAATTTAAAAAAAAAGAGTCGTCAATTAAATGCACCTGGTAATGTTAAATTGAATTAGTGTTCCTAATATATATTATTTTATAAACTACTTTAGCTCGATATTCAGTCGAAGCTTTGAAACTTT
This sequence comes from Andrena praecox, assembly GCA_963932275.1. NCBI lineage: Eukaryota > Metazoa > Arthropoda > Insecta > Hymenoptera > Andrenidae > Andrena > Andrena praecox. The sequence goes on from OZ010734.1 coordinate 949,836, forward strand.
GCCAAAAGTAGGATGCAAAGTATTAAAAGGAAGTTTACGATACGTTGGTAGTATTCTAGGAAATGTAAATAAATGACCATCAAAGGATCTAGTACGTACGACTTTATCATGCACTTGAGTGCATTCTTGCGTTCTCTTGCGACAAACCAGTCCATAAGGAAGGCCGCCATCCTCGGAGCAGACGTGTATAATTTGAAGAAGGCATGGAAATTACCCAGCCACCAAGCCGAGCGTACTTTCAATGCGTGTTTTATGCACTCATCGTTTTTGTCTTCGCTCGACAATGCTGCTAAAATTGTTGATAAATCTGCAACAGGAATATTAACTCTTTTACCATTCATCGGGTTTCGGTGTCCGTAGATTTGTCCCGATGATAAATTCGATTCCTTACCTTGAGTATTCTTTGTGAAAATATAATACAATATCCGGTACGCGATAAATTCACACCGATTGTCTCCGCCGACATCTTGATACAGCATCCTTAACTGTGTCTGACACTGATTGAATTCCTCGTGATCGCCTTTTTCTAGAGCTACACGGGCGTGCGTTTCATACACGTGGACTGTAAATGCATCTCTTACACCTTGGACGGTAAGATCTTGACGAATGGATTTAAGTTGATCGCAAGCATATCTATAGTCTTGATCAGCCACCCAGCGCTTCTTGACATGTGCCAAAGAATTTTGGAGAACACTTACCGGTCGTACAGCGGAGGGAGCTGGAGCCTGTAACACGCAAGCGTATAGAATTATATTAAACCACTCGTTCCAATGATTTCACGAATGATCAACGAAAGGGAATCTTACAGATGTCAAACGCAAGTAGGGCTTCTCTATATCCTTGCATATTCCGACAATGTGGAGTCCAGTAAAATCAAAATCTGCAGACGAGTCGTCTTTATCATTGTTGACTGTCCTAGAAATAGTATCGTTGAATCTTGCGGCGCGTTGTTGCAATTTCTCCTTGGACCCTAGCTCCTCAGTGTTGCCTGTAGCTAAACCAAATTCTGAATAGAAATGTGATTTCATCTGTTTAGTCTTCTTTGCTTTCTTGCTGCCGTGATTCTGTTTGCTTTTAGTGGACTTTTTCGGCTTTAACAACTTATAATCGTGCTCCCGATCGCTAACGTTCGACGAGGAGGACGTGCTACGCCTGTACTTTCGGGATGACGGCGGGCTACGTGTGTTCGAACGCGACCTCGACCTCGACCTCGACTTGGATCTCGACCTCGACCTCGATCTCGACCTTGACCTCGATCTAGATCTCGACTTGGATCTTGATCTTGACCTAGTCCTCGACCTCGACCGTTTATGATTCACAGAGAGACGCACGCCAAGCCTAGCCCCGAGAGAAGTGGAGAGACCTGGCTTGCGCAAGCCTCCCTGTGCATTCATCAGCGGGTTCGCCAGATTATTCAACTTTAACGCTGGCTTTTTAGGCTTTATCGTTATGGTCATACGTTCGCTGTGAATGCTGGGCAAAGGCTCTTGGTCCCAGTCCTTCACCCATAGCGAGCCATCGTTCGCAGCGCGCGTGATCTTCCCTTTCAATATAATCTCAACTTGATCCTTGTCCACTGCCGTCTTGCACTTTTCGTAGCATCTGTTCACGTAGTTCTTCAAGCTATCGGGCCAATCTATCACCGGACTGGGGGTGGTCACGATAGAGGGAGTACCTACCGCTGGAGTACCAGCACTAGTTGTATTAATGGTGGTAGTGGCAGGTGTAGTAGGAGCGGGGGATTCTTCGTTTGGCGGAGGAGGAGCTGCTACTTCACGCTGCGCAGGAGGTAAGGGTGGTAGTTCAGTCTTGAGATTTGGACCCGGTACGAAATTGGTGGTTGGACTGTTCGCCTGAAAGCTATTGTTGAATTGAGCTGCTAAGTTTTTGTTCCGCTTACGTTTTTTCTTCGCGGCTCCACTATTGCCGGATGGAGCGAACGCTAAGCCGTTTTTCTTATTCTGTACGTTAAAGCGTACTTGGTTGCTGTACTCTGAAAGAAGAGAAGTGCAAAGGTTCGTTAGGTGGACGAGCTTCGTCGCGCCTGCGGATTAAACGGATATCCGCACGGATGGACACTTACGGGACATATCGCCGTGCATTCCATTCCAGGTGTTATACGGGAACGAATTGTACATGTATCCTGAATGGAGTTGCATCAACGGCTGCACTTGATTGGTGTGCTGCTGAGACGTCTGCACGGACGGCGGCGGTCCGGGCGGCAACGGAGGAAGATCGGAATCGTCGTCCAAGGACATTGGTGTCCCAGGTACAGGTGGTTGTTGGTGGAGTTGTTTTCCTTGATTGTTGCCCTGTTGTTGTTGTTGCTGTTGTTGTTGCTGCTGTTGTTGTTGTTGTTGTTGCTGCTGCTGCTGCTGCTGCTGGTGTTGCTGCTGCTGCTGTGGTATCTGCTGTGGATTAAAAGGTTGTCCATATCCAGGCATCATTGCATGATAATAATTAAATATTTGCCCTTGATGAGGTACACCTTGATATCCAGGTCCATACAACTGTCTGCAAAAAAAAGCATACAGAAAATTAAACTTGTTGCTCTTAGCCATATATATGGATCATCGGATCATCGGATCTGCGAACACATTTCATATACAACTGCGTTCAATTTAGTTAAGATGCGTGTTTATAATTTTCCAAACGCACTTGTACTATATACACGCGTTAATCTAAAACTAGGTCAACATTAGTTAGATATATCCATATATATTTCGCTACATAGACCATTCTTTTTTTTTTGCGCTTCAGTCTTTATTTCATCCAACGATCGATCGATCGGAACGTGGAATACGTTTGCGTCGGTTTCGATTGAACCGAAACATGTGTATTCGATCGAAATCGCAGAACGTTACATCTATTTGCGCCGCCCGTGGTACACCCACATCGTCCTTTCGATCGGAACGCGCCGCATGAGTCATTCGATTTTGTTGCACGACAAGATCTGGCTTACGCGACTACGTCGAAATGAATGGGAGAACTTTACCCCGGATATGGAGGAAACATATTGTGCATATTGTTTGGCGAGGGATATTGCCATGCCATATTCGCCATTGAGCCTACTCCAAGCTGAGGCTGTTGCTGAAATGGCTGCTGTTTCTTCTGCGACGCCGTAGCTTCGCCTTCTGACATGCCGAGGAAAAAATTAGAATTGCTTAAACAATTTTACACTTAACGTTTCACCACCGTAAACGCGTTTTGCATTACCACGGATTAGTCCAAGTGGAAGCGTTTTAAAACATAGTCACGAGCGAAATTATACGTTATCGAACCCGTAACCGATCACACGTAACGTAACGACTAAAACCAGCTTCGACAAGCTAAAATGGAGGCGACGATGACTTACGCGACACTGCGCTGTTAGGCGGCAGCACTGTTGCGGAAGCTATATTATTTCACGGTTACTTAGCGTTTAAAATACACTCGCGTTATTCAATTCCAACGAGTCGTTTGGTTAAATAATATCTGCGCGTTCCAGATATTTCAGCTGGCAAAGGAATGCAATGCTTTCGCTCTTTCAACTTGATACCATTCCAAGCGAGTCGACCGTTTAATTATATAGATAACGCTATCGAAGACGGAGGACTGGAATTTTAACTTAAATCTTTATTTCATATCTGAATTACAAATGCAATTTGTCTATTTTTCGGATGAAGAATTAACGTTCAACGGGTTTAACGGAATTTGGCCACCGTTACAGAACTTGCAAGAATCGGCTGTTGGTCAAAGCCACCTATCGGTGAGTTCACGTAATACCGCCACTGTGCCACGAGATTTCGTATCGCGTTCGTTCCTTCAAGTACTTATCGTTTTGTTGTGCAGTAACTGCAGTGTAAAGGTCTGTAAATTTTATTACAAGTTTATTCCTCCTCAAGATAATTCTACTTTACTCTGTCACTTTTATGGTATCGATATAAATTCTGTGCGTCCACGATCGGGCAAGCGACGGGGGTGGCATTTGGTTAGTCTCTCGTGCAGTGGAGTGGGTCGAAGGATCTATAGGAAATAATTGACGATAGGTGTTACTTAACGCGACAGGGTAACCGTAACGAAACACCTAGGTAGTTTTGCAACGGAATGGTAGAAACGGAATATGGCCTAGCGCGAATGTAACACTATATCCGAAGGATATCGAATGAAGTTGTACGTAGTTGTGCTGTTTTTTCCGTACCGGAACTCGATTCGACTAAAGATAGATTTGTAACATTCGAGCAGAGTTGTAAACTGCAATCTGTTATCTCTTAATCCAGCACAATTAATGGTTCCCCCGTCGGAGAGCATTGCACGCCGTTGGCCGCGCGATCCTCGCAGCAGTAAAATCGTTGCGAAAAACATTTTTACATTTGCAAAAACTCTTTCCCTCGATACGCTAATAGGTTTCGTGTTTTAAGGGGCTCGTAAAAATGTTCAGTTCACCGTTTCGGCTATCGTAATCGATCGTTTCGACGGTCAACGCAGTTGCGTCTAGAAATTGCACGGTCGCTCAGTTTCGATACGAGACAAATACAAAAAGTGACTTCATAGGAAATTTCATGTTGTTTTTGCGATTAATATTATATACGAAATGTTCGCTATTAATGATCGATGACGGATTCGTATTTTACGAGGGACATTTGTCGGTCTTTTTCTGTTACTATCGATCGATTTCGCGGCAGAATAGGTTATGATGCAATCACGTTGATTGTTTCATTTCGTTTTATAGTTGAAATATCGGGTAGTTAATTGATAGATATAGAGGCATGTAGTTCGCCTTGGACGAGTTCTGGGCTTTTCCTTCAAAAATATTGATATAAACGAATAACACAGAAAAATTGTGCAAAAGTAAATGATCGACGTTACATAAAATATACAATTATTCAGCGGATTTATATAACATCATATACCAATAGAAAATCAGTAGCACGATATAAGTTAAAAAAAAAAATCTAAACACGACGTAAAAGTGTCTAACGTGTTTGCAATCCATCTGTTGACGTTAAAATGATTGCTTGTACTTTAAACGATCGTACACGTTACTTTTACTGCTCTAAAGCAAAAAAAAAAAAAAAGAAGTTCAATTACTTAGTCGGACTCTGGAGTTAACGCTCTTGCAAAAACGATAGCATGGATTTTCGTTATGTAAACAACGGTTAAGGAGCCTAAAATAGACGGGCGGGCGAAAAACACATCGATTGGGAAAGGTGCATTCGGAAGGATAATTCAAGTTAATAGGCCCTGTCGGATCGTTGGCGTTGGCTGACAAAAAAAAAAAAAAAAAAGAAGGAACACCGGCAACAAATTGACGAATCGTTAGGAGAATAAATAGATGAAGGAGCAGAACGCGCGACAGCATTCCCCATCCCTGTTGAAAAATTCATACCACATGCTGTGGAAATCAAACTCAACTATCGTTGCAGGTTGCATCAGCATTTTCCACTTTCGTCTTTCCACAAAGTGCAACTGTGTGTGGTGTCCACCTCGCGTAATCTGGCCATAATATAACGGGGCTGGTGAGTAGCAGTATTAGAAAGTCCGCATAATTGACAAAAAAAATCACTCAAAATTACATAAACATCTCGCGGGGATATCCAGTGGCACACGCCCGTTACACATTGCCACTGCAAACACGCGCATTACTCTTAATGTCCACCTTAGACGCGGCTACGCCTTCGGATCATTCTCGCGTGTACAAATGATCGCCGGGCATCGATTATTTGATAAAGCATCCCGCCCAGTGGATACGTTCCCGCGACGCGAGCGGGGAGATAGAAAGGCGAAATTCTGCTCCCATATAGGCAGCGATTTAAAGAAAAAAAAAAAGGGGCGACGTTTATTTCTTACATCCAATTGCCACCACTAATTGCGAGTATCTAAATTTTGGTCTCGCCCAGTTCGTTACGATCCAATCCAGATAAGTTAGCAGCCTTTTATTTCACTTTCTCAAAGTCCGGCGCATGCAACGCGTCTACAAAAAGTGACATGTAATTATCGAACTGAAAATTTCGAGGCCGGGCGGAGGAACTGGTAGAACGTAAGCTCGAACGTTTAGTCAGGTGTGCATTCTGCCGGGTGTCGAAACATTTGTGTTTCGAGAAAGGTATCGAAGTTGGTAGACGTTAATCTAGAATTACGAGCCTGAAAATTCTATAATTTTTTTTTACGAGTCATGCTGTTTCTTTATCTTTGTCGTCCTCCTTCTCTTTCGTAGTGTCCCCTTCGATCGGTTCCTCTACTTGTTTTTCCTCCGTGTCCACCGGTTTCGAGACCTTATTTTTCCTTGGTTTTTTAATCTTCTTTGTCATATCCATAACAGGTGCCGTTGTTGGCGGCTTCCTTCGAATTATCTGTAGCGAACAATATTCCTGTTCATGTGGTAAATAGGAGTTATTCTGATTCTCGTTTGGATAACGCGATCGTTTAACAATAGGGGGTGCTGCGAGATTTCTCTACTTTGCCACGGCACCGTCGTTGTTATCGTTCATAAAGAAATACACTTTTCGAGTGTCAACAATGAATTGTAATCATTGAAATTGAAAGTTTAAACGAACTAAGAAGCATCGAGTGGTGAATGGATGTTCGGAGGAAATGTCCGTTCGTTTTTGCTCGACGAGCGATCACGAGAATTGATGGTCACTTTCTTTAAGCAACATTAATTGTAACGTATCCTGCTAAACGTTTACGATGCTCGTTCCTTGTCGTTTACGAGTTCCAGCGATATTCAATGAGTGTAGAAATAAGATATAATCATTCGCCAGCGGAGAAAGGCAGAAGAAACGGAATGCAGAATTCATTGTGATTATGGCAGGAAAGTTCAATTACCATCTACGGCTCTTTCTTACCATACGTTGTAATAATTTTTTAGTAGGAATCTTGGAGCTGTGCCTTTTGTCCCATACTTCCTTCTCCTGCCACCAGATGCGTTGGTACTCGTTCGTTAGCAACTGCTCTATGCAAGGGCGTCTCTCTCTACTCGCAATTTTTCACCACGGCTCATTAATCATACATAAAATCGATTTGATCGAGCTGACGCGAAAGATAAGCATACCTCTCGTAAGACGGCACGAACACTTTCATCGAGGTGAACTCCGAGGAGACGATATTATCGGGTATCTTGCAAGGAACCGAGGGTGCCCACGCCTTCACCTTTACATCAGACCCAGCGTGATTCATATTTACCGATCACAGGATTTCCTTCCTTTCCAGATACAGACTTTCCCCCCTATCGCGCGTTTTTATAAATGCCTTTCCTACGAAAATCGGCCGCGTCGAAACGACAAACCGTCGAGGAAGAAAAGGGAGCTGAGCCAGACAAACGAGAAACGACTGCGGCGAAATGGTGAAAGCTCGATGCCCGAAGTTGCAGCAAGGTAGAGGTACATCGAGGCGATTCTATTTTTTATATTCCAATGGTGGCCGATTTTTGTCGCGACCTTTCTTGTGCGTGTGATTAGAGAGTAAATTGCAACGCGATCTGGTGGAAGTCTACGGAGAAAAAAAGGGGGCGCTGCCGGCAAATTGTATCGCGGCTATTTGCACGCCGTGTCGCGCGACACGGTAATTAGAAAGTCACGCTCTTCGATCGGGATGTCAGTACAAAAGAAATGTCGATAATTCAGAGAGTGGATAATTTTGACGTGAACAGATTAACGCGAAGGGTTGATATGTGGGTAAAACGGGAACCGGCACGGACTCGTATTTACTCGCTAAACAGCCTGGAAAACGATCTCCCTCCATGCTAATGGGTTTAGCGTCGACCACGTGCCCGGACCAGGCAAACGGTGGCCCACAAACCTTTTACGCAGTTTACGTCTGAATTATCAACTCTTACAAAGTGGACCGTCCTTTGCTCCTAATAATCCAATAAACGTGTTCTGCCCTCAGTGCTTCCCCGGGACCTAGGATATTTCAGCAATTAAACGTTAATTAACTCCTTCGACGTCCACGAGCTTTCCCGTTTCATCTGTCGCGCGCAAACCGGCGCGAAAGGTACTTTAATACTCATTTATTTATTAATCGTAGCACCTACATCCTCTTCTCTCCCGTTTTAATAGACGTTTAATAGACGCTCGCTACAATCGCACGGACGTTTCAGCGTTTTTTCAGCGGATGCGCCCGATTAACAATAGCAGCCGCGCGGTTTCTTCTAACGATCGGCTTGGAGCGTCCGCGTGCGGTAAGTGGCTGGTGAATCGTGTGCCCACGATGGTAAGCGCGAGGCTCGTGGGGGGGGGGGGGGGGGGGGAGTAGAGCACCGATATGGGAGGAGTTCGTTCGAGTTCTCTCTCCGTTGAGAGACTGCAAGGAGCAGAGGTGGTCTCTGCTCAGCTGAGGATTTCAGGTGGCAGTCGCCCTGCTGAGTTGTCCAGCGACGGGCTTCCCGTAACCACATCTCATCCACAGACAATCCCGCGAGCTCTCGTTCCACTGCACGCAACCTTAGCTTACGATGCCGGATTTTCACGGTTCTCTTAACGCGGGACAGTACTCCGCCGACCTTGGTACACGCGCTTTTCACGGTTAGTTCACCCGTCCGCCCATCTTCCTTCTTCCCCGTTACCCGACCATTGTTTACATCGCTCCTCTCAAGGCCACCGAAGTAGACCCATTTACCCAGTAGGGAATGTCGCCAGAGGAATCGTTTCAATAGACGATGGGGATGAAATCTCCCCCGATCGGGATCCGGATACTCGCGGCTGATCGGAGCAATCGCGCGTAAAGAGGATGGGGCGAGCTGGGACGGAAGAAAGTGAACGTTCCGGGGAGGAGTGATGCGTCGCGATAAATATCCTGCGAACGAGAACGGCGGAGTGGATAAAACCGGTGAACGTATCGATGTTTGCGGCGCGCAGCGAAACGCTCCGAGAGTTTCCGAAAGTTGTGCAACTCCGATGGATTTTGAGCAACGGCCGAGCGGTTGCGTCGGGATGCATGCCAGGGAAAGAGCGCGGCGCAAGAAGTAGAGTAGAATAAAGACTGTTCCGTATATACGCGAGGCATTGCCCGGGGATTTACAACGGACGTAAACACGAAGTCGACTTCCATTTTAAACTCAGGGACACTTCTATTGTAAACAAGCGGCGTTCGGGTAATAATGCACCGACTTCGGGCACTGTTGGCGATTCGAACATGCATCGGCGTAATCGAGACGGTAATTTGCGGGAATGAGGCGTGCGCCACGGGTCACGAGCAGTTTAGCGAAGACCGTAGACTGATCCGGACGGTGTGGAAATCGTGTGGATAGGTGAGAGCGATCTTGCAACGGATTTTTCCATCGCTAACGTCGATAAGATCCCACCGCGCCATTTGTGCTAGCGATAAAAAGTGAGTGAATGCAGTTCGCCAGTATCTACCTTAAACAGTGCGGTAGCTGTAACGAACTACAGAGTTGAAATCGTGTTTTAGTATTTTATCATAACACAAGATACCCAGATCTAACGAGACGTAACCGAATTTGAGCTTAAGGGGACCTTCCGGTCTAAAAGTCGAATTTTTTTTTATTTCATTTTTCGAATGTTCAACCTTTTAGGAATACGTGTTTAAAGGGATTTGTTGAAATTCGTAAAATTCCAGAAGTTATAGGCATTTGAGTAGCGGCAAATGCATGAGCAACAACCGGGCACTCGGCGCTCACGTAAACCTTTAAGGGGACCTTCCGGTCTAAAAGTCGATTTTTTTTTATTTCATTTTTCGAATGTTCAACCTTTTAGGAATACGTGTTTAAAGGGATTTGTTGAAATTCGTAAAATTCCAGAAGTTATAGGCATTTGAGTAGCGGCAAATGCATGAGCAACAACCGGGCACTCGGCGCTCACGTAAACCTTTAAGGGGACCTTCCGGTCTAAAAGTCGATTTTTTTTTATTTCATTTTTCGAATGTTCAACCGTTTAGGAATACGTGTTTAAAAGGATTTGTTAATATTCGTAAAATTGCAGAAGTTATAGGCATTTGAGTAGCGGCAAATGCATGGGCAACGACCGGGCACTCGGCGGTCACGTAAACCTTTAAACGCGTTTTTCTCGAAACAGTGTTCTCAAAACGGTGGGACCTGTATCTCCAAAAATTATTATCCGATTCGACTGAACCTTCTTTTATTTTGAAGAATATACTTCTGGCTAGGGGGGCAACTAGAAAAATTACAAAAAATTGAAAATTTATAATTTTCACAGGCGTTGAAAGGACAAAAAGTACAGGGAAAAGTGATTTCAAACTTCAAGTGTCGTTATTTTCTAAAAAAAAATGTAATATTTTTAATTTTTTCTAGTTCCCCCCCTAGCCAGAAGTATAATCTTCAAAATAAAATAAGTTTCAGTCGAATCGGATAATAACTTTGGAGATACAGGTCCCACCGATTTGGATCAATTTTTTGACGCCTTGACTTTAACGACTGCCCAGGGCCGTCTGCAATAATTAATTATAAAACAAAAAATATATTTCTATAACTTAAGACATGCTTAATACAATGCAAAAAGTCCCATTAAATTATATATAGTAGTTTTCCTTTAATTAATTCCTAAATATCACCTATTTTTTTGGGCTCTAGACCGGAAGGTCCCCTTAATCTTATTCGCTTCAGATTAGACCTAACTAAGTGTGAGTCAAGTGAACTCAGGTCCCAGCTCTACTATCATATCCAATTTTAATTAATATCAGTATCCCAGCTCACCCCTTGTCTTTCAACCTTATTATTGCTCAGTGCTCAGTAATAATTAAGATTGTTTCGCGTGGGAACCGAGCATAATGCACAATTTATCAGCGAACGACAGGTGTACACGCGACGCGGATTCGCGTTTTATAGAATCGCCTCGCGAGCCATGTACGTGCGAAGCACGAGTAGAAGTTCCTTTTCTCTTATCTCAGGATCGAAGAAGGTTTTAAAGGTTCGTCGGTGTGCTTATTGGGCATTGTGGCTCGCAAAAGCACCGCGCCGTGTCTAACGGGCAAAGCGCGGGCCGTTACTCTGACAGAGGAGCTACCGATTACGTTTCACTGTTGTTGAATTATATTACGGGAGGCTGTTAACATCATTATGCCTCATTCGTCATCGGCAGCTGTGATTTTTAAGTGTATTTAGTACGGCGCACGTCGAGCCGAGTGGCTGGGACGCGCGTATAGAGCTCGATGAATAAAAGATGGGTAACTGTTAGGGTCGATTGCTAATTAAAATCGTTCGAATTCTCTTTTAATCGACCGCAGCATCTTTCGAGTCATCGCATTATCTTCCCGCGACTGGATAGCATTCTTTCGGGCCGGCACCGTAGAGATAAAGGCTCGCGGAACGAAACGTTGTCGCGGGCCGCGCAGCGGGGCATTGTTTCAATTCCAGAGATTAAACAAATGTAAATGCATTAGTTCCGCTTTCCACTGGCACCGGCGGAGGCCAGCGCGCTCTTATCCTGATAATAATTAACCGGGCTATCAAGGCTAATGGAGCGTTCTTCTGAATCACAGAGGCGCGAGCGGACAGCCTCACCAACCGTTGGGATGCTTGGTAAATCTGGTCGAAAACCGCCGCGATCTCGCAGCGATTCCTCGAAAGCCACGGGCGACAGCAGGATTAACGACCCATTTCGCGAACAATAAATCGTTTTTACGCTAGCAGCGCGTATATCTTCGAGGCGTTAGGAAAGAATTGACCGGGCAGCCATTCGCAAGGTTAACGAGACAAGATCGGGGAATATAAACAACTCAAAAAATCGAGGAAAGCTCGTTAATATCTTTTCATGTCCTACTAACGATTTAACACGAGCGGAGTCCCTCTTCCTGCTCGGTGCTTGTGGCCCCGTGATTCACTGGCGCAAAGTTTCTCCATTATGATAATGAAACGTTCTTATATCAAAGCCGCAAGAAATCTTGCGCGATGTAATTCAGTACCTCGCTCTTATCTACATCGCGGCAAGTTTGTTTAAAAGAAAAAACAACTGGCACAGCTTCGCCGCTCGTTCCAATGCCCCGTTCCGCGTGGTCACAACAAGCACCCATTTTTAATCGGGACGAATTGTATATCGAGGTAGCGCCGCGGCTATTAAAATCGCAACCGAATAACTTTGCTCAACCACGCGTATGACAGATCGTTAGTGCGCGCCGCTCGTTTCGGTCAGGGGTGTTATCTCACAGGGTATCAATTGCTCGGCCACGAAGCAATTTCACAGTACAATGCCATCAGCCGCGACCTGTGCTCGTTTCGAGCAAACTGTCCTGGTAAACCATGATAACCGCGGTTTTGTCAATCTTACGTTCCATCTAGCCGCGAAGAGACGAGAGGCCAATCTGCTCCCTCGCGAATTGATAGGGTCGCGTCAAAGAGTATCTACATAAATTCTATTGTAAGTAATTATAGTAGGGACGGAAAAGAATTGGAAAAGGTTTAAACACAGACGTTTGGGGGGAGTTCCCTTAATGCCGGATGGCACCTAATACCTAATATCTGAGGTATTTGAAACGCTACCGAGCCGTTATTCCGCCTTGACCCGTAGAGGGGATAGAAAAAACAACAATTAGGTTTCGACACGTTCCAGCCGCCGCGTGGACAGCTAAGGGGATTGATTTAATATTATTTCTTTCTTCTTTCTTGAGAAAAACTTTAAGCCTCCGGCACTCGAGGAATTCTCTTACTTAATTTTCAAATTGTCTCAATTCTTTGAAATTTAAATACTTGATGATATGTCGCGGAAAAGGTGGTGGACGCTTGTTAGCCTAGGGGCGCAAATCTCAAAATTCGCCACGGTAATTAGCAAAGCATCGAATTGGCCGATAAATTTCAACTCGAAGTTGAAATTCTCGGTGGCGAAAAAAAGACGGAGAAACTTTAGCTGGCTGGCTAGAAAGTCTGCTTCGTAAGAAAGACGGATTTTTTCACGTGCTCGAGAAAAGTGGAATTACACGGGAGATTAATCGGTTAAAATACCAACAGTGTAGAAAATTTCTGAAAAGCTGCTGGGTATCGAGGTCACTTTGGGCTCTCCTTTTAGAAGCTCTTGGAACCGCCGTTGGAATTCTACTCTGACCGTTTCTTTCTCTCTTGTAGCGGTCTGGCTATGTCGGGCGCTGAGGCTGGGATTGTTTCTCGGATAATTAATTTCTATTTGTAACGACGCACGCGGAGTGGCTTCGATAGACCGACACGGATCATTTCCACCACGCTGGACGCGTAATGGAGATTGGTGTGCTTAAAGTGCAACGGGAACGAACGAAATGAGACTGGAGAGGCTTGACCTAGGGACTTATCTCGCGGAAGACAGCGCCTTGTTCCTGTAACGAAGTACCATGGGGAGAAGATAGATACCAGTGGCCATACTTCGGGATATATATTTGTCAATGACCGAGGAGCATTGTGAATAGTGCGTAGTTTATTGTACACGAACTGGAGCATGATGGGAGAAGTGATTCGCGTCTCTGGGAGGGCACCGGACGTCGGGGAGTTCTTCAAGGAGGCTATGCTGTCCCAAAAGTTCGCCGACGTCGCTCTCTGCTGTCCTGGTGGTCAAAGGTTCCTGGCCCATCGTTTGGTCCTCTCGGCTGCTAGCCCTTATTTACAGGTCGGTGGTACAAAACTTCTTACAACGTCTGATTTATCATTTACAGTAACCCCTAACATACTACCTGCAGATCAGCCTCGCAATTCAAACAGCTTTGCCATGGCTAATAATAATTTTGTTCAAAGTTACAGTGGTGGTAGTAAGAGGGGTTTTGAAAAAACTGGTTTTCTAATACCCGATACTTTTCTTTTAAAAAATTCCCCCTTCGCCATATTTTCATAGCGTCAAACTAGGCGAACCTCTTAAAGTACCATACCTAATTGTCTCAATAATAACATACGAGTGTAGTATGTCGGAGTGGGTTTTACTCGTTTTCTAATCATGGTGTCTGTACTAACGAGTGTTGACGCTTACTACCGAGCTACGCGAGTCAGCATTAAGGCGATGAATGATCTCGCTCGCACCGGGGATCATAAATCGTATGCATGCATTTGTAACTCATCTTGAATGGAGGGAAAAGAAGCCGACATTTAATTTCGATATTAATACGCGCCGGAGAAACAGAACGCGTTGCAAATGGACACAAGTTCGCCAACTCAGCCCAGCATCTACGATTTACTTACAATTAGCGGAATTAGTCGACCATAAAACGAGTTAACATCTGTTTAGAGATACAAGCGTTCTGTGTCAGTCGTTAATCATCTGGCTTATTAATCCCGTAGCAATAAATGACGACGGAAGTGGGTCTAATTAGCGAAAGCGAACTGTACCGGTGAATCTTTTTTAGAAAGTTTCCTTTATCTACCTTACGGGCTCCTTTCTGTAAAATGCCCGCCGCGGAAAACGATTCTGGCTGGGTGTCGTGGCACCACCCTTTCTCTCAGAATTGGATCTGATTTACTTTTTATTCACAAGATCGTCAATGGTCTAGTTAACTGTCCACAGATATTGTGTTCCATCAATTTTCATATTCCGCCTAGGCAGTTCAGGGATGCCAGACTGTTTTACACGACTTCTTATAAGTCGAATTTTGGCTACTCTGATCCAATAAATCGTATTTGTGAAGTAGCTAATAAGTATACTGGCTCTTTTGATCTTTTCACCATATCTCATTCTACACTCAAACGTCATCTGAATATTCTAAATAATGTACTGTGATATCCTTCGTCTTTTCTCTATTTTTAGCTCTTACACTTTATTGTTTGCGATTGATTTCGATTACTGGTGCTTCTCACTCAAATTATTTTATAACATGCACCCTCTCACTCCTGTACACTAAAGGGATCTCTATCCCGTTTAAAATAAATAAATAAATAAATAAATAAAAGATCATCGACGATCTAGAGTCGCTAAATGTTATTTTATAAAGTAGCCTTCTTCTCGTTGCGCTGTCTACACAGCTCGATCGATCGGCGCAACAAGACGCGTAGGAAACGATATCAGACGTCAATTGGCACGGCAAAATGATCCATTCGATGGCGACGGTTCGAAGTTGTAACCGATTGAGCTGCCGCGATACCAGAAAGCCGAGAGCGTCTTATCACGAGCGTTAATTAAAAGCAGCGACTCGTTCGAATGCATCGCGCTCCTGTACATTCGTCAGGCACGGAAACTAATGAATAAAATAAACACCGGTGTCTTCTATTAATACCAATTACAGACCCCACCGATTAATCACACGCTCAGCTGATGCCGATATACTACATTACGAAGTCCGTGTAGGAACCGTTCGAACAGATGTGAGGCGATTATAGACGACCCAGCCGCGAGCGTGGATGATAATTTACGCGTTATCGCTGACCAATGACGGTGACAGATTTCTGAGTAGTTGATATCAAAGTAATTGAATTAATTAGCGAGCAGCATTTGCTGCGGACGCACTCACTTATCGGCGATCTTACATCGAGCAAGGTGATTTCACCTATAATGTAATGGATAGGACAAAGGTGTACGTGTTACTATATTTTCAACCTCAAATTTGGAGGTCTCGGTGATGATCTCCTCCATGCAGGGGCGGATTTGTGAGCGAAAGAAATTGGGAACTCAAGGGTCACACTATCATTTCTTCCCGCTACAGGCACAGATGGGTTAGCATAACCCAGAGCATTATCTATGGATGTGCTTCACCGTTTTCAATGTCTTGTCTTTTGATCGATTCGTAAGACAATAAGGAAAATGAATAGGGTAAATCCGGGAGACGCGGTCGACCTAATATAAAATGGCTATTAAAACTAATATAGATATCTAATATGTTCAGAATTTTATGCCGATTCAGAAAAACTGGTCGATATTTGCTTTAAGACAATATTTACGGTAAATCGGGTTGAAAACTAAAGTCATGACATCTGACCACCTCTCCCGAGGTGCCGGGAGAAATGGTTTTCGTCGTTGGCAGAGACCACTCACATAATTATTCATGGAAAATTAACAAAGTATAAAGCAAAATTATTTATGAGTGAATACAACTACGGATTCATTGATATTTAATTTGTTTACGCTAAACAAGTAAAGAACACATCAAAGAAAAAGTGAATTACCTATTGGCGATTAGCAAGGCAAATGAATACAAAAGTGAATAAATAAACTAAATAAACAAAAATAATAATAAAATAATAATAAAAAATAAAAAAATAAACAAAAATAATAAAAAAATCATAACTCGACCATCTCACCTTTCTGCAGCGAGACATGGTCTTCTCGTTAGCTTTGAGAGGAAGAGTTAATATGGCCAAATACTTTGGCTGCATTGTCCCTCAATATTTCTACTATCTTATTATTCCAAACATTAAAGGAAAATAAACTTAGAAGTATATTTTAAATACGATTCCGTACGACCGCTGTTTGACAAAAGAGGTTAAATGTAACATCAATTTACCTATTATAGCCTATAAATCCAGAAAAACACAGAAGGAAGCGAAATAACGCTATTCATTCAACTGTTTGGATTCTAGAGAAGTAGTTGGTCTGCACTTTAATGCATTTTTACGTATAGACTCTGAAATATAGCGACACGACCAACTCTCCGGCCCGACCGCGTCTCCCGGATTTACCCTATATATTTATAGGTGATTTCGTCATAAATCGTTTGGTACTCGAGATACCTATCTTGAAAATAATGAAAAATTTGGTATTGTTTCTTTTAATTTTGAAATTCTTTGGACTCTTTTAAATTAAAATATTTGTCAGCCTAGAAGCGCCAAATCTCCAAATCCGCCCCTGCTCCCAAGTTTTCTTGCGCAATCCACCTTCTCCGTTCCGCATCTCCGCGCCGTTTTCCACCCGATGGGTACAATTTTCTGGTAATCGTTTCCAGTCAGCTCCAGTGCATGTACCTATAGTAAACGCGGGGAGCGCGCCTTAAAGATTACCAGCTTGCAAATCCGAGTCGCCTGTGAAAGGTTCTCTCGCACGCGTGGCACTGCCTTTTTCTCTCTCCTTGATCCGAGCGGGAATTCCGAAACGAATATCGCCGCTGGGATCCTGAATTTGGAATTCACGTTTAACCAGTCGATAATGAGTACTATTTACGGGCCGTTTTTCCCATTACCATCTTTGTCGCCGACCCGAGGCCCGCGTTGCGTGCCCTGTTACGCTCCCGCGTTACATCGGACCTTAGATAATAATTGAGCATTTCAGTGCGCCGGCTGCTCGAGTTGCCTGTGCGCTCGCTCGATATCGCAGCTTCCTGATTCCAGTGTTTCTCTGAACCGCGGGAGAGCAAACAGAGTGGATAGGCGAAGGTACGTGTTTCTCGTTGGAAGGGATCGCTAAATAGGTGGATCGAAGTGCACCTGCTTGCACAACGAACCGTTTCGCAATGAGCGATCCGGAGAACCGTGTAATTTGGTATCTAAGAGGCACTCGGGTCACGTGTTCCCCGCTTTGTTGGATAGAATCTCCAGGATCCGAGGAAACGCGGCGTTATCTTAACGTTGCTTCGGGAACTCAAGAGGCCCAGGTCCGTCTTAGAAAGTATTCCAAGCTCCTCGCCGATTCCCTCGGCTACTTCGAATCTGTTTCTGGAAATGGAAGCTCATCGGAACTTTTGCAGCGCGAATTGTTTAGACGAGGCACGATAACGAGGCCCGCGTCCGTCTCTCTGATAATGCGACACGATACACGGGTCAGCGCACCTTAATGATTTCATTTACCGTTTCGCTCTCTCGTAAAAAGCAAGAGCTACTGGCACGTAGGATGCGCTGTACGCTTTACGCTAGTTGATGCATGCTAAACGCCGCGGTTGATCCCCTCGGATAGCGGCTTACGGGCCATTAAAATGCTTGCACGCGGCTATTTTATGGTGGCTGATTCACTATACTCCAAAGATAGTGGGTCGCCTCTTGCGAACCTTCCTCCGGCGCATTGTCACTAACTTCCACGCGGAGACGTGCGCTTTCGCTGCTGCGAAGCAATCGTGCCTGCCGTACGCGCGGTATTCCTTTCTTTCGCCACGCCGTAAGATGTGTAAAACGACGCGCTATACTCTACGAGTCAGAGCGATGCTAAAAGTCGCACGCAACAGCCCCAATTATTTATGGATTCTTGGATAACTGCGCGTCGTTTCTTGTCCACGCGTTCGAGTCACCGATTAGCTGCGTGCGCGCGCGTTCGAGTCTCCTGATCGTGTTCGCGCATCGAAGTCACCGCTGCGTCTCCTCGTCGAGGACAGCGATGACATCGAGCAGATTCTTTTGCCGAAGATATTTGATCGTCGAGTGGCGAGGATAAGGTCACAAGGTTTTTGCAATCTGGTTAAACCGCGATTGTTTCTAGAATTTATTAAACTGTCGTCGTTGAAAGCGCCGTGTAATTCCCGATTCCATATCGATTTCTATCCCCCCCAGCTTCGATCTTTAATCGCAGGCATTTACGTTACCGAATGCTGGAAGCCAGATCGCAAAAACCACTGTACATTTGCTGAATCTATTAAACCGTTAAAACACAAGTTTCGCGAGGGGGGAAAAAAAACCTGCAGATTCGAACTGGGATTTCTCGGGTTAAAAATCGAAACCGTGTTCGCCGCGGCACGATGCCTTGCGCCGTTCACTTTTCTTTTCCAGGTTATTCATTATTCGCGAGATCCGCCGGTTTTTACAGTGAATACTTCCGATTCCACGGGACTCGTGACCGATCCGAGGGGAAGGGGACTCTTTTATCCTCCAATGAAAATCGTACGAACGCTTCTTGCGCGCTCCAGTCGATTTCCGCGTTTTTGTCGGGTCAGAAAGACGGGGCGTCACGGGTCCGTGTTGGAGCGTGTAATCGCAGAGGTATTTCTAAATTAAATCGTGCCGCGGCCACGAAAGTAATCGAGCGTTTTAAGAATGCTGCAGCCGAGAGGAGCAAGTCCCGATCGAAGGTTTCTCAAGCCTTTTAGGCGGACGATCGTTCGTAGGCGATATTAGTTAGTCAAACAGGGAATATTAATCGTGTTAGCAGCGTATGTTTTGGATCTAGTGACTCGGCAGATTAGACGCTCTCGGGATGGGAATTAATCACGAATTTCTCGACGATCACGTTGTATCAATAGAGGCGAAGATATCGGAAGGCTGACTGGATATGATGCATGGGTTAGGTACCTTCGGTTGCGTCGAATTTGAAATTAAAATTGAGCCGTTCACGTTCCTCATAATTAACGGGCTTCGTGCGTAGGGCTTCTTGTACTATTTAGTTTCGCGCGTAACGGTATGAATTATAAAACGCCCTATGAGTTCATTCCAATTCTTCTGTTCGTGTATCGCGTGTACGTTCAATAGGTATTATGCTAATGACGGGTTACCATTCAATAAAGTGGCGGCAGTCGGTTATAATTTACCCGTGGAGCTTCGTATTATATGCATCGGCTCGGTTCGTTTCGATATTTACGATATCTAAATTACTGTTTACAAGAACGACGTATGTATAACGCATACTTTCACGTCTCCACATTCCCAGCCCTGCACAGGCTTCCACGTCGATTTCGGCGTTTTAGTCGTGGCGCTATTTTACGCGGACTTCCTAAAGAGCTCGTCAATCACAATCCCCGCTACACAGCGGTAAGAAATTTCTCCCGAACCTCGCTCATTTCCCTATCGTAGCTGCACACGGAGCAAGTTTGTCCGCACATTGTCTGCAGGCCATTGATAAACGGTAGACCTTTCTAAAGAAAGTCAATCGGCAAAATCTTACGCCTGACTTGTCGACAGCTTGTTCCTAGATCAATGTGTCTACAGCGTGACTCTTGTAAACCGCTCACTGAGATTGATCATCGTAATGCTCGAGGGTGTACAAAAGAATCGCTTAAAAATATTAAACAGCAATTCTTCTCCCCGGCCCCGAGCTTTAAAAGGCCTCGCGGTCCACGAGAAGCTATGCATAGGGCCCCGCAAAATTTATTATTATCTATAAAATTTAGAAGTACATATCCCTAAATGCGTTTTTTTTGGCCCCTCACAATTCTGGAACCCGACCCCGCAAAAGTTCACGCCAGCCCTATTCTTCTCGCCAGCATCGCCTCCATATAGTTTCCAATCTAAAAACAAATCTCATCACTCGCCCCCGCGAGAAACACCCGGTACTTTGCAGCGAATACATTGTACCGAGATAAACTACATACCTGTAACGACTACGATCTCTGTATGTAATTAAACCGCATTTCCCGCCGCGTCGCGGCGCGTGGTCTCGCGCAAAGGAAGTAATTTAACGTTTAATGAGAAACGAAACGAGTTTGCGCGCTGCATATGCATGCACCCGTGCAGGGAGCGGCGTGTCGGTGCCGCGAACGGCACGGTATCTAAGTGGAGCAGTGTCACGCGTAAAACGCGCGGCCTGGGTCATCGATCGGTGTTTTGAATGATTAATTACGGTCCCGGACGGTGTTAGGCGGCTCGCGATCCGACAGGGTGGCGTGCAAGCAAGTGGAAACGGTCAGCGGTCCCAGGAAAAGTAGAGAAAGGAGTAGAGAGAAGGCCGGGCGCGTGCGCGGTAACTTATTAGCTGGGTAAAATAAATCCACGCTCCATCCGTGACATTAATCATCGAACGGATGAAATTATGGTCCGCGGGGTCGCGGCCAGGCGCCCCGTCGATCCAAACGACACTTTAATCGGCCGTATTTACATAGACGCGTACGTGGCCACATTCCTGGCTACTCGAAATTGATAGGTAGTCGATGACGGTCCGGTGAACGAACAGCGTATATGGGATTCGCGGCTCGCCCTTATAAGCAAAATTTTGCCTAGGGCGTAAACTTGACAATGTGCGCAAAATGTCCTTTTCATTTTTGTCATTTTTTAAAATAAAGTTTTAAATGAAATATTAGAAGTTTTACCGTAAATGTTTTAAGCTACGAATAAAGATTCAGTGTAAGGTCATCAAAAAGCTGAAATAAATGAGGGGCGCGATTTGGCAAGTTCGCTTAGTGCGCAAAAAAAGGCTGGACCTAGGCTTGAAGCTGAGAACCGCGCAGAAATTAAGATGTATTAGACTTGCTTGGCACGTGACAGGACGCTTTCACTTCAAAATTGAGTTATAACTTATAACTTCTAACCGCTATCCCTGCGAGCTCGTCATCTCGTCGCGTGCTGCACCATTTCTGCGCGCTAGCGATCGCTAGGGGAAAAAGGTCTGACGAGAGTCGGAACTGCAGCGAGCGGCATTACTTACCTGACACCATCCTTCGTTGGCGTCTTGACGGAAAATTAATATAATAATTACGCGCTTCCTGCTGGGACGCGTAAAAACAGTCGTTGATACGCGGCAATTTGTCTTGGGCATTTCTATCGGCGTCGGGAACCAGCGGTGGACGTTTGAAAAAACTCGGGCTTCCTCTGCTGCGCTCGATCCACGTTAGATAGGCAATTTTAGATAGCGATCTCGGGAGTTCTGTTTACTTGAGAGCGGGAAGGAAGTTTCAGGGAATTCGCGAGAAATACCGAATACATGAAGCGATGAATCACCCTTTCATCGCGGTAGACGCAACAACAATACAAATTGCGTTAGATTTTCATCGAGCAGTGTATTTCAAATTCGTACTGCTCGAGGTGAACCGTTAGCCTCGACTGCCTTGAGCGCTCCTTCGACCGTTCGCGCTCCATCATCGCGAGCTGCTAACTCATTTCAATGTTTACGAGTACCCGTGCCTAAATTAATTCATAAATTAATGGAGTTCCACGGCAACGGAACACTGGCCGCGCAAACGTGCACGGATTCGTCCTGCCCCTCTGGCCACGATCTCTATAACCCTCTACCAATTCGGAATGCAGGATCATTCCTGCCTTCCTCTATCCGCGAGATTTATGAACGCAGATACTGTCCACGTTTCCGAGCGTTTCGCGTGTATACGCTGCATGCAGATGTCGGCGGGCTCGAGATCCCGCTGAACCATTCCTGACCTGGTACCGATACGTAGATAGTTTTTACCATCGCCGGGAATCGCTACGGTGCCGCAGCGAACAAACGTATCGAATTTGACGGTAACATAGCCGTTGCACAAGGAAAGATTTAACATGGCGCGCTCGGTGTGCCTTGACCTTTGCCGTGCAACGAAAACGGCCCGCGTCCACGCGGAATTCCAATGGTCCGCGACCGAGCGGAAAAAGTTGGCCGCTAGGATTATGCATTCGCGTGCCATGCCATAAATACATCTTCCGAGGCATCCGTGAATAATCCTGCCCCGGCTTGACTGCTTTCAGGAAGTGCTGCTGGCGCACAGCAGAACGTCCAGCCACTGCGAGCCGATCACAGTGATCCTGGCGGAGGTCGAGGCGCCGGAACTCGCCGCGCTCCTCGGCTTCGTTTACACAGGAAGCGCGACGGTGCCCAGGCCGCGGCTAAACGCCTTCCTGCACGCGGCGGAGGCGCTCCACATCAGGCTGCCCCCTGTCCCGCTGGTGATGACTTCCTCGCCGGCCGACTGCAAGCAGGAAGACACGAAGGACGTGAAGATCAGCCCCGGGTGCCTGGAGTGCGATCGGTGCCGCCGTCCGCGGCGGAATCAAGATGCCGATTCCGCGGGCAAGGAGGAGCCTTATCCGTCGGCCGAGTCCTTGGAAGCCGCGAGAGAAATCGGACCGCTTCCTGAATCGATGAACTTTGCCGGCTCGAGATACGCCGCCAGCAGATATCGCTCCGCGGCCTGGCCCGCTCCTCCTTTCGCGAGCGCCGGCCTGGAGAAGGCTGTCCACGGCGTAGATCGATTATTGGATAAGGACGGGACGGATCAGATGGACGTTGGCCGATATCGCGCTGTCCCGGTGCACTCGAGGATCGATAGGATTTGCGACAGGGTAGGTGGCTACGCGGAAAGCGTTGTCGCTGGTTGTGATTCATCGATCAACGCCGGCCAGCAGGAGTTCTGCGAGTCGAGGAGGAGCGCCTACGACCTGCACGGGCAACTGGATCCTCTTGAGTCCAGGATCAGGGCTGGGGAGAGACGTTTAGAGGTGACCGAGGACCATAGCGTAAGGAGGGATCTAGTGACACCAGAAAACTCCTTCGAGGAAGACAGAGCCTCGTGGATCGACACCTGCCAGAGCAGAGCTATATCCCAGCAGTTGCCCGATCGGAGGCCGTACGAGAAATCAGATCACGGCTGGGATCTGTCGTGCGGAGTGGCTTGCTTCAGCTGGAAAACACCGAAAAGGCACGTGGCCAACCGCGTGATAGCCTCGCCGTGGAGGCAGACCATCAGGCCGTATCATCTGCCCAAGCTGCAACCGATCGTCCTCCAACCCCACTCCGACGATATCGTAAGTCAGCAGAATTTTCAGTACGTAAAGCTAATTAGTAGGGAACTTGGTAATACGGAGGGTTCGGTAGGCAATCAGTGTAAACCCAACTTTCCCTAAAAATCAGTTACGTGCTTCGAGAACCTCTTTATTGTTAAAACTTTCAGGCGATAAATTAATTAAGTCGCTACTCTCATACGTAAGCAATAGATGCCGGTATTTAGGTATATTGACGACGGGATTGCAAATTTTAAAAATACTTGTGGAAAAATGCAATTATTTTTGTTAAAATTTACCAAATTTGTAAATTTTAATATTAAGAACTAAGTTCATTTTGAGTTCATAAAAGCGCGACATTTGAACGCTAAAATCGTCTGAGATACGATACACGCCATGTGACCACGAGGGTTAATGCTAATGGACTCACACTGATTAGCTTCTGAACCCTTCATACATTCATTAGCATCGATTATTAGATCGTACATCCTCATTATTATAAACTCAGAGGGGAAGGATCATGTCTGCTGGAATCCACCGATTCCTTTTCTCCCTTTAACATAGAAGACGCGTACCTAAGCGCGCAAGATTCTTTCAGATCCTAGATGCATGAAAATTTAATCGCACGGTAACTAATGTTTACTTAGACGCGCCAATGATCCGACAATCGTACGAATTACCAGGTACGCGCGAGTCGCGTTAGGAATCCGGTGACTGTAGAGCCTGCACTGCGCCCGCCTCGGATAGCGGAGAGACTTATAAAGTGCAATTTGCAAATCTTTTCTGCAAACAGAGAGGTCGCGCGGCATTCAATTAGCCGGTGCAAATTGGATAGGTCTCCTCGAAATATCGCGTATCGCTGGGAGGTAGACGCGGAGACGGGTTCCTGTTTCAAAGCGCTCATTATATTCTATCGTCGTATAGCATTCGAAATATTATTCGTATGTAAACTAATCGCTCCTGAATATCCGATTGCACGACCCAGACGCATCCAGGAAAAATAAGGCTCCAGTCATAATACCGTGCCGCGAGCAGCGCGCGTATCTGCATATCTGTGAAATACATCTAGGTCGCGAGATGGCCGATCGTGCCATCACTTCGCTTCGCTCGCAACTTTGACAAGGTAAAAGTAACGCTCGAGCTTAAGCACCGTGTAACTCTCCATTATGCTGTAGATTCTCAGTCTCTAATTGCATTCTCACTCATCCTAGCTGTCCTCCGAGCATTTTTCAGCGTGGTTGCTCACTAATTTCACATTTTCACGACGAACCAAAGCATAACAGAGGAAATTCCGAGCGTGCAGTCTCCATGCTAATTTTAAGTTACTATGAAGGCAGCTTTGTAGAGAGGAATTAGGAATCGGATGCTCCAGGCAGAGTTGGGCATTGTTCGAATAAAAATTTATAAGAATCGCGAATAAAATGAAGTTATTCGAGAATAACGAATAATTTATTATTCGGATAATGCCGAACTCTAGCTCGAGCAGTTATGAAGATTGCTGCCCGACTTCTTCGACACCTCCTCTCGTGGTCAGTGAACGCAGGCCTTCCTCTGCTACTTTTCTAAATTACAGTCCGCGCGAGGCGGGGATTAAGAGTCTCCATTTGCTCATAGTTTGTCGCGAGTTAGGAGACTGAAGACGAGTTGCCGAGCCATTTCCTTTCACCGATTTAATGCGGATCGAAGAAATTGCTCGGATGAAAGAGATACAGTGGTAACGTCGGGGAAATCGTTTTCACAGCGATCGATCCGTAATAACGCGACTCCTTCGTAGCGGACTTTTCGTAATCGAGCGGATCTTTGGTTGCACAAGGCTCGGGGTGAACTTGTTCAGCCGATTATCGGCCAGATACGATTACCGATCCCCGTTCTACTGTACCCCCTTCATATCGTTACGTCACGCGGCGTACGTGGATCTCGTCGGCTCGCGTTACTAATCTCGCCAATAGCAATCCGTTCGTACAGAAAGTGACTTGTTTACCGCGGCTGCTGGTCGCGGAGACGAGCGCGCGGACTCATCCTACGAGATTCCGCGCCATATGGAAGGCATACCAGTGTCGGCATTCAAGAGTATACTACATATATCCACTTTCAATCTTCCATATAAAATGGAACTTGCGTTGGTTTCCAACTGTAAATCTTCCAAGAGGAATCGCGCGCTTGAAACTTGTTAAATCCGGACATAAATAAAGCTAAAGATAAATTGTATGACAAGTTGAATTGGACTCGGAGGGAACGAGTCGTTCCAATAATCGGGCAGACCTGTAATCTTGACGAGCCACGATACAGGGTCCTCCGTTTACGAGCTTGGAAATGTCAGCCTCTCGCGGAGCATGTCTGCGCAACTCAGGATTAACGAAAGCAAATATTTCGCGTTCTTCCTCCTCCATGGAGGATTCGTGTCGCTTAGTGGACCACTCGTATAGTTACAAAATGAGGCACGTCTATCCTGTTCCCTCTAATTACCACAAAACAGCCCGGACGGTCAAAGATGCTTCTTTCCTGCGATTTAAATGTTTCGCGCCCAGGGCCCGGGTGGCCGATGAAGAGCTAACGAACCATTCAGCCTATTTTTCTGTGAAAAATCTTGCTACACATCGAAAGTACACGGAGCATTCCACTTTCCGTCCGTCTCCTTCTCACACGTTCGATGATCTCCTCGGAGAAGCACACGGGCCGTTGCATAACGTTCACCCGTCTCCTAGCGTTTGGAATCGTCCTCCTTTCATATACTATAATTCTCCATAAGGGGAATCTACGTATGACGAGCGGCGCGCATACTTCGGCTCCTTCTCAATCGCGGGGACATTAAAATTTCGAATTCTTAATTG
This sequence comes from Andrena praecox, assembly GCA_963932275.1. Lineage (NCBI taxonomy): Eukaryota > Metazoa > Arthropoda > Insecta > Hymenoptera > Andrenidae > Andrena > Andrena praecox. The sequence goes on from OZ010734.1 coordinate 975,834, forward strand.
AACAAGACAGTTGGAAATTACTATCCGGCTGACCGGAATCGCTGTCAATTTAATTCCCCGCTGATTTCATATGCAAACAAATGTTTTTCCGTCGTCTCGTGGATATTTAATTGCCGAGGTGTCACGGCCATTTAGAGAGATAGCTGCTGAATCTAATTACCCGATCAGCTTCTCGGTCACGTGGAGTCGCAGTTTAGAGTGTCTTCCATCGCCGAACCAATCGCGTATTTGTCAGCGATCATCGCAACGAGCAAAAAACGGATAGTGGGTCGATGTGGGATTTTTCAAGGAACCTGGATAATCTGCCCCGATATAAGTTCAGTCGGCGATTCGATTAACCGGAAAGATCGGAATCGCTTCTGATTAACCTTCTTCTGATACGAAAATGTTGCTTGGAATAGCGCGGCTGAGTAACATAGATGCCATTATCACCCAGACGATCGAAACAAAACGAAAGGAGACCTCCGTTAACAAATAATTATCACGGCGCATTCAATTAAATTGAATTCATCGCGCGTGATTAAAATTTCCACTGTGTCTCGGCGCGATCCGATGAAGACACCGACGGCATCCTTCGATTTTCGAATGTAGATCGGTATCGGGCAGCGAGCAGCGCGCGGCTCACTTATCTATAAAATATAGGCGATCTCTTGTTCCTCCTGAAAGAGGCACGATCGTCGGAGGAGCAGGAGAACAGGACCCACTTATTCTTCATCGACCTTTCACCACGAATGAAAGCACGCCGCGCCGCGGCCCGATCGCCGCCGAGGGCGCCGAGACCGTGCATTTTGCTTTCTTCCGTGAAACACGCGGAGGAATCAGTGCCCGTGCACTTTTTCTGCTGGCTCATTTGGCCGCCTGCCTGTAATTCGATGGTGCCAGGTGATAAAACCTCCGCTACCAGCTGCCCGGCTCCGTTGGGGTTAGCCAATGTCATTCTGATTAATGAAACTATCAGTTACATGGCGGTCGCGTCTTGTTTTTCCCCTCCTTTTTCTCTTCCATCTCGCTTGAATCGGAGCCCAAGGTGCCATCACAGCTGGTGTCGGCCAGCTGCGAGTATCTGTTTTACACGTTATTACACGCAATCCGGGGAGGAGCCGTTTTCTCTTTCGACACGTGCACTGATATGCTCCAGATTTTTTCGCATTACTTTACGACCTTGCGCAACCTGGCCCCATATGCTTTAAACGCGGACCCTGCGTCGCGGAGGACTCTTGATTTTCTTCCTTTCTGCGGCCGTCGATTATTACTCTCTGCAGGGTCCACCTTTTCCCTGCTATTAAAACACTCCGCGGCGATCGCAATTAAACAGACTTTTTATTCATCCAGAGCCCACCGATCCGCGGATATATCCTGCATAGTGTTAGGAGAGGTCTAGAGTCTTACAACTTTTAACCCGTTAACCGGGACGGAACGGGACGGGACGGAACGGGACGGGACGGGACAATCTAATCCGATTTTATTCGCTTTTAAGTACCTTTGCGGGGCGTTTCTGGCTGGGCAGCAAGTTAACAGGCAACGCGATTGCGAAGGAAGTTTCCTAAGGTGATCCAACCGCGAGTCGATCTTTAGCTGGCTGCAAAGAGGAACGTTGCAGGCGAGTGGATGCAGAGCGTTGCTCAAGAAAGTGTACATATCTGCGGGCGGCTGGTTAATGCGTTACAATCCGATAAGCGTAGTAGTTGTTAACATTAATATTCCAGATAAGCGGGTTCGCGGTGCTCAGCAGCGTTGCAAGTGGCTGGAAAACGCTTCTTGCCGTGCATCCGCGGCTGTGGAGGATATTATACCGGTCCGATCGACGCATTATCGAGCCGTTTTATCTGGACTTATTGCCACAGACGTTTCGCTAATCGGCGTTTCGGGTTGCTGCGCGATCGCGATCATTAACGAGGCTATCTATAAAATCCCAGCCACTAGACGCGCGTTTATATATACATCTTTAATTACAAACTGTTAATGTTAAACACACGGCGACCGCCGATCACCGATTAGATCGCGTTCCCTAGCAGTTGTATCCAGGTATCGCCTCTTTCCCTGTAATTTCAGCCCGACGAAAAATCGCCCGATCGGTAATTAACGTCCGGAGACCAATTCGACTTCGATCGCCGCTTTAATTGCCCCGTTCCATGTGCTCCTGTTTTTTTTTTAATAATGGTAATAATGAAGGGTTAGGGGGAGCCGATCTAGGAGGAAGTTTGTCCGTTTCTACGGTCGAGTAAACCACTCGAGGATGATTAGATGTGGCAATTAAAGGGACCGCGAGCGAGGGGGGAGGAATAGAGCTGGCCAGGGGTCCGGCGACGTTGCAATAACGGTGATTACGGGCGCATGAGAGCGGACTGGAACTTTCGATTGCACTGTTGCAGGAAATCGGGGAGAATCTGCGCCCACCGGAAGTCGCGCGGCTTCCAGCGGTCCCCGCCAGTCCTGATCGGCGATCCTCCAAGAACATCGCGGCCATTGATCATTATTACGGTGTCGAAGTTCCTATCAGTCGCGAGATGACGTACGGCAATGGCCCCAGGTCGCTGGAGCCCGGTTCTGTCCCAGTAGCGAGACACCACGAGTACTATTCGCCGCAGGTCTCGTTCGCGACGACCGCGCAGGCGATCTCGTCGATGAGCAGCGAGGTGAATTTACAGCCGGAGAACAACGTGGTCTCCACGACGACGAGGTTACCGAGCAGCGATGCCGTTCCGTCGAACGCCAATGGGAAGGCTAGCTATTTGGGGCAGGTCCTTGCCCACCCGCCGCAGAGGTCGGAGATCTCCCACCCCGTCAGCAGGCTGTGCGACACGATCGAGTCGAGCGATAAGAGCGATCGCTTCGCGTGCCTGGACGCGGAGAGGGCGGAGAAAGAGCCGCGGAAGGAAGAGAAGCTCGCCGAGAGGGTTATTATAAACAGCGATAATAATAATAACGACGCGATCGTCGGCCACGATGTTCCTCAACGCGGGGGGCCCAGCGGAGCGCAGGAGGATCATAGGTGCGATCAGTGCGGCAAGACTTTCGTTACCAAAGCATCCCTCAAGGTATAGATCTCGATTCTTCGATACCCCATTCGAATATCTTCTAGCTTTCAGCTTGGTGGCAGCGTAGCGATCTCCACGATTCCATCTAACAATCTTGCGCTGGGGGCGTGCGCTGGCTAACAATGGACTCCTAATTGTGGGAACGGAGTTGTCGGACCTCTTTTACTAACTACAATCTTCCAGTTGAAAAATAAGAATCGGGGCATCCTCTGCTTCGCCCTCCATCCCCAATAGCTCCAATAAAACAACACATAAGCATTCTCTTAACCCTGCATTCGCTAATTTGGTGGCACTTTTGCTAATTGGACTTCTGCGTACGATCGGATCGATTAACCCCCGGCAAGGGGTGGACGAAACGGCGCTCGCGAACGAGGCCCAGAGCTCTGATCAACCCCCTCCCGATACGGTGTCCAGGTACATATCAGAACCCACTCGGGGGAGAAGCCTTTCCGGTGCGCCGACTGCGGCAAGCAGTTCTCGCAGCTGCGCAATTACAAGTACCACCGTAGCGTGCACGAGGGTACCAGGGAGTTCGCGGCCACGTGCCCGGAATGCGGCAAGTACTTCAACGACCGCGGCTACCTCAGCTCCCACATGAAGATCCACCGCAACAGGAAGGAGTACGGGTGCGCGGAATGCGGGAAGAGCTTCAACCAGCGGGTGGCCTACAACATGCACGTGCGGATACACACGGGCGTGAAGCCTCACCAGTGCGAGCAGTGCGGCAAGGCCTTCTCGCGGAAGATGCTGCTCAAGCAACACCTGAGGACCCACTCCGGCGAGCGGCCCTACCAGTGCCAGGTCTGCCAGAAGGCGTTCGCCGACAGGTCCAACATGACCCTCCATACCAGGCTGCACTCCGGCTTGAAGCCGTACCAGTGCACCCTCTGCTCCAAGGCGTTCACCAAGAAGCACCACCTCAAGACCCACCTCAACTACCACACCGGGACCAAGCCCTACTCCTGCCCCAACTGCGGCCTGCGCTTCTCCCAGAGCAGCAACATGAGGACCCACTACAAGAAGTGCACCGTCAGCAACCCCGGCGAGGAGAAGGGCGTCCAGGGCGCAGTGATAGAGTCCGCCAAGGCTGGACAGCCGAGGATCATCTCCAGACCCCCCACGGACGCGCTCACGCCGCCTAACTCCGACCAGGAGTTGACCATCCTCACGCCGATCTCGAAGGCGCTTGGGGCGGAGGCTGCTGGGACGTAGAGGGTGGCGTTTAGTAATCGGAGGACCGTTCAAGTGTACGTATCCCGTCTTCTTGAGATTATCGGTGGAAGGTTCGTCGCTGAGAACTTAGTTATGTAAAGAGCAGCGAGCTTGAGAGTGGCGTGCGCGGTGTCATCGGTACGCTTCTTTGTCAGGACAGTCGCGCCGGTTTTGGGTAACGGCGGGTTCCACGAGTGCCTCTTCTCCCGTTCTGCTGGACAGATAATATAATACTCTCCCGTTTCGAGGGAACCGATACTCGCGACAAATCGGAGACACGACACCTGTGATGTAACGAGCCACGTAACGACCAGAGGAAAAGGCAGGCGTTCGTACAGAACGATGAGACGTGATATTCGCGTGGTCGTGCTGTTTATGATGCCGGGAATTGGTAGCTTTTGAGGAATGACGCGTGGAAATTACCGGCCGCGGGTCGACGAATCACTGTCTTTCTGTGTGCAATCAAACGGTAGAAAGTATTAGATTCATTTGAAAGTAGCTGTGCCAGCTGGTAATCCGAGACACCATAACAGTGCGCGCCGACTGCCTTTTCCTGGAAATTGTTCTTTAACACACTAATACGTATCGATTCAATCCGCAAATTCTTGCGTCACGAATCAGTTTTTGTCGGAGCTGCGGCAGATCTTTCCCTTGGGATCGATCCGTAGCATTAATTCTGATTTGAAAGGCGCTTAATCGCTGTCACGGGAAATATCAAGTGTTCGGGAACGGCGGTAAACGCGATAATTTTCGCGCGAACGATGAGTGATTCGACGACGATTCGAGAGAGCTGAATTCAATGCAATGTACATACAATACGTACTTAAACGTAGCTCGTAATCTAGTTTCTTAAGGGGAATCGTTCGGCAGCAATCTTGTATTTTACTTGTAATAAAACACTCCTCGTTCAGCTCCTTTTTCCACTTGTAATATACCTTTCGAGCACACCTTGCTCGCCTTTTTACCACAACGATATTTATGTGAAAAAACCGAACTTTCAACATAATAAAATGAAAGAAAAGGCTACTTTCTCGCTCCACTTATACGCAATCCCTTTTAGCAACTTCGCTCAAAACAAATCCAACTTTGCTTTCTGAGTAGGGCGCAAAAGGACCAGGACCCAGAGATCTTGCGCACATGCCACTGGCCTTGAAGGAGGCTTTCTCAGTAACTGTGCACCGTTAGACAAATGTTTGGGCCCCGGTGTCGATAAATCACGGTCGCTGAGATAACTGAAAAAAGACGCCTAATGAATCTACCGTCTAATCACGGTTCTACCTAGAATGACTAGCTTGATTGCACCAGGGGTCCACGCGATGCCCGCCTGACACCCTCGGACTTTCTCGTGTTCATCGAAACCGTGTACCAAGTGGCGGCCCACGTGTCCCGCTTCCTCCTCGCGCGAGCGAACTCTGAAGGACCCTCATCTGTGCCATCGAGAGATCGTATCGCCTCCGTTCCTTAGCCATTCCTCCTCTCCGCAGCCAGGAGCTTCGAATAATGGCACGCAAGTGTATGTACACTGGAGGAATCAGCGCGTTAATAGAGAAGGGAACGGTGCGCTCCCATGTTTGTCGAAAGCTCCGTTAAACGTTAGAGTGCCAGCGTGTGGCTATTTATTTGTGATTTGTAGACTACTCGGAGCGGCGTATAGGCTGCTAGAGGCTGTCTTTCGTGGAAGTCCTCGCGGACACGGATTTAATAAGAAGGACGAGATCTCGGATCTAAGGGCTCCTTTCGTGGACATTTCCAACAACAGTTACGGGTTAGTGACCAATGTACTACTTCTTTTCTAACTCCTGCCACTTTGGAATCTAGGCAGCCTTTCCAAATTCCCTCGTCCTGGTCCCTGAAGTGGCGCTCTCGTGTTAAGTCAACATTCGCCGTTCCGAGCCAGGTCTAAACCTCCAAATGTAATACTCCACACCCGAACTTGAATGTAAATGTTTGATAAACGTCCCCGCGATAGGCGAGCCAACATTTGTTCAGCACACAAGAGCGACCGTATGTTCGCCGCTCCAGGAACTCCTATTCGTATCGACGATACACGCCGAAGACTCCGCCGTGATCGATCGCAAAGAGGGCTAAGTCATCCGCCGTATTAGAAAGCACGTAAAAGCCGATTGGCAATCGTGATGAAGGCACAATTTCATTTGTCACCTCGCCAAAAACGCTCTGTCGTTCGATTTCATTGGGGACTGATGGCTTGACAGCGCCGTGATTAGTCGCCGATAAATCGGCATTGTTCGGAGCAGGTACCGTCGCGCGGACGCGTCACTCGCGACCCATTGAATCACGTTTCGCAACGCGATAATGATAGTCCTCGTCATTAGCGGGCAGCTTAAAAACTGACGGTCGAATGAAGTAATTATGCGATTAGCTCGGAGTAAGAGCGAGATGCTGGGTGACGGCTTCTCGCGATAGAGTTTCAGGTACTTACATAAAATGTAAGGGATAGGGGAATTACTTAAGAATTGTTTCGCGATTTCCTCTTCTGGTTATGGTCACTTTCATCGACGAAAGTTGTTTCTCTGCCGTGTACAGCACTCGCTTTTTCCCATTTTTTCTAATCCCGAGTGAATAAGATTACTCGACGACTTTGGTCTTTCGAGTCGGACGAGTTAATCAACTACTCTTTAAACGTTGCTGAAAAGTGTCCCACTGAGTTCGGATACAGTAATCGTGCAACGCCAGAGTCGTTGGTAGACCGAGCAGTTTATTAGCCGCGGGTCGCCAGTCTGCTCCTCCAGTTTTAAGGTCGCGGTTCTTGCGCGTTTGCTACTTTGAGCGAGTTAAATGGCGCACAGTGTCGCGCAAGTGGATCCATTCCAGCGTTAAACGGTGAACCGCGATCTCGTTGCACCATTCCAACAGTGGTCGGGTGTTAGAGATTCGTTTCACCTTTCGGAATCGCGCACTGACCGACCAGTTTTCAGAGTGAAAAATGCAAACCGCGTTTTTCATGCGCACGGAGAGGTTCCAAGCCGAACGTTGCTTCGTGGAAGCCCAACTCGCGAAGAGGATACCTCTGGCATACCTATCCTATTAACGATCAATCAGCTTCTTTTCTCCCAATTCGATGGAAACGAGGACGCTTCTGCATTTGTATTCACGTTCGAATCTTCGTGGAAGTTCGACTCGCGAAGATCTCGACGATCGATCAGCTTCCTTCCCCCGGATCCGATAGAAACGAGGATGCTTCTACGATACATTTACATTCACATTTGAATCCTTTGGCCGCGAGCATCGTCGCGATCGAATATCGCTGGAACACTGCTTGGTTTCGCAACATCGCGATGAGGACCAAAGGAGCACGAGACAGAGATTGGCTGTCAAGCTTGACGGTTCGATCGACCGAGTGGAGCGAAGTTATTTTCCACGACCGTCGGCTCCGCTGAATTGAACCATTTGCGTTATCAACTTGCATGCCTTTATCTGTCGGACGAAGCGTCAGCATTCTCGCATTTGCTGTCCCATCTTGGAAACCTCTTACCCCATTAGCTCCGGAGTATCCTCTGCGATTTTAATTAGCCGCCGAGTTGACGACGTCCCTCTGCCAGAGAAAAGTAAAGGCGAGGGTAGGAAAGAAGTGACAAAGCAACGTGAAAGTTCGCCTCGCGAGCGGTCCATTTGCATCGTTGGTGTTCTACAATCGAGCAGCGGTAAAACGAGTAGCCTACGCACCCACTGCGGCGGTTGCACAATGCTAATGGATCAAGTTCACGCAGACCGTCGAGCAAAATCGACCGGGCCCGGTTTCTCGCGTGCCCAGCTACTTGTCATGCCGACGGCTTCGGCATCGGGTACGCAAATTTCGTGTTGAGAAACCGCGAGTCATTCCGTGCCATTTTTGCACCGGTGACGTCCGCCATCCTTCGTTTCAATCACTTTGCTACACTTTCTCGCCGCTGTCCTCTTCGTACCCCGTCGAACATAGCTGCGCCCTTATATCTTAGAAAGCCCAGTTCTTCGGCGGAATAGTTCTCCCCTCGTTCGAGGATTCGTACCTAATGAGAGTCACGGATCGATAGGACAGCGCGATTAACAATCTCACGGAATATTACGCGAGCGATATTAATTGGACGACCCTCGATCAACGTGTCACCAGTGGTTGAAAGGTACACGATGTCTCCACCAGCGGTGACGTACTCACGATTAATGAAGCGATGTTCTGCTCGATGGTAACGGGTCCCCTCGGTGTAGAGACTCGCTGTCGATAATTGAGTTACTCCCGAGGTACATGTACACGGTGCTCCGTTTAAACGGATGCGCATAAATAATCAGAAGTGAACAGTCTTTCGTATGACCATGGAGAACTGGACTCTTAGGCAGTTTCCCTGTTCAAAGATCGATAGTGTGGGATCAGGAACCCACATAGGAGGAAGTCCGGAAGAAGGGACCTCGGAGGTCGGCTTTGGTCGAATTGGTCAGGCGGCTGCTCAGTACCCGCAAGAGATCGTGGCTTCGAGTCCCATCGACCCGAGGTCCTTTTTTCCGTGGCTCCCGACAACATAGGAAAGTTACGAAACCTATTCCTACAATATCCCATAAGAAACGGGAGGTGTTCAGAAGCGTTTGAAACCATTTCGCGCGAAACGTTAGACGCGGTCCCACGTCGTTCAGCGTCTTTCTGACATTTGACGAAGGGGTAAAAAGGGCACGGAAGCGGCGAACGCGAACCCTGGTTACGCAAGAAAGTTATGCTTAACCAGGCTCTGACATTATGTTTCTGACACGTCGCAGTAGGCGCACGCCCGGTTGCCGGGCTCGCAGGGAAACTGAACGGGCTTTTAGCGGGGAATGGGACAAGAAACGAGCCGGAATGCAACAGTCAATGTCAGCCGTGGAAAGCATCGTTTGTTACGGGTCTCGATTAGATCTCGCCTCGTTAGAAATTATCGTACACAGTAACGCTATCACAGCCGCGGATCGACATATTAATACACATTTGACGTATCGACCGTCAAACCCGCGGCTTTTGTTCAACCTGAATATTTCTGCAGCTATAGCCAGGGGAAAGTGAACGCGCCGTTGTAATCGAAATCATTTCTCTGATGAACTGTCACCAGACTTTTCTTCACTCCAATTTATTGTCCTGTCTTTATTTCTCTCTCGCAAATGTTTCAGCTTTTATTCGACAGTTAGCGGTACCGCGGTGATTCAATGGAAGCATAATTCGTTGAGAAACCAGTTGAACACCCCGTTTTAAGTTTTCACTAATTGGCGATCGCGGTGGCAGTGGATCGACGAGTTTCCTTATCTCGCTATCAGTACCGAGGAACAGTTCTCCGAGGTACTTTCCCGTACCTTGACGGCTTAACACCTACCCGATCGACAAATAGTATCGATAGAGACAAATAGCGGTCCGCCGCTAAAAATCACGTAACCACGGGGCCAGAAATCGGTACATGCTACTTCGCGCTCGACACGCAAATCGGTTCGATTTCTTCCTCTTTTTTTCTCCCTGCCTCCTCCTTCTCCCTCTTCGGAGCAAGAGACACGCGGCTCTGCGCGACTACGGAGCGAGCAGGTTCCCTTGAGCAACCACGGCGAACTGGTTTTAACATAATATTTGGTCTGCCTTCGTCTAGAGATATTTATTACGCGAGCGCGATAAAATGATCGTCGACAATCGGACCAAGGCGTTTCCATCGGGGGCGGCCAAGGCTACCCCGTGTTAATCGATGTTAATCGCGATGAACACGAGGAACCCTTCACCCGTCCAGCTGATCTCGTTCGGATATCTTATCGCGTTCCACGCATACGTCGAATTCAAGGGCGGTTAATTAAACAGAAGAGCCACGGATACATCTTCCTCTCCGCCAAGAATAAATTTGGATAAACCCGCTGCAGAGCCGAGTCCTTTGAGTAAAAGGTGTCCCATTTCACAGCGGGCGCTGTAAAAACCAGACGATCGTAATCCAGCGGCTGACGAAACGGCCGAGATTTATCGGACGATACCTTGCTCGAGATCTCTCCGCTGAAATCATCTGTTACGTCTTCGATCCACCGGCTGCACGCTCCTCTCGCGAATTAAATGTCCCCTTTTTGCCACGCTGACGCGACCGAGACGCTCGGACCTGCGAGCATTTTACGACGGGACACTTTCACTGTCCAGAGGCGAGCCGTCGAAATCCTGACCGCGCTGAAAAAAAAACATCTCCCTGGTTGGCATCTCCATGGGGACTTATCCACGGTGCTTCCAGTATCGCCCCATGATGATTCCCCGGCTCGAGCTGATTAAGTCACACATTGCATTTCTGAAATATGTGCAGCCTCTCCCCGGGGAAACAGGTCCACGGGATCTTCTCGCGGGAGAAGCGTGCAGGTATTTTAACCTCGGATAGCTATCTGTCCCCTGAAAGGGGCCCACGGGCGTGCGTACGGGAGACACCCAGTTCACACACGGAGAGGAGCCTGGGACTAGTGGGCACCATAGAAACCAGGACCCTTCAACGAGCTTTAGTACCAAATCCCGTTCTCTGGGTGACTCGGCCGCGCTGATTACAGCGGGACGCGTTACTCCGCGAGGATCGGGGAAAGGGAGCGTCGTAAATCAGCGCAGTGGTCCAGTTGCGGAGCTCGCTCGCGTAAGAAGCGAGTGTCCAACGCCGAAGACACTCTTCAAAGCTGGATAAAGTCGTCACAGTCGCCCAATTATTAATTGCTTCTGTTTGACGAGATGTTTACAGATTATCAATTTTTTTTTCAACCTCGCAAGCGCAAAGTCGATAAGATTTACGATTGGATGCTTGTTGAGTGTAAAAAGTGTGAAATGAGGGACCAATTTCAAGAATCCGATCGGGGCGATGATTTGGTACAGGAGATCGAACGATTAACCAGGACGTATGCATAATTGATCATAAACGGCCGGGCGGGGGAATGGTTTCCCGCGAACATGGAAGATTGATAGGCCGATAAACATCTAACAACGATTAACACATGCTAAACGCTTTACAAGCGAGCTTCCTCGCGAAGCCGGTTTCCTTCCTCGCTCCCGGTAATGCTTCAGTAATAGCTCGTTAATTCCTGTTAATTTACGCACTGGCCCGTCCCAAAATGGCCCCCTCTCTGCCGGCGATATACTATAAACTGGCGACTTCACCCGAAAAGCTGGCTTCTTTGATTTCATCGAAGTTCGTTGACCCTTTAGCATGGACCCTAGGTGAGCGCGGCAGATGCCTGAACTCTTAAAAGGATCATAAAATCAACTATTCGTGTGCCGAAAATATTTGCCGATGTTACTGTCCTGGCATACCTCCTAATGAGGTAAATGGGCAACAGTCGAAAAAGTGCTTCGAGCATTAGAACTCGAGGATCATCTATTCTAATGATGCAGCATTTCCCATTCCAATCTGCCGAATCCCAGTTCTACAGCGAACTGCCCAAAATCGATCGGGCTCAGAATTTCTCTGTAGAAGCCTGTAGATACATAGCGCAACCCAGTTCTAATAATTCCACGAACGACGAGGAAGCCGCTCGTAAACCCCATTGGTTGCGTCCGGTTCGAATTTTGTCGAATCGAGAATTGAGGAGCGCAGAACTGCCGAGAATCTTATAAAACGCGTTGCAATTCAGCGTGGAACGAGGGGCCGATCGGAAACGCGCGTGTAAATCCTGAATTTTATGCAGAATGCATGCGCGTGGATCGGCCGGGAATCCGCGAGGAGGGTGCGCGCGAGAGGAGCAGAGTCGACGGACTTTCGATCCCGTCTTCGCGAGCCCGAGAGACCATCATCGGGGGCCCCGGTGCTCGAAATGTCAAGGTGTTCTCGCTGGAGTGAAAGGACACCCGTATTTCTGCCCTTTTTTCGCCGATCGCTATTTGCACGCGGAATAATTAATAAATTATTTTCGCCGACTGCCAGGGATACGGTCGAGGCGAATCGATTCGTTCGGAACCGATGCTCCGGGGTATTGTTCAATTAACGCGACCGTCGGCGGCCGAATGATCCACTGGGTGTGGTGTTGGAAGCTTGTAGCTTGCTCTTCCATTCGTTCAAACTGATAGAACTCTACGTTTCTGATTGTGAGTAGTTTCTATATCATTCGATCATTAAGTTTCTAGATTCTATCGCTATCAGGCATCGCATCGAGTCTAACAATAAATACACGAAACCAGCAAAGAACACGTTGCATAAAATGCGTGAAAAATCGTTGGACAGTATTTTAGCTTTCACTGCGGGGTAGAATGACCCCAGTACAGATAAACGACACAGCGTTATCTCAGCAGAATTCGAGCCCCATCGAAACAACTTCCTTTCTCTCCGAGTGTACAATTTGCCTATCACCGCTACATTGTGTCTCGTTCAAATTAATATCGATTGTCAGGCGAGAAGTTCCTCTAACTTGACCTCCAACTGTGAGATAGATAACGTTCGATTGTATTAGAACACGAGCTGCCTCGGGATCCTTTCGCGTTCTCACAGCCCGCCTGGCCAGGGCTTAGAACAATGGCGATTTCGTTTCACCTTTTGTCGGTTGCGATAAGGATACAGAGGTAACGCAGCGCTTCACGGGCCACGGGCTAATTAAACGTGCGCTCGCCAGCTCGCGGGCACTTTAACGCGCGGATTCGAGGCGCAGTCGAGGCAGCTTGACAAACGGGACGCTCCTAGGGGACCGTAACGGCCACGGTCGTCCAGCTTCCTAGAGCACACTCATCCGAGTTAATTGTTCCGTGCTATTAAGATCCGTGGTTTATTGAACGCCCTGGCCAGCCTCGAGAGAGAGATCATGGGAAAGGGTACCGAAAGGGGGGAGCTGACAAACGTAACACCCCGTGAATTGCTCTGTTAATTAACCTCTCCTAAATGTGGATTACGGTGCTGGCTGCCTTAGAGTAATCTCCGCGTTCGGAGCGGGCATTCCTCCGACCGCGAGCGTATATTCTCGGGTGACAGCAGTTCGAGGATAAAGATGCTCAGATAAATGGATCAGGTGGATCGTACGATAGAGGTGTTAAAAAAGTTCTGGGAACTCTGCCTTCTTTTCTCACTTCTCGCCTCTGGCTTCCCATGATCCTCATTCTTCCCGAGCACTCCACTTCTGTCGCTGTTACCTTCGTCTCCTCCGTTCGCTATCTTCTGCCATGAACCTTCCATGCATTTCCTCCCTGCTCTCGGTCTCCGACCCTCCACCAACCCCCTGGCGAATATAATGGCCATTCTCGGGTCGGTGTAACTTCCGTCCTTCGTTTCCTCCAATTATTCGAGGCGGTATCTGCCAGCCAACCGTTGCTTCATGAATGAATATAGACTCTCAATGGCAGCCCGCTCACGTCAGTCTAATGAATACGTGTTAAAGGCGTACCCACGCGTGCATGCAAGATGCATATCTAAATACGTGTACACCTATTATATTATCGCTCCAAGTGCCCCTCGGTCGCCTCGCTAATTCATACATCAGCCTCCCGATTAACCATTGTAATTGATTCCGTGGGCTCTATTGTTGAACGAGAATTTCGGCTGCCAAAAAAGGGGCCCATTGTGAAGTCAGCATCTCGGCTAAAAATATCGTCGAACGACCGTGGCTCGGCGACCCATTTAATCATTATTATTATTCTGTCGATATTACGCCATTTCAATTGAAAATTATAATTACAATGGCGAATGGCGAGGTGCAGCATGACTGTTGTTCTGCCATCTAATTCGTCAGTATGAAACGTCATATTTAAAAATCAAGATATGCACCTTCTTGTGTATTAATTAAGCTGTATTCTCTTCTAAAAGAATTCAAAAAGTATTCTCCCAAGGCCTCTTCGTAATTACAGCATTTGTGGTATCGAAAATATCTCAGAAATTAGTGGACCGACTTGAATACAATTTTTCACGAATATTCTTAAGACTATAATCTAACATTTGTCGGCGCCGATTTTGAAAAAAAATCTTTTTTGAAAAATAACAGCTACTCAAAGTCAAACATGTGATTTTCGACCCAAGTTGTCGTCGTCTTTTGTTAATAAAAAACAAAACAAGACACTAATCGAAAAATCGCCTCGACGGGTACTAGATTATAGTCTTAAGAATATTCGTGCAAGATTCTATTCAAATACTGTAACTACGAAGAGGCCTTGGGAGAAGGGGCTGCTATGGCAGCATTTCTTAAGATATCAAATTTATTTTTCAAGAGAATACAATTTAATTTTTACGCATTAATTTTTAAATTTTACGATTCCTTATATGAAAAAAAAAAAATTATAAAATGACCGTACTTTCGACCTACCAAGGGTACGTAACCCTTTAAGAAATTAAACATAGACAGACAACGTATAAACATTAGGAGGAATAGAATCCAACCCCTTTGGAATTCCTTAAACCTGTTCGCAAGCTGGGACAATGTCGGCTTGGCCATTTGCTGGCTGACAGATCTCGCATTCAATTAACGGGATGTAATAGATGCTAATGATAAGCTGTTTGCACTGCCACGACATAATCAGTCGGGGCGGGATAAGTGTCACGGGAAGGTTGTCAAGCGGCGCGTTTCCTCGCCATCGACGTGATTGCCGTGAAAGAAAGCGATCGTAAAACAGTAACGGGCGTAAATACGCAAAATAGACGAGGTAAGAAGCAGCGATAGATCAATCGCCAGGGGGACCATTAAATCCTAATGGACATAACGATTTCTTATTCAGCCCTAATGGCGTCTCGTTTGCACAGTGCAACACTGACACGCGTTTCTTTCGTCCACGTTCAAACAGCTCACTGATTTAACATCGATCGAAGTATCTAGATCAAACGATCTCTGACGAATTCTTCTCGATCCTTCCTACAAATTTATCCGCCCTAATATATCCAACAAGCTAATTGGATAATACCGTAGCGTAGAAGCACGCGCGGTTCGCTGCCATTAGTACTTTTCAAACGCAGATTCCGCTACGAAGCCCGATTATCCATTAGGAAATTAACGATCCCTCGACCTTATGCCTCCCACGGAATCCTCTTTTATGATACCATTTAACCATAAACGAATTTCATAAGCTGCTGAGGCGCTCGCGATCTCAGGCTCGAGCAAATGTTACGATATTCTCATCGTGAAAAGCGAAACACGTGCCTGTCGCGCTTAGACAACAAAGAAACCGACAACCGTCAAATTAGATTCGAAATGCTTCTGGCGTTTTAAGGCCCGCGCACACATATCGGTTCCGCGCCGCCAGTGCGAAGAATCTCTTTGTGTCATTATTAACCGACACAGACAAGCGCGATCTGCTCCATTCCAAAACAGGGAAACGATATTTTTCCCGCCACTGAACTATCGCGTAGCTGACACGTTTGCGTACACCTTTACTTATTATGCAACACGAGAGCTCGGCGCTGCCCCGTGCCCCTGGCGTCCCTGCAACCCACCACGCTCACCTGTCCACCGTGCCACCCCGGGGCGCCGCTGATGATACTTTACAAGCCGCGATCGACCCGCTGAACTCAGCATCAGGCTCGTGCACGCGGTCGTACACAGTCCTCTACCTACCCAGATAGCACACGACGTCTTTAAGACGTCCATTTTACGTCTGTTTTTGGTCTGAACGTCTTAGACCATATTAAGACGTCTTTAAGACGTCTGCGCGGAGACATTTCTAAGACGTTTTTAAGACGTCCTTAAGGCGTCTGTAACAGGACATCTTTTAACCGACTGTGTTGAGACGTCTTTAAGACGTCTGCGCGGAGACATTTCTAAGACGTCTATCTACAGACGTCTATCTACAGACGTCTTAAGACGTCTTTAAGGCGTCTGTAACAGGACGTCTTTTAAACGACTGTGTTGAGGCGTCTTTAAGGTGTCTGTACCAGGACGTCTTTTAAACGACTGTGTTGTGACGTCTTACAGATGTCTTAATATGGTCTAAGACGTTCAGACCAAAAATAAACGTAAAATGGACGTCTTAAAGACGTCGTGTGCTATCTGGGATAAGACGCTTATCTGGGATAACACATAGCACACGACTTCTTTGAAAAATCAATTTTTGGCCTGAACGCCTTACATCATGTTTTGTTACTTTGCACCTCTTCTGAACGTGTTCAAAACGTCTTTTTGTTACGTCCAAATCGTATTGGTACGGTTTAATGTTTTAAGGAAGTATGTAAGTGGTTTTCAGAATATAATCAAACTCAATAACAATTTATTTCGTTTACTTAATACCAATTAGTTTTATTTGTATTATTACCCAGATAGCACACGACGTCTTCTAGACGTCCATTTTACGTCTGTTTTTGGTCTGAACGTCTTAGACCATATTAAGGGGTTAGGACACAGTAACGGGCCAAGAAAGCAGACGATTTTTAAACGACGATAATAAGAAAAGTAAACAATCGATTATTATAAGGTTTTGTGTTTTAGTTCACTATATTATGAACTATAAGAAAAGCATATAATATTTACAAAATAACAATTGTACGCCGTACAATGTCTCCATTTAAAATGTCCTTTTTTTTCGGATGACCAATTGGTGGGCCGGATTCCGGAAAATCGGATGAACTGTAACAAAAACCCCAAAAGTGTCATAAACTATAATATATTTCCTAGGCATTGACGATCCAACATTTCAATTTTTGCGAAAATTTACAAAATGGTCGATGTTTGAAAAATAATGATCAAATTTCGACAAAAGTGTGTGATGTTTTTGTTTATATTTTGTACTATAATTAAAAAATTCAAAATGTTGGATCGTCAATGCCTAGGAAATATATTATAGTTTATGACATTTTGATTTTTGTTACTGTTCATCCGATTTGCCACCAGTTGGTCATCCGAAAAAAAATGGACATTTTAAATGCACGGCGTACAAATGCTATTTTGTAAATATTATATGCTTTTCTTATAGTTCATAATATAGTGAACTAAAACACAAAACCTTATATTAATCGATTGTTTACTTTTCTTATGATCGTCGTCTAAAAATCGTCTGCTTTCTTGGCTCGTTACTGTGTCCTAACCCCTTAAGACATCTTTAAGACGTCTGTGTGGAGACATTTCTAAGACGTCTTTCCGAGTAAGTGTTCAGGACGTCTCTAAGACGTCCATGCCAAGACGTTTTTTAAACGGCTTCGTTTAGATGTCTTAAAGACGCATGAATAGTACGCGACCGCCAGGCGGCGACCGGGCCGAGCGCTTCTCGCAGGTGGGTTACAGCGCGTCATGCCTATAAGAGAGCCGGGCAGATCATATACCGTCACTCTCTAGTACCGGCGTTTTTTGCAGAAGGAAATTTATATTTTCGACTTGAACTTGAATATGCCAAAAAATGTCTCGATCATTCGCTATTGCAAGACGTTCTTCTTTTTTATGAAGAAACGAAAATATTGAGCAGCATGAAAGTTGACTCTCTCAAATGAGGACAAGAGCAGCTACTCGACGGGCTTCTTTTTTCAAAATACTTAATTTCATAAACACGAATCAAGTCACGCTTAATATCTCTAATATCTCTTTAAAGAGCTGCAGTAGGCCTAATCAAGACCGTACGAAGACGTCTTTGAGGCGTCGTGAAAGTCTGAAATGGATGTCTTTAAGACGTCTTCACGACAACTTAAAGACGTCTTATAGACGTCTACAAGGCGTTTAAAAGGCGTCTTAATGACGTACGGTTTCCTGACTCAGGACATTCAAAAATGTCTATAGACGTCTTTAAGACGTCTTTCAGAAAACAGCAGACGTCTTTAAGACGTCTTGAATGTCTGAAACAGACGTCTTAAAGACGGCTCATAGACGTCGAGTGCTATCTGGGTACAGGGTGATTCTGGAGCTCCGCCGGACAATGGATGCCCCCAGGTACCCCGTGGCGAGGACAAGCCCCCGCAGTGCCTCGCCGAATTTTATGGGTTTCGACCCTCGAAGGGGTTGGAGTGCCTATTAAGAAGTTAGAAATCTTCGATTTCCGCATTTCTCATCAGATCTTTGCGAAAACGACGCCAATTGGTTCCTTATGTTTCGCCGATGAAACTGACCCCAAGAACGACGTAATTCGGAAAATAATTAAGGAAATTGCATGAAAAATTAATTTCCATAACCTCAAGCTAATTTCGTTAATAATAGTCCGATTTACATGAAATTTGGTATGATTTTCATCGGAAAAACATAAGGAATCCATCGGCATCACTTCCATATCGGACTACTTTTACATTACGAATACAATAATTGCTTGTGTAAAAGTAGTCCGATTTACATGATATTTGGTATGATTTTCATCAGAAAAACATAAGGAATCTATTGGTGTAACTTCCATTTCGATACGCTAAAGAATAAAGAATTTTTTAATACGCTGAAATGAATATTTCACGTTTTCACCCTCGACTGCGGGGGGTAGACCACGTTTTACCGGGGTCGACCGAGGATTCATACCTGTTTCAGAATAAAATAATTCTTTAGTCTTTATCGTATCGATATGGAAGTGATGCCGATGGATTCCTTATGTTTTTCCGATGAAAATCATACCAAATTTCATGTAAATCGGACTATTATTAACGAAATTAGCTTGAGGTTATGGAAATTAATTTTTCATGCAATTTCCTTCATTATTTTCCGAAATACGTCGTTCTTGGGGTCAGTTTCATCGGCGAAACATAAGGAACCAATTGGCGTCGTTTTCGCAAAGATCTGATGAGAAATGCGGAAATCGAAGATTTCTAACTTCTTAATAGGCACTCCAACCCCTTCGAGGGTCGAAACCCATAAAATTCGGCGAGGCACTGCGGGGGCTTGTCCTCGCCACGGGGTACCTGGGGGCATCCATTGTCCGGCGGAGCTCCAGAATCACCCTGTATTACCGATACCGACAGCATCGTAACACGTTTGATATTAATTGGAACCGGTTGCGCGCCTCGATCATATCCTAGCACGCCGTGCCGCGAATTGGAGCAAGGATTTTGACGGATCTAACAAATACCCGTTCTACCGATACACGCCTACAGTATCTACACACTCGCGCCTTGATAACGGAAACTCGGAAACGGGGTGGGATCCATTCGAGTGCTCAGTAGAGACCGCTGTAACACGGAACAGAGAACTTGGGGCTCGTCGCACAGTCGCAGGAATTCTTGTAGTTATAATTCTTCGATAGGGAAACTCGACGGAAAGCCAGGAGCTACCCGGAAAAGTAATTTCTCTGGACAAGAAGGAAAGAGACCAGGATCGCTGGATTCTTAGAAAGGAGGAAACTCGCCGGAAGGGACATGTAGAATAGAGAGAACGTATGTACATATTAGCGTTGGAACGTACATATGGATCTACAATGTTGCTCCGTTTATGGGATACGGATTTCTCGCGGGCCTGTAAAACGCGTGATTTCTAAGACGCGACGCGCTTACATGTACTTACAACGTAGCTGCAAATCTAGGCTACCAAGTGGCGAAAAGTGTCACAAACGGGCTGCCCTCGCTGAAAGGAGCTCTCTGCTCCGTTTTTCCATCCGGCGATGGGATGCCGTTACGATATCACGATGGAAAATTGGGTCCGCGCAGCTACTTCCACCCTGCCATCTTCGCAAATTTGTTGCCAGCATTTTCGATAAGATTACCATGATATTAAGCACCGCTAGCTTTAATGTTCATCGTTTCGCTCTTTTCTTCCATTTCTCTTGAAATCTACCTTTCGAATCCTCTTCCGCTTCCTCCTCTTTCCGTCTCTCTTTTTTCGTTCTTTCCGTGGCTAATCAGCCGTTTTTCTGTACCCAGCTACTCTTGCAACTCGATGGGGGCCGTTTAATTACTCCCTCCGATTGCCCGTCCAATCAATTTCCCCGCGAAGGGGTTTTAGAATTACCGATTCGAGGACACTCGGGTGTTTTCGTGGCCGATTTTTATCTCTAATCAGGAAAGTAAGATTCGACCGAGGACGACCGTTAGAAAGTAACGTAAACGCGCGATGGATTTCCTTGCAGTCATCGTAGATGACTGTAGCACATTAGCGATAAACGATCTCGCGTCCCGCGAATAATTCTCGCTGACACTGATACTGTTAATATTGACACTTAATAATAAAATTGAGGAGTTGAAATGGTGAACGATGTAAGTGCCAGAAGTGAAAATTTTCCAAGGTGTCAGCTTGCCCGATGGCAACATGTTAATGACCTTTTAGTAGCTTGAAAGTATAATAGATGCTCCAATATTATTACTGTATGCAACTAAAATTGACGCTGTATTACTATTTTAATAAAAAAAAAATTAATAAAATCATTTTTCGAGGATACTTTAATAAAATAAATAACTCTGAAAAAATACTTCTGATTCGGGTTATGTAAGGCCGACGCATACGTTATTTCTTATAAAAATTAAATGGCAGCCTTATAAGGCAATCATATCTATGCGTGGGCCTCCTTTATCTCCTCCCAATATTTTACGACCCAGCCCGTCACTAGATGTTGGTATTTATGATCTCAGCTCTACCTCGCGACGTCCTCGCAACTGAAATAAATTATTCCAGCACTTACAGCGTTCGCCACCGTATTCAGCACGGAATTTACATCCTTCCTCGCTAAAAAAAATAATTTTCCATTTGTTTGGCTCTTGCGTCGTTTACCATTTCAACTCATCACATACCTACAATGTGTTATAGGAAAAAGGAAAGAAACTCCTCGTCGTGTTTATTCTTTAGATCACGCGTCGCGGTTTCTAATGTTTCCATTAGCGATCGCGAGTGAATCTTAGTAGATTTTCGCGCCGGATAAAAAGTAACCGGAGGTAAAGAAAGTCAGTAAGGTGCATAGAAAATGATAAATGTACGTATGCTACATACACAGCGCTCAGGACTGACGTTCCGCGGGAAGAAATTACATAGGAAAGGAATTCCTGCACGACACGGGCCGACTTCCTTTCCACCGCCCATGTAACATCTTATTTCCTGAAATATAGATCTGGCGATATATTTATTCATTCCCTAATGAACGGAAACGATCAATTTCTTTCCATCCGTAAGAAACTTTCATCGCCGTGCTCCATCTTTCTCCTTTAGTATAGATATTACGGGCAATCGTACTCAAGTTTCGTATTTTACTTCGAACTGCATGGAAAGTTGCTTCGTCTCAACCCTGCGTGCGTAACAGTTTTTGTGGAATCTTGAAAAAAATATAGTATTTTCAGGGAAATTTAGAAAAATAAAAAGTACAGATTTATTTTTACAGTACATGTATATTTGTTATTAGTTGGTGCTTTTAGTATCAAGGAATTATTTTTTACAAGGTAACTATAAGAGTCCCGGCATTCTATGCTCATATTAATAAAAATTAATAGCTCATTGTTTATTAATTTAATTGTAGCTTTATTTCCTTCTTCTCGCCATTTGATATTCATATAAGAACAACTTATTAGACATTGAGGTGCGTCCTGAGCACTGAGACTCGCCGCAATTAGATTACTTTAGTTAGGTCGATAACTAAGTTTTTTTTTAAATATAACTATGAAGTGAAAATGTAGTATTTTGTTTCAACAGTATATATGCTACAATTTTCCAAAATATAGTACAATACTATATAATACAGTACGGGTGGCAACCCTAAATCCCGAACGCGTGTTTGCTTCGTGCATCGTCAGTCATTTATAATCGTTTAAGTAACATAGCTCCTAAACAAAACGCGCAGAGTCGAATTACGACGAGGTAGAGTAACGTTTCCCACAAGCGAGACTAAGGCTCGATGCTGGAAACCTCGGGGCGCTAGTTCCAGGCGTTAAAAATGACGGCCTCGCTCACGAAAGCTCAAAAATCATTGGATCGCGCGATTGATATCTCGTGCTGGTGTTTGGAGCCTCGAGGCGTTCGATAGCCTCGGCGCTTCAACATTGTTGAAGGAAAGTTTCAAATCGCGCCGCCTCTCGTATGACAACGGATTAATGGGACGCGTTCAAGCGCAGTGATTCATTTAGCAGCGCCTTCGACTATATGTATAGGGTTGCCAACCCTACTGTAATATATTTTTGCCTAGTGTACTATACACTAAATATAGTAAATTCTACAATTTTTACTCATTTCTTTATTCTATCATCAAAATTTGAATTTGCGAATTTAAACTTTAACAGAGAGGATCTTTTCTATATTGAATATGAAGTGGCGGGAGGGGAGAAGCAGAACCAGTCTATGTCTCATAGAAAATGAGCTCCTTATATGTGTTAATAAATTAATTAATAATGCATAATGCACACAAAAAAACACATTTAAAAATAAGATGTGGTTGTTTCATTGCAGCTGTACCTACTTTGTTTTACATTCAAGTAGGGGAGAGGTGCTATAAAAGGGACACTTTTGTTTAGCGTCCATTTCTGACAATGTCGTTATAGGTATTTAAAAAACAACTACAGCACAAGAAAGCGTGTTTATTTCCCTTCAATAAAAGTATATTGCAAACTCATCAATTGTAATAGAAAATAACAAAATCTTCGATTTTCAAAAAAGTGGGAAATGTCCCTTTTACGACTAGGTGGTTTTAAATGGGACAGTATAAGTCATGAAAGGGACACGTTAATAAAAATAAACTTATTAAGTATTACAATTATAATTCTAAATCTTAATGATACAAAACAACGAAATCTACGAAAAAATTAACCCTTTGTAGTATAAATCATCAATATTTTATTATTGAACAGAAAAAATTGAATGTGCCTTTTATTCCGCATTACTCATTGGCCCATTTACCGCAAATTTACATACAACTGTAGCAAATTTATATCTTATAACGAGGGCTAATTTATTGCCACACATTTTTTTGACGATAAAGTTTGTCGCTTTGAATAGTCACTTTATTAATTCTTAAATTTAAAACAATGTCATCTATGTATCAGATGATACACTAATAACTTTACAGGAAAGTATAATACATATAGTGTCCAGCAGTACATGTGTATGAGAGGGACAGCCATGAAACGGTCGTCCCATTTAAAACTTGTTATGCTGTCCCTTTTACGACTATACGTGAGTTTAATATAAAATAACCGCAAATCAAAGAAAACAATTAATTAAGCTTACCTGTTAAGCGTTTTCGTTTCAGTTGAATACAGGCTATTTTAATGATATAACACTTTAACACTTTGTATATATCTTAATCTCAGAAAACGACACAGAAAACCAATGAAAATTTCACTTTTACTGCCGAAAAACATCAACCGTGGATTACTACTCTGTTGCAAATGAGACCGCAGTGAAGTTTACGTCAAATGACTAGGCATCAGTGTTGCCATAAACAGGAAAATAACTTGCATGTGTAATGCGTTTAGAATTTTGGAAATTCGATTTGTCCCATTTAAGACGTGTCCCCTTTATAGCACCTATCCCCTACTAAAGTATTATATTTGCCCGAAAAACAGTTGGCAGTCCTACCTTCGACCGATACGGATTGCAATTGGAGCCCCCGGGCCCTCCCACGACAGCTTCGCCGTCGATCGGATCGTTAATCTTTGATTTAGCGTCCGCAACCTCCCACTGGCCAGCGCGTCGACCGTTTATTAAATTTATTATCAGCGGGACTTGGCGATAGTGCAACAGACAATCCACCGCTCATCGTAATCACGGTCTATCTAATAGCTTACAGTTATTGCTACACGTTGAGCTCGCGTGGTACGTGAAACGTTTCCCCGTTTGACTGGACGATTCCCTAATTATTAGAATTATCTGAATCCACATGAGACTTTTCAATTACACGAGATCCCAAGGAACCCAGAGGTATCATCAGGCCTAGCTTCCATCTCGCTGTATCATTATGTCCACCGCAGTCGCGGGCAAAAATGTAGATTGATTAAAAACGAATCAGAAACGTGGCTAACGACGCGCCTAGCTAATCTACATACCTTTTCAACAGTAAAACGAAAGACGCTCGGATGAACAGACCCACGTCTCAGATGATACGCTCTGCTAGGCCAATTTTCTGCGATTCCCGCGGATCGCGTTCGGTCGGGGGAAATGAGGAACAGAGAGGAAGTTAGGAGATTACCGGTGCCGCTGAATACCGCTTTAATAAAAGGCCAGCTATCGAACCACTCCGATGTATAACTCCTAGCAGCAGCGCACTCAGGATTTAATCTTGGGGGGGCGCGAGTTGAAGGGATAAAAATATTTTTAATGGAAATGAAATAAATTTCATTAGGTGATTAGAAGAATTTATTTAAAGAATGCAACTGAATTTTCTTTTCTTCTTGCAACGCCTCTTAAATTGTTTGAGGGTGCCAGAGCCCCTTGCCCACCCCTCTGGGTGCGCCACTGACTCCTAGAGTTACAAAGTAGAAATTCTACCCAGTCGATCTGCTCTGTCTACAATTTACGCTCCTTCGGTTTCTCCTTTTCAGAGGTTCGGCTATTTATTCGCACGCGAGCCCCGGGACTTCTCTGAAAATCAATAGAAACCATGGACGTGGAACCACGCGTGGAAAAACTGTTCCGGGGCGGCGCTGATGCCGCGACAAAGTGCTCTTTCTGCGGCACTCGTGTAGTGCCATTAGAGTAATTTCTGCGATTAGTTTTACTTTCCAATTTCAGTTGGACGGCGCGGCGCGCGGAAAAGGCGCGGTGAAAAACGGCCGGCCAGGAGAGCCCGATCAATTGGTCGCAATTTGCTCGAATTAATTATGAAAGTCTACAATCGGAGTGGCCACCGGTAATGGTGGCAGCGTGGATGGCTGAACGGCCATTCCGGGGATCACTGGTATCTACTAGAGGCGGTTGCGTGTATCATCCGAAGGCTGATTATCACCTGCGCCACTGCAACGGGGATCACCTGCAGCATAGGTGAAAGAAGACATTCTAACGAGTACAACTTCGTTTCTGAAGCCAGACTCGGCTAACCTGCCTATGCTAGCTGACCATAAGAAGAGTTGACCCACTGGTGCAACTATCCTTCGCTACATACTTACTTGCAACGAAGTAGCGTGCCTCGTGAGAGAGCATACACGAGCATCTTCGATTTATTTATGTACTTAGGTGTCATTAAAATCGAAGGAAAGGAGGAAAGTGTTGGCTTGTACTATTAGAAGGCGTTATTAGGCTACTCCATGACTTTTCAACGTAGACTAAGCGTTGTATAAGATTAAACTGAAATCGTTAACTAAATTTAGGGAGTGGTCCAGTTATAATACAAACTGCATTTCCATTTGTTCCGACTCCCGGCGATCTGTTACGCAATCCAGTATTTTGCATAATCTATTCCCCTGTTAGATGGGAGGAAAAAAAGCAAGTCAGTGTCGACATAATGCGTTACAATGTGACACTTTCGAATGGTAATAATGCGATCTTGACGTGATAGTTCCACGCTACGATCTACAGTTGCAAATAATTATTTAACCTTCTATGATAATCGATCGAGACTCATACACGTTACAAATGCATGGTGTACTATACATTGTACACTATGTATACATCGATTTATGACACGACACTTCTTTCAACGGAGTTGCTAATTCGCATTACGCCCTCGGCGACATAGCAATGAGACCTCAGATCTCGTTCTTGCCATTCTGAATTCGTAACACTGCAGCGAATCAAGAGCAAGACTTCTTCCTCTCGCATCACTCCTACACACCATTTCTGCACTACTCTCACACCCTCCCAACCCCACATCGATAGTACTTTCACACTGCTCCCACATTATTCCAACACTAGGCCCACGTCATTTCGTTAGTACTCTCACATCGCTTTTGCTCTACTTTCACATCACTCCCACGCCATTCCTGCACAACTCAAATTCCACACAGACGCCGTTCTTCCTATAATGCCATACCACTACTCTCATAGCATCTTCCCATATAAACTCTCACATCACTTTTACACTATTCATGCCACTCATACTACTTGCTGCTACCACGACGCTTCACCCTCTACTAGAGATGTACCGACTAGTGGTCGACTATCCGGCCACTTTTGTAGTCGGCAAAAACGGCCGATTGATCGGCTCCCTTTTTGTGAATATTTGCCCATTTTTCGTTCTCCTTTTCTAACAAGTTTTATAACTTTGCTATTAGAGATGTACTGAATAGTGGCTGACTAGTCGGTTAAGCCGACTATCCGGCCACTTTTGTAGTCGGCGACTAGTCGGCTTCTTGGGGGCCGATTAATCAGCTAGTCGGCTAGTCGGCCAAAACCCTAGTCGGTACATCTCTACCCTCTACCATCACATTGCAATAAATAATAAATAAAGTATACACGTACTTATTCATTGTAACAGTGTGCT
Organism: Andrena praecox; assembly: GCA_963932275.1. Classification (NCBI taxonomy): domain Eukaryota; kingdom Metazoa; phylum Arthropoda; class Insecta; order Hymenoptera; family Andrenidae; genus Andrena; species Andrena praecox. The sequence continues at coordinate 1,002,216 of OZ010734.1, forward strand.
TCGATGCTATAACCATCCTTTCGATTATATAATTAATTTGAGCGTCGACAGGCATTGATTGATACTAAATTTTTTCATTTCAATAAGCAGCGTCCGATCCACTGTATCTCGAGCTCGTCCCAAAGACGATGAGGTTCTTCCCAGATAAATGGACTCTTGGCAGATTGGGCGTGCCGGGTGTGTGTGCTATAATCAAAGAGTTAAAAAAATCAGAGCAAAATTTCTCCGCCCTACATTCTCATTTCAGCAATCTCAGCAGTAAAGGCAGCGGAAATAAATAAAAAATCAGTGCGGCGCTACATCTGCTTGGGAGCAGGTGTGCCGAGCCTGGCCAGTGTGTTGGGCAATTTGTAAAATAACATGTAAAACGTCGCGTCGCTTTACAATCAATCATCGGGATACGTTGTTAGTAAAGGAATCCCCCTTTTCCCCATTCGTTTAACTTATAACAATGTTACAGGCATTTGAAATTTTCGGGTATTACCAGCGGCGTTAGTAAATATTAATTACGTACAGGGACAAATCGCTAATAGTTTTCTAACGTTTCGTTATACAACGTTTCATGGGAAAATGTGGTAAAGGAAATTTGTGTAGGAAAGGATCCTTTCTATCCTCGCTCCGACTACCTACTTATGGGATTCTATGGGATTCGTTCCCGTAAGTTGAGCTAGCGCGTTCAAACTCTGCAAGGTTGTAGGGTATGAGATTCTGAGTAAGTCTTCTTATTGAAATTTTCACGTGGGACGTGTTGTAACAAAGTTACAGCTTCTTGAAATTTTCGAAGTGACTACTGGTGACAGAAGGTTGCCTAGTCACAGGCGCTAGTCGCTAATAATTTTCTAACGCTTAATCTCCGTTATACGATAGCGCAGGAGAAAATGTTATTAGAGAAAAAGGATCAGTTTTTCGTCATCTATGTATTTTATAGTAACTTTAGCAATGCATCGAATTAGCCTAAAGAAAGTTCAAAATCGTTAGATCAATGCAGTTAGTGTCACCATCGACAAAGTACCTATAGGATAGAGGTTCGATAAGTTAAGTTACAATTGTCCTCACACGAAGTAAAATACCGCCATAAACGTAAGAATTGTTAAGAGTGATTAATAGCGAATTCGGGAGACCCGCACTGGGCGCACTGAGTGCGAATTTAAGCCAATCGGAAGCGAGGAGTGTGAACTTTTTCGGTTCCGATTGGCTAAAATTCGCACTCAGTGCGCCTAGTGCAGCTCTCCCGAATTCGCTATAAGAGTGAAACAGCAAAGAGGAGATATAATAAGAGGCGTCACTCCGGGCGGAACCTTTGAAGTCCTTACTTGACCTTGGCATTTAAATTGGTTGTCTATTCGGGCGGGATATTCAAATCGACTAAATGTGCCTTACCGCAATTTGCTGATTATTGCCGATGTTTATCGATCATTGCCGAAGTTTACCAATCATTGCCGAATGGGCATTTAAATTGGTTGTCTAGTGATTTCCCTAGCTTATTTCTGTCCTTGTCGAGTGACGCCTCTTATTATATCTCCTCTTTGGAAACAGTGTAAGTATATTTCTTTCTCTCTCGCAGGATTTAGGTAGCCAAAGCATGGCGGCAATTGGCTCGTGTCTCTCTCTACTTTGTCGATGCAGCCACGTCCCTCTTGTGGTAAGTTCCAGTAAGTTCAGTAGAAAAGTAAAAACAGTGTTGAACAATGTTGAACGTGCAATAGGCACTGTGATTTAGCGTTTACCGTGCCCCCACCCAAATCTTGTTATATTAAGATTGGATAGTTTATAAGCTATCAGAGATATACAACATGATAGTGTAGAATGTCAATATTATCGCGTACTTTCTACTCAAGGTGTTTAACCTCCTTCCCGTCGGTCTCGAAGCTTGACCAACATTTCTATAAAAATTACTCACGGCCGAAGCTGCAGTTAAACATGAACGAGGCTCTTCTGAGATACGAAGAAGGCAGCGACAACTTCGAGGTGTCACTTCGCTACGTTAATCCTGACTTAAATCTGGACCGGCAATTCAATTTCAACAGGAACGTGAACGAGCCTATAAGTAGCTTTCTTCGCAGAGTGGACGCGAACATCAATAGCTACACGATGAAAAGGCTAAACAAGAAGAAGAAGAAACGGCCCCACGAATCGGAGTTGTTGAATGATACGATGGATAGTTTTAAGAACAAAACTATTAAGCTCGTAAGAGACAACTCTGCCCTGGACGGTGATATTATTTGCAGATCAATTTTAGAAGATCCGTCAAACATAAAGTTGGTCATTTTCGACACAGAGTACATATTGAAATGTAACGTACCTTGCGTCACCAAGCTGGAACTCTCGTCGAGCGTTTTAGTCGGTTTCCCCACTTATCCCTCAAAGATCGAATCGCTGCACGTGGATATAGCAAAGTCAGATTTCGCTTGGTACAAACGAGAGAAGCAGGAATGGGTCCCTGTTGGCGAAGATTATTTATATATACCCACTATATCTGACGTGGGATGTAAATTGAAAGTGAAATGTACGCCGAAGAATGACGAGCAGGTCGGACCGTCGATAGAAGCTGAATCTAATAATGTAGTAGAAGCTGGTCCGGGTCCTTGTCCCTTTGAAATCAGGCACAATTTTACAAACTCTAAGTTGTCGGGTAAAAGGTAAATATTTTTGAATCGAAACAATTAATTTTGAAATCTAGCGTCTCAGATTTCTTCCTGTTCGATATAGTTCTGTTATTAGATCACTGCAATGTTAAAGGTGGAATTGTAGTTTCAGAGTAACATCGTATAACATATTGGCAAACATATATTCAGAAACCGACTTATCAAAAGAGGTTTTATATCCATATTGTCCGCAGTATGCCTTATCCATGGATTACCGAAAATCACTGATTCTAAAAGAATTAATGGGTACCTATCTATCTCTTCTTTTTATTCAAATCGATGAGCAAATTCAAACGATGGTAATGTTTCTCCAGGATACCAGGCCGATGTAATATGTCTTCAAGAAGTGGATAAATCGGTTTATGTACAAGATTTGATACCATCTCTGCGCGTGTTGAACTATGGCGGTGTGTATAACGCCAAAAATGATTTACGAGAAGGACTCGCGATATTTTATAACGAAGAGAGATTCGATAAGTTAAGCTACGATTACAGTGTACTGGCTCAAGGTACAGATCTAGAGGAATTCAATTCTGTTTGGTCACGAATCGAAAACACGAATGTGATACAGGCATTCTCGAATAGAAGTACAATTGTTCAGGTATTAGAATCGGAAATCTCCGTTATACTTTAAAACACAATTGATTGCGAATCAGTTACACGCAGCTATAAATCGTGTTGCAGATGGTAGCTCTTCGATCTAAAGAGAACTCTGAAATCCTAATTGTTGGCAACACGCACCTATATTTCCGACCAGAGGCCGATCACATACGTTTGCTGCAAGCGTACTATGGCCTGGTATATTTACAGAAATGTGCCAAGGAAATTAAGGAAAAGGTATTATACGAATCATGGAAGATGTAATAAATTGAATTGAATTTATTTCGCGATCGTAACACGCTATAAATTTTCAGAATCCGGAGTGTAATGTCAGTATCTTGTATTGTGGAGATTTTAACAGTGTTCCAGAGAATGGAGTTTATCAATTAATGACTGGAAACTACATACCAGAAGACTATGCCGATTGGAAGTCCTGTAAGTTACTTTGATTAAAATTTCTAATTTATCTCGATTACATTGCTGGCAATTTTTTACAGGTCCCGATCAACACGTGGAAAATATATCCCTCAAGCACGATCTTAATCTATCCAGCGCTTGCGGCACTCCAGAATACACGAATTACACAGCTACCTTTTCTGGGTGTTTGGATTACATATTTTATGAGAAAGACTATTTGGAAATTGAACAGGTCGTACCAATGCCCAGCGAAGAGGAGCTTAGTTTATACAAAGGTCTTCCTTCCGTGGTGTTCCCGAGCGATCATATTTCTCTGTGTGCCGATTTAAAATGGTCCAAATAAAGGAATTCACTAAACATATGCATTCCTGCACGTTATTACAAAATATACCCTCGTCGCCTCGTAATTCAATGCATAGCTTTCAATCCAGTTCCGTTAAGTTAATTTATTAAATAATAACTTCAACTTTGTAGAATTTTATAAAACGTACACAATAAGATTTACGTTTCAGTGTTTTCAAAATAGCATTTATAGTCTAAGTTAAATACATACAGCGAACGGTTAAAAAATAATCTTTGTATTCTATTCTACAATAAGAAATGAAAATCTTATGTAAACCTATCAATCACTTAAATTATCACGTGTATATGAACGAACAAATGTCAGAAATACGTTTCCATCTTGTTTTCTTTTGCGCATGTACATTTGTATTCTAGAAGAGGATTTTCACACCCACATTGCATATCACATTAATTTTACTTTTTAATTATCAAACGCCCACAGTTCGAGTAATACTAATACGAAGAGTTACAGAGCCGTGTTGTATTATATGCCTATGTACGAATTGTGTTAATTTACAAAACATTTTATACAGATTATCGTGAATTGAGTTTTGAATTATACAGAGGTCTGCAGGGATAACGAGAGTATTCCGTAAGCTTTTCTAGGTATCTACCCGTAGAAAGTAACACCATCGTATGATTTGGTATGTGTATTATGAAATTAGAAATCTATATCTAAATGGAATCGATGTAAATCTTAAAATATATGTGTGTATATATAGATTTCATGTGTATTTCCTTAATGCGAAACTTTACGTTAATAATCTATCGTTTCTCCATGTGTTACGATGCTGAGAGAGCTAGAGGTTCGCTGACAATATATTCTGAAGGATATTAATAGAAATGCGAGACACTTTCTCAGGATCCACTCTGCACATTAAACTGGACGATCCCGAAAGTGTGTCTGCATAATTAGAAGGCCTTTATATATCAAGTATATATAATTAGATAAGAACGTAAAGAGAAAGTACACGTGTAAATTAGTGCCTTAAATATTAGTTTCTGCAGCAATTTGTATCGTCCCAAGTAGATCAACATTATTAGAAATGTTCTTAATATAAAATGAAAATGTATTACATTCATTACCTGCAGACCCCTCTTCCCCTCGGAGTATTTCACGCGTTTCTCTATACCCTTCCTAACGAAATACCTCCGCTGTGAGCTTTAATGTAGTCGCCACTGATATCTAAAGAAACTTCCGTAATATATATATATTTAACTGTTATTATTGTTTTAAATTGATATTCGTACTGGTAATTTTAACTCCATTTATTTTCTTGATAATACGCTTAAAATTTACTCTCACTTTAACAGGTTGAGCGCCGATAGCGTCAAACAATCGTCAAGTAGACACGTTTCACGTTGTGCAGCTAACAAATAAGGCAACAAAGTGTCCGGCGGCTTTGCCTGCGCTAAATCTGTTAAAGTGTAACGATACGTGGGCACACACGTAACACTTAAATCATGTTGTACTGTGTTAATAAATAACTATTTTCAAATACAATTTCGTATCCGTATAACAAACGAAGCATCTAGATGTGTATCGAGGGTGGGTGTCCCTGTGTCATTGCGAACTAATTGGTAAAAAGATCACTAACGTTCGAGCAAGTGGATCTCGAGATTTTGCGCCGAACAAAATATTACCTAATGCAGGCTCCTCGCAGCCTCGCGCGAACAGAACGGAGCAGAATCGCGCGCGCAGTTATACGATATTTCTGTTCTGCTGTGATGCTTAGCGATTAATGCTTAAACCCTCGGCTTGCAAATGGTATTCAAATGATTCTGTAATAGTAAGAAAAGTGTCTGTCTCAGTGTCAGTAAGAAAGAACGTAATACTACAAGAATTTACAGGTTTGCAACTGGTTTCCGGAGCGCTTACGATCATATCCCTCTTCGGGGCGCGCTTGGGACCAATAATTGCAAGGCAGTCATCGCGTCGGGGAACAGCGAATGATAATTTACAACCGGAACGTACGCGGCCGTGATCACCCGACCGGCAAACCATCTACCGTGCAACGAGTTCACAGCTGCAACGGCTGTGGCAATTGACGGACACTTAACGTAAACGTTGCCCTGAGGAGAAGCTTGGTCCACGTACACGTGCAACACACCACCGTGTTTGTTGCATTCCTCGATCACATCGTCACGAATTTCTTTCGCCCAGTTTGGATTCGTCTCGCTGAAACGAAACGATTGCAAATATTATTTTCCGTAATTCTTTCTCCAATCTCTCGATCGCTCTTGTTTAATTATTCATTGCGATGTCTAGTTATCCTTCTCCATATACACAGACGTATCTACATGGAACACTTACTCAAGATAACGAATTTTATATAGCATATACGTTCCCCCAATGAAAGGAGAGAAGATCTAACATTGGGTCTACAGATATGCATTCCTCGCGTCGTAAAAATGTAATTAAGATAACTCACTTTTGAGGGTCGAACATGTTCGATAACATGAAGCACTGCGTTGCTATAGGCGGCGCAGCTTGCGGCGGTGGTTGTGGCGTTGACATAACAGGAGCCATGTTTAGTGCGTTCGCAGCTGCAGGAGGAATTTCGAGCCCAGTTCCCTCTGCTAATTTGAACATCAACTGCAACCTGGGAGCAATTTTCAACGAGACATTAGCTACGGTTACGGTCTCAAGAACGTTCGAATCGTATCGGTATGTTTTACCTTCCAGTAGCACCAAGATCGATTCCACTTCGATCTAGTTCGTCCGTGTCGAGCAGCGACGGCCCTTGTATTAAATCTGTACGTTCCGTAACATTGCCAACTTTCATAGGTCTTCCAGCAAGTTCGAAACCATTTAATTGTTCTAAAGCTTTCTTCGCGTCATCGGCATTCCTGAACTGTAAACGTGAATTTAGTATTTCAGAGGAAACCGAAGATACCGAATAAATAAATCCAGCGAAAATTACGCATTCGCGATACGTACGGTCAAGAATCCATAGCCTTTACTCCGACCAGTCTCCGGGTCCATGATTAATTGAATGTTATCAATCTTTCCGAAAGGTTCGAAGATACCACGAAGCATGTCTTCCGTGATATTGAAGTGAAGAGATCCAACGTATAATCTCATAGGCCCTGTCTGTCCCTTTGGCATGAGATTAGGCATAGAGTTACCCATGCGATTCTTTTCAGCTTGTGTGTGTTGTACTACTATAGGGACACCGAGAAGCTTCTGACCAGATAATCCGAGTGCCTACGAAGAAGCGAACAATAATGTAACGATGAATCTGATGATAATGAAGCCAGTTCGAGATTAAAATTTCTCTTCCCTGCTCGTGATTAACTTACCAACGTAACACTTTCAGGATCCTTGAATTCAACATAAGCTATACCCTTAAATCTTCTTGTCTTGTTGCAGGTGATTAGTCGGACGTCTTGAACTTTGCCAACACTGGAGAAGAATTCTTCTAGATCGCGAGCACGTATGCGCTGACTTAGTTGCATGCAGAACACTGTCCGCGCATCTCGCTCTTCTGGCGTTAGCTCGTCGTTTCTACTGCAATAAACGGACAACACGAAATGTAAAATAGAATATTAGAGATACCAAGCTGAATGAAAGACTGTAATGCTCGTGTGCTGCAATACTTGTACACTTACATTCCAAGGGGGCTGACACCTTTTCCAAATGGCGGTCTTGCTCTGGGAAGTGTAATCGGCGTGAGCGATCGTTTCCTTCTTCTGTCTCTGTCCCGATCTCTGTCCCGGCGATCCCTGGTGTCTCTCTCATTATTAGTGTCTCTTTCTCTATCACGGTCTCTCCGGTCTCTTGATCTCGATCTTCGTCGACGATCACGATCGCGATCACGATCTCTGTCTCTGTCGCGATCCCTGTTATTCTCTCTGTTGTCTCCTCTGTCTCTATCGCGATCGCGACGATCTTTCTCCCTGCGGTCTCGCGATCGAGAACGGGACCGAGAACGATGTTTGCTCTTCCTATAAAAGAAACATTCGTTGTTTGGACTAAGACCTTTTTGCTTCGTTAAATTAATAATATACTTTATGATATGAGTAATAAATGAATTTTATTTATCATTTTGCTCACATTACGAAATAATCGTGTATACGAACTTGCTAATCCGAACCCTTAGTGGTAAATATTTTATTCATTTAAAACAACAGTTTATATTAATTCTGTTTTTTTTTTAAATCTAAATTGTAGAAGTGGGAACTTGAAAAATTCTACTTGGCTGTACACCTTCTCATGGCTATATATTTTCTCCACTAAGGATTATTTACTATATTTCACGTTCGTAACAGAATCTGTAATGCAGATGTTCTTCCTAAACACTTACCATCGTCAGGTCTAACCTTTGGAATTATGAAAATAACCAGCATTTACACTAATTGTATGGGGTCTATAACAAAGAGAATATAACTTCAAGTGGCTATATGCGTGCGACAAATGACTATTTTGAAATATTTATAGACCATCGAGTATATGCCTGAATTTAAAATGCTAAAGGTTCAGACAAAGCAGCGAAGTACAAGAGGATTGGAAATTGAAGAAATTTAAAAAATTGAAATAAAAATCTTAATTAAAAGTGGAAAAAGTTATTTGCTTTCAAGGCTCTTTTACTTTACAGGATGTGATTTCTGAGATTCATCAGTAAATAAAATAATGGAGATGCCTATTCACATTCTTAAGTTTCATTTGCTATCCTTAATTCACTTTGTGCTCTTAACCATTCAAAGCTATGTATTACCAAGTTATTATTAATAGAAGCGAGAAAGAGATTTAAGATTTCGTCTAAAAGCATAGGAAACTCATCCACGCTATTTAGTATTAATTATCGTTAGCTAACAAGTATAGGGAACGAGCGCAAAGTGTAGCATTAAACGAATAACGTTACGCCAAACGAACTTACCCAGATGATTTTCGGCTAGACCCATTCTCCTTGGAGGATTTGTCTTTGGATGAGGAGTCCTGCTCCTACGAACAGCAAACAGTTGAATGCCATGCCAGCCAGCCGATGTGGCAGGGACGCGCGAACAAGGGGACAAAAAGCAAATCATAGAACGTTAGTTAATTTTGTAACGATAGATCATGTACAAATTGTACAATTCAAAGTCTGACAGCAGTTTCAGAAATAAAATATATTGGTAGTGAAGTTCTGTCTTCTGTTAATCTTTATAACCATTGTAGACAACGCTCGTTCGAGCATCGTATTATCGAAGTTTTATTTGCCGCTGGACGGTGGTGCACTCTTGTGCTCTTTCTCTTTTCCAGGTAGATTATATTGGTCTGAGGGGGCTGAGATGGGGAGACAGAGAAGAAAGAGAGAGAGAGACGGGGCGAGCATAGTGTTGCGACACTTCGCGTACACCTGGCTCAAACTTACCAATCGTTTTATCGGGTTTTAGGAAAGCATTGCAATCTTGGGTTGAGCATGCCTTGGTCTTAAACTACCAATGGCCAACCACACATCCTTTTTCTTCTGCAAAAGAGAGCCCTCATCAAAGACAGTACGTTTTTAATGTAACACGAGATGTGAACCCTAATCGCTAGCCTACAACCCCTGCATGTAATACCGAAATTAACTATCTCATAATAGGAATACAACGATCAACGATCATTTGCAGCTTCCAGTAGATATATCAGAAGATGACTTAGCTGTATAGAGAAAATGTTTCAGCCGATTAAGAATGAGCATGTACGTGATATACTGCATCGACGCAACGGAGCAATGATAGTGGTGTTAAATGCATGTACAGGGAATGTTAGAATTGTCCAACTTTCTTTTTATCGACATGGTTGCGTGAACAACTACTGATTTTTCTGCAATAACTTGGTCATACACGTGAGTACTTTTTAAAACATTTTCTCGTGCGAACTGTGTATAGTATTAATCCTGTTTGCCAATTTACCATGCATTTTATTTACGAAGCACTATACTCGAATTACCAATAGGACGGACGATATATACTTTATTAATGAGAAACCATAAGAGTCTTAAAGAAAGGGAACGCTGCAAATAGTTTGCTCGACGCATCGTCTTTAATCCTGATCGAACGATTAGGAGTAACGGTCCAATATGTTTATGTACCTATGTATTATATAAATAACATAAGTTAATCGTATGTTATTGTTCCTTGCAAAAAATTGTTAATAGTACATACAATTTCATTAAAACATAAGATTCATGATAAATATTAGTTTAATTATTAATGCTGCAAAATTAGTTTCATAATTAGTTTGAAGTGATTCGTCAAAAATGTAATATACATATTATCCAGCGATTTCAAAGCCTGAACATTATTCTTGTTCCTATCCGGAATGAATACAGAAAACTCTTTCAAACCGATCTTCTAACGCCTGGGTTCGATAGTAAAAATGCTTAAAAACGTGTGAAAAATAATAATGCGTTCTCTTATATCGATATAAAGCTATCCCTCTAAGCTTTTAACATCAAACAGTTATACGAACGTAAGCTGTTTCCCAAAAGTATGCGAGTATATGTATAATGGATGCATATATGTAAGTACTCCTGTAAACTGAAAATGGAAGCAAAGCCAATGTGGGAGTGCTCCGCTTTTCAAAGTCGCCGCAATACCTTGCACTATTCCGACCTAACGAACGCAAAAGATACGCCTGCAAGTTACGCCCTTCTAACATCGAGTATCACGAGCACCATGTAAACGACTCTACGTACGCGACGACTCGGCGCGGTACTGTGTAATTTATTCTCCCATGCTTACGCGGATCATAAGGGATAAAACGAACAGCATGGCGCATGGCAGAACAGCACTTAACAAATTTTCTTTTCGCTTTCCTTCTCTATGTATCTTTCGTGTCTTTCCTTGCCCTACGGTCGTTAAAAGGTGACAGTTGCAATTCTATCTACCTCGTATAAATAAAGAAACGTTACGATTTCTGAGAAAATAAAATTTAAAAAAAGAAAAATATGAAGAAAAAAGAATTAAGTAAAAATGATGTTAGTGATGGCTTTTCTTAATACCTCGTATTTCAAGTGCATTCTAGGAACTCGCTGCCGAACATCCTACGAGCGCGAGGGTACATGTTACGTACCATCTATAAGTACAGAAAACGGAGGTATTGATCAATAGTCGATATGAGAGACAAGGATGTACTTTGTTCTACATGTATATACAGGAAGAAAAGGACGGACGTTTCTTTTTTTTTTTCTTTTTTTTTTCTCTCTCGAACGCAACTGACTGAACATACCCAGAACGGTACGCCACCGTAATTAGACTCTATGCGTCGAGATTAAGGGAAACTTTACGGGACAAAAGAAAAGTCAGGACCTCGGAGGAGCAAACCGAGATATAAAAAGAAGAAGGAAAAAGGAAAAAGAAATAATGCCTTACCCCCTTCTTATATGGCGCCTCCAGCATCGCCTCCACATCCAAATCCTCCGCCATTGCGCGAGTCGGAGAGCTTTCTGAAATACCACGCATTAGCACACGATAAACCAAATGTTTACGATAATCCAGAGAATATCAACTATAGAGAATGGTTATAACGTACAGACTAGCGAACGTTCGTAATTACTATTCGAACGTGTAACAATTATTGAAAATATAAGATCGATAACGAACGTTCGTGAACAAGAACGCAATCGTGCACTACACGATGACCAAAAGAAAATGGACGACCGGATGTGGACGAGCGAACGTAGCGCTACCATCACGGAAACCATCGTGTTGCGTTGTTTCTCGTCTCTCTCCTTCCGGTCCACATAATCCCGCGATATTCGAAAATTACCCTAGATCCTTACATCATGCATTTTTCTTTATTCAGCTTTACTTGCTCCAGAATCGTAACTTTGTTCCAAGGGATCGTCAAGCAACAACAGTTACAAGCATCGATAATAATTTCTTTTCTTTTCTTTCTATAACTTTGCATAATAATACGAAATAAGAATAGGTAATCTGCAAATCGAGTAACTCCTCTGGTAACGCCAGCCGCCATGTCGGAAATCGCTGATATAGGGATTTAAAATAATTCACGCATGATAAATAAAAATGCAATATTTCTTTTATAATCTTTCGTTCGTAGCAACGTCTTTCGCGCATAATCATCACTGAGCAGCTTAGAATTCGAGGGAGATTCGTAAAGTACACAACAACTTGCGATCCACAAGTAAAATGTTTATCGAATTCAGATCCGAATATGTACTGGAATATTAAACCACATGGAATTCCAGCTACAATTCAAACAGCATTATTATAATATCGTCGATTAAATACGCATGCTTGGAGCTAGATTTAAGCGAACTCTATCGGCGAAAGTTTTAGGCGCGTATTATATTGTTCGATGCGCCTTCCAGAATCCGATATTAACTCTGTCCTAGACGTAAATGCATGACGTAACAGTCTGGCGCAGTTTGCCTAGTGGCCATTTTGTTTTCGATCGCACGGCTGATTAAGGTATTTTATATGAGAATATTTTGTGTAATTATAGGATATTTAGGCGATTAATACAGTCGGCGAACAATTTGAGAGAATGTTAAAAATACTTTACTTGTAGTAGTCCCGTGAAAACAGTCAGACACTAATCGAAGGCCGTGTTTAATTTTGGGTAAGGGTTTCTACCAAATTTCGTGTTCTTTTATCTACCTCTCTTTTGCGCTCTCTCTCTTTCTCTCTCTCTCCCTCTCTCTCTGCCTCCCCGTTATCTCCTTTTTTTTTTACTACCTGCTCTAATTCAGAATTAAATGTTCGCCCGTTAAAAGCCTATCAATGATTTTGACACTGAAAATACGGGTAGTTACTTGAGAGGGGCAAAATTACTTTCCGTTCCCTTCGATGATTTCCCGTTTTCCGTTGTATTGTTTCGAAACGAAAATTTGTATAAATCAAATACGTTCGATTACGATTTAACGTGCCTACACCTTCGAGTAAGTTTCCGATTGTCCAATGCTTTTAAAGCACCAAGTATAATTCAGAATGAAACATTTTCCTATAAACGAGTACAAGGGTTACGATCCAAAGTATCGTACTGTAATCAGTCGAATCGAATTGATTATATCATAAGCAGTATAACGTGCAGTATCGTTGAAAATATCCTATGTACTATTAACGCAACGTAAAAGAAGAGAAACGCTATGAAATTATACAAGACTGCAGAATTAAATTCTACAAAAAGATATACCTTCAATATTATAAATTAATACTAGTGGTAGTTTAACTAATCTTTTAGACACCTAAACCATCGTTGTAGTAACGACTTAGGTACACAATCAAAGCTGGATTTCTATCGTATAACATGTAAACGGAATGAAAAGTATGTACAAGCCGATGGATGTTACGAGTCCAGAGATCGTTAGAGTCGATGAAAATCCTAGCCTTGATTGAGCTCTCTTTGCTTCGATGCCGAACGAAATAGATTTTGGTCTCTCGCTGTAATTCCGCTTGTCTCTTGCAAACGCGTACATTTAAAACCAATCAGATAAAGGCGTGGTAAGAAGAAATGAGCAGTGTACTTATAGAAGGCAGTTTCTATCCTTATAGGTGTCCGTCTGTCCATTCAGCCTGGAGAGTGAGGCACTCAAGCGCAACAATGGATTCAAAGCGGCACGAGCGCAGCTCCAAGTCGAATACAGACTCGCCACCTGCTCCGCCTTCGCCTCCTATGTATAGCTCGACGTATACAACATACGACGGGTACAAAAACAGAATGTCGTCGCGCCGCTCGCCGTCGCCCTCGGACTATCGGAGCAGTAGAACCTCCCGAAACGATTCGCCACAGGACAGGCGTAGGAGAAGACGCAGTGGCTCGAAATCCCCTCCGAGTCGGTCGCACAGACGATCTCGCTCGTCCGACAGAGACAAGGACCGAGATAGGGACAGGGATCGGTCGCGGAAATATTCCAGGAGAGATAGATCAAGATCTAGATCCAGAGGAAGATCGCGTTCCAGAGACAGAAGACGGAGCCGCAGTCGTAACAGAAGCAGAGATAGGCACAGAGGCAGAGAAAGCCGTAGGTACCACAGAGCGCCGTCGTACGAGTCGGACGCCGCCGAAGATAATGCCGAGACCGCTGTACAACAACCAGTCGCTCCTCCGCAATCGAATGCTTTCAAAAACGATGGTAGCTTCATGGAGATGTTTAAAAAGATGCAGGAACAGATGCAACCCGCGCAAAAACCGACGACTTCTGTTTTGGAGGAGAAAAGTGTGGTTCCGCCACCTCTGATGGTGGGAAAGAGGCGGGGAGGGAGGATCTTGAAAACTGGAATGGTTGCTAAACCAAAGACTGAACAAACTGTTGAACAACCCAAGGATGCTTGGTCCCTCTATATGGCTGAAGTGAAAAAGTACAGAGAGGTCTGTTGCCAAGAAGAAGATAACACTAGGCCGCTGGTCAAATAACTGATTTCGCTTTTCATTACTTACTTTGTTACTACAATTTCGACTACGACGAATGTGCTTTTAAAGAAATACTCTACTCCGTTCGATTACGTCGTCGTCGCGTTTAAAGATAGAGGAACGTCTATTTTCGAGAAGTTCTCGTGCTCAAATTCTAAGTGACACGTTTCATTATTCGCGCGGCAAACGCACGTTCCGGGCAACTTTAGACGAGATAAATCGATCCTCTTCTGTTTTCAATTACGATCGTATAATGTACAAATGTGTTAATCAGAAATTATGAACGTATAGTATTGGATTATTAAATACTTCGATTTAAAGAATGTTATTATATGTACTACAGTAATAATGGGAAAAGACTAGTGAGGAAGCGACTATTGTTTTGTGATAGTGTTAAGTGGTGCAAGAGACAAACGGATTAAAGCGAGAGACACGCACGAAAGACTTTGCCTTTTTTGGGAGGAAGGGAGGGTGACATATATAGCGCGTTCAGTAAATATAATAAATTAAGTAACTTATAACTTGTTAAGCAGCAAACAGTATGGTAGGTTACACGAAAATTGGATCTCCCGACTTACCTACCCTCGACACAACCGAACTTAAACCATGTACAGCGCCGTACGACCCGAGGTTCCCGAATCAAAATCAAACAAGGTAACGACAGAACGAAATCACATCCTACGTTTAATATTTCCAGCTCTGTTAATCGATACGTGGAAAAACACCTCTGATCTATTTTCCACGCAGATACTGTTTCTCCAGTTATCTGGACTTTCACCGATGCAAAAAGCGTCATAGCGAGGATTACGAAGCTTGTCAATATTTCAAGAAAGTTTACAATACGATGTGCCCCATGGTTTGGATAGAGAAGTGGGACGAGCAGATAGATATGGGAACGTTTCCAGGAAAGATATAATTATCTGAGGCACTATATTATGCTTGCCTCTTCCTTAGTGATATCGTTTACATGGAAACAGGATTTTATGATTCTATTTTCCTGTTTGTAAAATAATCAATAATAAATAAATTAAGAATAAGATCTAGTCTTTACCGAACCCTATCAATCGCTGTTCCCTTACTTTTATAACTTCAAACGGTAACCATTCGTTACAAATAAGAGTTACGGAATATTCACAAGTTTGTTACATGTTCGTTTTCACATTAAAATCAAGTTAACCTCAATTAAGTTGAAGAATTTTTTGATTCTATCTAAAATTACAAATGCATCACCTATAAATCGCGTGTGTGCGTTTCAGATTCATTATAGATAAATTACGATTGATAAACCTACATTTTTTTTTATAAAAATGTGTATCACTCGTAGCAGACATCCAAAGTGATTTTGATGATTTTATTGAATCTACAGTGCTGCCGTTACTTCGTGCTGTTGCGCGATTTTGTGGGATATCTTTAATACTGGTGGGTCCGTGCCCGTGGAGCGCTGAACGCACTCAGCTCGCGAGTTGGCGCGGGAATTTCAATGAAAGAACTCTGATATTCTGAGAAATAACTGTATATTGTTACAGAACGTTTGCTGTCCTGCTGACAGGATAGATCTAACTTCTTACAAATTAACTCCTCGCTTGTCACCTCCGGGCGCCGTACTCCTCTAATTTTGGCGTGTTCTTCCGACTCCCTCCTAGGATCCCTTCGCCCAATCAAGACGGTGTTGTCCTTCAGCCATCTCTCCGTCCTTGGCCCTTCCTTCGCGCTTCCCTCCACTCTCGGGTGGTGGTGGGAGCACGCTTTGCAATTACATACTTTACGTAGGCTGCCCACGGTACATACAGGGTCATCGTTTAATCCTGCAACCCGCGCTCGCGCGAACTTGTATTCTGTAATGATACAGAAACATCCAGCCTATAGTTTATCAACCCCATGAATTTTATAAAGAGCACTAAATAAAGTATCAAATAAACAGTTTGCAAACGCTTTTCACAGTAATTATGGTCAAAATATTGGTGAAATAAAAATTAAGGGAACGAAAAATATGTTAAATTATCCATCGTTAAGAGGGGATAATTTTCCCCCATTTTTCGGCGCAAATTGCATTCCGATATCTTTTATAGTTCAAAAGTTATACAAAAAAGACCCCAAATTCTTCAACCCGGGGCCCTATCGCGTCAGCGTGGTCTAATACCGCAGCTGGACCGTCGCAAAAGTAGATATTTCCACGCAGAACGGGACCGGTGCGATTGCACTCTTAAAATGGCTACCGTTTTCTTCCCCGTCTGCTACGTCAAATCTAATATCCTCTGGCGAAAGCCAAAAGCACCTTGCGCTCTCTACTGGCATCTAAAAGACCGTACGCTTTCATCAACAGCTCATAGATGGCGGAAGTATCGGCCATAGTGGTGTGGAAATGCGTCCGTGAGGCGCTGTTGCCATTTTACAAGTTCGCGCTCGCGCGGGTTGCAGGATTAAACGATGACCCTGTACATTTCTACCAGGTAGGTAAGCGCACCCTCCCCCAGGGTCAAGATGACGTCGCCAGCGCAAGGTTTATGATTTTATGACTTTCAGCCTCTCCCAAGCTGAGTTTTTACCCTAACGGGACATCGGCAATTATCGCAAGGGAGGACAGAGTTTTAAATGGTTTTACGAGACGTGCAGCTGCCCGCTCGACTAAATTTGGCACGCAGATGTTTAAGGAGAAGTTAAGCTATTTACTATCCTCCTTGTCCCCTATTTCAAACTTGCTTAAGACCTTCCAGATGTGCCGATCGCTTCAAATCTTATTACAATATATCTGTCTTTCAATTAAAAGGGTTTTGAATTTCGCTCTACATCTAACCTCGATATTTCTATGTCTTATAGCTAACTTCGCGCAATTCAACCAGCGGAACCCGCAACAGTGCATTGAAAATAATTTAGTAACTAGATTAATATTTACCCTCTAAATAATATCTAACAATTAAGTTTCAAGAAGCTATACCTTACTTTTATCGAAATTAAAGTTCACTCGAATAATCCTGAAGGTTGTAATTAAATTCGATAATATTCCACTAGCGTTCGTTCCCTGAGAAATATTTAGTACCTTTAGTACTCACACCCCTCTAGATAGACACTGCGAAGGTGAAGCAGAAAAGCGTCCTCACACGAATGTAATCAGTGAAATTTGAAACATCTTATTGTTTACGAAGCATTCTGAATAACGATCTACAGAACTTGGCAATGTCAATGCGACCGCGTGTCAATAACAGGTACCTAAATAAGAGTAATGCATTCCTCGTTTCAGAATAAGTTTCTGTACATACGAAAATATAAAGGATAGGAAGAAATATTTCTAAACTTTTCATATAATTTCAGATAAAAGTTGTTCGTTATTTAAATATTCTTATTTGCCGGATTAATCGTTGCAAGATGGAGAATAGTCGACAGTATTATAAAAGCACATCCTATTCGTCCTCCAACTCTAATCGGGGTTCGAGGCAAGAAGACAGAGGAAGATACCCACGAAGGAATAATTATTCCGACAGGGGGCAAAATGACAATTTTGACGAGAAATCTGACAAAGTAACTATACACATCGAGACGGACAAAGTGGGAAAGCTAATTGGCAAAAGCGGATCTAATATCAGAGAGTTACAAGACAAAACAAACACAAGGATTCGTGTAAGCGTAACAGAAATAATAGAATTAATTTTACACCTGCAGTTATTTTATCTGAAAGTCGCTTCGACACAGGTGGACAGATCGACAGGAATCGACGTTACCGCTGTTATTATAATCGGTTCCAAAGAGGGTCAAGATCAAGCTAAACAATTGATAGAGGAATCGTTGGGAGATTCTCACCAGAATTTTCAAACACGAGGGGAGGAGGAATATAGAAAGCAGGATGACGAGCCACAGATTGATTTCAATGCGTTCGATTGGTCTAACGCTAGTAAAAAATGTGTAAGTTTACACAAGCCTTCGAAATGAACCGCGTACGACCATGCTTATTAATCGTTTCGCGCTCTAGGATGATTTTCGAAGAGAGAAATGGGCGAAATGTGCTCCTATCATCAAAGACTTCTATAAAGAACATCCGATAGTTGCTAATATGACAAAAGAGCATGCGGCTCATATCAGGAAAACAAATAACAATATAGAAGTTAGATATATGTTTCAAGAGCAAGATGAACAGTCAGAAGAGTTTCACATTCCCAATCCTATTGAAACGTTTGAGCAGGCTTTCGAGGTAGGTAGAAACATCTAGAAACGAGTATTCGACGAAAGAGGAATGTTCTACTTGAATAAGAATATTCTAAATTAGAGCTACCCCGAGATACTCGAAGAAGTAAGAAAACAAGGCTTCGTCAAGCCAAGTCCGATACAATGTCAAGCGTGGCCTGTTCTCCTCAGCGGCAAAGACCTCATTGGAATTGCGCAAACGGGCACAGGTAGTTTCTCCAGATGTTTACCATTATTATGACTTTATCGATAACAAACAAGAAACTAATTCCGCCAACAATAAATTCAGGGAAAACTCTAGCGTTTTTACTGCCTGCTTTGATCCACATCGAGGGTCAAGTGACACCACGGGCGGAACGAAAGGGCCCTAATGTCCTTGTTATGGCTCCAACCAGAGAGTTGGCATTGCAGATTGAAAAAGAAGTGAACAAGTATTCCTATCATGGTATAAAAGCGTAAGTAATATCGTAAATTGCGCGACTCCGTTAGTTACTTACTAATATTTTCAACAAGAAAATACTGTTGAAGGGTATGTGTGTACGGAGGTGGCAGCCGCAAAGACCAAGTCAACATTGTAATGCAAGGTGTAGAAATCGTTATTGCAACTCCTGGGAGGCTGAACGATCTCGTCGAGGCACATATTTTAAACGTTACGGAGGTGACGTATCTTGTGCTGGACGAAGCCGACCGTATGCTTGACATGGGTTTCGAGCCACAAATTAGGAAAACTTTGCTAGACGTAAGGCCAGATCGGCAGACAGTTATGACGAGGTACTATAAAAGAGAAACAGAGCAAGTTAGAATAACGTTGCTAGTTTTGAGCAGATTGTAATATTGTTGGTTCACGTTTCAGTGCCACATGGCCTCAAGGCGTTAGACGTTTGGCTCAGTCGTATATGAAGAATCCAGTTCAAGTATTCGTTGGATCCCTTGATTTGGCTACTGTGCACACAGTGGTGCAAAGACTTTACATCATCGACGAAGATGAGAAATCAAATATGGTTAATATTATAAAGAGTACTTTTACCGACGGCATTCAACGGGATGTAATATGAAATGCTTCACTTCCCACAGATGTATCAATTCTTCCGCCAAATGGGTCCCACGGACAAGGTGATAGTGTTCTTTGGGAAAAAGTCCAGAGTCGACGACATAGCGAGCGATTTAGCGTTGCAAGGGGTGAATTGCCAAAGTATACATGGAGGAAGGGAGCAGTCTGACAGAGAACAGGCTTTAGAGGATTTAAAAACCGGGGAAGTTCAGATACTTCTCGCGACGGACGTTGCGAGTCGCGGGATCGACATTGAAGATGTCACGTACGTGTAATCTTGCGCGCCAACGTGTAAATTCGTTTAAATAGTTCTAGATATATCATTGAAGTAACTGTTTCCCTTAGGCACGTGCTAAATTACGACTTCCCGCGAGATATAGAAGAGTACGTTCATCGAGTTGGACGCACTGGTCGCGCTGGGCGCACAGGAGAAAGTATAACGTTCATGACAAGAAAAGACTGGTCCCTCGCTAAAGAACTAATTAATCTTCTAGAAGAAGCAAATCAAGTAAGCTACTTACTGCGTAGTTAGCGATTTCAACAGCTGTGCATA
Organism: Andrena praecox; assembly: GCA_963932275.1. NCBI lineage: Eukaryota > Metazoa > Arthropoda > Insecta > Hymenoptera > Andrenidae > Andrena > Andrena praecox. The sequence goes on from OZ010734.1 coordinate 1,022,345, forward strand.
AACATGTTTCTTTCAAGGAAATTCCTACGGAATTGTACCAAATGGCTGATAGATACGGAGCATGGAAGGAGAAACGAGCACAAGAGAAACAATGCGAACGATTAGACGGAGGCAACTATTCGAACAGAAGGGGTAATAGAAGATGGTAGATAACTGAACGTATGCTACCATTAGCCTATTACCTTATACAGGCTTCTGGTATTCTGACATAAGTTGGTTAAACAGAAAGTATTAAAAAAAAAAACCGTTTCATTTGTACTTTTTTTTTTTATATCAGGCAGTTTCTTATTTGATGTACATGTCCTTTATGTACATGTATTAAAAATGTACATGTATAATAAAAATATTAAATGTATTTTAAGCGTAATAAACCTCCTCAACATTAACTTTCTTATGTGTATTTATAATATTACTATCCCTTCGCTACCAACATCTTTAATTTTTAAACACCATCGATCAAATTTAAAATAATAAGTATTAAATAAACCAATGACGAAAGTTTATATCATCGAGAAAGTGATTCAATTGTTAAAAATTAGGTGCCCGTGCTAGAATAGTAGGTTCTCAAGAAACGGTAAGATAGTAGTATTAAAAAAATAAACAAATTTTGTGTACTTCGTTCAGAAAAAAGAGTTAAGAAATATTCTTGGCTGCAGTACAGAAATGATTGACGAGCTAAATTTTTTATGCTACTACCCATTCGTAAAGCATCTTCTGAACGAAGAACAATTTAAAAAATAAATATATCTAACAATCTGTAAACCTTAAATGTATCGGTATCGCAAGTAGCATTCTAATGTTATTCTTACAAAAACAAAAAAGACTGATAACATAGATGAATGCTATTGCTATAAAATTACAATTTTTATTGAAAAGAAAATATGAAGTTGATGCCAATTTTTAAGTGTATACCTTGAAGTTCCGAGTTTTCGTATATTTCTCGGCAAATATTTTCCCACTCGAGGTTGGAATCGAAAATGCAATATCATCCAGGGGCATAACATACCCGTAATAAAAGTTCGATCTAAAGTGACGAATGTGTATGAATTAGTAAAAGAAGAAATGTAGTTTATACTTCGTAATACCAAACGTTTACCTCAACATATCAATTAGTTTAGTAGCTATGCCTTGCTTGCGATGATTCATATCAGTCCAGACAACATTTATCCCACATTTAGCGGGAGTGCTTTCTGCCGTACAGCAATTTAATTCCAATAATTCGGGTATCATGCGGTGAGCAGTGCTTATATGTTCCGCAACTAAGACTCCTAAGATAACTTTGTCCCTTACATATAAGTACACCTAAAAACAAATAACGTTAGAACAAACCTATATCGATAACAGGAGACATACATAGTTACCTTTTTATTCTCATAGTCTGATAATTTTGTGTCTACTAGTCCCAAATCTCTGTCCACGTACGCCAAGATGTCTCCCACTTTGTTCCAATACTGCTTCGGATCACCTGGTTCCACCAAGATTACTCGATCCGACGTAAAAGGATCTTCCATAATTACGTGTTCCGTTTTCCAACCCTGTAACCAGTTGTTCTCAATTAACGAACGTTCGATATATCGTTAATATTATTCCTTCTACGTATACGTATTAAGAAACGCACAGGAAACTTGAGACTCTTTTTATTATTATGGTAATTTAGATGAGCATTCTCATCTTCGGGATCCCCTATTTGATATACAACGCCGCATTCTGTACATTGCGTCGCCCCAAAGTTCTTCTGCCCTGCGTCCAGCTGATACTGACTGTCGCTACCGTTCCGTTTTGCACATAGCTGCCAACCTATATTTTCTTTCGTGCTGCTCGCTGATTTCTTACCGGTCTCCCTAAAACAGAAATTAGATCGTTAGATCAGGAGAAACAGCTTTCGCCCTTAGACTACAGATCCTTTGAAACTTACTCCACTACTTTAACGGCGGAAGATTCCTTATTAAATATTGGATAATATTTCTGCTTATTCTCTTTAATATTGTTCAAATTATTGTTCAAGGAAATAGTTTCTAAAGGCATTAATGTGAGAGTGTCTGTCATATTATGAAGTTCAGTTTCCGACGACATAGTACCATGTTTTAGGATGGCTACTGGTTCTAGCGGCGAAATGTTATCGAGCTTTCGATTAGTTAGCGTGTCCATTATATCATAGTCGTCGTCGGCCCAATCATCTTCCAGCACTCTTAATATGTCGGCGACGCTCTTCTGCTCTATCGTTGCTTCTAATTCTGGTTCGTCCACCGTTAAGTCAGTGGTATCGAAGGAAATGTCCATTAGCTTGGCTCTTTTGTGAACTTGCCCGACGGGTTGGCTATTCTTCCGCTTCAGAGCAATTTTACTATTTGGTGTAACTTTTAATTTAACATAATTATTTCTAATTTCTGTACCCGTGTAGTTTCTCTTGGTCGTTCGTTTATTTTTGAAGAAGCGCTTATTAGGGTCAATTTCTGGCGACACAGATCTTTCTATCGCTACCGCGCTCCGGTGCTCCCGTGCATCCATATTCTCTGTACAATTGTTTGCACGATTCTCTTTAGAATTATTCATACTTTCAACGGTGTCAGTCAAGTTACTTTTTCCGGTATCCGAATGAGGCTTTGGCTTTGGTCTCTTAACTCCATGCGATACTCCAGCATTGATCGATCCCATTGTGTATCTTCTCGCGTGCCTTTTTGTATTCCTTCTACCACGGGGCGAGACTCGCGGACCGCTTCTCCTATAAAGTCTTTGTTCCGGTAATTTATGCATCGTTCTGCAATTTTGCTTTTCATTTGGATATAAAACCTTTTAACGCGTTACATCGGTGTTAAGTCACCGGTGTTGCGTTGCGCTTGTGGCGGGCTCGAGCAGACGACGCGTGGTAAACTATCTCCACCAGAGGGCCACTTCTCTCGCTGGTACTCTCAGTCGTCCTCCGTTCATATATATACAAGTTTCCGTCTCAGTTCCTTCCAGTGGTGGGTAAAGACACGAAATTTCTATTTTATACACGACACGTGTCTTAAATGTCGTAGATGTCGTAAATGTCGTAAATGACGTATATCTGAAATGAAAACAACTAACCTATAATACATTTTTCGTATAGTTTATAAAGAAGTGCCAATTTATTAATAATTATAATTCTGATTGAAAAAATTAAATTAAATTAAGTTACACTGACGAAAAATGGATATTGAAAGGTTAGTAAAAGAAACGCATTGGGAAACCAAGAATTTCGATACGCCATCTAGTGATAGAAAATGGAACTACTGAGAGTAGGTCGAAATCCGTCGAAGTCCATATGATTATCAGTGTTTAAATACCTAGATATGTTGTGAAAAACGAGTGTTTTTAAATTTGTTAGAACACTAAATTTTTACTTCTTCGATTAATAAATACTTATTCGGAATGTTTGGTGGGATCCGGACCTACTTTCAATAGTTTGCCAACTTACCACCAGAGGGCTGAAATTTAGGCCACGTCTCCACTAAGTTTCCCAATATAGAATAATAAATATAATTTGATTACTTTCACCACACTGAAAGGGATATTGCACCCAAAAAATAAATTTGATAATAATTTATCAATTTCATTTTTTCTGAAACGGATATTTTTATTTACATAATTTTTAATTCAAATAAATTTTATTTATTATCGTACATTTATTTCTAATTACTTTACCTTTCACGATTCTATTTTTATTAGTTATTATCTAAACAATTACAAAACAATAATTAACACCACGCTTTTGAATACTTTTTTGGGGTTATGAACGCGGTGATTATACGTAGTTTTCGATATTATCGACGTATTCTACAGTATTCTATAGTATTCGCATGCAACCAACAAGCGAGTCAGAAAGAACTATATTTTTCCAACACTTTAATTGTTGAAACCTTAAAATAATGAATATTTCTATTTACAACATTTGCGACAAATGACACGTATAAAATGGGCTTAAAAACGACATATTATACATACATTTGCGACACGTCATAAATGCATTTACGACGCGGCGTAAAATACGCGACCCATCACTGGTTCCTTCACCCAGCGTGTCTAAGGCAGGGTCCGCCAGGCAGCCTTACTGACGAGTCCTCTGGCGGACCCGGGAAGAAACGCTCCTTCCTTTTCTCCTTATCGTTGGTGGATAACAAACCACCAAACGCTCATTCGTGACCCGCTGCTTTTTCAAATATTCCAAACTCTATGTCGTTGCAGCTCTCTGTCACCAGGACATTTTTATACGCACCCGTACAACAGACATAAATAGTGTAAACTGATGTTAAAAAAGGGACAACTCGGTCCTCATAAATGTGATATAATGAGAAAACCGCTGGAAACCTTTCCCTTGCCGTTTCCCTGCTCCTCTTTCGCGCTCTTTTCGTATCAGTCTGAAGGTAGTCATGTACGATGATCGGAAACTACAGTTGAAAAACGCGTTCGTGCACCCTAACGACGCGAGCAGAAGGGGTGTTGGCGACCTCCACTAGAGGGGGCCACTTCTCTCGCTGCTACTCCTAGTCGTCCTCCGTTCATATATATACAAAGTTTCCGTTCCAGTCCTTCACCCAGCGTGTCTAAGGCAGGGTCCGCCAGGCAGCCTTACTGACGAGTCCTCTGGCGGACCCGGGACGAAACGCTCCTTCCTTTTCTTCCTTATTTGTTGGTGGATAACCTTTTTTTTTTTTTTTATAACAAACGTTTATTGTGCCTGCTTAAACAATATATATACAATTGGACAATAAACATAACGTTTACAAAAGTTTTGTATGATATAGGTGAACAAAAGACTTAAGGCTCTGGAAACGGAGCACGCATGGTCATAATAATGGGGATATAGTTGTATTGCACTTAATGCTATTGTATTAACTAATAAAAGCATAATTTGCTCAAGATATAAGTGTTTGTGACTGAAAACAGTTGGCACGATACTGTTGCACACGTTCATAGTTTGATTGTAGGAAGAGAGGCGGAGAAATGGGTGAATGCCCCTCCTAGGTCACCTTTTTGGTGAACATTGGCTGGTACGTGTTAGCGAAAGTTTTTGGTGGATAACCCTTCCACCAAAGGGGTACTCAAATCGATAGCAGAATTCGATACATATGGCGCGAAATATAAATGAAACGCGGAACATGTTCCATAAGCCGCGATCGGAACATATCGAGAGCAAAAGAGAAGACCGAAAATATAAATGTACAGGGAGCAAAAGTTTATTATCATTCACTAAACATTTAGCACATATTACAATCTCCCACGGAAATGTGGGAAATTTTGATTTCATCATTCGCAAATGGTATTGTTGTACAGAAAGCGCAGTCTTCTACAACAATATTTGCAACTGGAAGATTAGATAGAAAGTAAATGCTGTTTTATTAAAGTGAATAGGATATAGAAATATTCGCGTAAACCTCTGTTCAAGCTGCTTCAGTCATAGCTAATTGATAAAGCACGATATCCCCAGAGATTTTGAGGGTGTCAATGTTTGATGATTTCAATCTGTGTTTGAATTGGCAGATCATGTTGTCACCCAGCCATATTGTATATACCTCGTGTTCACATCGAATACTGCTGGAAAGAAACATAAATAAAGTTGCTCTCTTAAGCAACGCGTTTGTTCGAATCACATCTCTCCTGATTACATGCTTTTTAACCCTCTAGGGACGGGGATGTTTTAAACTTAACGTAGAATTTTTTTGAGCGTTAAAATAGTCTATTTTATACTTCGGATTTGGAAACTACTCGTTAGTTTTTTTTTTTTAATTTTTTTTTTATTTTTTTTTAATTTGTTTATAACAATATAACAAAAAAAAGTTTAATTTCGGGTTCTGATGGTACAACAGTTTCTTCTCTGCCTACTAAAGGTCACTATACCTATCAAATCTCGATCTTATTGATGGAACGTAAATAAAAATGTGTTAATCTGAATGGGACTCTGGAGTCCCAGTCGTCCCTAGAGGGTTAAAGTAACGAAAGCTTACGTTAAAAGAAAATCGCGGCCAGGCATCCAGGACAAGTGTCCCCCGTGTCTTTCCTCGTGCCCCCAGCATCCATTTGTCCAACAATTCATTACGACGTAGGGCGCACTGCTGCCGTACAGAAAACGGGGATTTAAGTGCAGAGCAATTACGGGATGCGGGTAGATCGCTTTCCCCTTTTGTAAGTTCACATAAAACCTGTTACAGAATGAACGAGGGTAAGAGCTTAATGTCGTTAGAACACTAATTCACGAGGAGACTCACGAATGAGGAAGAAGTTTCAATCTCCCGGCAATGAACAGTCTACTTCCGGTTTTGAATTCACTTTCAATGTTCACAGTAATCGGAACAGTCTGTGTACAGAATATAATGAACAACTTAATTTCGAGCCACTATCAGTCGACTAAGATAAGACTATTCCTCTCTACGATAATTAATATCGTTATTCAGGAAAAAAGAAAAAAAAGTTCGTGATCGAGAAAACCTACGAGAGATTCGACGAGCGTCTGATTGTTCGTTAGACTCAAACATGTGCTTGGCCTGCATATCTCTGGATCGGGGTAGACGAACAGCTTGAGCTGTCGGAACTTAGTGTCCTCGAGCGATCCATTGATCTCGAGACTCGTTACACTCTCCAGGGGCATCCTGTACGAAAACGCGCAGAAATGCTCCCCGTTTACGGCAACCTAGGAAAAGTGTAACTTTCTCGGTTCATTCTTAAAAGGCATTGGCGATCGTAGCCGTTAACTGAGAACGCTGCTTGCCTGGAATTCATTGGCAGTGCAGAATATCAGAATGTGAACGTAAGAGTTGCGCCGAAAAGCGCTGTGCCCGCCAGGGGAACACGTCTCCTCCGCTTCCCAGCATCCTTTGAATTTCGTATTTCGTACCACATAGCATCTGTCCAATCGCGTGTTGAAGTGTAACGCGATGTTTCCAGGCGCTTTGCATAATAAATTTACCGAAAACCTGCAACGATTACGTTTTACTCGTTCAATTACATCGCAACGCAGTATCGGTAAATAAATGCATTTTCGATCGATCTTTTCAAATTTCGAAAGAATCACCTCAATGCGTCAGGAGGAATGTAGCCTGTGACCACAATGGCCGATGTCAGCGTCAGTGTTTGCAATGGAACTGGTTTCGAAACATTCTGAAGCAGAAATGCAAATGTCGTCAGTACGTCGTACTGGAAATAGAACGAGCTATGGAAATATCAAAAGACGAAGTCGTAGTATGTTATTAATGCCTGCAGCTACAGGATATTGCATTTTTTAGGACACCCGGTATATGAAACGTTTGTGGAAGTTGCCACGTAAGATGGATTTATCAAAGAGCGTGTATAAACGTGTTATCGGCTTGATTTTTACACACCGAGTGTCTCAAAGGAATGTAATTGGCTGGGACAAATGTTACGGACTCGTACATAAAAGCTAGTCAAAGTTTGGATTCTGATCCTCGACATTAGTCTCCATGGGAATCATTTTTCTATCTATGCACTCGGTCATCTTTATTTTGTTAACACGAATCGACGGTTCAGCGATCGTGTTTTCGAAGGATGATAAGGTCCTAGATAAGGATGGAGGATAAGATTAGGTTCGATCGTAAGCCACCTCTGTATCGTAATAAACGCATTTAAGAAACATGCATTAAAGAATTATATCGACTGATTTTCGTTAGCCTCTAACCTGCTGTTATTTTCTTGTCGACGGCACAGAACTGAATGCTATTTAGTTCGTTCTATTTATAGATTTATACGCTAAAACGAATCAACAGACGTTTAAATAGGTATATGCAAGTCTGTCAAGGCTAATTGAGGTAATTGACACTTTCATCGAGCACAGGCACGGGCAAAGTGTTCGATTAATTCGGCGGATATTTGATGCGAGGTGCAATATTAGTCCAAGCGAAGCTTCGGCCTTCCCATATGTAACAAAGCCTCGATGCGGCGTTGGACAATAAGTGGATGGGTTGGGTCAACGAAACAGGTTAGACAGCGATATCGAAATTTTCTATTGGCAAATCTATGTTTGTATTGTTTATGACCAAAATTCTTATATCTTCGATCGGTACTCACTATCGGAGCTGTGCCCTCATCGACAAAGGAGAATTCACGGCGAGCATTTTCCTTTGTTTGCACGAAAATCGCAGCCTGGTTTACGGACATACTCTCACTCTCTGATAATATTGAAGTACCTATACATAATTTATTGCGAGTGCACGTGACACTCGATGCCTCCTACACCCTATATGCTATAAGGAACTTACCTACCACCTGCTTTAATTCGCGATGCGTGTGGGAAAAAGCAGGAAAGATGAAAAATTAATTTCTTTCTTCTAAACATATTTGTATAACGTATAATTATATATTTTTTCGATACATATTTTATTGCGTTAAATAGAAACAGCGATACCTGTTTCTCCGAGAAATTTAATTCCAAAACTTGGTGATAAGCACCCTTATAATACTAATAGACGCATGCAACATGAACATTATTAAATATACGCTTTAAATATTGATAGTAATATCATAATGGAGGACTCAAAGTTCAAGATAGATAGTAGTTCTTCTTTCGTAAATGTCCGAGTTTTTTAACAATCGATAAACTCATCTGTTTCAACCTTATTGTTGGGCATTTTATTTACAAGTAGAAAAATACGAGTAAAATAGCTTCTGATGCTCGCATTAACTATTTTCTTTTAGACTAGACTGTTTTCTTGCTGTTAAGAGAAGAACCTCTGAATGTTATTAACATATTTCGTCTACAAGCAGACCATAGGAACACAGGAAATTCCCTTTTGAGTTTGTCTTTCCTTCCTTCTCGTTGATCAGTCGATGGCTGTTAATATAGCTTTTAAGAATTAGGCAGTATATACTTTCAAGCAAGTGAGAATAATTTGCCGCTTTCGCCGCAAAACTACTCACACTTGTCCCAAAACGAAATTAAAAAAAAAAATGACGATCGTTAATAATGTGCGTAATAAGCGAAAACGTTAATTGACCAAAAAAAATAGTAAATTATGATTTAAATGTCTCGTGGTTCATGAGGCGCAGGAAGTCGTTGCCAAGATGGCTCGACACCCCAAATCTCACGGGCGTATTCCGCAATCGTACGATCTGATGAGAATTTTCCCGACGAAGCAATATTTTGAATTGCCATTTCCACCCACTTGTTTTCGTCCTGAAACAAAAACCAAGAAGTAGAACGAAGAATTGTAAAAGGCATTCAGAATCTGGTATCGAACAAAAGTACACGCGAGCGCACCTGATAAATTTCACCGACATGATCCTGCATTTGAATATAGCTTTCATAATCAGCGAACAAGTAGAACCGATCCCAGTTCAGCAGGACATCAGTAATGTCTTTAAATTCATCTGGATTGTTAGGGCTGAAGAAGCCACCCTGGATTTGATCGATGCATTGTTTCAACTCCGGGAGCCTGTTGTAGTAATCGTAGGCATTGTACCCTTTCCTCTTCAAGTCTTCCACTTCATCGACGGTCATACCGAAGATGAATATATTCTCCGTGCCCATTTCCTCGGCCATTTCCACGTTGGCACCGTCCAGTGTGCCGATCGTTAATGCGCCGTTCAACTGAATCGGGAAACGACGTACTCCGGTCATTCACAGGCGAATTAATCGAAGAGTAATTTAACAATTCAACGAAACCGTACCATGAACTTCATGTTTCCTGTACCGGAAGCCTCGGTACCAGCTGTGGAAATCTGCTCGCTCAAATCCGCGGCTGGAATAATCTTTTCCGCTAAGGTTACTCGATAATTCTCCAGGAAGATGAATTTCAATTTGTCGCCCACGATCGGGTCGTTGTTTATGACGTTCCCGACACTGCAAATCAGCTTTATAATCTTCTTAGCTAAGTGGTAGCCAGGCGCTGCTTTCCCTCCAATCATCACTGTCCGCGGAACGAACGGTGCGGACGGATTTTTCTTTATTCTGTTGTAAAGAGTGATCACGTGCAGACAGTTCAAAAGCTGCCTCTTATACTCGTGTATACGTTTCACCTATTTACGCAATACATGATTAGGACTTTATGCGACACGGCAAATTAATTTTCGCGCGATGAGAAGGAATAGGCAACCTGTATATCGTAAATGGAGGCGGGGTTCACTTCAACGCCATAATCTTTCTCAAGCAACTGCGCCAGTCTCAATTTATTCTCCTGCTTCACTTTCACGATACTGCGCTGGAAAACCGGATCCTTGGCCCACTGCTTCAGTTGGACCAGCTGTTCCAGATGCACCGTCCACTCGTCGCCAATTTTCTGACGACACACGAAGAAGATCGCAACATTGGGTCAATCGAACCACTATCGTATCTGTGAATACAAATGCTTTGGACAACGACGCTCACCTCTTCGATCAGGTCCGACAGATTCGGATTGCAGAGGAGAAGCCACCTCCTTGGCGTGATACCATTCGTTTTGTTCTGGAACTTGTCGGGTGACATTTCGTAGAAATCTTTGAAACTGAAACAACACGGCGATGTCAGTGGAATGTCTCCTAGTCGTGGTATAAGTTTACAAATTATAAAATACACCTACACGCCGGATTTCAAGATTTCCGTGTGTATCGCTGCGACACCGTTAATGGCATGGCTACCAACGATCGAGAGATGTGCCATGTTGACTCTCTTCTCGCCCTCCTCCTCGACCAAGGACATGCGACGAAGACGATCCATGTCCCCCGGGTACTTGGCGGAGACTTGTTGCAGGTGAAGGAAGTTTATGTGGTAAATGATTTGCAGGTGTCGAGGAAGGATGCTGTCCAGCATGCTCGTTGGCCATCGTTCGAGGGCTTCCGGAAGCACCGTGTGATTTGTATAGGCGCAGGTTCGATTCGTGATGTCCCAAGCCTTTTACCGGACAGGGGACAACAAACAAAATATTCGTGAATATTCATCGGACTCGATAAATTTACCAGATTAGGCTTCTATTACTGGTCACGAGCAGGGCCGGCGCGAGGCGGATTCACCGCGGCCCACGAAAAGCTTATCGTAAATTGATTACGAGTGAGACTGGTTACCTTTTCCCAAGGAAGCCCTTCGACGTCGATGAGAATCCTCATAAGTTCAGGAATGGCCAAAGAAGGATGAGTATCGTTTAGCTGAATGGCGACTTTTTGAGGGAACTGGTCGAAGTCTGTTCTGTGGTGTTCCCTCGAGCCGAACTTGCTGGATTTGTACCTGCGGGTAACAACATTCCAAGTGAATTATGGTATCTGTTAACCAAACGCTATAAGAGACGACCGAACCAAGTGGAATGCTTTCGAAATCCTTATCAAATATGTAATTAAGAGCGTCTAATCAGTGCTCGTATGCGCACACTAAAAGTATGTTTAATAGCGATAAAGAACAATTCAGAAACAAGATAATTACACTTCGCGTAGGAATAAACAGATAATGCAGCGAAAAATGAAAAGAATCGGTGATGAAATACATTACGCTATTGTAAGAAAAAATTAACAAACAAAGCGCCAATTAAACGTGTCGGTCAAGGAATGTTTAGTGACCTGCGTATTATATCTTGAAGAGTGGCAGCCACCATGAAGTACTCCTGCTTCAATCGCAACTCTTTTCCTTCGAAGAAGTTATCATTAGGGTAGAGCACTCTAGTAATGTTCTCCGCCGAATTGCGGTCGAGCACAGCTTGAATATAGTCACCGTCATTGACTGAAAGCAATGTTTATCACTTGCAACACGCTCACGTACAAATAAATAGCCGAGTATACGAATTAATGAACAAACGTTGCTTACAGAATTTCAGATTGAATTCTACAGGTGACTTAGCAGACCACAATCTAAGAGTATTTACTACATTATTTTTATAACCAGGAACTGGGTTATCATAGGGCATGGCAAACACAACCTGCATGAGAAATCAGTAAATAATGCAAGAACACGGAGAAGCTTCTCTTGGATTTTTCATTTGTCTTGTACGAACCTGCGTGTTCACCCACTTCTTCCCCTCAGGGGTATCGATAACTTTTCCGTAGAAGTTCACGGGGAGCATGAACTCCGGCCTAGCTTTCTCCCATGGATTTCCGTATCGCAACCAATCGTCTGGTTCCTCCAGCTGCTCCCCATTCTTAATCTTTTGCGCGAATATACCGTACTCGTATCGAATACCGTAGCCATAGGCTGCTAAGCCGAGGGTGGCCATGCTATCCAAAAAGCAGGCCGCGAGTCTTCCTAAACCACCATTACCTAAGCCAGCATCCTCCTCAAGCTCCTCGAGCTCTTCGATGTCCAACCCCATCTATAACGAGAATAAACTAAAGTGGCTATTACATACGATTCTACTCGTTACAAATAAGACTGACCTGGTACATTGCCTCGTCACAAGCCCCTTGGATACCCAAGTTGATCATAGTATTTTGAAGGGTTCTTCCCATGTAGTATTCCAGGGAAAGGTAGTACACCCTCTGTATAAAGTACAAATACTTAATTGTGGTACTCTTAAACAGCTGTACTTACGCCATTCTTCGAAAATAGATCTTAAATAAATATAAGTATCTCCATCTCCCGCGCGCGCGTAACATTTTTAAATGTTCAGCACAGAAGACACTGAACTATGATTCAATAAAATAAAAGTCATTGACCTTGTTCTGTAACAGCATCCATAAATTAAATCTTATTGTGTCTTCTGCGCTTCCGTTACGAAATCGACTAACGCAAATCTCTGTGTCGCGCCGTGCCCATTGGCCCGCGAATAAAAATAAATTAACTTCTCGTTTTGAGTCGCGAGACTCGAGGTAGCGGGGTCATTCGAAATTAATGTTTATCGCGGCGCGTCAGCGTCCACATTTTTTCCACTCATCCTCGTGCTCATAATCGCGTATTTATAGGCGATGGGAATGATTTTAAAATACTGACTTAAGGGGACCTTCCGGTCTGAAAGTCGATTTTTTTTTATTTCATTTTTCGAATGTTCAACCTTTTGGGCTTTTAGGAATACGTGTTTAAAAGGATTCGTTGAAATTCGTAAAATTCCAGAAGTTATAGGCATTTGAGTAGCGGCAAATGCATGGGCAACAACCGGGCACTCGGCGCTCACGTAAACCTTAAAACGCGTTTTTCTCGAAACAGTGTTCTCAAAACGGTGGGACCTGTATCTCCAAAAGTTATTATCCGATTCGACTGAACCTTTTTTTATTTTGAAGAATATACTTCTGGCTAGGGGGGGGGGGGGAACTAGAAAAATTACAAAAAATTGAAATTTTATAATTTTCAAAGGCGTTGAAAGGACGAAAAGTACAGGGAAAAGTGATTTCAAACTTCAAGTGTCGTTATTTTCTAAAAAAAAAGTCATTTTTTTAATTTTTTCTAGTCCCCCCTAGCCAGAAGTATAATCTTCAAAATAAAATAAAATAAGTTTCAGTCGAATCGGATGATAACTTTTGGAGATACAGGTCCCACCGATTTGGATCAATTTTTTGACGCCTTGACTTTAACGACTCCCCAGGGCCGTCTGCAATAATTAATTATGAAACAAAAAATATATTTCTATAACTTAAGACATCCTTAATACAATGCAAAAAGTCCCATTAAATTATATATAGTAGTTTTCCTTTAATTAATTCCTAAAAATCACCTATTTTTTTGGGCTCTAGACCGGAAGGTCCCCTTAAGGGAACCAGGCCGCGGAAAGTTCCGACCTTTAGGCAGCTGAAATTCTCGAAAGCATTTCCCAAATAATACGGGACTCGGTCCAAAAGTGGACCCAGGAAACGTGACATCTCGGCTTTTAATAGTTGCATCGCGTGATGCATGCTGTTGGAGCAATTTCCGTAATTAAGTGCCATGACTTCTCGCGGCCCGCCATTGCCCGTCCTACGATACACAGAATTCTCCACATCCCGCTCCTGTTTCCGTACATAAATCTCTTTGCTTTATTACCAGTCTTCCCTTCGTTCCATTCCGACCCCCTTTCTGCTCCCCTAACCCAAAATTGCCTGGCTATAATCTTCGCTCTCGCACAAGCTTTGCTCCCCCAGCAGTTTTCCTCCCCTGGTTACATAAAAAATCTTGAGAAATCTTATCTACTCCTGTCCTCCATCCTGACCATTTCCCAAAATCCGTGGTTCTGGATGACCTCATCCTCTATACCCAAAATTCACCCAGATTTCTACAAATTAGGCCTCTGTGACTATCTAAGTATTTAAATGTTCATGTCCATTCGATTGCTGCTAACGAGAGCATCGAAAATTTATACGCAATTATGAATAATTGTTCCGGGTCAGGTTTCAGCGATTAAGTCCTATAATTAGTCACGCGATTAACGGACATATATGTAACCATAACTGGAATAAAATCAACTGGCCGATCAAGGCCGACCAGACTGCGAAATCTCTCGTCCTTTAAGCGGTCACTTGATTCACTTCCAATTCTAACACAACACAATCCACAGAAAACATGTATAATTAATGCGATAAAGCGGAGCGAATTCATAAACAATTATTAATAATCTGTCGATGGAATTGGAGCAGTTTCAATAATCGGGACGCTGTTATCGTCACGGCGTGACGTTGTGGGAAAAGAATGATAACTGTTTTGGCTCTAGACCTCAGGGTGAGCCGATGGTAAGGCCAAACGAAAATAGATGCTGCACCGTGTTGCAGCTGCATTTTGAAGGTCCGCCACGCGATATAACGTTTCTATCATATAAATAAGTATTGCATATGTATTTGCGCTAAACGATTTACGACGTGGCGAAGAATCTCGGCCCGACGGTGTATCCCGATTAAGTGAATTATCTAGCTAATGTAATTATCGCATTAACTGCAGTTACGCTGGTCGAAATTCGCCTTCATTTTTATTCTCGAGCAGCGAACGAACGGGGAGAGTCATTGACCGATGACATATCACATACGCGCCGCTATCAGGCAGACAGCGACACACAGAATAAGTAGAAATCTGTTTATTATGCAATCTCGCCGAAGGCTGCCGAGCGGCTGTCAATCGGCAGTTTCGGAGCACGATACGCGACATGTACCTATTAGCAATGTACCGCGATATGTTCCGAATGAAATTCAGAGTGTGTGTTGAAAAACTTGTTAAGTACTGTCTGGATATGAGAAGTGACAATATGAAAGGAAGTAATTTTACAGTAGGGAGAGGCATACTTAAAGGGAAAGGTACCTTGGGGTCTTTCTCGTAATAATATTGCTGAGTACGAATCCATCTCGACACCAAGTTGTCCTTGACGCTGTGTGCCAACGCGAAAAAGTAATCCCTGCTCGTGGCCACATTACGATCTTTCACCAGAGTGTAATGCAGATGCCTGTTGAATGTCTTCTTGAAATTCCCGACATTTTCCACGTCAACAATCCCCCGCACAGAGATTTGCTTCCTCTTCTCGTGATCCACCTCTGAAGCCGACATCTCTGCGTGCCCGCTGTTTGTTTCTCTGCTAGTTAATCTGACACAATTCTAGCCCCGATTTCTGGCCTAGTACTTCTACTGACCTACACAGATCGACTTCGTTACTCGAACACTTCAACTTTAATTGAACTTTCGATTGTTTTCCGCGCGAGATTCTGTAGCGAACCGATTACTGGGCACAGACGCTGATGCGTTTGTTGGCCACGTACTTTACGGACAGCGGTTCTTTACAAACGGGTTGCGATATTTCTGTTATCGTAGCTGACGATCGTTCGCCAGAGAACTGACCGGTTTTCACGGCACATGCATAGACACCGGTGCCCTGATTGATCCGTACGCGAACGCTGCTCAGATACGAATAACACGCGCAGCTTTAGCAATCCTCGAGGCGGTCACCTTGCGCCAAGGTCGCGCAAGCGCGGTAGTAGCTGACCGTCACGTGACCTATAGTTGCAACACCGATCGAGTCGAGAAATATTTTTTAACCATTTTCGCGCCATCTGTGATTCACCTTTGAAATTCTCAGCCCTGTAGGATACCAATCGATGCTATAAACGAATCACTATAATTTGAAATATAACAAAGTAAGGTATACTGAACACTGACGGGTATTTTTTTTACGTATAGTTGGAACGCTGGCTGGAAAAGGAGTATAAAAAAAATACAAAGTAGGATAATAAACTGAATGGATTTCTTCGGTTCGAAGAAATTAGAGGACCGGAAACAGAGACAACCCCCCGTTTAGTGTCTTATTTAATATAATTTATTTATAAATTAATCGTGCGGATGCAGATGCAATAATGAAAACGTCAATAAGCGATACGCATATTACAAGTCGCATTCTGAAAAGGACTCCCCTTCCGCCTTTCTATCCATCTTCTTTGCATTTCTTTCTCCATTCTAGTCGTCTCCTTTCGGATACCATATTATGAAGTAAAGAACGACGATGGTACCGGTCGAGTTTCACCGAGGCTCTATTAAATCGTGTCATTGTTAAAGAAAAGGGCACACGGCTGTAGACTGCAGTTCGATGCGACTTAAGAGTGTCCAACTTTTGAAATATTCTACGTTATACAGAGTGTTCTAAAGCATGTATTACAACAACCTATGATCGTTTTGAATGGTAGTCATTGTTGGAAGATTTGAAAGCTCGAAAGAGCTCCGTTTCAAATCACTCTGTAGAACAATATCAGGCGCAAAAATTGAGAACTTTGAAATTTCAGAGCGATCGAGTATATTCGTGAAAATATGATCAACGATGGGACACGATTTAAGAAAGTTCTAATGGAACTTCAATACCATCGTCGATTTACTCGAAACGATATTATTGTAATAAAAACTCGCAAATCAGCCAACAACTTTCCACCGTAATGTTTAACCATATAGTTACACTTAGTAATGTGATAGCGATAATTGTATTAATCGAAGAAAAAATCTTCGAGACGCCGAAGAAAAAACTGGCGGCGTCATTTTTTATTTTTACGCGCACACGCAACATTCATTCGTCGCCATTCTCACTGATCCTGAAGAATTGTTAATGATCGATGATCAAGAGGTCGATCGACATGCGGGCCCACTAATTAACCCAGTCGGTTCGCTTTTCCAAAACATCTTTCATTTAAATGGTACACCTGTCGGTAAGAATGCCCCCAAAAATAACGATCGATAAAGCGGCGCGGCAATCTAACCACGCTGATAAAACAGACTTTTGTATCAACGGGAAATACAGTTTCAACCGGCGATAGATTCTGAAGTGTAAGGATCTTATATGAAATTGATAATAATAGATTACGAAACGAAAGCTTCGGAACAAAATCTATCGAGGACATCGCTCGTTAAGTGACACCTTTTTGTCATGAATCTCGCATTTCTCATGAAACAACAATTTATACTCTTTCGCCAATCTCAACGAGATAGAACTGAATTTCACGCAACTGGGAATTCCTAAATAAATTGGGTTCTACGTAGATTGTAATTGCTTCAGCTTCTAACGCAACAGAAACTACTTTGCTATAGATAAAGAAAGTTTAAATCTAATGCAAGTCCGCCTAATTTTAAGAAAACCTTGAATACAATTGGTAAAAAAATTAATCATACGTAAATGTCCTAACCGCAAGCGGCGTAAAAACCTTAATTCGTAAATATATTAAAAGTTAATCGATTCTTTAATTAAATAGGACCTGTACAATAGTATTCAAGATAAATGTGTAACATTCGCAATACAGTTAACAATTGGTAATAAACTTTCCAAACTTCTGTCTCCTTCGCACACTCTCCCCCTCTTGTTCCCTTTCTCACACGCACGCACGCACGCATACATACACTCTCCTCCTGCATAAAAAAAAAACAGAATTTTTATTATAAAGGCAACCAATACGCGCAAAGTAAAAACTCATTATATAGTATTTGAGTATTACTGTTAACCGTTAAGAGTTAATTTCTCCGTGTTAACAAACAGAGCTAGAGGCTTTAGTGTAGACAATAGATAAACGGACAACAGTTTTGAAAAGGCACTACATATATTACCAACAAAAACATTTGAAAAGCTGTAAAAACAATGATTCGTAAAATTAATTTGTTGTTCAGACAGATGTGTGAAAAAAGAAAAGGATCGATTCATCTTTACTTCTCCAAAAGTGAACCCATTTTTAATAGACTATAAACAATATTTTTTATTAAAGGACCCGTACTTTCGTTCGATTTCTGAAGTACAAACGATTAAAAAATATAGTAATTATATGTACACAAACCAGAAAGAAAATAAAAGTAGTATCCAACAACAAAAGCTCAGGAAACTGACCTAAAATCCTACACTTAAGTAGAATTACACCAGCTCCTTCTTTGAAAATTAAAAATACAAGACTTGTAGAAGTTTAAGCAAAGAGAGTTTTAAAATAACCGACAATATACAGATTTCAATCTGATTATGGTTAAAGTAATTATTTTAGATCAGTTTCCCCTAACAAAATGACCGAAATTATAGAAAACAGAAAATCTATCTTCTAACGTCTGAACATAGTCGTGCGTGATCCACGTTCACCGTGTGCACATACCGCAACGTTAATAGTTAAATTTCACACATCATGCTTTTTCAGTTACACCCACGAGTTCGAAAAGAGAAATGGATTCATTTGAATATATAGTCCTACCTTTAAAATATGAGATTTCCCGGTGCAGTAATTCTTTGCGTTCTAGATTTCGAAACCCACCACTGAATCTGTATAAGAACTATAAATTAGAAGGCGAGTTTCCTAAAGACTATAGAAAAGAGAGCACCTCTTTTTATATTTCAGCATGAAAAAACATTCGACATTCCTCTTACCGCGGTATAAACAAGTGTTTTGAGAACGAACGACTATTAATTTTAATGGGGCCGCATGTCATTCCTAATCTGAAGAAGATTCAGTTCGGACTGGTATGGGAGAGTGCGAGGAAAAAGAACAAAACAATAGAAAGAAAAGAAAACCCGAGAAACCCCTAAGAGACACACGCATTGCACCGTTCACGGTCTCGTATAGAGTACACTAAAGAACTCTATCCGCCTCTTATCCTCGCAACGAATTAACGCGATCGCTAAATGTTACTTCCTCCTGTTTATTTGCATCAACAGGGGCACCGTGCAGATCCGGGAAAGGAAAACTCGCGTTACGTCGTCGGACAATGGAATCCAATCGCCATTGCCTAAATATTTAATCTCTTCCCTTACACACCTCTGGATCCTCTCGTTGCCATTTCTGCTCTATTGCAATGCTTTCATCTCAGCTTTCACATTCTCTCCTGGGTCATTCTTTCGGAAACAATCTTATTTTATTGATTCTTCTGCATTTTCTCCCTTCACTCTATTATGTATTAAACGCTCCCTCTTTACAGTTCCTTTTTCTTTAAGCCATGCCTCTATTGTAGCGACTCTTATAATTGTTTTCGTACGTCATGATAATTTCAAAAATTAAAAAGAATTTTACCTCATTTATTAAACCCTTAACACGCTAAGAACTTTTCTGTGTATCATTCGTTTTCGTAGTATAATATTCTTGTTTTTAACGTTTGTGTTTCGTTCATATCCTTCCATCTTTATGTCTCTCCTGCATCTTCGCACTATTTCATTCTCGTCATTCCCCACTGAACCGTGCTCCTCGCATTATACCCGCGACCCTCCCCTTTTCCCTTTCAGGTCGTTCTTGTTTCCCATCCCTGCATGGATTCCTCAGTTGCCCAACAGACTCGCTTAAGTTCTTCGCCCCGCGTGGTTACATGTTCCTGGGTTTATTCTTCCTTCGCTGGCTCTTTCTTGCCAAGCGGTATCGCCGCTTTCACCCTGAAACAATAGCGAAACGCCGCTATTTTACAAACTCTGTCGAATAATCTGGATTCAAAAGCAATCCTGAATCAGAATTCGCCAACTCACGTTCCACTGCCTTTTCAAAAGACAGGTGACAATGAGTAATTGCGGTGATAGAGCAACAATTTTTATACACTTACGAGTGGGTTACTTTAGATCAGCTAGAACTACCTCCCCTTTCGCCTAGTGAAGAGCCAATTTAAGAAATTATTTTAATAGGCTATACACTACGCCGTCATGGACACATATGCCCGACACGATGATTGCTTATGGCGTCGGGGGGGGGGGGGGACATCAGCTGTATCCACCACCCGATATGCTTCGTTGCGAAGCAGCATTAATATTTTATGCCCCGAGTGGCTGGTTGGCCACGCAAGGCACATGAGACTTGCAAACCGCTATACCACGAAGTGCAAGAGCGCGAGAGTAACAAAGTTGCTTTCTTCTCGTTTACGTTTGAAATAGTTATCACGCTTACTTGGCGGTGAGCTCGTTGATCTTGCCGTGCACCAGGGCTAGATTCTGATCGATCTGCGCCTTATTTGTCTCGTAGACCTTCGGTAGTGTGAAAAGGGCAATCACTTCTAAAACAAGATCAATAAAAATCCAGTTCAATACTTGCAACAACAGAGAAAGGGGCATGCACAATTCTTCTGGCGCAATATCGTCGCACTTTTCTAACAGTAAGCTATTATTACAGTTGAATGAACGCGTCTGTACTAGATATAATTTCGGAGCCCTGACGTTGCTGAACGGGAACAATGACCTCATTAGGCATCTCGGTGACTCTGCAGAGACGCGTTAAATCTCAAATTTATGATCGCGTCACAGAATGCTCCGTCGAAACGTCAGTCCTATTAATACTCTCCTAGACCGATATACGTACAACTATTCTCCTATCTGCTTGCACAGGAGAGCTGTTCCATCGAGATACAATAGGTTATTGCAGGCTACTACGAATCGGTTTATCTTAAAGTAAAGGAAAGGTGAGGTTTACCGATTATTATCAGAGTCATGCCATTAAACCAAGAACCGACGTAGGTGAGGCACCAGAGCAGGACGCCGAATTTCAAGGAGTCAACGAAATCTTCGACGAGGAAGAGCCTGCGAAGCTCGCTGACCGCTGCATTAGCGTGTGCAACGGCTACGTCCGCGATTTTGTGCACCTTCTCCGCGGGCACTGTCAAGTCCAGGTCCAAGATGTCCCTGAAATCGGAAGGAATCGGTTATTAAGCTTCGCACTTGGCATTCCTAAGGTCAAGGGAGCTGCTAATTTTAGCTTAAAGGTCCTACTTGAAGGGGTGCCCATTGGAAGTCTTATGGACAGCTTGGAGGACGGTCTTGTAGATCCTGAAGGCAATGGTACCGGTGAGGACTAGGAGAGACAGATAAGCAAGGACGCTTATCAGACTGAAATAGGCCAGCGAGAGGAGCACGCTAAGTATGCATCCAAAAACGGGGCCTGTTATCTTTGGATCGTGCCAGTAGATTAAAGCTGCCACTAAAACAGAAAGAGACACGATTCAGGCAACTCCGCGTTTCCAATCAATTACATTACAGTTACATTAAGATCTCTCGCATTCGCACTGAAATAGAGTTGCAGCGATATAGGCGTGACGTATTTATTCCACACTTTTCACTTCAATCTAGCAATGGGTTTGCAAGATACATATACATATACAGGGTGGCCCCTAGAACTACACAAACTGGATCTACCTCTAAAAATATCAACACACCTAACACACAGCAAGCAGGCTTCGCGATATAGCCTCAGTGCCTTAAACTTTATCCAATTAGAACTTCCAAGCGAACCAAACCTCCTCGAACATGGATACCCATTTTTTTTTTCAGGTCACTTACTTTCTAACAGAATTTAGCTACCGATCGCAGCATTTAGTGGAAGGTTGAGACAAGTTCAGTGGAACGCTACTGAACACCTTCCTCGATTACTCATTACGCATACTCGTTTCATTAGCATTCAAGTGTCCAGCGACAAAGAAGCGCAGGTGAAATCGGCGAGCACGTGGTGGCACGGCGCCATATGTTACTCGAGGCAGCCGAGAACCCGATCCTTTCTCCAGAAACACAAGAAAACCGAGGGTGGACTCACCGGGACCTTTTTCTGCCAGATCGTCCACGGGGGCCCTCAAGTTATTCCTTCGTGCCATTTTTCGTTCGACAAGCTCTCCACCTGCGACTGGCAGACCACTCGGAAACGAGGAAAGCTTCGCAGCGAGCTACCACCTCTTTCGAGGTTTCTTTTGCACATGGGACGGCCTCATGATACTATCGAGACACATACGTGTACAGGAGGGGTCGGCGAAGTGGGAGAACGAACGGGGACAAGGAAGGGAGCATGTGAAGTCAGTGGAATAACGATAAAAGACAGCCAAGTGTTCTCTATACTCGAGGCCAGATAAATCGAATCATTCCACGGCTATCTCTGTGTCGTGTTTGATCGCGACGCCAAGCGTGGCTCGCCTGGAGAACTTAAACCGATTATCGCCGGTCAATTTAGGACGAAGCGAATCTTTGGAACGTTGCAGTTTTCACCTAGGGCTGCCCTAATTATTTCTAGCCAAGCGTTAATTAAATGGTACACCAGAGGTAATTGAAAGGTTGATAGATACGTGTCCACGTGCATGCTGAAGCAAGATATTCCACGGTAATTAAGGATCAGAGGAGCAGTGATTAATGGCAGCGGCTGATGTAACAGCCTTGAATGGGGCCTAATAATAGCCAGCTGGTGGATCCTCGAATTTTGCATTAGCATCGGGCTTTGTCTCTAATCCAAAAAGAACAGTCTATTAAACCGTCCCCAAGGCCCCCAGCAACGACGTCCACCACTGTTCGAGCGATTCTGCCAAACGAATTTATGCCGCCTGTCGCAATCCCTGATCGAAGGATTTATATACCAGTCGACAACGAAGCTTCACCGAGATTCTCGCCTCTGTACACCGATCGATCGAAAATGGGAAACCTGTCGGATCAACCGAAGCGTTTTGAATGAACGCCTAGATTCGTGCGTAGCAACGGTCCCAAGCGCCGTCCGTAAAATTAGTAACAATCGATAGGCGAAAGAACACAACGCGCTAACACAGTCAGATAACGCTTTATAGAGGTATGAAGAAGCTATAATCGATACTAAACGTCTCGGCTGTATGATTACGATACGCGAACATGACTCAACTCTACCACGTAGACAAGGAAGGGAGCATAGTTCGATACAAAGTTCGACATGGAATCAATTCGAAAGTCTCCAATAATGACTGAATTTTAAAGAATTAATCGTTAACGGGGTTACACCACTTTAAAAATAGGAAAAATTTTATCGTTTAAATGATAGTTTAGGTATAGTCGCAAAAATAGTTTAAACGCGTTCTTCTCGAAATGATGATTTCACAATCGGTGTGCAGCATAACTTCTACAATTTTAACTCGATGCGCTTGAAGATTTGAAAGGATCTTTTCAATTTAACGATCAAAAGAAATATGTAGCGATCAATTCTTAGGTAAAAAATGACATCTATTTTTCAAATACTTACCATTTCTACAAAAAACCATAAATTAAGAAATTCCTACATATTTATTTAGTAAATATCACGTAGAAAATAAAAATGTTGGGTTTATTGCTCTAGGTCCAACTAGTTTGAAGTTATCTGGCAAATTGATGCGCCCGAAAAAGAACCTTGCGTGGACTGGCCCCAGCGCCGCCATTTTGTTCGAAAGAAAGAAACAAAAAATTTTTTCGCGTACCTCAATAGTTGTGCGATAAAAGCATTGTTATAAATTTGTAACTTTCTTTATCATTTTTTTCTCTAAAAAAAAAACCCCACGCCCTCTTAAAGACAGCTGCTTTTTTACGGTCGAAAGTGGTGTAACCTCTTAAACTAGCCATTCACTCAGAGCACTGTTCCATTAGATACATGTTTCTCTTCTGGCTCGTGCTTTCACTCGTTCTCCAAAACCGTCCAGGGGCATCGTTCCCCAAGCACCGCGGATTTATCGCCTCTGTTTTCTTCAAGAACGCGGCTGAAAGCTTGTTGCTGGTGTGGATAGGAATGTTCCTAGACTCTAAAAGTGTACGTAGTTGAAAGATGAAAGACGTGTCCACCAGTCTCACGTGCCAAATGGGAAAGATGGAGGGGAAGAGCCGGGCGGGGTTTGGCGGCGGAAAATCAATAAGTCGTCGCCGGTAGTGCGACGCCCGGCGTCGCAGCGTCGGCCGTTGCCTCGACGCCCCTCGCTATTCCCAGAAATACACCTGACGGCGGTTCTACCCTCGACCTGACCACCCCACGGTGGTCTTCCCTTTCTATGGAAAATTACACACGGCTCATCGAATTCTAAATGACGAATGACCCCCTGCTATCATTATTTTGCCCAGCTGGAAACGCTCCTCCGCCGTGCATCATTCATAACTCACGAGCGTGCAAGCTTTCTACCTCTGAGACAGTTCGTCGTGACGCATCCACCTCTTTCCTAAAATAAAAACAATTTAAATATGAAATAAGAGCGACTTTCCTCAGTTCGCCACGCTAGAAGGGACAGCAGCTCCGAGGTTGGTGTAAATGCGAAAACTTTCGATTACTAATTATAATGGAAAGTGATCCAATGAAAGTATGAAATGAAATTAACGCAATGCAACCCCCTGGAGAGACGTCAGTAAAAAGGTAACTTCGGTTACCCGAACATTCCGATTTCTTTAAACTGCGCAGGCTTGTAGAGGGCCTCAATAGAAGTATCGGACAATTTTCCGTGTTTGCCCATTTCCGGTTCTTCAGGGTGAATACACCCCTTAAAGGTTAATGTGTGATTTCCTACTTTCCTATATGTATAGGTATCTTGAACACTACAGTAGATATAAAAAAATTATTCCAACGAAAACTTGACGGCTTTTTATGCCGTACAAAACGCCACCACGTTTTCATCGTAATAATTTTTTTATATTTATTATATTTTTCAAGATATACAAGAAAGTAGGTAGTCACACATTAACCTTTAAGGGGTGTGTTCACCCCGAAGAGCTGAAAATGGGCACAATCGAAAGACCGCCTGATACTTCTTCTATCGAGGTTCTCCACAAACCTGCACAGTTTTTAAAACAAATCGAACTCATCGGGTAACAGAACTTGTAAGAATCTACATTGCAATCAATTTTCTAGGCAATAGTCTCGATTAATTGTAACAAAGAATTCTTGCGGGGAGTTGGACCGGCTCCAATCTAAAAGTAAAATCTTTCTAAGCGCACAGCAGGTACAATGTACCATGCCAGCGTTGCACCGGGACCAATTTGCAGTCCCCCTTCAATTTCCATTACCATCTATCTCGGTTAACAACGAACGCCATCCCGACGCTATCCACCACCTCTCGCCTGTACCGAGAGCTTTCGAAGACCTCCTCGCGACACGATTTGCCCGGCGTCCAAGATCGAATCCCTCCGAGCGCTCGCTCGAGCGTGTCGAGCCCGCGAAGGTGTAGAGCCCGGTTTCGAGCTCGACGCTAAAATCATTAACTTTTTCGAAAAACCCCCCACCTACCGCAGCCAGGAGTCGCTGATGTAACGAGCCTGCGCGGCTGGCCACCTTCCGCTGGCAGTCTGTCAACGCCCGATGGCGGAGTCTCCCCGGGTCTCGATCAAACCCTTTTCCCCTTTGTACTCACGTTCCTCCCCCTTGATGGCCATGTTTCTCCGCGTCGCTACTGGACACTGGCTTCCTCCTCCGTTGCTGCGGCGGCCGAGGACGGTCCGAGGGAAGGACGAACGGCGGGAAAAGGTCGCGCGGAGAGGCGGTCAATCTTCCGTCGGTATCGGACTGCGGCCGAGCACTCGGGGGAAATCGAGAGTTCTCTGGTCGAGATTTCTGGCAGAGCACCAAGCTCGAACCGGCTGGATACTATATTTAGCCGCCGCAACGGCCGCCAATCGTCTCTAGCTTTTTTGGATTCCGCCAAGGCGGATTTCGAGCATTCGAATGGACGCTGCTCTTGGTTCCGATGAGGATCATACCGTCGAACGGGACTCCTACGTCTCTGACGAGATCGAAACGACTACAGCCAGGATCACGGGCGCTAATCCAACCCTAGACCGTATAAAATCACGAAAAATGGGCATTCCTCGATTTCTCCCCTTACCCTTCGTACAGTCTAGGAATCCGACTAATATCCGGACCTTTGCCCGGAACCCCTGACCCAGACCGCGACACGCGGATGTCTCGGATCAAGCACCGCGACCTCTAGTCCGAGACACAGTGCAATTAGCTTGGGGCATGGTCGAGGAAAGGCGACTGCAATCTGCGAATCGCAGTATGTCGTAAACATTAAGGGGCTGGATAGCTGTTGTCGGTTGTTTAAAGGAGAAAACACCTCCTCGTTACGAGCTAGGGGTATAGCTGTGTAGCAGCTACCCACGTCTAGCAGCCTCATCGGCAGTCGCCAAGGAAGCTAACCGGACGCAGTCGCGTGACGAGCAACTATGATTCAAGAAGCGGTCTCGAAGCCTCGCAGACGGCGCGCGTTATGCAATGCGCCGGCTCGAGTTGCTAATTGCAAGACTCGAGGCTCGAAGCAGGCGACCGATGTCGGGGAAATGGCTGGAAAAATGGACGGGCGGGTCGGTGAACTCGAACGAATTTCAGGCTGCGACTGATTTAGAGCCTGGCATTGTCCTGAATGCGGCACATCCACAACAGGCTCTTCGACGTCGAGCACCGAGTACTTGACCCACAAGGGGATTCTGTACTCCCCTGCGGATTCGGGTGAATCAACTTCCCCGGCAGCAGAGGGAAGAAAGGGGGCTCGACACTTGCAGCAATGATAAGCGCGATTTTTCTTATGTAACAAATATGGTGAAGCCAGTGGGAATCGGAGGTAGCGCTAAAGGTAAATAAATGGCAGCGGTGGTAGCGTGGAAAAGATATTGGATCACAAAGGGATAAGAATTAGGCGTGGCTTTGTTAGAGAGCACAGTGAAAGTAGCCCATTGTATTCACAAGTGGTTTCTCAACATCTCGTTTGAATGAATAGATCGACTCTTAGACACTTTGAATGGCGGTGCAATAATTGTGCAGGAGTTTCTTGAAAATGCCCACGTGGCAAGGAATGCGCTCCAACAGTCATTTCGCTCGATAATAGGTATCTCTGATTTCTTTCCGCAAGATTGTCGTTGGAAGGCTGTTTAGACGGTTCAAAGGTTTCGAGCGAATCGAGTAGGACTTTGCCACGAGACATTGTATCGAATGTCTGTCGCTGATTATCTCGCGGCAAGCTTTTCGTTGGACATTTCCAGCTATCTATTCCAATGTTTCCCAACCTTTTTTGAGTCCCGATCCCCTTTTATAATATTCAAATAACCTGCGACTCCCCCGCAGGGCCGGTGGAAGCCATTATGCAAGTTATGCGCCGCATTAGGGTGCCAGCCGAAGGGGGCGTTAATAATAAAGGAATCCAACTCTCACATAAACGTCCCACGTAAAGGCCAAAACATATTAAATAGGAAACAAGTGCAAAAAATTGGGACCCCCAAATTGGGGGCGGCAAATATTTTCTTGCTTAACGTCCCCAACTGTACAATTTAATGTAAATATTTCCTTCCTTTTTTTAAAATAGATAAGTGCTAAAAATCATCAATTAAACATAACCGCGGCGACCCACAGGTTGGGAATCACTGATCTATTTGATAAACTATTGAACTTGTCTCAACACGTCTGCTGGAATATATCGATACGAATCTGGTATCCCCTAAATTCTGCTCGATAAGAATTAATCAGGCGTACGCGACAAGAGTCAGCCGTTGGGACACGTTCTTTGGTGAGCGATTCAAAAAGGTTGAAGTGGGTCATCCTGTATATGATAGGCGCTGAATACTTGGCCAGCTTTTTTGTCTTATCGCTTTATGCTACGCTAATGTCGTAGAGGCAGGTTTTAAAATAAAAGACACTGAAGTAGGTAGCAAGCACATGTAAAGACTGAACATAAATAAGCAGACGGACATCGACGTCGAGGCTTGTCTTACCTTTTGGATTCAGTCTTTCGGGGTTAAACCATGCGTCTGTAAAGAACAGAATCGAAATTATGTTAGTTCCCATCGTCTTCAGAATAACGTATACTTCTACTCTACGATGATCCGTGGAATGAATAAATGGCGAAAAGAAATCCGAAGGCTTTCGTGCTCGATGACAACTGTCTTACGCCGAGGTGAAGAAAAAAAGAGAACGACGATGGCTTTTTGTGATAAGACGTGAGTACGATGTGTAGTGGTATGTATCGTGTTGCTACCGTGATACTATGACTATATAGAGTACTAATATCTCTATAACAGGTCTGCAGAAGAATTGTGATATTGTCTCGCAAGCATTAGTTACTAATGCTACTATAGAAACTAATCTGTAATGGTATAAGAGTAGTAGCCTGTAACGGTGCCGTAGAAATGTAATACTACGATATTCGTGCTACTATTACAGTGATACTCTGCTGGAAAGTAAGAGAATTGTATAAAAGCGTCGCGTCAGCATTGAATGCATAGCCATAGCAGCCACAAGAAAAAATATCGACAACCGCAATGTCATTTAATCTAGAGTCGTCCAAGGGAAGTGTGACGTTTTCCTACGCTCCATGTGTAAATAACGTTGATCGTGTATAAGAGAATAAAATTCTCGGTTAAAATTACTCTACTGCTACTTCGATTTATTACCACATGCGTGGCCGTTCGAAATAATTAGATCTACTTTCGGTGAAACTATTTGGTATTAAAGCTATGTACTTTAGGGTGGCGTTGATTTGTCTCGAAAAGGGAGCATCTATCGTTTAAATACGATTCGTAATTGATTCGCGACACGCCGCGTAATTAGCACACCGTGGAGTATTACGCAATTCTCGACCTCGACTCCTATCTCTGTGTCTCTGTACTTCGCTCAGGCAAATCCACTTAAGATCTACGCCTCGCTTCACCTATTGATCCACACAAATAATGCAATCAACGGAGATTGGGCAGTCTTCGCTGATTAACTGCTTTCTCCAAAACAAAGTTGGAGAAAGTCTTGTCAAAATACGAAACGGAGTGGAGTTAAAATCGAAGAAACCTAGGCTCTTGAATCGCGAACTGTGATAATCAAAGCTATCGATCGTCTTATGTAACACGTACTCACGAGTTTTGTTAATTACCTACTATCGAGGCCACGAGGCTTTTCTAATAAAAGCTACGTTTTCTGATCGCGTTAGATCTATCGTAGCTGGCAGCAGATTTGTCGGGTGTAGGAAAATATAATCACACAATTTATTTGTCTTTCTGTTATTTTAAATCAAAGAACAACTCGCAGATAACGTATCTATCAACGGATAAGTCTAACTGGAGTTAGATTTTATACAAGATGTATACGATAATTCGCGCGATTCGGCTTAATATTCAATGTTAATTAAGGATCGATGATAACCGAATAGTAATTTAAGGGAGACTCCAAGTTTTCTCCAACTCTTTCCGTTCCACCTGAGAATCTTTCGCGAACGTCTTACTGTTCTTTCAAAAATCGCTATTTGCAATAATATGCGTGCAATATATTTATAAAAACCGATACTGGTCGATCAATAACCCACTTACAAAATCGCGTTTCTACCGCGCATGCGCAGTCGTTGCACCCGGTGGCCACAGAGTTATCGGTCTCCCTATCTTATCCGTCATTTTTAACGCAAATTACCGACAAGCATACCAATTTACGTAGCTAATAATAACTATTTCTAAGATACTAGTTTACTAAGAAAAACGCACGCAAAAATGAATTACAACAGAAACGGAATTCATTGAATCTATTTTACAGGGACAGATACTTCTAATTATCTTTCATCTATTAATCTTATTGCTGGCAAAGCGCGCAAGGCAATATCTGCCAGCTCTGAGAATTTCCTTGGTTGCTACCGATATCTCGAAGAAATGTTTTCACCTTTGCTCCGAATAACTGCATTCTAAATGTTACACTAGGAACCGTACTCCTTTACAAAACCTTGTACTACACGTAACAACTTCAACTTTATGATGATGAAGAAAAAAGAAGTAGAACCGGACTCTACGTGTATTATTATAGCTGGGGTAGAATAAAATCTGTAACCATCGGTATACAGAAAACAATCAATACCGGCAAACTTTTTACTGATAAAAACAAGTTATTAATACATTATGATAAAATGTAAATACCAATAGATGCAAATTAGCTGTACAAATAGGAACTGAATGCACCTGGATGTATTCCTTAAGGCAACATTAACGCTATTCCAAGAGACTCGCCTTGCGTCGAGAGTGACACCGCAATGTTTTCAATGAAACCCTAGATTCTTTTCAATGGACGATTACACCGAAGCATCGCGACCCTGGGAATTTGCTGATCCCTTATAAATACACAGAATGACAACCGACTTTTTCTACATCCAATACTTCTTTCTTACCCTCTGACTCATTGAATTCATAGTACAATTACGAATAGTATGAGAAGCGTGTACCGTTAGACATGGCATTTCCCATGCTCGATACTATTAACAATATTCTCTCTCAACTACGCTTTCAATCAGAATATACCACCACTGAGTTCCCCTAATGAGTACTTACTACGTGACGGGTTAACACCGTAAAGGACACTCCTGTGGTTGGAGCGCCGAGAGCAGCTTCACCTAATTCTACTATAAATAACGATTCGTTTAACTCGCTACGATAAAAATTAATCTCCCTACTTCCCTGCGACTGGCTTAACAAAGTCCACTTGTGGTCACATGTAATACGAAGATGAATCATACTTGATTTGTATTCGTGCGTTATGTGACAGATGAGTTGATTGCATAAAAAAAAAAATCGCCCCGGCCAGCGAGCGCCCCGCTAATCGAGAGTCGTATCGCGCACCCTGTCAGCCTGGTACGTGACGCAGCTAGCCCCGTAACGTATCGGGCTCGTGTGTCGCGTCAGATGAGCGAGAGGGATGAAAAGATTGAACGTACATGGATCAAGAATATTCCAGAAGCAGGGATTGCCATTGGCCACGACGGAGCACGGTTTCTGGCATACCGAGCCGGTGTCGTCTTTCTCCTTCGCAGGTAAATTCGCAGGGCATACCGCCGGCTCCGCTTCCATTTTTCACCTAACCTTGCGTCTCGAACGAGCCAAGGGCGAATCGCATTCGAGCACTACCCCGACAGAGTCCAACAGTCGACGGCGCGAACGACGCACTTTCTTCAGAGGCACAAACCTTTTGTCAGGCTATTTTCACTTCTCTATCTCCCTCCACTGACTTTAGTTATCGTGCTGCACTCGATCGTGGCTCTGGCTTCGCGCACGGAAAACGATCTCGAGCGGCTTGAATAGAAACAACTCTCCCGCGTAGTAGATAAGTGCGTCACTCCGGACCGACACGGAAACGTTCGAGGTAAGAAGAGGACTGATGGCCATTATCGACCCGCGGCCAGTTCCAGATATTCCCCCACCACCGTGCCGCGCGACCGACGCGCCACACGAACTCATGCGGAATCTGCCGAAGCTCGGCTGCTTACTTTCCACCGCGACAGATGGCGCGTACGGCGTCGGCGAGGGAAGAGTTCACGCGTACGTCGTCAGAGGGCGGGAATTCAAATTGTAACTAGCTCGCTTGGAGGAACTATTCTCGGAAACAGAAAAACACTATGCTACGCGAGAAACGTTTTTTAAGGTAAATTATAGTGGAAAGTAGTGTCTACTTTTAATGCGAATGATAGAGAGGATGGTTGTACTTCTAACATTTTCTGTCAATTTCAAATCAATTCCATTATCAGTTAAATTAAAAGGTGTAAAGAAATTATATTACTCGTTGAAGTTTCCACGAAGCTACTTTTGTATCTACTCGAAGAAAGGCGGTGAGAGAGAAGCTACGTGATTTGTTGCGATCGGAAATAATTCATGAGTCAGACGCGAAAATTTTCGCCTCGAAATCACGTGTAAAAATAGGTATCTCTACTGCGAGCGAGAAAGTTGCTTGGGCGGTGAACCGTTCGGAAGGAATGATTTTGTAAGCGTTCCTTCGGTTTCGATAAATGCCTGCATTCCGATGGTAGAATAGTTTCATGTGTGATTCTATGTTCCCATGGGCTGCGTGTTCCCATTGGTTCAGCCAAAAGAGGTCGTAAGGTATCCCTGCTGCGGATCAATATACAGGGAAGATACGGGTAACTTCGACCCACCGTAGAAACCATACGCAAGGTGTACCAGTCTGTTTTATGGTGCAACAACATGTCGTAACTACTTGCGACTTGTCCATTCGTCACGCTGCTCACATGAATCGGTCAAAACTGTTAAAGGCTTCCAAAGATATTGCCTCCTACCCGTTGGAACTTACATTATTTCTATCGAAATTAAATTCTTGAAGAGATATAGATCGTTGCTCGCACATACATAGTTACGCGATGACGTACATTTGCATGCTCAGAAATCGATATCTACTGCTCGTGGCTACTGACACGTTTAATTTAAACAATGTTAAAT
Organism: Andrena praecox; assembly: GCA_963932275.1. Classification (NCBI taxonomy): domain Eukaryota; kingdom Metazoa; phylum Arthropoda; class Insecta; order Hymenoptera; family Andrenidae; genus Andrena; species Andrena praecox. The sequence goes on from OZ010734.1 coordinate 1,054,537, forward strand.
TAAATAATGCGACGAACAACTTAATCGTCTTGTTGAAAGTGTAGAAGAGAAATAGATAACGCAGATTTCTCCAAATTATCAGTCCTTATCGCGGCGCGACGAATAAACTTAACCTAATAAGGTGTTGGTAATTAGCGATTGACTTAACGAGAGCCATGAATATGTAAGCTGCAGAGAACTCTGAATGCAAAATCTTCAGTTACCGTTACTCATCGTACAGTCGTATACCAATGTAACGGTAGGAAGATGCTATCTCCGAGAACAATGACTCGTACCGTATTCTATCATAATGATAGAGTCAACAGTCGAAGATTGATTTCGAATGACGTAATTGTACACAATGTGATAGACCGTTAATGGCGATAGCTTCACACGAAACAACATAACCCCACACTTATCTCCATCACCTAGAAGTTGTAAATACTGGCAATAACTGCGCAATAGTTGAACATCGCGATTCCAACGATGCGCAACTATATCTACGCAACAATGTACGTATGCCTTTCGAAGAATTAGAGGGCCTACGGTACTGAAAAATGAAAATCGCACTACGCAGAATTATTTTTTTCGCGGATCGGTTTCTCGTTAAACCGGCTCGGGAGTAAAAAACGTCGTGACGAAGAATGAGACGCGTTCGGAATAAGTAATTGCATCGTTACGGCTGAGAGAAGCAATGACGTTGTAGCCAAGCGGAAGCGTGGTTCACTTCGTGCGAAGATGCTAAATTAATTAACGTATCGTACTAATCGTTTCTGCTTTCGAGGCTTTGAAGGCCGCTAATGGAGTCGTCGAATCGCAAGTGTTTGTAACGAAGAAATATTCCTGCTATATAAAACTAGCCGAACGTTAGATGCATTTTTTTCACTCTCACGAGAATGTAACGTTAATCTAATCGCGGAGAATCTAATCTACGGTTATTTAAAGCTCGCCAAATACAGATGTACAGTGATACATCAATAATTCCTCATAATTATTGACAGGTAGAGATACGTGCACGCGAGTAGGATCCGTGATATTTTAATCTGATTGCGATATAGAAAGCACAATGAACAATTGCACTCACCGATTCCCATGCTGCTGAATATCTCCTTTGGCGCGATTTCCAGCTCTTCCACTCGATCTCTTCTCGTTTCTTGTTTTACCGGTTTGAAAGTCTTCGCCGGCGAGGCTTCCACTTCCGATTCGAATTCAGACTCTCCGGTTTCCGGCGCACTGATTAGTCCCTTTTTCTCCAAATCGGCGAGCACGGACCCACTTACACTTTCCTCTTTTTTCTCCTCCTTCGAAATCGGAGCTTTCGGCTGCGGAACGGGTTCGGGCATATCTATCACGTTCCATTGATCGTCCGTTTTTTTATCCACAGCAGAAACTATATCCGGCTCGTGATCGGCGTGCTTAATTATCGTAATTTCTTCCTTTAAAGCAGCCTTCTTATCCTGCTTCCCCTCTTCCTTTTTACTTACTGGCTCGATCTTCAATACTTCCGACTGATCGTCTATCTTACCCATTAACAAGTCCGGCTCCGGTTCCTTCGATCTAACCTCAAAATCACCGCCGCTCGCCGGCGTGCCCTTCTCTGATTCTAACAGTAACAATGTCGCTTTCCTAGGATCCTCGCCCCTGGATTCGCACACCGACTCGCTCAGAGAGAAATTGATCATGTCCTTATCCATGTCGAAGTTTTGCAACGGTTTGCCCTGCGGTTTGTTACTGTGAGCTTCAAGGTGGCTCGATTGTCCATCCTGAACGAACTCGAGGTGCTCAATGTCGTCCATCGAATCGTACTCCCTCCTGATTGGTTGCTCCTTCAACTCGGCCATCTTTGATACACGCGAGGAGACGATTATCCTGTCATAGAATTCGACTTTCCTTTTAGCACACTTTCAGTATTCCTTCCGCGGGTTCTTTTTACAGATGGACCGCCTTCCTCTTCACACTTTCCGCCAACTATCGGCACGCTCAACGTTAGAATGGCCCCTGATATTTCTGATGACGATGATGTTGACGTTTCACTCCGTTCCGATCAAGTTTCACTTTGCTGAATTTTTCAAAGTTAACGAGCTCGACAGAGCGTTAACTTTCGCGAGTTCTCTTTTCACTTGCTGGCAAGCAACGGAGCTACCTCTCTAAACGTTAACAAATAAGTTACCAAACGTTGAAAAATAAAAACCGGTTTAACGTTCGCTCATCCACGGGTGGATTCGATTCTGAAGCACGGAACGTGACAGAATATCTCGCAGGGTGTGCGTGAGAGCGCTTTCTCCCCACCAGCACTGCTTGCGCCAGGGACGTGTAGACGCGGGGTGGTGAATCGCGCCACCCCAACCAGAGTGACTCGTTTTTAAAAAGACACTGTGTCGACGAGTAGCATTGATCGATGATTTCACAATGGAGATAAAAAACGCGAAGCGATTTAAGATAGTATTCGACTGTAAGATCGCAACGTTTTTGAAACAATGGACGAACATAATGTATGTCCCTCGGGGACTAGTAGGAATAATTCGTCCCTGAGACTCGACCAATAGAAATCGACCTAGACCCTCCCACCACACGACTCTGAAGCTGGAGGGAAACGCAGGAGTTTAGAATATGAGTCACATTGAAAATGCTAGGTGCAGGATGATGCTCGTGGATGTGTCATGCCCGATACGTGTTATTAATTAATGAAGCATCAAGCGCCGATGAAGGATACGAGGAAAAAGTTGTCGAAACGATAAAACATGTTTTCATGAGAACTTCCCCTTATAATTACTTATTAACAAGATTGCAGGTACGCTCGATACCTTACAATCAATCTCCACGCGTAGAACGTACGAAACACGCGTAAATAATTGAGCTAAGTGTATACAAATATGTACTTAATTCGCTTCATATAACTAGTTGCGGTCTACGCGTATATATATAAGGTACGCTAGTGCGCACGCGCAAAGCCGGCGTTAGCGTTAAAATCGCGCTCCTATAGCGGCGAACAATTACTAAAAAGTATAGATAAATGAAAGTTGGAATAATACGTAGAGAAACTGAACATGTTTTGTGCAATAATCATTATGTATGCGAACACGAATCCATGAGTCTGTACTTCAACACGCCTCGTTGTTTCGAAAACTGATAAGAGGAGAGAATCAATTTGGATGCTTGAGTGGTTAGTTTAATTAACGCTATTCTCAATTGTTCACTAATCTTAGTGTAATTAAGCTAATTTCTTTGGTCTACGTGTGCGCATGCCCGCGTGTCTCTGCGTTATTTCCCCGTAATCTCGGTCAGAAAGTCAGCAGAGCCGATGCGCTTGCGCGGCTAACGTCGCGACGCGTGGCCCTAGTGTTAGTCTTTGCTTGCCCATCGCACCGTACTGACGTGTCCCGCTCTCTTTCTCTTTTCTCTTATCTTCTCCCTCCGGTCCTACGGCTTTTGGTGAAAGATTCGCCCTTCGCAAAATGGCGGCGCGGACTACCACTAGGAGAAGGCTGAATAACCACGAGGAGAAAACACGCACCGGAAACGGCTTTCACGATGGCATCGTATCTAATGGGCATGCCGGTTTACAAAGCAATGGACGTGTACAGGTTAGATGGTCACCTGTCACGCTTACTTTTCTCGTCTAAAACCTATACTCGCTACTTGAGAGAAATTTCGGAGAGTTTGGATCCGTTGCGAACTGATACGGTGTATCGAAATCGAACGTCACGTTTTTCACTCGATTCTCCTCGTATTCGAATGTTCTGCCCCATTCCAGTCATTGTCAGTCGTATCCGACACTGCATTGCGCATAGAAATCTTTTAATCAAACGACATTGTTTAACCGTATAAGTAATTAGCGGTGCTCTATTCGAAATTGGAACTAGAAGATCCTGTTTCAATCAAAAGTAAAACGAACTAAGTCAGCTGGGAGCTTTTCAACATTTTTCGTCACAAAACTCGTGCCATACGTTCGAGTAGAAGCCAGTGAATTAAAAACGCTACTACCTATCTCGTACTTTCCTTTAAACTACTTCTGTGCTTATATCGAATTATTGTTTCTCAATGTATTTCGTTACCATTAAATGATATGTAGATATAATGTACTTATTTTTCCCTCGAGTTAAGGGAAACTAATGTACAGATCGATGATATTAAATGTTGAAATTAAATATGTGAGAAATCGAAGTATTTCATGTCTTTATTACACGAACCATTGCCATTTCTTTTAATACTCTTTAAGCAACTATAAATTGTTACTTAGTTCACCCAATATTTAACTGATTCAATTGTCGACAATTTGATACCGGGAGCAATTTAGCCCCCTCCCAACCTAACCTCAAAAGATTAAGTTTAGCACGTCGATAAGCATACGTGAAATTATTTAGGATCGCGATACGCGATTACGTGTAGATATTGATAGCAGATGAAATGCGGAAACGAACATTATAACATTTTCGAAATCTTTAAGGTCGCTATTCGGTTCTCTTTTTGCGTTGCAGGACCTATGCCCCTGATGAACTATCTATAGTAAAATATTTAAAGTATTCTTCAAAAACGTTACGCTCGATCACGAATGCCTACATCACTGCGAGAGTCTTTTTTCTTTAAATTCCAAGTATAGAAGTTTCGAAGAATGGCGCTATCAGATATCTTTCCGGGAGATCGACTTATCTGTCGCCGGGCTTATCTCTAATGACCGTCGTTGCGTGGTTCTACTACTATCGCGGTTCAATTATTACCATTTATCGCTCGACACGTGATGAGTAATGTAATAATGTAACCATTGATAGTAGCAGCGAGGAAATGCAAAATTGTGCGTTCGTTGCCAACGCAGCTCAGGTGATTGGGACGGCACGCCTCCGTGAATAAAACTATATTTGAAACCGTACTTAGTTTCCAGAGAAAGAGAGGAAAGCGGAGTCGGCGGACCCGAGGTCGAAGGAATCGTTCGAGAGAGTACCGTTTATCACAGCAGCACTGACCCACCTCGGTTTCTATATCCTCATGATTCTGGGCTTTATAAATCACTTGTTTTTCACGCCCAAAGTCGCGAAAGAGTACAACAGAGAGGTAAGTCCTCTTCTTCGGAGTGGAAAGGAGGAGTGTCACGGTCATTCCAAGATCAACCTACATGTTCTTATCTCGGTGAGAACGTACTTACATCATCGTTTTTTTTTTTTTTTCAACGAGATTGTCGATCATTGGATTCGCCTCAATAACGGTTGTTGCGCATGGGATAAGGTTGACCTTGAACTGTCCTCGGTGGCCTCGTCTGCGTTCCTCAATGCCTCGCGGCAGGCCCGGATTAAGGGGGGGGCTGTAGCCCCGGGCCCCACTTTCCAGGGGGGGCCCCCGTTCTAAGCCGTCAGTTCTAAGCAATTTAAACTCGTTATTGTTTAAATTTTTGTTACCCCCCCCCGCCCCCCGCTTTTCAACCACGGGGGCCCTCGAAGGTTGGATAGCCCCGGGCCCCAGAAATCTTAATCCGGGCCTGCCTCGCGGCTCGATTGTAACGTTCCTACCCTGTATATCACGCGGAAGATGCTGTAATTGGATCCGAGAGCGAAATTCCGTGGCCGGGAATCGACGATAGCTATTGCATCGGGCGTTTGTTTTTATTACCTGAGATAACACATTGAATAGGGTCGAATTAAAGGTAATGACTCGCACACGCGAAATTCAATGGAAGTATGAGAACGGTGCGACACGAAAAGCCCAATTTCTCTCTATCTCTCCCTCTTTCTCTCTCGGCTGCAGAACGATTTATAAAAGGGAAATAAATTGAAACGACAACGAGTCGAAATTGGACGCGATTGAGTCGAACGAAAGACGCTCGTTGAATTGATCTGATTCACGATCCACCGGAGCAGAAATCTTGCGGGGCTAAAGGCAAACGAAAAGTCGATGGGTTGCTTCGCTATCGTGGAGGAGAAACCACTGTTCCTCTTTTCCTCGATGAGTCACGCATTTACAGCCGATATATGTATCCAATTCCTTCCAGATAAAGGGAACTTGGAAGCGTTGTCGCGAAAAGAACCGAAGCGAACGGTGAAGTGAATCATATCCCAATTGCGTTAAATCGTGCCATTGTTGGTGGTCGACCATCCATCGAATAAATTGGGAATTACACGCGTCCAAGAAAACTTTAATCGCAATTACGGAAAACAAGTATTCGTGTTTCCGTTTTGGAGAGTTTCATTCATGTCTTAAACAGAGATATATCAATAAGGTTTTTTCGCTGGTCCGATCTTCCGCACAGTTGGGGGTTTAGTATCTAATCTCGCGGAGCGATAAGCGTACGTATGTAGATACATGCAACGTGGGAATACATGGATCTAACGGAACGAATATTCGCGCGGAAAAAGAGGAGTCGAAGCTGGATGTAAATCGACGTGCGTTACGAAAAGTAGCACGTTTCAATTTTCTTACGAAAAGTAGCACGTTTGCCTTCGTTCTCACGAAAACTATCACGTTTCGGTTTTCGCTGCGAAAAATAGCATGTTTCGTCTTTCGCTGCGAAAACTAGCACATTTGAGCGGTTTGCCACGAAAAATAGCATGTTTCGTCTTTCGCTGCGAAAACTAGCACGTTTGAGCGGTTTGCCACGAAAACTATCACGTTTCGGTTTTCGCTACGAAAACTAGCACGTTTGAGCGGTTTGCCACGAAAAATAACATGTTTCGTCTTTCGCTGCGAAAACTAGCACGTTAGAGCGGTTTGCCCCGAAAAGTAGCATGTTCGCGTTTACCCCGCGTTCGCAATTCCCGCACCCTCCCTTACTTAAATTATGTAGATTAAAATTTTCATATGTGTTGTCTTTTGGAGATTAGATGGAATTATTATTTATTAAACAATATTTTCAACAGTTGAATTCTTTTAAACTGCCCACGCGCTGAAACGCGATAGTTTCTGCAGTCTGCAGTATAATCCAAAACGAGCTATTCTTCGTGGCCAAACCGGATAATATATTAGTTTTCGCCATAAATTCCCAAACGTGCTATTATTCCTGGCGAAACAGTATAACGTGCTAGATTTCGTCGCAACAGTACGAAATGTGCTATTCTTCGTGGCGAGGCAGTCAAATGTGTTAGTCTTCGCGGCAGAAGACCAAACGTGCTAATATTCGTCAGAAACGATGGAACGTGCTTCTTCTCGTGGCAAACCAAAACGTGCTACTTTTCGTAAGAAAATTGAAACGTGCTACTTTTCGTAACGCACGTCGGAATGATCTTGCTTGGAAGAGTGGACTATAAACTTCCGTAAACAATAATTCATACAGGCTGCTCGGAAATACGCGACACTGGATGCGATTGTGACGAAATTTTCAAGAGTCGATCCCTCGGTCGATTTCCTGCAAATCCACCTTGTACATTTACAACCCACCTTTCTCGCATAGCATCGCCTACCGCCAGGTACGTCCTGCGTACTTTGGGGCGGCCTGTACGCGCCCCAGTGTTCCACATCGCGTGAACACCGCATTGCGATGTTATATGCCTGCTATAGAGTGTGATCGCGCGGAGTGGCTGGTAATCCGTTTATCGCTCTTAGAATATTCAAAGCGTTTTCACGCGTAAAGAAAGCGAGAGCGCGAAATGAAATCGTAAAAGTGGCGGTTCACACGGAGAACAAGTGGCTGCAGATAAACCAATCGAGAGTAGAAAGCAGCGAGCTATGGACAGAGAGGATTTTGTTTGCGTTAACGGGGGAGGGAGGAGGGAAAATACGATAGCGAGGCGATATTGGGGAGATAAAGTTGCGCCGGGCAAAAACAGATGAGCGATGCGGTTGCGATAATATTGAAAGCAGGCGTCGCGGTGGAAAATAAGCAAACTTCCCTTCTCGGTACTGGGTAGCATCGTTTGAAATTTTACAGGTCGACGTGGAAAATATAGAACAATGGAATGTAGCGCTTGACTCGAGGAGAGCGAGCGGGGCACGGGTTAAGTACTGAGGCGACGAATCTTTGTTGCAGGGTTACGCGCCGCTCTACGAGCATTTCGAGAGGTTCTATCTTCGCTACGTGTACAGGAGAGTGAGGGATTGCTGGAACAGGCCGATATGCTCTGTTCCAGGTGCCACTGTCACGCTTAAGGATAGAGTAACGCCAGATTACGGATGGACGTTTCGGTGAGCCTGCCTGGGACACTTGGTTTTCTTTAGCAGCAAAGTTTAGCAGTTGCTTTCAGACATTTGCCTGGATTAAATGCGACGGAGAGCTCGAGAAGAGTTAAGACTAGCGTGCGCGAAAAACGGTTCATAACTTGGAAATTAAATTCGTCAGATCTGACTAGCTCGATTACTCGTCAATTCCAGCCTTGTTAACTTCCATTAACATTCTGCTTTACCGTTCATTCCGTTTTGCAGGTTTACTGGAACGACCACGGAATGCGTGAATTTAGGATCTTACAACTACTTGGGCTTCGCTGAGGCCACTGGGAAATGCGCCGATGAAAGTATCGAGACTCTGAAAAAGTTCGGTTGCGCCAGTTGTAGTACTCGCCTCGAGCTTGGTAATTAGTAATTAGCTGCTCCTCTTTCCCAAACGTTAGTGACCTCTTCATTTATGATAATCGGTTTTCCATCTCGAAGGGAACATGCCATATCACGATGAATTGGAGACATTGACGGCCAGGTTTCTGGGGGTAGAGGATGCGATTGTTTTCGGAATGGGGTTCGCGACGAACGCTCTCAATCTGCCTTCGCTGTTGAGCAAGGGTTGTTTGGTGCTGAGCGACGAGAAAAATCACGCCTCGTTGATCCTTGGATTGAGGTTGTCCGGTGCCACTATCAAAGTGTTCAAGCATAACAGTAAGGGGATTGCATCGAGATCAACTTGATTTGTGTAAGAGTTTCAAACGTTGAATTACCTGTGTCGTAGATGTGAAGCATTTAGAGAGTTGCCTGAAAACAGCAATAGTTTCTGGCCAACCAGGCTGCGGGGAAGCTTGGAGAAAGATAGTGATCGTAGTAGAAGGCGTTTACTCCATGGAAGGTTCCATTGTACATTTACCGGACATTTTGGAGCTGAAGAAGAAGTACAAAGCGAGTAGAATTGTCTCTGCTAACGAACCCATTCGCGGACACTCGTTTCGTTCTGTAATAGCGGCTTTGAACTGTGACGTTGCAGGCATATCTTTATTTAGATGAAGCTCACAGCACTGGCGCGATGGGCAAACATGGAAGAGGTATTTGCGATTATTATAAGATCGATCCACGCGAAGTGGACATACTTATGGGAACATTTACAAAAAGTTTCGGATCTGCCGGTGGATATATCGCCGGGACAAAGGTAGGGGGGAATGGCTGTAAAGGCTCGAGGGGCGCTTTCCTCTAATCGACGAATAGATTCTGTTCTGATCAAGATCATACTTATGATTTCTGGAAATTTTCAAGCAATAACGATAACTGTATAATTCTAGACACTAATAAATCATTTAAGGATACACAGTCACGCGCATGCCTATGCAGCGGCCATGTCTGCGCCGATAGCACAGCAAATTATTACCTCGATGAAAATAATCTCTGGCGAGGATGGTACAGACGAGGGAAGGCGGAGAACGGAACAATTGGCAAGAAATACCAGGTACTTCAGGCGCAGACTCAACCAAATTGGAGTTATTATCCATGGGAACGAGGATTCGCCTGTTGTACCTATGCTGGTCTATTTGTTTTCTAAGATCGGGTATGCATCTCGAGATCGAAAGTAACATTGAATTTGTAAATCGAATGGAAGATCGAACTTCAATCACTGTTTTCTGATTCAACAGCGTGGTTGTGCGAACCTTGACGACGTGTAACATAGCGGTAGTGGGTGTTGGATTTCCAGCAACACCACTGTTGCAAGCCAGAATACGATTCTGTCTATCCGCTGCGCACACGAAAGAGCAGCTGGATTATGTAAGCGAATCAAGCGAGACGAAGCCGAACGAAGAGGAATGTCTTCCTCTTACCTATTTCACGATATCTGAATTCCAGGTGCTGTCACATATCGAAAGCCTCGCAGACTCTGCGGGCTTGAAGTACTCCCGTAAAGTGCGCGATCCAGCGCCCATTGAGTATTACACCGATGAAGAGACCGAATGACCTACCACCTAGCAAATTGGTTCTCTAGGACGTTCACTTTTCTCCAAAGAAGCTCTTTGTACTTCTGTGGAGAGATATTGCCTTGGACGAACTCTACGCGCATTATTTTATATGCATTTCCATCGATCCGCACGTTATACTTCTTAATCAAACTGCAAGGTGAATCTATTAGGAGACGCCAGTCCCGCTACGAGGAACTAGTGATCGATTATTTTCGGTATATGTAACGATGATAGAAGTTTAACACGAATCGATAGTTTTCCAAGACCTCTTGATCAGTGCACAACGAATTACTATGATAATTAATGGAGAAGGCCCAGGAGTGCGTCAGAGTTCAATCGCCCCCGTATTTTTACGTGCACCGGGTTCGTAGAGGTATATGCGCACATATCAGTGGCTGTGATATGCCAGCAGATCCTAGATACACAAGGTACTTTGGACAAGTGACTCACAGGTAGCGGTCTCTTTTACGAGTCTGCAGAGCGCAGCTAGAAGGAGTTGGATACTTTTTCTAGAACATCGAGAAACATTCGAAATATCATTACCCAGTAAATACTCGAAGCTCTTCGACGCATTCTGCACCGACACACACACACTGCCGCGCGGGCGCATTTATTTTACACATCGAGCTTTCATCCTTTTGCCGTGGCGAATACTGTTTCAGGCGGCGGCCAGGTCGTGTGCAGCGGCTCGGAGCTTTGCAGAATTACTACCCACATCGCACACTTAGTATTCTTTGATACGTATTAAGGACACTTAAATATATGATCAGCAGTTAAAACACGAGTACTTGATGCACAGAAATAGTGCGTACAGCGGCAAAATACCGGAGCCATCGCCGAGAGGAATGCTCCGACAGTGACTTTCCGATCCGGTTGCCACAGCAAAAGGTTTACAACTTAAACGAGAATGACGTTCTTATTTTCAGTCATACAAATTTATACGACGCGATTCGAATTATAAAACAAGTTTTCGTTTTCTTTTAGAGAAGTAATATTATGTATTTTTTTTCTTCGTAAATTAAATATTCTACTTGTACGATCATTTTTCCTTTACCTTAAGTCACTTTTTACAAGCGTGCACAATTTCTAAAACACTATCTGTATTTAGAATGCCCTCGTTATACAAACGATTTATTTTTTCGGAGGAAAAAACAACTTGTATGTAGTTTTGAAAATGTCTAGTTTGCGTATCTAAATTGAAGTTAATTGAAGTTAATTGAACTCAGTGCCACGCATGATATATGTTCAAATTCAAGCGAAATTCTTGTTAAACGGAACAAAGATAAAATAACAAATATTCTACGGCAAGAAAGGGAGACAGAATTCAGATTGTAAAAGGATAAACTATTTTTTTACGATTCGCTTGCTTGCCTAGAGAACTTTCATTTCTAGCTATTAATGATGCATGTTACTAAGAAATATTGTAAGTCCAATTTTCAGTAATTAAACGAATTTAAACATTTTTAAATAATATAACCGACTTCTTTATTGGTTCCAGGATTCCCTCTCGTTCGTTCCCATGTACTTTCAGATATTAATTCAAAGTACATCTTACGCTAAACGAGAATCAAGAAGCACAAACAGTAGTATGTATGTTAGAACGTTCTTCTTATGTTATTCATTTCCTCCAAAGTATCAGGTTTGCATACCAGACAATAGATTCTGAATTCTACCTAAAATAATGCTGTTCGCGCAGACACAATCGTTTGGCTCGTACGGTGGCTTTATCGATAGTACATCCTCGATCGTTAAAGTACCTTTCTCCTCTTTTACGGGGAACCGATTTTCTTGGAGCATCTTTATCACGATTCTCTTTCGCTCCTCTAACGTCGACTGAAGAAGATTCGTCGGCGCGTTCATAAACAATTCCGGTAAGTCGCACGGTTTGTCCGAGAGGATCTCTATCTTTTTTATCGCATGACCGAAGATAATTTGCAAACGCTTTTGTTCACAGTTCTGTAGCAATACGACACTGTAAAATGATATAGAAGTAATCGAGAGAGATATATATAGGGAATAAGTGAACACGCTGCATCAAGGATCCTAACCTCTCTGATACAGGGTCAACGGTGTAAACGACGCCAGAAGTCGCAGTACCGTCCTCCGTCACAATGTTCACTTCCATGCCAACGTAGCTTTTGAACAATAACGGATCACTTTTATAAATCTTATGGGAGAAACGTGAATCTTCATCCATAGTAGCAATAATCGGACAAACAAGTCTTTTAAAACAGAATCGAGATGAAATATGATGAAATAGCCTCTCCTTGCAGTGGTCCGCGCGGGAATCAGCAAGAATAATAATAATTCATTCACCGGTTGGATTTGTTACGCTATCGCTTCTAGCTACGTTCAAGCGGTAGCGTAACAAATCCAATCGCTGAAAAAATTATTTAAATATCTAGTGACATTGAAACAGGGTGCACTTTATGTTGGTGTCCCGTAGTTGATTACAGTGTTCACGGGAAAAGGCCTGATAGCTCTCGGCTACCCTCTGTTGCGCATGCCCGCGACGAGCTGTGACGTCAAACCAATCAACGCCAAGCTGGTAAACGAACCGAATCGACGCCAGTGGCTGGCTTCGTTTCCCAGCTTGGCGTTGATTGGTTTGACGTCACAGCTCGTCGCGGGCATGCGCAACAGAGGGTAGCCGAGAGCTATCAGGCCTTTTCCCGTGAACACTGGTTGATTACCTTCTCGTGAAACCTAATTGCAATATAACCTAACAACAATTGACATTGACAGTTATCGTATAAATAAACGTAAGTGTATTTTAATAAAGTTTATGATGGGGAATTGAAAGGTTCGTCAATTACATTGTAAATCTAGTTAAAGCGTAACTAAAACCATGGTCATATATGGTGTTTATATCGTGTCGAAATCGGGAGGATTGATTTTTAATCATGATCACAACGTTCCACGAATTGAAAATGAGAAGACATTTAACTATCCGCTAGATATAAAACTGAGTTACGAAAACAAGAAGATTGTTGTTTCATTTGGGCAGAAGGACGGAATTAATGGTAAGAAAAATATTCAAAGCGCACGGAATAATAATAGCACGGAAACTAACTGCGAACTTGTTGTAGTGGGCCACGTTTTAACAGCGGTGAACAGCAATCCTATAGTGGGGCAAGAATTAGAGAATGGAAAAGACGTGTTCGAATTGCTGGAGCAACCAGAGAATTATCCTCTCGTACTTCGTTTCAGTCGCGCGAGGATGACGACGAATGAGAAAATCTTCCTAGCGTCCATGTTCTACCCTCTATTTGCAATCGCCAGTCAACTGAGCCCCGAACCGCGCTGTTCTGGAATAGAAATGTTGGAGGCCGACACATTTCGACTGCACTGTTACCAAACGTTAACTGGTATTAAATTCATTGTCGTCGCGGAGCCTACCCAGAGTGGAATAGAAATTTTGTTGAAGAGAGTGTACGAACTGTACGCAGACTACGCTCTGAAGAACCCTTTTTATTCGTTGGAAATGCCCATCAGATGCGAACTGTTCGAGACCAATTTGCAAACTTTATTGGAGAATGTTGAAAAATCTGGCGCTGCCACTGTTTGACGACCGGTGGCTTTGCTAACGTTAACGTTTATTTAACGAGCGAAATAGAGAAGATCGAACGGGCTTTGTATATAACTGTGCTGATGAAACGAGATAAAGTTTATCCAGTTTTTGTGGACCGTAGGGTGTAAAATAAGATAAGCGTATCTTCAACTGTAAACGATAGCGATTGTATGTGGTCCAGATGTTCATTTATATTTAATACAAAATATACATTACAGTTTACTAAAGAGCGTTAAAAAAATATACGACAATCGAATAGATTATTCCGATGAAACCTCCGTTAACCCTAATTATTTTTTCTGTTGCGACTCTTTTGTCATTTCTTCCGTCTTTTTTACAAAACTGAACACGTCGTCAGCCAAAAGCCGAGGCTCCTCGAAAGCCGCGAAGTGTCCGCCGCGTGGCATGTAATTATACTGAATTATATTATGATATTTGCTTGCCAGTATACTTTTGGGCTGGGAAATTAACTCGTTAGGGAACAAAGCGCAACCTGTGGGTACTTTAACAGGCAGTCTGGAACAAGTGAAACGAATAATATAGAAAACATAAAGAACATCGCTTATTATTGACTTACTCTTCAATTTTCAAAGCTCTGTACGCCGAATTCAAGCTTTCGGCGTATAGACGAGCGCTGGTCGTAATGCTGTTGGTCACCCAGTATACCATTACGTTATCAAGCAGTTCGTCTAGCGTCAACTTCTCTAATATTCCGCCATCGTCGCGCTCTCTGTATGCTTTGTTCGTCCATGTACTGAACTTTTCTATGATATATGCTGCCAGACCGTCCGGCGATGATGTCAATGCAGCTCCTAACATGTACAGAATTTTACGAGTTCATAAAGTGCTGCGGCACGTTCGGTTTCGCTCGATTTTCCATGACTCGCGGAGGAAATAAATTTTACCTATAGTGTCTGGCTTCGTAGCTTGTATATGAAAGTAACCAGATTCTTCGACTAAAGTTTTTATGGTAGTACTGAGAGGATAGAACTTTGAATAGTGTTCGCTCTCAACAATCAAGGAGGGAAAGTAACTTCCGACGATCCCCCAAAATAAGCTACTTGGTCGATTGATGTTGCACATGTTAAGATGCACACCAATAACCCTGAAAGCAGAAAGTATAAGCATTCGTATGTTCGTGGCGTTCTCTGGAAACGAATTTGTTTCACCCACTTTTCTGGGAAAAGAGTGGCCATATTTGAAGAAACGAGAGATCCCCAGTCTCCTCCTTGTAGATAAAACTTCTCGAATCCTAGTCTATGCATGAGGTTTTTAAATATCACTGAAATCTGTACAAGGAGTAAAAGTTTTATGAAACGAGAAACGGTAAACATTTAAAGAAGAATGGTTTTCAGAACATTACCTGAGCGGCGCCCATTCCGGGTCGAACAGCTCCTTCCGAGAACCCATATCCAGGGAGCGATGGTACGATCAGCTCGAATACGAAATCATGACTTGGCGAGGGTGTTGTCAGCATGGGTATTATTTTCTGAAGTTCGACTACGGATCCTGGCCATCCATGTATTACCATTAAAGGCAGAACTTTCAGCTTCCTGTCCTTTGGAAGATTTGTTGGTCGGACATGATAAAAGTGGATGTCCAGACCTGAAATTTTGTATGCTTACAATCAAGATCGACAATTATAAATTAGTGCTAATTAATAGCACGCGTTATCACCTTGGATGTTTGTTTTGAATTGAGGATATTTGTTTAGCAGTGCCTGCCTCTCTGTCCAATTATATTTGCTTGTCCAGTAGTCGAGTATCGTGTTAAGGTACTTTGTAGAGATACCGTAAGTCCATGCCGTGTCTTCTAGTGGCTCTGCGTACGTTCTTCTATGCGTAATACGATATTTCAGATCCTCCACAACCTTTAAAAAAAGTTAAACCTGTTAAATTAGAAAGTTACATATACCGAAGAAACATTGCTGAATTTACTACCCACCGATTGTGGAACATCGATTTTAAACGGCCGTATTTCGGTGGACTCTTTTCCATTGTTTCTCGAGGCCCAATTTGTTTCTGGTAAAATTGGTACCTCAAGATTGCTCGAGCAGCATCTAAATGAAGTATTATTGCATCTTTTTATAATACCGGTATCGATACGAAGAACACGGAAAATAAAGTTTACGTAACCAAGTTTGAATTTCGATTATTTGTTATTTTAAGCGTTAATATTGCGAGAGATAATAATATTACGTAGATATGTAACCGCGCCGAATGGAGGTTTGCGATACCGGTTTATCATTAAAAATAAGACAGCATTTCACGGACCACAAATAAAAGATAAAATAAACGATAAGATTTAGTATCATTGACTATTCAGTCAAAATAGCAGATAAAGTGAAGTACTCGGCTAATAAATCATTAAAAGATCCGCGAGTACAAGTTTCAATTTCTTTCGAAATGGTTCTGTCGATATGCTAGCGGATAAAATAATCTTCGAATCCTACTTGATAGTTTTTTGCCTCTGAATACATTATGCATCGATTTTTCCGGATTACATCAAGGTTCTTGCGTATTTATTCCGCTGCGAAGTTAATTGATACTTGCTTCAGCCGCTTTCAGCATTGGCTCTCTTAAGATCCACAGTGACTTGACATTGTTTGATTTATTTATAGAAGCTTGTAGCGCATAGCTTAGAGCGCGATTTGTTCGTATTTAAAAGACAAATTTCCTTCTCACGTTTACGCGTATACTCGTCTAATAATAATAGCTACCATTTTTTTCTACAACAAACTAATCGATTACTGGTACAATTAGATTAGTGAAAATCGCAAGAAGCAATAGCTATTACAAACCTCCAAGGTCGAAAATACAAAAACTGATAACTCAGAAATTAATAAGCTTCACAGAACAAGTGAACAAGCAATGCTATAAAACTTCGCGAATCTTGAATAAGTATTGACACAGAAAAACTGTACAAAGGAAGATCGAATCGATGTGAAATAGTGGAAAAATGTTATTTACGTTTTACAATAATATACAGGATCAAAGGGTTTACCTTAAGTACACGGCTATTCCGCTAGCCAAGAGCGCAAGTACGATAGCAACTTTCAACATGTTGCGATACAAGTGTACTGACTGTCGAAGCCGACTAAGGGGCAGAGCCGATACGGGATATATAAAAATGTGATCAGACTATAGCAGAAGATTTACAGAAATACTGATCGTGGTGGGGCAGGGGCGCAGGGCAATCGCGTACGACAAAGTGGTGGAATTCGCTACTTGACACTATCTGTTAGTCGGTTGCAAAAGTTCCGCGTAATTACGGTTGTACCGCGAACAATAAATGTCCGCGTATGACGGACTTAACATCCACTGGAAATTGTTATTAGATTTGGGTACGAGAGATTGTATCTTTATCGACGGTTGCAAACTTTCGTGGAATATTGGTTACAGACAGGACCAGAGATTCGATCTATACATCGTCTATGGTTGTGGATACACATTCTTATCAGACATATATGTGTATAAACAAAGTATAATTTGCTCCCTCGGTATTAAAACAAAAATTTATTTGACGAATAATTAGGTCAAAAAATATTGACGATTACAATGCACGGAGCTTCTTAATAACTAAAGATCGTACATTTCAGCATTACCATACTAAACACGAAAGTTTCTATTTAAATATAGTTAACACTGCGCCTGATTCGTTGAGAATTATTATTAACTCGCCTTTCTCCATAATTATGCGACAATTCGTTTTAGTCTTCCTGCATCTAAATAAGCATACAAGATCGTGTCTAAGCTACGTCTATTAACATATTTTCATGTGTCTTGATGAATGTTACATGGAAGTGATCTTTGGCAACTTTGAACGGTTTGAACAAATACTACTGAGAATACTTCTAATTGACCGTTAAACACGAATATCGTTACACCGTTACCTCCCGTCATCTCAGTAATTAATGTTCAACGAATACGTTTAATACAATTATAATCGGATTTTCTTGAGTAACGCTTTTAAACATCTCGCATAAACATTCGAAACAGTACAGTTGCAGATCGTTGTACTCTCCACGGAAAGTAAAACTTATTCCGAGTCAAGAATCCCTTATTTTCGAGAGACATAGACTTTGTAGTTAAATCGATTTACGATTACGGTCTGTTCGAGTCACGGTCGCGTAACTCGAGCACAGATTCCCTTCCTTCCTTTCCCTTTAATTTGATTGTACAAAAGTTACTAGGAGACCAAGTATTATCTAAAATTAGACTAAGAGTTTTATATTTGGAAGTATATTACACAGTTCCTTTCTTAATAATTATTGTAAAGCACCTTTAATACGCAGGAAACATATCCTTAATAATCGATTCTGTATATATATATATATATATAGGTATAAAAACAATTTTAATTTAATCGAGATTTACTTAATGGAAGAATAAAAAGCGTAACTGTTCTATATCGACGACACCCTTGATCTAACATCCAGATAAAAAAGACTCCTCTAAAACACGGAAAGAAGATAGCATAAAAAGTTTCATCATCATCGAAGTACGAAAGGTTTTTGTGTATAACAATAACAACGTTTCGTTATACGCGATATATTAGGGGAAAGAGTTGAATACATCGCGAAGGGGATGAAAGAAAATTTCTATCAGGAGTAGGGTGTTAAAGTCTAGCTATAGCACACATCAACTGTTAATAATTCGAAAGATTTCTTATCACCTTAGTCATATATGTTAATTATATGACATTTATGTATAGTGTTTCATGTGACCCTTAACAGTATACACTTTTCTCATATGCGCGCTAATTACCAGGTACTAGTTAATGTTTGCAACAGATCAGAACGTATTCCTTTGATTGAATATAATACAACAATCGTTCCTATAGGGGAGAACTGCGTACCTTTGGACAAAACTCATGTCTTTAGTGTCATGTCAAATATAAAAATTGTTAATACAATCTATGGTCATTGTGCTTAATATAGTATCGTTTTATCGAAAACGAGGATTTAAAGAAATTAATATCTAAATTATTTTATCGCGAATAAACTAGTACAAAGTATAATAACACTTGCATATACATAGACATTCGTGTTTTTGATTTTCAATCAACGATTTATGTATGGCATTTTCTTCTAATATTTAGCCAAGGTTTTATATACTTATATGTTAAGAAAACGTTATTTATATTGAAATAATCTGATTACTTCAATACGTTTAATGACACAACCTTCATCAATTTATGAAGACACATTATATGTAATCCCTTTAATACTTTGCCTTTCCTTTTCAATTAAATATATCTGTTTTTCAAACTAGATTCTCTTAGATAAATCTAGGGTCATATTTTTAGTGTCCAAAGGTATGTTTATATACGTCTATAAACGAATAAAAATAGTGCTGGAATGAACACAAGCTAACGAAGGAAGAAAAGAAGATAGCGAAAATTTTGCAAATAAAAGATCGTGTCAAGCGAAGAGCTACATATATAATATGGAAAAGAGATTCTCATTGTTGTCTAGCATGAGTATATGCAGCTGCCCGTGTTGCTAGCTGCCGTTGTACAATTTAAAAGGAATAAAAAATATAGCCATCAATAAATTATAAAAATAACGGAATAACTTTCTCTATATGACGCGATTAGATCGCCGCTAAAATAAAGCTTAAACTAAAAGCTAGTCGCACGTTATCGATAAGCGGAAAGTCAAAAGGCACCGTGTTCCCCGATATCTTAGAAATATTTCATTGCACTTTGAAACTGATCGAAACGGTATTCCCTCCTGATAATAAATAATAAGTTACATAAATCAGATCAGATCGTTAAAGATGTATATCGTTTCTGTTACTCGATACTTTGGAAACAATAATCCGAAGAAGAAATTCATAAACTGGCTCGTACAAACGTCCTTTTTAAACAAATTCAAAGCGTTTTACGCTATAATAGAGGAATCTGAGAGCCCTTATATATTAAAACTTTAACATTTACTCTATAAAATCTCGATCCTGGGTAGAAAAAAAGATCGAGGCTAGTTGGAACGATTAAAATTTTTAACAATCTACGTTTCATGATAATAACAGATCCATGGCCTAGTTTCTTACATTCGAGACTAGAAGAAGTCCTCCATGAAGAGCGTTAAGATGACAGCGCGAGGCCCAACCGAGCGAACGCCATTTCCTTTCGTAATCGTGTGATTTCCCAATAAACATCGTGAACTGCAACAAAGAACCACATATTCGCGGTGTTAAAAGATTAACTTTCTTGTTCGGCACGTGAGAGATATCGCGTATCCAGTTTGGACGAACGCGTACTGCACTGTCAGTCACGTAGTTTCACTTTATCTCTTAAATGAACTTTGAGCTTGGACATATAATGTAACGATTGACACACTAACCAAGGCTTCTGTCCCATCTTGATTCCAAGCAGAATACTCATTTCAATCGCTTCATGACCCAAAAGCCAAATAAAGCAAAATCATTCGTTTTAATTAATAACTCTTGTTAGTTTTAAGTAAAATTAACATCTCAGACTTACCTGAGCTTTTGACAAGGCCACGCTCGATATAACGTAGGTAATTCAGAAAGTCACAGACCGCTATAATCTGCAAAAACGTATTCAGCTTTATATTTAATACCCTACGATTTGTTTGTAAGTTCCGTATAGAATTCGAAAACTCACCCGATTACGACAAATTTGTGATATGCTATGCCACTGATTTTCTTGATCCCCAAGTCTCATTCGGTAATAACATTGACGCGGTGCTTCAAGTAGCACACATTTCCTAAAGAACAATGTTACTTTTAATATCGGGAGAAATCGTTCGATGTAACAATGTAACGTTCCCGCGTTGTAACGCTGGACTTACTTTGGAAATATGAATTTAGTCTTTTCACTGATCGCTTCGATAAATATGATACCATCGAGAACGGCTTGTCTAACTTTTGTACCTAATTCTTTATTAGAGAAATCAAGGCAGAGGTCGATGTCTTCTTTAAAAATTCTACTAACAAAAGGGTCACCCTTGTCCACGCATGGATTAGATTTCCATTTGAGAAATTCTGTATGTACCCTAGGGTCAACTTCGAGGCCGAAATCTTTACATTCCTTGTCCTTTTCCTTGTCCGAATCTTTCTTCCAATCCCTTTCTAGGGTTTCTCGATCCGACGGTAAAGACGGCCTTTGTTCTTTCAGCGGGGAATCCGGTGGAGAGTTCTCACGACCGTACTTTAGATTGAAATGCGACGGTGACCTAGAAACAGTAACATTCGGGATGCTGTACGAACGCCGATCGCAAGCTTCTCATTTATTTAGCGAATGCCCTATTTTTACCTCCGATGTTTCCTCGTAAAAAGACCTTGCTGACCATCTTCGCTATTCGGTCGACTCTTTGTATCGATCTGCGGGTGCAAATGAAAGTTCGGTTTAGCCGGCGTCGAAGTTAATACTAATGTTTTCAGAGCTGCTACTTCGGCAGCCAAAACCTCCGCTTTCATACGACTCTCTTCCAACAGGCGCTCCGCCGTGGCTTGGCGTACGTTCGCTTCTCGTACCATGTTGTGGGCCTCCTGTTTTATAGACGGAATTTTAATGCGAAATCTTTTACAAACAAACGTGAAAAAACGTACGATGTGGGATTTACTTGGAAAAGGCTGGCAGTGAGTTCCTCCAATTCAGCTTCGACATCTTGCTTGATCCTCGAAAGTCTCGTGACTTCCTCGTCCTTTAATTTCAGCTCTTCGTGAGCTTTCTTAAGTTCATCTTGTAATTTCGCTACAGCCTGTTCCTTTACCTCGGCTATAGCTCTACCCCATTGTAGAGTGGTCGGCGAGGGTGGTTGATTAATTTCTTTCGCAGAACACGGCTCCTCTTTTTTCTGAGATTTTTCAAATTTTCCACATAGATCAGACACAGTTGCGTTTCAAGATTGGAGAATCGACGGACAGTTACGATACGTTACCTGGGCGTCTTTTGAAGACAGCGGCACTTTTGAGGAGTTACTACCGCAATTGATTTTCGTGGAATCATTGATATCTTTATCATTTATTAAATTTTCAGCGTCCTCTTCGTCGAATGCAGCGGGCAATGGCTTGATAGAATGATTTTGATTTTCAAAAATCTTGTGCTCGTTCCCGTTCAATCTTGCCAGAGTGTCACAGGATTTTGAGAGTTTTCTTTCTTCCATAGTTGATGAATTTCAGTATTGCAACTGAACATTGTGGAGCTTTCCGGTGCACAAAAATAGAGAAGCAGTCTCGGTTGAACTAGAACTAAACAGATCAGGCGGATGAAGCTTGCGTTCATGGATGTAAAAATAACTTGATCGAACGCAAACTATTTTTGACAACTTCTCTATCAATGTAAATTCACGCGGTACTCTGTCGCTGTAAAGAATGATTTTAAAATAAATATACAGACATGTTATGCAATGGCATGCACGCGTGGATGTCTGAGTCTAAAAAAAGAAATAGCGCTGTATACAATTTCGCTATAAATACTTTCTTCCACGCTGACCGTCTCTGTAATTATTTCTCCAAGTTCTTAATTTGTCCAAAAGCAATTTCAGTGACTTTCCATTTAACGCGATACTAGGTAGGTAAATTTTATGAAACAGAAGCAGTAAAACAGAAAGTGTAAAGTACATGGATTAACACATAAATGTTTGATTGCGCTACTTAAGAGCTAATTAACATCCTGCGATATAATATCGCGGTAATTATTTAAATCGATTGAAAAACACACCTTCGATTTATAAAATTCGTAGAATGCCCAACGAAAGGGACATCTCTTTCGTACGTTTCTCCTAACGGAACACCTTAATTAATAGCAATTTATCTCCGCAATTAGAGGCACGGAGAGAACGATTCCGTCAAGTACTCTTTTATCTGGTACAAGAGATCTTTCGTTCGACGTGTAAACAGAGGGGAAAAAAAGAGATTCGAGGGATGTTAGAACGGAGAGAAATTAAACAGCATCCATCGTGGAGAGATTCATCGGCGTATTAAGAGAATCTCGCGTATCGATCCGAAGTTACTGCGATTCTAATCCAGGGAGCATCCACGACTTACCAGTGAACCTATCTTTACGCAACTCTGCTGCCATTAGTGGATCTGAAGAGGGACCATCAAAAGATGTGAGAAAGGAAACGAAGACGCGTCCAGATACCGTATCCGCGCAATATGTCAACTTCGTGTTAACGTTTCACGAGACACACCACCCATCACCTTTCAGCGACCCGCAACACGGCCCGACTGAACTCCCACGGAATGAATGAACTTTCAAGCGCCACGGGTTAGTGGTTACCTACTGTTGAATCCTCCCACTACAACCACAGAGGAGCTATGGAATAGAGTTTACATCCAATCTAAATTTCTGCCGCATTCTGCAACTTGGCCCTTACCATTTTCGGGTCGCGCGCAACCTTACCCATTCGGAGTGGAATTCGATCGCAATCCTACTAGCGGTTAGAATGCAAAGTAAATATGAGGAAAATGATTTTTATCTACATACGGAAATGCAACAGATTTATACTCCAATCTTCGCTTTCCCTCGAGTATGCAACCAAAGTTGCAAATTTCGACTTGTGTTGCAGTTATATAGAAGCACAGACCTAGCGGCCGCCAGAAGAACTAGGACGAAAAATTCACACATTCTGAAGAGGAGTCGGAACACCTGTCTATTACACCGTGGACGGGATATAGAATAAACCTTCTACTACACTCAAAGTACTAATAAACAATTTCAGCACTTTACCATTTCAGTGTAGTTTCTGAGTTTCATCATCGACGAAGTATAGGATAGACCTATCACCTTATGGGACTTCGTGTCACCACCCAAACTGTATTACCGACCCATAACTCGAGGACTGAATCTGGCGGCCTCTGATCATGAACAGTGTCCAACTCCGGAACTACTCTGAAATGTGTTGAAATGCTGAAAGGTGTGTGCGTGCTTGTATACGTCTGACTTGTTTAGAGTGACTGTTCGACATAGAGGGCAGGCTTTCGTTACGCTACGCTTTGGCTCGGCTTGTCAACGACTCACGTGGATTCACGTGGATTTTTCTCCGAAAATCTATTTCGGTGATCTGAAGACTATATGGCGCCGAAATATGGCTCTTCTTAACAGCTTATACAAACTATAAATTGCAAGATGACATTGATTGTTAGTACTTTACGTGTTGTGGAACACTTAACTAACATTTTCGCGTGTCGTACGTCGAAAAATATTAAAAATTGACGCTGTTACTGACATTCCCGCAAATCTCCGCACTCCGCGCATGTCTAAATAAACGGTGCCCATCCTACGACACGTATAAATCATTGAGAACAAGGAATCCAAACGTTTTTGTAAAATTTTGTATTCGTAGTTTTCGGGACCCGAGAACATTTTGCAATAGTTTATTTATTACTTGGGAACGGTGGATTAGTAGTTAAAACTCTATGTTTCGTTACAAATTGATTGGCCGTTTCCCCTTATTAACTATTTTATATTTTTAGTTTTTTTATTATTCCTAGATATGTACATATGATAACACAGCTATTGTACTTTTTAAAGCACAAGTGGAAAAAAAGGTTCTGGATTTACGGACGTCGCGACTCGCGAGTGAGATGAAATGGGAGGGAATAAGAGAGAATGAAAGCAAGTGAGAAACGGCACGAAGGTCCTTTACGCGACAAACGATCAATCTGGCAGCGGAAACAAAGTATGATACATTGTCTTCTTGCGTTCTCCGTGCGCCTGATTTTCGCATGTCGATGTCGGTCCACGGACGAGCTATGCCTAAACGCCCGTATTGAATGAGATTTCACTTTCTTCTATAAATTCTGCAAAAGCAGTAATCAGTAGCTAAATGCGGAAAACATGTATGTACAGTGTGCACATGCTAAGCTAATTGTAAGATGAAATTTTTACATTCTCTGTTTCGTCTTTATTCGAGCATTTATGGAAAATTAGTGACATTTTTTTAATAAAAGGAAAATCAAACACGACGTCATTGGGACAAGTAGGTATGTACATATGAGATGGTGCTGAAAGAAACGAACTGTTTTTTATATGAAATATGCCCTTTTTATTTATATATTAAAATCTAATGAACACTGCTTTCGAGGATGAATCTACACTTCTGGTTCGGTGGACATTTCTAAAAAGAATTGCCTCAGAATTGGCAGAAATATAGCTGGGCTCCGAAATGAGTGTAAGTTCTAAAAAAAATTCTAACTTCGTTTTCCTGGGGTGCGAGTTCAAGTCTATGTTGCACGGTTTAATTTTTTCATTAGCTTTACTCGTTAAACTAATTTTTTACGGTTTAATTGTTTTTTTTTCAATGTACCTAAGGTAAATGTCCCCATTTCTGCTCATTTCGTATTTTTCTTATTATTATAAGCATTACGTTTGTACTATAGTTGCAAGAAAATAACTCTAAATTATTTGAACATTTACACGAGTGTTGCACGAGGTTGGGGCTAATCAAAGTGCAGCATAAGCAACGAAAAACTTTTAAAACGAGAGACTCATGATTTTTCGATCGTGTTCTAGCTGGTTGTGCTAAGGAACAGCGTCACTATTGGTATTCGATAATTGGGCAGAAAATAGTTTTGGCAGTAAAAGTTCTTATTTAATAACAAAAACAAATACCGTATTGTGCTCTGGATTTAGATTTTTTTACTATTTTTAATTTTTTTTAAGTAGAAAACAGGTGAGTAGGTTTAGGGTCAAGTGAATCACCGTCATGTCCGCCTTTCTACTCACCAAAATTTTAGTAGCATAACCTCACAATTCAATGTACGCTGTAACCTCTATTTCTATTCGAAGGCATTTTATTTTTTGTTTATCATTATTTTATGCTTTACTGTAGTATTATAAAACCTCTCCATAGAAGATGTAACTTATTTTAACCTGAAAAGGCAACATATTATGTGAGCAGAAAATGGTACAAATGGTGAGTAGAAATACGTACATCGCTATTTTTCGTGAGCAGAAATACGGACATTTATTGCATTGTATTTAATTACAAATTACTAATAGTTAAACATCTTGAAATGTAATTCTTAAATAGTTTTCGAATTGGTTGATTTATTATTAAAGTATTAATCAATTACTCTGCAACTTTTGATCACAAACAATTTTTTTACATCTTCTTTATGACGAGTAACCTCTTAAATGAGCAGAAATTGGGACATTCACCTTATATGTATAGGTTATATTTTCTGTCACTTCAAGGACAGAAAATCCGCTTCTCAAATCCGCTACCGAAAATGCGCAGGCTGGATGCGCGTGAATATTATATGGTTGGCGTCTCAAAGTGACAGAAAATATAACCTATGTATATGTTATATGACAATAAATGTTTATTGGCTATTTCGTTCTTTTACGCTACAATTGTGAACATTTTATCATCCTTCCTAAACATTATTATTACGCCGCAACAGTATCTTTAGGAAATCGGGTATAGCATATAGGTTATATTTTCTGTCATTTCGAGGACAGAAAATTCGCTCATCGAAATGACAGAAAATATAACCTAACTAAGAGACTGTACAAATGCTTATTACGCATTGTATTTATATAATATTTCTGATCGAAATTTATAGAAATACGTGCAAATTATGCTTCTATCAAAATTTATTAGTGAACGGAATTATACAACATGTTTCTTGAAATTAGTCGTAACATTCAGGCCGTTTTAGATTTTAAATGTTTCCGATAAGATTTAGTTTTAATTCCTGTCACGCGTAGCATTACAATCTGTTTCAAGACTTCACCGGTAACGTTGCATGCGACACTAAAATGGTAAGGGGGTCCTTGGACCCCCCAAACCGGTGACACCAAAATACATTGGTTGATAGGTCTATTCTATACCTCGTCTGTGTTCCTACTAACACAAAATATTTAGTGATACATTAAATACATTTGAATTACATCAACACATTTTATATATTTTATAACATTGATTGTTTATTTTTTTTCTGTTTATTTCTGGTTATTTCTGTTTTTTCTGGTTATTTCTGGTTATTTCTGGTTATTTCTGGTTATTTCTGGTTATTTATGGTTATTTATGGGTTATATGTAAAAAGAAGAAGCAAGAAAAATTTAAAAAATTGTAACAGAGAGTTATAAAACAAGAAAGGATTTCATTATATTTAAGATAATTAAAATTGTATATTCGTTTCTAATGAATTAATGTTCTACCAAGTTTATATAATTTATTTATAGAATACCTACTTTAAAAACTTAAAATTTGTTACTTCTTTCTATCTTAAAAACGAAAAATTTAATTTACATTGGAAAAAAAAATAATTTCTATTTTTTATTAAAATTTGTTTTTATTAAAAAGTTGTTGCACATTATATTCAAAAATAAATTTTAGTTTGTAATGCGCACATAACCTATTTTGAATTGCATATTAAAAAAGGTGGTCGACTACTAGCTATCGGACCGGTGGACTTTTAGAGTTAAGCGGTCGATTATTAATGCATTCGGACACTTTATTTTAAACGCTAATTATTTATTTTCCCTGAACATTCCTACTAACACAAAATATTTAGTGATGGATTAAATACATTTGAATTACATCAACACATTTTATATATTTTATAACATTGATTGTTTATTTTTTTTCTGTTTATTTCTGTTTTTTTCTGGTTATTTCTGGTTATTTCTGGTTATTTCTGGTTATTTCTGGTTGTTTCTGGTTATTTCTGGTTATTTCTGGTTATTTATGGTTATTTATGGGTTATATGTAAAAAGAAGAAGCAAGAAAAATTTAAAAAATTGTAACAGAGAGTTATAAAACAAGAAAGGATTTCATTATATTTAAGATAATTAAAATTGTATATTCGTTTCTTATGAATTAATGTTCTACAAAGTTTATATAATTTATTTGTAGAATACCTACTTTAAAAACTTAAAATTTGTTACTTCTTTCTATCTTAAAAACGAAAAATTTAATTTACATTGGAAAAAAAAATAATTTCTATTTTTTATTAAAATTTTGATAAAGTTTTTAAAAGAACTTATTTTAGTTACGCATTATTCTAGTCATTATTAATTATTTACTGATGTTGCACATTATATTCAAAAATAAATTTTAGTTTGTAATGCGCACATAACCTATTTTGAATTGCATATTAAAAAAGGTGGTCGACTACTAGCTATCGGACCGGTGGACTTTTAGAGTTAAGCGGTCGATTATTAATGCATTCGGACACTTTATTTTAAACGCTAATTATTTATTTTCCCTAAACATTCCTACTAACACAAAATATTTAGTGATACATTAAATACATTTGAATTACATCAACACATTTTATATATTTTATAACATTGATTGTTTATTTTTTTTCTGTTTATTTCTGGTTATTTCTGTTTTTTTCTGGTTATTTCTGGTTATTTCTGGTTATTTCTGGTTATTTATGGTTACTTATGGGTTATATGTAAAAAGAAGCAAGAAAAATTTAAAAAATTGTAACAGAGAGTTATAAAACAAGAAAGGATTTCATTATATTTAAGATAATTAAAATTGTATATTCGTTTCTTATGGATTAATCTTCTACAAAGTTTATATAATTTATTTATAGAATACCTACTTTAAAAACTTAAAATTTGTTACTGCTTCTTATCTTAAAAACGAAAAATTTAATTTACATTGGAAAAAAAATAATTTCTATTTTTTATTAAAATTTTGATAAAGTTTTTAAAAGAACTTATTTTAGTTACGCATTATTCTAGTCATTATTAATTATTTACTGATGTTGCACATTATACAGGGTGTCCCAAAAATGCTGCGGTTCCTTAAAGGGGGTGATTCGGGGGGTGATTGCAAACAACTTTTCCTTTGCGAAAATGCCCTCCGAGGTTTCGTTAACGAGATATTAATAAAAAGCACCGACCAATCAGAGCGCGAGTCTTCCGCTGGAGGTGCCGCGCTAGCGTGGCCGCGCGCCGGGTCGCGCTGCGACTACGAACAAGCAAGGCGGCATGCATCGAAGGAAATTGCGTAGAATGGCAAATGAAAAAGACGTAACAAAAAAATCGAACCTTTTGTCATGGTTTGTTTGCCATTTAAAGTGAATAATGAATACAGGATAAATGGATGAAAATCACGTGTAACGTAAAAAGACGAATACACATTTTTTTTAGAAGATTCGAAAATAATAATTATTTGAAGTGGGAGGATAAGGAATACGTCAAATTCCTTGTGTTAATAACATATCCACGAAAAGGTAATGTAACAGGAAATTAACGAAAAGTGATCGTAGTTCGTTATTGTGATAAAAATCCGTAACTCAATAACGGCCAGCACTGTTGCTGATAACGAATAAGTCTGTTTAAAAAGGCCGAATAAATATTTTCGTACGAGAATTTTGAGAATTATCGTCGGAAATAAGCCATAGCTTGCGTTAAATTTAAAAATGAATGAACACCATTAAAGTAACTAAAACTCACCCTT
Source organism: Andrena praecox (assembly GCA_963932275.1). Taxonomy (NCBI): domain Eukaryota; kingdom Metazoa; phylum Arthropoda; class Insecta; order Hymenoptera; family Andrenidae; genus Andrena; species Andrena praecox. Next base: position 1,083,551 of record OZ010734.1, read on the forward strand.
GTAGAAAATTCACCTGCAACTTGAAAACTTGTGTCACTGGGTCACTGAACCGATCCTGGTCATCGATGGACGAGCCCAGTGCACAGCTGATCCCAGGTATACGACACTACCCAAAGTTAAGGGTCGCAATGTCAGGTGCGTCCAGGTCAACGTACCGAATATTCACTTCACTGCACGGCCACTAACACTGATCACTTAATTTACTTTTCATGGAACGTGTTGTTCCTACGTTATAAAAATTGGGGGAAATGAATTTTTACTTGGCATTCGGAGCCGTGGGTAATTCCCGCGCAAATTCTCACGCTGCAGCACTTGCGTCCTCGTTGTTCGGGGGGTACACACAGAACATCGCGTAATACTCTCGAGCAGAGAACATTTGTCTGCGACGCGATTGCTGACTGCTGACTGACAAGATTTTTTCCAAGCGACTTCTTCTACCCCCAAATAGTTTCTCTCGTTCCATTATGAGTTGACCCCCACCAGGCCAAGAGGCTTCAAGTAAAAAGAAGCCAGCACATTTTCGGAACACACGTGTTTTGCAGAAGTGCAACGAAAACTTTCACAAAAGCCCGCGCTCCGTCCTTCTACTGCCAATGTACCCATTGCTTCGAGATAGAAAACAGACACCACGTGTATCGGTTCGACAGGTTCCGAAGGGAAGAGACGCAGAAAGTCTTCGAGTTGCTATAAAGAAGAAAATGCATACCATTCCTGTTTCCCCTTTCTGACACCCTGAGTTCACGTCTGCTACGAGGCGGAACCAAGTAAGTCATAAATTATCCCAAACTGTAGGAAACCGTTCTCTACCGCCGACTTGCGGGACAATACGGTCATAAACCGCGACCCTGGCGAAATGCTCTGGCTGATCAGCCTGATTAATTTTGGAGAACTAGAAATTACAGAGTATTATCCAGCATCAATACGTCTCGCGGAGAGACACAGGAAAAGAAGGGATAGTCCGCTGACTGCGCGTAGTCCCGCCTGCTTCGTCCTACCCTCAAATTAAAGACGGATCCCTTATCTCTCGAGTATAAACATGTGCTCGAATTTCAAAACACAAGCACGCGTCGACGTATTCGGTGCGAGAGACTGTGGGCTTGAGGTCCGATTGGCCCCAAACTAACCAATCTGCCCTGCATCCCTCCCAAACGGCCACTGTCCTGAAGAGGCCCTCTTCACAGCGATATCTCCTCCACAAGGCCCACCTTCTCTCGCACGGAATACGTCAACGCGTATTGTCCCTGAATTGGGGGACAATCCGGGACATGTATTATCCTGATGCCAGAAGACATCGAAATGTCCTTTACCGTTTCACGTCGAGGTCGCGATTGTAATAATCAGAAAAAGTACTACCACATTCGCTGATATGTTTTCTGTAAATTAAGCTTATTTCTAGAGTAATGCAGGTGATATTAACGTCGCAGTAAGCTATTAAAGGCAATGGTGCGCCCCGTCTCAGGTAAAGCAACCGCGCGCGATTACAGTCAGCTGACCGTACCGCTACCACCCCACATTACTTCAGTGAGGTCAAAAAACAGATCGACAGAATTGCAGGAGAATTTTACTAACCCACTCTTGGCCAATGATACTGTTTTTATACCACCAAACATGGAGGTACCTACGAAAGTGACCCACTTCTACGAAATATTTCTGGCCCATGTTCGACCAATGCTTTGTGCATTTTGAAAAATTTGGAAAAAGTCTTGAAACTAAAGCAATTCTTATATCTAATTAGAATATTTGACAATTACAGCTATCGGCTCGATTCTCACCGATTGCCAGGTCTCACCACGAGGAGGTTGCTGCACTTCGAGACCCGTAGAGAGATAGACGGAATCCAAGTTCCATCGATCTCCCTGTACACGAAACCCTTAGCCTACTAAACCAAAGAGATGGATGGAAGCAAAGTTCAATCGATCTCTTTGGTTTAGATATAGAATCTAGGGAACTGCCAAGTAATCGCTTGATTAAAATAAATTCAGCAAATAAGGAAAGACGAAAGGTAAGCATGAAACGAGTATTGGACGGCGCAGTTCCTACCACCCTGCTGTCCAAGTCGAAAGGGAAAAGCGCTCGGCGCCTCCCAGACGATTCCTGTTGCTCCGAGCGACTCGTCAGGAGCAACACTAGGTGTGACCTGACTCAAGCCGACTAACGCGGAGATTGGGTAGCCGGACAGGGAGACTTACGCAGGCAGCGTACCAAAAGGTACACCCCCTACGCCCGAAACTTTTCCCTTTCGACAAGAACACCAGGGGATGAAACCGATCCACCCATACCGATTCCATGCTCAGTCACTTGCTTCCGACATCGGAAGCAGCGGTGACCTCCTCATCGGAGATGAGGAGCCAGCAAACGAGCAACAAAGTTAATAAAATTCAGTGACTACTTGGCAATTTTACATGGGGCCTTAAATACTTCATGCTATAATAAATTAACCTAGGCTTTCTTAGATGTCTTCTTTCATTATCACTTTTCACTTTTCACTATCACTTTCACTATTTTATTTTAAATGTATTCTTTTTGACTGCCTCCCTTCCCCGCGGAAGGGTGAACCTGAAAAGCTGAAACAATCAACTGCGTTAGGTTAGTAATGGTGTGATCGGCTTGGAAGAAAATTAAGGAAAAACTTATTGAGTTTGTGCCGATCGAGATAATTTCGACCTATCGAAGAGCACGCACGAGCATGCAAAACCATATGTACATGGAGGAGATAGGAGAGAGTATAGACCCATCGATTAGATGCATGACAGAGTGACAGGAGTCACACAAAACCATCGATGGTATCAACGAGATGAAATAAATCATGGAAAACCATCGAAGAAATCGACGAAATGAAATAAATCTTGCAAAACCATCGGGGAAATCGATGAAATCAAAGAAATCGTGCAAAACCATCCTAGAGATAGATGAAAGAGAACAGGGAATGGAAACACATCAATGAGATGCATGACAGGGAAGAAGTCATGCAAAACCATCGTAGAAATACCTACCTGAAACAGAATAAAATTCTGATTAGCTGCCGAGACCGAACCAGACTCACAGAATGTAAGTTTGGCTCGATCTGGGGGCCTTAACCTAGGTCGTAGGCTTCAGCATGATTCCGTTTCGCAAGTCGCAATGCTTGGGAAACGTTACCAAGTATCCGAGCACACCAAACATGGAGGTACCTACGAAAGTGACCCATTTCTACGAAATATTTCTGGCCCATGTTCGACCAATGCTTTGTGCATTTTGAAAAATTTGGAAAAAGTCTTGAAACTAAAGCAATTCTTATATCTAATTAGAATATTTGACAATTACAGCTATCGGCTCGATTCTCACCGATTGCCAGGTCTCACCACGAGGAGGTTGCTGCACTTCGAGACCCGTAGAGAGATAGACGGAATCCAAGTTCCATCGATCTCCCTGTACATGAAACCCTTAGCCTACTAAACCAAAGAGATGGATGGAAGCAAAGTTCAATCGATCTCTTTGGTTTAGATATAGAATCTAGGGAACTGCCAAGTAATCGCTTGATTAAAATAAATTCAGCAAATAAGGAAAGACGAAAGGTAAGCATGAAACGAGTATTGGACGGCGCAGTTCCTACCACCCTGCTGTCCAAGTCGAAAGGGAAAAGCGCTCGGCGCCTCCCAGACGATTCCTGTTGCTCCGAGCGACTCGTCAGGAGCAACACTAGGTGTGACCTGACTCAAGCCGACTAACGCGGAGATTGGGTAGCCGGACAGGGAGACTTACGCAGGCAGCGTACCAAAAGGTACACCCCCTACGCCCGAAACTTTTCCCTTTCGACAAGAACACCAGGGGATGAAACCGATCCACCCATACCGATTCCATGCTCAGTCACTTGCTTCCGACATCGGAAGCAGCGGTGACCTCCTCATCGGAGATGAGGAGCCAGCAAACGAGCAACAAAGTTAATAAAATTCAGTGACTACTTGGCAATTTTACATGGGGCCTTAAATACTTCATGCTATAATAAATTAACCTAGGCTTTCTTAGATGTCTTCTTTCATTATCACTTTTCACTTTTCACTATCACTTTCACTATTTTATTTTAAATGTATTCTTTTTGACTGCCTCCCTTCCCCGCGGAAGGGTGAACCTGAAAAGCTGAAACAATCAACTGCGTTAGGTTAGTAATGGTGTGATCGGCTTGGAAGAAAATTAAGGAAAAACTTATTGAGTTTGTGCCGATCGAGATAATTTCGACCTATCGAAGAGCACGCACGAGCATGCAAAACCATATGTACATGGAGGAGATAGGAGAGAGTATAGACCCATCGATTAGATGCATGACAGAGTGACAGGAGTCACACAAAACCATCGATGGTATCAACGAGATGAAATAAATCATGGAAAACCATCGAAGAAATCGACGAAATGAAATAAATCTTGCAAAACCATCGGGGAAATCGATGAAATCAAAGAAATCGTGCAAAACCATCCTAGAGATAGATGAAAGAGAACAGGGAATGGAAACACATCAATGAGATGCATGACAGGGAAGAAGTCATGCAAAACCATCGTAGAAATACCTACCTGAAACAGAATAAAATTCTGATTAGCTGCCGAGACCGAACCAGACTCACAGAATGTAAGTTTGGCTCGATCTGGGGGCCTTAACCTAGGTCGTAGGCTTCAGCATGATTCCGTTTCGCAAGTCGCAATGCTTGGGAAACGTTACCAAGTATCCGAGCACACCAAACATGGAGGTACCTACGAAAGTGACCCATTTCTACGAAATATTTCTGGCCCATGTTCGACCAATGCTTTGTGCATTTTGAAAAATTTGGAAAAAGTCTTGAAACTAAAGCAATTCTTATATCTAATTAGAATATTTGACAATTACAGCTATCGGCTCGATTCTCACCGATTGCCAGGTCTCACCACGAGGAGGTTGCTGCACTTCGAGACCCGTAGAGAGATAGACGGAATCCAAGTTCCATCGATCTCCCTGTACATGAAACCCTTAGCCTACTAAACCAAAGAGATGGATGGAAGCAAAGTTCAATCGATCTCTTTGGTTTAGATATAGAATCTAGGGAACTGCCAAGTAATCGCTTGATTAAAATAAATTCAGCAAATAAGGAAAGACGAAAGGTAAGCATGAAACGAGTATTGGACGGCGCAGTTCCTACCACCCTGCTGTCCAAGTCGAAAGGGAAAAGCGCTCGGCGCCTCCCAGACGATTCCTGTTGCTCCGAGCGACTCGTCAGGAGCAACACTAGGTGTGACCTGACTCAAGCCGACTAACGCGGAGATTGGGTAGCCGGACAGGGAGACTTACGCAGGCAGCGTACCAAAAGGTACACCCCCTACGCCCGAAACTTTTCCCTTTCGACAAGAACACCAGGGGATGAAACCGATCCACCCATACCGATTCCATGCTCAGTCACTTGCTTCCGACATCGGAAGCAGCGGTGACCTCCTCATCGGAGATGAGGAGCCAGCAAACGAGCAACAAAGTTAATAAAATTCAGTGACTACTTGGCAATTTTACATGGGGCCTTAAATACTTCATGCTATAATAAATTAACCTAGGCTTTCTTAGATGTCTTCTTTCATTATCACTTTTCACTTTTCACTATCACTTTCACTATTTTATTTTAAATGTATTCTTTTTGACTGCCTCCCTTCCCCGCGGAAGGGTGAACCTGAAAAGCTGAAACAATCAACTGCGTTAGGTTAGTAATGGTGTGATCGGCTTGGAAGAAAATTAAGGAAAAACTTATTGAGTTTGTGCCGATCGAGATAATTTCGACCTATCGAAGAGCACGCACGAGCATGCAAAACCATATGTACATGGAGGAGATAGGAGAGAGTATAGACCCATCGATTAGATGCATGACAGAGTGACAGGAGTCACACAAAACCATCGATGGTATCAACGAGATGAAATAAATCATGGAAAACCATCGAAGAAATCGACGAAATGAAATAAATCTTGCAAAACCATCGGGGAAATCGATGAAATCAAAGAAATCGTGCAAAACCATCCTAGAGATAGATGAAAGAGAACAGGGAATGGAAACACATCAATGAGATGCATGACAGGGAAGAAGTCATGCAAAACCATCGTAGAAATACCTACCTGAAACAGAATAAAATTCTGATTAGCTGCCGAGACCGAACCAGACTCACAGAATGTAAGTTTGGCTCGATCTGGGGGCCTTAACCTAGGTCGTAGGCTTCAGCATGATTCCGTTTCGCAAGTCGCAATGCTTGGGAAACGTTACCAAGTATCCGAGCACACCAAACATGGAGGTACCTACGAAAGTGACCCATTTCTACGAAATATTTCTGGCCCATGTTCGACCAATGCTTTGTGCATTTTGAAAAATTTGGAAAAAGCCTTGAAACTAAAGCAATTCTTATATCTAATTAGAATATTTGACAATTACAGCTATCGGCTCGATTCTCACCGATTGCCAGGTCTCACCACGAGGAGGTTGCTGCACTTCGAGACCCGTAGAGAGATAGACGGAATCCAAGTTCCATCGATCTCCCTGTACATGAAACCCTTAGCCTACTAAACCAAAGAGATGGATGGAAGCAAAGTTCAATCGATCTCTTTGGTTTAGATATAGAATCTAGGGAACTGCCAAGTAATCGCTTGATTAAAATAAATTCAGCAAATAAGGAAAGACGAAAGGTAAGCATGAAACGAGTATTGGACGGCGCAGTTCCTACCACCCTGCTGTCCAAGTCGAAAGGGAAAAGCGCTCGGCGCCTCCCAGACGATTCCTGTTGCTCCGAGCGACTCGTCAGGAGCAACACTAGGTGTGACCTGACTCAAGCCGACTAACGCGGAGATTGGGTAGCCGGACAGGGAGACTTACGCAGGCAGCGTACCAAAAGGTACACCCCCTACGCCCGAAACTTTTCCCTTTCGACAAGAACACCAGGGGATGAAACCGATCCACCCATACCGATTCCATGCTCAGTCACTTGCTTCCGACATCGGAAGCAGCGGTGACCTCCTCATCGGAGATGAGGAGCCAGCAAACGAGCAACAAAGTTAATAAAATTCAGTGACTACTTGGCAATTTTACATGGGGCCTTAAATACTTCATGCTATAATAAATTAACCTAGGCTTTCTTAGATGTCTTCTTTCATTATCACTTTTCACTTTTCACTATCACTTTCACTATTTTATTTTAAATGTATTCTTTTTGACTGCCTCCCTTCCCCGCGGAAGGGTGAACCTGAAAAGCTGAAACAATCAACTGCGTTAGGTTAGTAATGGTGTGATCGGCTTGGAAGAAAATTAAGGAAAAACTTATTGAGTTTGTGCCGATCGAGATAATTTCGACCTATCGAAGAGCACGCACGAGCATGCAAAACCATATGTACATGGAGGAGATAGGAGAGAGTATAGACCCATCGATTAGATGCATGACAGAGTGACAGGAGTCACACAAAACCATCGATGGTATCAACGAGATGAAATAAATCATGGAAAACCATCGAAGAAATCGACGAAATGAAATAAATCTTGCAAAACCATCGGGGAAATCGATGAAATCAAAGAAATCGTGCAAAACCATCCTAGAGATAGATGAAAGAGAACAGGGAATGGAAACACATCAATGAGATGCATGACAGGGAAGAAGTCATGCAAAACCATCGTAGAAATACCTACCTGAAACAGAATAAAATTCTGATTAGCTGCCGAGACCGAACCAGACTCACAGAATGTAAGTTTGGCTCGATCTGGGGGCCTTAACCTAGGTCGTAGGCTTCAGCATGATTCCGTTTCGCAAGTCGCAATGCTTGGGAAACGTTACCAAGTATCCGAGCACACCAAACATGGAGGTACCTACGAAAGTGACCCATTTCTACGAAATATTTCTGGCCCATGTTCGACCAATGCTTTGTGCATTTTGAAAAATTTGGAAAAAGTCTTGAAACTAAAGCAATTCTTATATCTAATTAGAATATTTGACAATTACAGCTATCGGCTCGATTCTCACCGATTGCCAGGTCTCACCACGAGGAGGTTGCTGCACTTCGAGACCCGTAGAGAGATAGACGGAATCCAAGTTCCATCGATCTCCCTGTACATGAAACCCTTAGCCTACTAAACCAAAGAGATGGATGGAAGCAAAGTTCAATCGATCTCTTTGGTTTAGATATAGAATCTAGGGAACTGCCAAGTAATCGCTTGATTAAAATAAATTCAGCAAATAAGGAAAGACGAAAGGTAAGCATGAAACGAGTATTGGACGGCGCAGTTCCTACCACCCTGCTGTCCAAGTCGAAAGGGAAAAGCGCTCGGCGCCTCCCAGACGATTCCTGTTGCTCCGAGCGACTCGTCAGGAGCAACACTAGGTGTGACCTGACTCAAGCCGACTAACGCGGAGATTGGGTAGCCGGACAGGGAGACTTACGCAGGCAGCGTACCAAAAGGTACACCCCCTACGCCCGAAACTTTTCCCTTTCGACAAGAACACCAGGGGATGAAACCGATCCACCCATACCGATTCCATGCTCAGTCACTTGCTTCCGACATCGGAAGCAGCGGTGACCTCCTCATCGGAGATGAGGAGCCAGCAAACGAGCAACAAAGTTAATAAAATTCAGTGACTACTTGGCAATTTTACATGGGGCCTTAAATACTTCATGCTATAATAAATTAACCTAGGCTTTCTTAGATGTCTTCTTTCATTATCACTTTTCACTTTTCACTATCACTTTCACTATTTTATTTTAAATGTATTCTTTTTGACTGCCTCCCTTCCCCGCGGAAGGGTGAACCTGAAAAGCTGAAACAATCAACTGCGTTAGGTTAGTAATGGTGTGATCGGCTTGGAAGAAAATTAAGGAAAAACTTATTGAGTTTGTGCCGATCGAGATAATTTCGACCTATCGAAGAGCACGCACGAGCATGCAAAACCATATGTACATGGAGGAGATAGGAGAGAGTATAGACCCATCGATTAGATGCATGACAGAGTGACAGGAGTCACACAAAACCATCGATGGTATCAACGAGATGAAATAAATCATGGAAAACCATCGAAGAAATCGACGAAATGAAATAAATCTTGCAAAACCATCGGGGAAATCGATGAAATCAAAGAAATCGTGCAAAACCATCCTAGAGATAGATGAAAGAGAACAGGGAATGGAAACACATCAATGAGATGCATGACAGGGAAGAAGTCATGCAAAACCATCGTAGAAATACCTACCTGAAACAGAATAAAATTCTGATTAGCTGCCGAGACCGAACCAGACTCACAGAATGTAAGTTTGGCTCGATCTGGGGGCCTTAACCTAGGTCGTAGGCTTCAGCATGATTCCGTTTCGCAAGTCGCAATGCTTGGGAAACGTTACCAAGTATCCGAGCACACCAAACATGGAGGTACCTACGAAAGTGACCCATTTCTACGAAATATTTCTGGCCCATGTTCGACCAATGCTTTGTGCATTTTGAAAAATTTGGAAAAAGCCTTGAAACTAAAGCAATTCTTATATCTAATTAGAATATTTGACAATTACAGCTATCGGCTCGATTCTCACCGATTGCCAGGTCTCACCACGAGGAGGTTGCTGCACTTCGAGACCCGTAGAGAGATAGACGGAATCCAAGTTCCATCGATCTCCCTGTACATGAAACCCTTAGCCTACTAAACCAAAGAGATGGATGGAAGCAAAGTTCAATCGATCTCTTTGGTTTAGATATAGAATCTAGGGAACTGCCAAGTAATCGCTTGATTAAAATAAATTCAGCAAATAAGGAAAGACGAAAGGTAAGCATGAAACGAGTATTGGACGGCGCAGTTCCTACCACCCTGCTGTCCAAGTCGAAAGGGAAAAGCGCTCGGCGCCTCCCAGACGATTCCTGTTGCTCCGAGCGACTCGTCAGGAGCAACACTAGGTGTGACCTGACTCAAGCCGACTAACGCGGAGATTGGGTAGCCGGACAGGGAGACTTACGCAGGCAGCGTACCAAAAGGTACACCCCCTACGCCCGAAACTTTTCCCTTTCGACAAGAACACCAGGGGATGAAACCGATCCACCCATACCGATTCCATGCTCAGTCACTTGCTTCCGACATCGGAAGCAGCGGTGACCTCCTCATCGGAGATGAGGAGCCAGCAAACGAGCAACAAAGTTAATAAAATTCAGTGACTACTTGGCAATTTTACATGGGGCCTTAAATACTTCATGCTATAATAAATTAACCTAGGCTTTCTTAGATGTCTTCTTTCATTATCACTTTTCACTTTTCACTATCACTTTCACTATTTTATTTTAAATGTATTCTTTTTGACTGCCTCCCTTCCCCGCGGAAGGGTGAACCTGAAAAGCTGAAACAATCAACTGCGTTAGGTTAGTAATGGTGTGATCGGCTTGGAAGAAAATTAAGGAAAAACTTATTGAGTTTGTGCCGATCGAGATAATTTCGACCTATCGAAGAGCACGCACGAGCATGCAAAACCATATGTACATGGAGGAGATAGGAGAGAGTATAGACCCATCGATTAGATGCATGACAGAGTGACAGGAGTCACACAAAACCATCGATGGTATCAACGAGATGAAATAAATCATGGAAAACCATCGAAGAAATCGACGAAATGAAATAAATCTTGCAAAACCATCGGGGAAATCGATGAAATCAAAGAAATCGTGCAAAACCATCCTAGAGATAGATGAAAGAGAACAGGGAATGGAAACACATCAATGAGATGCATGACAGGGAAGAAGTCATGCAAAACCATCGTAGAAATACCTACCTGAAACAGAATAAAATTCTGATTAGCTGCCGAGACCGAACCAGACTCACAGAATGTAAGTTTGGCTCGATCTGGGGGCCTTAACCTAGGTCGTAGGCTTCAGCATGATTCCGTTTCGCAAGTCGCAATGCTTGGGAAACGTTACCAAGTATCCGAGCACACCAAACATGGAGGTACCTACGAAAGTGACCCATTTCTACGAAATATTTCTGGCCCATGTTCGACCAATGCTTTGTGCATTTTGAAAAATTTGGAAAAAGCCTTGAAACTAAAGCAATTCTTATATCTAATTAGAATATTTGACAATTACAGCTATCGGCTCGATTCTCACGGATTGCCAGGTCTCACCACGAGGAGGTTGCTGCACTTCGAGACCCGTAGAGAGATAGACGGAATCCAAGTTCCATCGATCTCCCTGTACATGAAACCCTTAGCCTACTAAACCAAAGAGATGGATGGAAGCAAAGTTCAATCGATCTCTTTGGTTTAGATATAGAATCTAGGGAACTGCCAAGTAATCGCTTGATTAAAATAAATTCAGCAAATAAGGAAAGACGAAAGGTAAGCATGAAACGAGTATTGGACGGCGCAGTTCCTACCACCCTGCTGTCCAAGTCGAAAGGGAAAAGCGCTCGGCGCCTCCCAGACGATTCCTGTTGCTCCGAGCGACTCGTCAGGAGCAACACTAGGTGTGACCTGACTCAAGCCGACTAACGCGGAGATTGGGTAGCCGGACAGGGAGACTTACGCAGGCAGCGTACCAAAAGGTACACCCCCTACGCCCGAAACTTTTCCCTTTCGACAAGAACACCAGGGGATGAAACCGATCCACCCATACCGATTCCATGCTCAGTCACTTGCTTCCGACATCGGAAGCAGCGGTGACCTCCTCATCGGAGATGAGGAGCCAGCAAACGAGCAACAAAGTTAATAAAATTCAGTGACTACTTGGCAATTTTACATGGGGCCTTAAATACTTCATGCTATAATAAATTAACCTAGGCTTTCTTAGATGTCTTCTTTCATTATCACTTTTCACTTTTCACTATCACTTTCACTATTTTATTTTAAATGTATTCTTTTTGACTGCCTCCCTTCCCCGCGGAAGGGTGAACCTGAAAAGCTGAAACAATCAACTGCGTTAGGTTAGTAATGGTGTGATCGGCTTGGAAGAAAATTAAGGAAAAACTTATTGAGTTTGTGCCGATCGAGATAATTTCGACCTATCGAAGAGCACGCACGAGCATGCAAAACCATATGTACATGGAGGAGATAGGAGAGAGTATAGACCCATCGATTAGATGCATGACAGAGTGACAGGAGTCACACAAAACCATCGATGGTATCAACGAGATGAAATAAATCATGGAAAACCATCGAAGAAATCGACGAAATGAAATAAATCTTGCAAAACCATCGGGGAAATCGATGAAATCAAAGAAATCGTGCAAAACCATCCTAGAGATAGATGAAAGAGAACAGGGAATGGAAACACATCAATGAGATGCATGACAGGGAAGAAGTCATGCAAAACCATCGTAGAAATACCTACCTGAAACAGAATAAAATTCTGATTAGCTGCCGAGACCGAACCAGACTCACAGAATGTAAGTTTGGCTCGATCTGGGGGCCTTAACCTAGGTCGTAGGCTTCAGCATGATTCCGTTTCGCAAGTCGCAATGCTTGGGAAACGTTACCAAGTATCCGAGCACACCAAACATGGAGGTACCTACGAAAGTGACCCATTTCTACGAAATATTTCTGGCCCATGTTCGACCAATGCTTTGTGCATTTTGAAAAATTTGGAAAAAGCCTTGAAACTAAAGCAATTCTTATATCTAATTAGAATATTTGACAATTACAGCTATCGGCTCGATTCTCACCGATTGCCAGGTCTCACCACGAGGAGGTTGCTGCACTTCGAGACCCGTAGAGAGATAGACGGAATCCAAGTTCCATCGATCTCCCTGTACATGAAACCCTTAGCCTACTAAACCAAAGAGATGGATGGAAGCAAAGTTCAATCGATCTCTTTGGTTTAGATATAGAATCTAGGGAACTGCCAAGTAATCGCTTGATTAAAATAAATTCAGCAAATAAGGAAAGACGAAAGGTAAGCATGAAACGAGTATTGGACGGCGCAGTTCCTACCACCCTGCTGTCCAAGTCGAAAGGGAAAAGCGCTCGGCGCCTCCCAGACGATTCCTGTTGCTCCGAGCGACTCGTCAGGAGCAACACTAGGTGTGACCTGACTCAAGCCGACTAACGCGGAGATTGGGTAGCCGGACAGGGAGACTTACGCAGGCAGCGTACCAAAAGGTACACCCCCTACGCCCGAAACTTTTCCCTTTCGACAAGAACACCAGGGGATGAAACCGATCCACCCATACCGATTCCATGCTCAGTCACTTGCTTCCGACATCGGAAGCAGCGGTGACCTCCTCATCGGAGATGAGGAGCCAGCAAACGAGCAACAAAGTTAATAAAATTCAGTGACTACTTGGCAATTTTACATGGGGCCTTAAATACTTCATGCTATAATAAATTAACCTAGGCTTTCTTAGATGTCTTCTTTCATTATCACTTTTCACTTTTCACTATCACTTTCACTATTTTATTTTAAATGTATTCTTTTTGACTGCCTCCCTTCCCCGCGGAAGGGTGAACCTGAAAAGCTGAAACAATCAACTGCGTTAGGTTAGTAATGGTGTGATCGGCTTGGAAGAAAATTAAGGAAAAACTTATTGAGTTTGTGCCGATCGAGATAATTTCGACCTATCGAAGAGCACGCACGAGCATGCAAAACCATATGTACATGGAGGAGATAGGAGAGAGTATAGACCCATCGATTAGATGCATGACAGAGTGACAGGAGTCACACAAAACCATCGATGGTATCAACGAGATGAAATAAATCATGGAAAACCATCGAAGAAATCGACGAAATGAAATAAATCTTGCAAAACCATCGGGGAAATCGATGAAATCAAAGAAATCGTGCAAAACCATCCTAGAGATAGATGAAAGAGAACAGGGAATGGAAACACATCAATGAGATGCATGACAGGGAAGAAGTCATGCAAAACCATCGTAGAAATACCTACCTGAAACAGAATAAAATTCTGATTAGCTGCCGAGACCGAACCAGACTCACAGAATGTAAGTTTGGCTCGATCTGGGGGCCTTAACCTAGGTCGTAGGCTTCAGCATGATTCCGTTTCGCAAGTCGCAATGCTTGGGAAACGTTACCAAGTATCCGAGCACACCAAACATGGAGGTACCTACGAAAGTGACCCATTTCTACGAAATATTTCTGGCCCATGTTCGACCAATGCTTTGTGCATTTTGAAAAATTTGGAAAAAGCCTTGAAACTAAAGCAATTCTTATATCTAATTAGAATATTTGACAATTACAGCTATCGGCTCGATTCTCACGGATTGCCAGGTCTCACCACGAGGAGGTTGCTGCACTTCGAGACCCGTAGAGAGATAGACGGAATCCAAGTTCCATCGATCTCCCTGTACATGAAACCCTTAGCCTACTAAACCAAAGAGATGGATGGAAGCAAAGTTCAATCGATCTCTTTGGTTTAGATATAGAATCTAGGGAACTGCCAAGTAATCGCTTGATTAAAATAAATTCAGCAAATAAGGAAAGACGAAAGGTAAGCATGAAACGAGTATTGGACGGCGCAGTTCCTACCACCCTGCTGTCCAAGTCGAAAGGGAAAAGCGCTCGGCGCCTCCCAGACGATTCCTGTTGCTCCGAGCGACTCGTCAGGAGCAACACTAGGTGTGACCTGACTCAAGCCGACTAACGCGGAGATTGGGTAGCCGGACAGGGAGACTTACGCAGGCAGCGTACCAAAAGGTACACCCCCTACGCCCGAAACTTTTCCCTTTCGACAAGAACACCAGGGGATGAAACCGATCCACCCATACCGATTCCATGCTCAGTCACTTGCTTCCGACATCGGAAGCAGCGGTGACCTCCTCATCGGAGATGAGGAGCCAGCAAACGAGCAACAAAGTTAATAAAATTCAGTGACTACTTGGCAATTTTACATGGGGCCTTAAATACTTCATGCTATAATAAATTAACCTAGGCTTTCTTAGATGTCTTCTTTCATTATCACTTTTCACTTTTCACTATCACTTTCACTATTTTATTTTAAATGTATTCTTTTTGACTGCCTCCCTTCCCCGCGGAAGGGTGAACCTGAAAAGCTGAAACAATCAACTGCGTTAGGTTAGTAATGGTGTGATCGGCTTGGAAGAAAATTAAGGAAAAACTTATTGAGTTTGTGCCGATCGAGATAATTTCGACCTATCGAAGAGCACGCACGAGCATGCAAAACCATATGTACATGGAGGAGATAGGAGAGAGTATAGACCCATCGATTAGATGCATGACAGAGTGACAGGAGTCACACAAAACCATCGATGGTATCAACGAGATGAAATAAATCATGGAAAACCATCGAAGAAATCGACGAAATGAAATAAATCTTGCAAAACCATCGGGGAAATCGATGAAATCAAAGAAATCGTGCAAAACCATCCTAGAGATAGATGAAAGAGAACAGGGAATGGAAACACATCAATGAGATGCATGACAGGGAAGAAGTCATGCAAAACCATCGTAGAAATACCTACCTGAAACAGAATAAAATTCTGATTAGCTGCCGAGACCGAACCAGACTCACAGAATGTAAGTTTGGCTCGATCTGGGGGCCTTAACCTAGGTCGTAGGCTTCAGCATGATTCCGTTTCGCAAGTCGCAATGCTTGGGAAACGTTACCAAGTATCCGAGCACACCAAACATGGAGGTACCTACGAAAGTGACCCATTTCTACGAAATATTTCTGGCCCATGTTCGACCAATGCTTTGTGCATTTTGAAAAATTTGGAAAAAGCCTTGAAACTAAAGCAATTCTTATATCTAATTAGAATATTTGACAATTACAGCTATCGGCTCGATTCTCACCGATTGCCAGGTCTCACCACGAGGAGGTTGCTGCACTTCGAGACCCGTAGAGAGATAGACGGAATCCAAGTTCCATCGATCTCCCTGTACATGAAACCCTTAGCCTACTAAACCAAAGAGATGGATGGAAGCAAAGTTCAATCGATCTCTTTGGTTTAGATATAGAATCTAGGGAACTGCCAAGTAATCGCTTGATTAAAATAAATTCAGCAAATAAGGAAAGACGAAAGGTAAGCATGAAACGAGTATTGGACGGCGCAGTTCCTACCACCCTGCTGTCCAAGTCGAAAGGGAAAAGCGCTCGGCGCCTCCCAGACGATTCCTGTTGCTCCGAGCGACACGTCAGGAGCAACACTAGGTGTGACCTGACTCAAGCCGACTAACGCGGAGATTGGGCAGTCGGACAGAGAGACTTACGCAGGCAGTATACCAAAAGGTACAACCCCTACGCCCGAAACTTTTTCCTTTCGACAAGAACACCAGGGGATGAAACCGATCCACCCATACCGATTCCATGCTCAGTCACTTGCTTCCGCAAACGGAAGCAGCGGTGACCTCCTCGTCACGGATGAGGAGCCAATAAACGAGCAACAAAGCTAATGATTTAGTGACTACCTGGCAAGTTTACATGGGGCCTTAAATACTTCATGCTATAATTAACCCGGGCTTCCTAAGATGTCTTCTTTCATTATCACTTTTCACTTTCACTTTTCACTATCACTTTTCATTATTTTCTTTTAAATGTATTATTTTTTACTGCCTCCCTTCCCCGCGGAAAGGTGAACCTGAAAAGCTGAAACAATCAACTGCGTTATGTTAGTAATGGTCGGCCTGGAAGGAAATTATGGAAAAACTTAATGAGTTGGTGCCGATCGAGATAATTTCGACCAATAGACGAGTACGCACGAGCATGCAAAACCATCGTACAGATAAGTACATGATGGAGAGAGCAGAGAATGTAGACCCATCGATGAGATGCCTGACAGAGTGACTGAAGTCACGCAAAACCATCGAAGAAATCGACGAGATGAAATAAATCATGGAAAATCATCGAAGAAATCCACGAAATGAAATAAATCATGCAAACCCATCGAAGCAATGCATGAAATAGAATAAATCATTCAAACCCATCGTAGGGATAAAATAATTCAGCACACTGGGATAATCGCCCCGCTTAAAGTCCCTAAATACAAAGTTTCCGCCTGAAAAATCAGGACCCGATGCCAAGCCACTAAACAAAATGTACAAAGGTGGGTGATAGGCATCGGGTTCAATGAGGGCATCAAAGACTCGGTCTACCACTACATTAGGACAGGACACGAAGATAAGATCGAGCATTCCGTCAAATTCGTTAAAAACAGTGTTAGCCTGGGTAAGGTTGCAATACCCCGCACAACCAAGGAGGAGGTCTATAGCAGCCGATTCATTAGACGATGCCCCCGACCTTCTAAAGCACGCCTGACCCGAGTCATTGTACCAAACCGCATGCGGTAGATTAAAGTCACCGTACAGGCAGAAAGTGTCCTTATGGTATAATTCTGTACTTATGGTATAATTCTGTGACAGCATCCACATGACTAGAGTAGAGTGACGGTAAGGATGCCGGTGGAATATAAACGGCGCCCAATAGAACGTGTTTATTATTCTGAAGGTGGGCTCTGACAAACACTTGCTCGACCTCAGAACAGCTGACTGTGACTAGGCAAGAAGGCAATGAATTCTTAACCGCGATAAGGACCCCGCCGCCTCTCGTACAGCAGCTTGTTTCTCGGGACCTATCACACCTGTACACCGTGTAATTACGCAGCCCTAGTTCGATAGAAGATATCACAGACGTAAGCCAGGTCTCAACAAAAATGATAACATCATACGACACTGCCGACGTAAGAATCGAATTAACGAGAGTGAACAACTTAGTACGTAGACCACGGACATTTTAAATATACACTAAAGGGTTCCTATTTAGTTTTTTTGCGAAGAGTCCTTGTGTGGTCTACCCGATACAATTTTAGGAACCCCACGAATATATCGTATGGTCATATGGGTCTCTCCCAAATCGTGAAGATCACGGAGCTTCGCCCTGAGCTGCGAAAGAGTCCCACATTGATGCCTGGTCTTGTCATCAGAGATTTTAAACGGGCCCTTATACCGATGCTTGCTCTGGAGGATCCTTTTCGCCTCAGCCGCGGAGTCAAGTCGAACACAGAGAGGCCTGCTGGTAGTCTTGCCCGGTTTCCCAAGTCGATGGACGCCGAGAGCCTGGGTTCCGAGGGGGCAAATCTCATTCAAAACCTCGCGAACAGCATCCAATTCGGCCGATCTAATAAGTTCGGGCGAGGCTTCGCGAGGCTCCGGCATCCCAAAAATGATAATGTTCTTGGACCTCAACTCCCTATCGTTCCGCTCCTCGATAACATCATCTGCTGAAGGAGCGGGCAGCTGTTCAGCGGAGATGGCCGGCTTCTCTTCAATCGCCTTGACACGATCGGACAGCGACTCTATATCCGACCTCATAACACCCAGGTCCTCTTTAATGCGTTTTAATATATCCTCCCGAAACGCAGCAAGTTTCAAATCCATTAGATCGCTCACTATATCCCTAATCATATCGGCAGAGGGTAACTCTGAGAGCAACTGGAGTGTGTCTGTGGGTATCGCAGTCAGTGATTGTGCCGGCGAAGCAATAGTCTGGCTAACGGCGGTTTGAGCCGTTGGGGACACAGCACGACAATTTAATAGACTTTTGTCGAACCAGGGATGGCCCGAACGACTGAGACACGAGGATCCCGGATGGCATGTCGCCTTGCACCCCGGACATGTGACTGGGTTGACAACCAGGGCTGAACATCCCTTACATTTCTTGGCACCACCAGGCATTTCAAACCGACACCGAAAAGCACTGACAGACAGCAGTCTAGAGTCACAACCAACGCACTGCACTGCTTGACCAGTTTAAAATTAGATAGTACTAAAACCAATATGTGCCAAGAGCTTGAAAATGTCTTTAAACCGGCAAACCACAGGGTTCAGAAATGATACCAGATATCAGATATAACGGTCCCACTAGCTACACAGAGTCACACAGTTAAACACCTGCTAACGCCCGCGTAATCAAAACAGACAACCTGTCACCTCGGCGGTTGAACTCTGACTGAGTTATGACCTTGGTAGAACAATAAAATTTTAAATGGCTTAACGAACCCAAAAATTTCATCGGCAGCAACCGAGTAAGCTAACCCGGGCCAGGAGAGCGAGGGGCCGGAGGAAGGATCATGATTGAAACCCTGACCAGGTCACCAGCAAGTCCAGCAAGTCCAGCAAGTCCAGTAGGTCCGAATGGTCCAGTTGGCTCGGGAGCTCCGGGGAGTGCAGGAAGGACCAAGGCTGAAACCCTGACCAGGTCCCCAGGAAGTCCAGTAGGTCCGAATTGTCCAGGTGGCTCGGGAGCTCCAGGAAGTCCAGTAGGTCTGAATGGTCCACGTGACTTGCGAGCTCCAGGGTCCCCGGGGGTCCTCCAGGCACGGAGGACTCGCGACGACTGAGTACATGGAGCTCGGTGAGCTCACTACATAGGCTGCGGGAAACCATGCCCCCACCCACCAAAACAAGGTCGACGGTTAATTACAATTGCCAAATCCAACAAATTCTTCGGCAAAACTGGATTTTCCGCTAAAATATCCATTTCAGTGGCTATTGCTATTACAAATAATGTTAACAACATTTACACTAACCGCCCAGTATAAATTATTATTAACTATGATCGATAGAACTCGAGATATCAAGCAATTAGTAACATTTAGCCTTGGATTTGCAAATGATTTTCTACTCCGAATGAAGTCTCTCTTATTCTCAATGTTAAATATTCGATAAATTAATGTTAATGCTTATACATATCACATAGTATTATTTATAATGTATAAATACATTTTAGTTGAACTTGTTGTAAATGAATAGTTACAGGAATAATGCAGAATTATTTCGAGGAATAATTCTGAGTGGCATACTTGTTTCTCCACCTTAGTTACTAACATCGGCGAAGTATAGGATAGACCTATCACCTTATGGGAGTTCGCGTTCACATCACTAACACGCAGAACCACATACAGAGGTACTCTATGAAACAGTTTTTCGCAGGCGCAGGCACAGGCACTGACTCTACAATCGCATTGCACACGATTACAAAAGTTCAGTTTCTGAAAAAGTCTTCTAGGTAACGGTATATCTCAGTGGAATCCTGTTGAAAGGCCTCCCACATGGGCCAGTAATCGATGAAATTGTTGCACGAATTGAGAAATCACGAAATAATATGCACTAGGGTAGAACCCCCAATTACTGACACCTACCCAATTACTGTCACCTTAAGCTATTTTACTGAAAATAACGAATAAATAAACGTTGTAAAGTCATACACAGAAAGAATTATGTAATTCAACCTATAATCTATACGCTAGAAAATGCACCACTTAATATATTTTTTTCATTCATTTCTATAAGACGATACAAAATTTTAATTTGATGACAACAGTGGAAATGGCGACTTCCTTACTAGTGAAAGAGAAAACAGGGCACTAAAGAAAGGGCTATAATTACTATATTTAAATTATTTACATAATAAACAATAATTTTTTAGTACAATATAAGTATCATAGAAAGTCACAACGATCGTAATATAACGATTAATTAAGCCTTTTTAATTAATATATGGGTGATAGTGATTGGTACAAGCGTTTCAAGCATTTTGGTATTACTGTCATAGCAGTAGTTGCTCATGTACATGAGACGACATAACCGTAAAATGAGTAATAAACAGTATTAGGTTAGCTGGCAGTAATTGGGGTGTCAGTAATTCAGTCACACACGTTTTAGAGGTGTCAGTAATAGATCTAGAAATATGTTTTTTAGATTAATGAATTTATATATAAAAATAGAAATTCTAAGACCCACAAAATGTTTTTCACGAACTAAACATATTAAACCATAATAAAAAAAAATAAAAAACTTATACTTTTAGTCAATAAATACAGATACTATGCAATAATATTAGAGTCAGTCCTTAATGTGTCAGTAATTGGGGCTTCTACCCTATGACACGCACACGCTTCACGGAACCGATGAATTTCTCGGCTAGACAAGTGCTAGACAAAATTTTATTTCGCAATGCGGGCTTCAAAAGTAACTCGATTCTGCAAATCGATCCATCCATGCACCCCACCCTAGTAGCATTTTTTTGGCCAACGGTAGCCAACAGTTGGGAATCAGTTGGGAGGTGGTTAGTAGTTTCGCCTACAAACCTTCTTTACAGGGCCCAACCGTTGAATGTTGCATTTGCATCCCGACAATTTGCCTACGGTTGGGAATCAATTGGGAGGTGGTTAGTAGTTTCGCCTACAAACCCCGTCTATTGGGCCAACTGTTTAATATTGCACTCATCTTCCGGTGATTTGTCTACGAATAACCAATTCTGGGCCAACTAATAATGCCCTACGGAAATACATTTAGTTAAAGATAATAAAAACATATATATGTAGGATCACGGAAAAAAGGAAGTCGCCTCAGCGGGACTCGAACCCGCGATCTTTAGGTTTGCGCACTGGCCAGCCGCCTTAACCACCTCGGCTACCGCCGACTTCCCGTCCTCGTTCTTCCGTATCCGCCTCTTATGCTATGGGGGTTCCTGATCCCACATATATAGGTTCGGATGAAAATAAAATCATATCCCAAAGTAATTGAAAGAATTTTGAACCCACATTGGCTACACTTTTTATGAAGACTGTCTGGGGGAAGAGAGGGTTGAGTGGAACGGTTGACGTCGACAGTCACAGGACGCAAGCCGCCTCGCGAGCGAAATGGTCCCGTCCGTCATTTTGTACATTGTTTAAGGCTCCGGTTATACTGGATCTTAGAGCATATACGAAGAGAACTAGTTTAAAATGAGTCCACCTAACTTTTTAATTTTGCCAGTTGAAATTCTAAAATTTTCCCGTTACCTATAAATAATAAGTATAATTCAAAATCCAACCGTTTGCCTACCGTTGGATTACTATTACATATAGTACGGTAGGCCCTATAAATGGTTGGGCAACAGTAGGAAAGCCTACCTTGGCCATCTGTTGTTGGCCCAACCTGAAAAAAAAGTGCCAAATCTAACTGTTGGCCAACTAATATTATGTGCGTGGCCCAACTGTATGCCAACCAAAAATGCTACTAGGGCACGCACCTCGTGCATCATGCAACTTTCTGCGAAGCTTTTAAGAATTAGATTTTACTGTAAATTTCAGTGTTGGCGGTAAACTAATACTCAGGGCAAATAGAATCCAATTATTATTACTTCACTAGAATGATTAAACAGTGCATTAGAAACTTGTGGGAATGTCAGTAACAGCGTGAATTTTTAATACTTTTCAGCTACGATACGTGAAAGGATTCTATTACACGCAAAGTATTAATAAACAATGTCATCTTGCAATTTATAGCTTGCACGGGCTTTGAAGAAATATCATTTTTGTGCGCCATAGTGTCTTGATCCCCGAAATGGATTTTTGGAGAGAAATCCGCGTGAGTCGTTGACAAACCCAGCCAAAGCATAGCGTAGCAAAAGCCTGCTCAGTGCCCTCTTTTTTTTTTTTTTTTTTTTTTTTTTATGACGTGGAGAAATCCCTAACGGATACCCCGCCCCCCGGGGGAGGGACGGGGTTATGTGGGACTTGCACCCACTAAAACTCCACGGTGGTCGTCCTCGGGCGCGGAGTCGCGCGCTCGAGGGGGAGGACTTTTTGCGGGAGCAAACTAGCGATTCATCCGCTACCTCCCCCTCAGCGCAGTGCAAACTCCGCGCTCAACAGCCCCGCACGGCAACACGCGGGGTCTTCCCAAAACTCCGGCGACGCGAGACGGACCACGCGTCCGCGTCGCCACTTCCGGGGGGGGGGGGGGGTCGCATGATGTTGTGGAAGGGTGAGCGTGCCCCCCGGCACCCCCGAAGGGTCGCGGCCGGGCGGGGAGGCGGCACTAGGTCATATGGTCAATTGACCGCCACACTCACCCTTTACCTGCTCGACCGCCTTCCTCGGGAGCGCGCTAAAAACGGCGCCAATGGCGCGGCTCCCGGGGGAGCAGCAAATGGTCGGCTGCTCCCCGGCCCAGTGCCCTCTATGTCAAACGCTCACTCTAAGCAAGTCACACGTATACAAGCACGAACACGCTGTTCATGATCAGAGGCCGTCAGATTCAGTCCTCGTGTAGGGACTAGTAGCCAACTTCACTCCGAGCGACGGAGTGGGGGAAGCAGGGAAGAAAGGAACCAGATCCGACTGAACCTCGGGACGAGTAGCATTGAGCACATGGTGCAGAATAAAAGACTGATTAATTGTTGAGTTTCACAAACGCCAGTAATCATCATTTCGCCTCCCACCTTTCTCTGGAAGACAGAGGAAACGCTGCAGCAGTAGGGCTGCTCAGGAGTCTCAATCTCAATCTAGATCCTAGAAAACCTACACTCGAGCACAGACGAGGTATCTAGAGACGCGGTAGCGTCTCGACGCCAAGTACAGGAAAGACACCCTGTATATGTCGACTGTCGCTACCGCTATCATTTACTCGTCGCCGGGCTATTCCAACCTAACCTGAAACTTATTTCATTAATATCTCATGACGCCTGCAATATTTTCTAAATTTAAAGGCATTTTTCTTATGTAAACCGCATATAAGCTTTCGAATAAGACCAAATTTCAATAAAATCTGTCCACGCATGACAGAGATATCATAATATCGTCTCATGAATCAGTCGGAAACTGTAAGATTTTTCTTCTGATTCTCCAAGGAATTTTTTCGTCAAACATAATACGTATACGCGTTACACGCACACCTTCAGCCAAAAGAAACTAGTGTATGTTTCGTTCGTCGACTCTCGGGATCACTCGGCAGGGATCGGCGTCCGTCGTTGTACATATACCTATGTGTACTATTGAATTATAACCTACCAAGTGTCATCGCTTTATAACCTACCAAGTGTCAATCCATCATAACCTGCCAAGTGTCAAATAAGGTAAGTTGTCCAAATTTGAAATGTCACGAGTTTTTACACTACATGGGAGACTGAATTATTGTCTCAATTAACAATCACAGCACCATAACATTGCAGCAACGTCTCTGCAATGATGCGGTGCAAGATGGCAATATTGCAACATAACATTGCAGAGACGTTGCAGGTTCAGTCCTATGTCCGCCTTAGCAATATTGCAGGTGTGTATTTTTGCAAAGTTGCGGCAACATTACGAATATGTAGTCCTACAACGTTCCGGCAATGATTCTGCAACGAAACTGCAAAATTGTGGCAATGATCCTGCAACTCTTCGGCAATATTGCGGTGCGAGATTGCAATGTTGCACCGCATCATTGCAGAGAAGTTGCAGGTTCACTCCTATGTCCGCCTTAGCAATATTGCAGGAGTGTATTTTTGCAAAGTTGCGGCAACATTACGAATATGTAGTCCTACAACGTTCCGGCAATGATTCTGCAACGAAACGGCAAAATAGTGGCAATGATCCTGCAACTCCATTGCACCGCATCATTGCAGAGACGTTGCAGGTTCACTCCTATGTCCGCCTTAACAATATTGCAGGAGTGTAATTTCCGCCGCAACGTTTCGGGCAGTGAGGGACGCGACGACGTGAATGTGTGCAGAATCGTAGTAGTATAACGCCCGTGTGTCTTTTTCTCATAGAAAATTCTTTTACCCCAGGGGGATTCGAACCGAGGACCTGTAGCAGCATCGTAGACGAACACTTTACCGCCGCAGCTACAACCGCTGATTGATAAGCTTGCTTACCTATTCGAACTTATACTCCTACCGTGCAATACTTTAAACTCAAATTATTCAAAAACGAAGGCTCATTTGACAAACCCCATTAGGGTTTTGTAACACTATAGGTGCGTACTACAAATTTCACCCGGTGTCGTTTTAGGTTAGGTTGGAAAACAGTCTTTAGACTAAACCTTTACATTTGTCTTCTCTTCTCTCTTTTCTCTTGCTAGATTGTATATACGTATTTGTGCAATAAAGACGTTTAATAATAATAATAATATTTTCAGACATTAAAAAATATAGTACCTACTTTATCTAAAATAATTAAATTGATCTTCGAATCTCCTCTATAAGTTCATCTACCTACATACAACTCCCGCGATAACACTTTTTTCATATCTTCAACGGCCAACGAGATATTCTAGCGTATCCAGTTAAATGAAACACGCCGTAGAAACCACTCGACGTCATGTACATTAGGATGGTCCTTATTTTTCAACTTCCGTTTTATTTTGGTCGCACTCCCCTAAATTGTGACACTTGGTGACAATTTCGCACATCATTGTGTTCCGCTATTATGGAGGAATTAGTGATTCTTTTTTAATAAAAGTACAATTTCTTAGGTGTATAATAGTATCATTTCTGTGTGACTTCAAACAGTATTCTCAGAATCTCTGAATTTTACCATTAAAATTAGCGTACAACAGCGTCGGAGCCATTATGCGCGGCTACGTGAAGTCTTATTTCACGACTTCCGATTTCTTTCGTTGCACCCTCCAAAATTGTAACACTAGACGGAAAAATGATCCCTGAAAAAATTCAAATTGATTGGACGTCGGCAACCCGTGTCGCACTTTAATTGAAGTTTTGAAGTTTTAGCGATTTTATGTCAATTTTTTTAAATAATTTGATACTGCTCTATTATAAAGGATTACTTAATAGTTCCTTAAAAACTATTGTTTTTTCTGATATATAGACACAACTTTAAATAATTTACTCAAAAACTTGTGTCGTAGATTCCCACGACCACGGAGATCTGGAAGAGAAACTTGACATATAACGCTGCGGTTTAGCTACTGTATGCAACTACGTGAATATTCCAGGCTTTTCCCTATGAAAATGCTTCTAATGAAAGAACCTTCTAATATCATAGAAAAAAAATCGTTACCTGGCAATCGTGAATATTACCGCGTTTTACTTGGTAAAGGCGGATTGTTTGGTTTGGAAAAACCAAATTTTTTAATAGGTACAATATACCTACAGACTTTTTAGGAAAGGACCCTTCATTGTGGAAGAACGACACGTTATATCAGAAAACTTTACAAAGTGCAACACATTTATAAGTGACAAATGATAGGTACCACTGAACGTTATGTCAAACTTATATCAGAATATAATAATCTGCTGACAAAAAATGAGGAAGAAAAACAATATATTTTACAAATAATTGAAGATTATAGGAGACTTTACCCTAATGTAAACAAATTTACAAACACAGAATATATATTGAAAAATACATAGAATTTAATAATATGCTAATTTATTACCTTCAATCTATAATATATAACTTAAATTTCAATAGAGAGTATTTCGTTTACAACTATGTAAAAAAATTTAATTCCTAAGTACTAATACTATAATCATTATGTAAGAGTTTAGGCATTTAGGGAACGGCCTATGGTGTGCGAGTAATGCCCATAGGTGGCGCCCCAACGTGAGTTGTATAGCGACGGAGTATAAGGGACCCCGTAGAGTCGGCGTAGCGGTGTGGCTAACGCTGCTGATCAGCACGCGGGGCGGCCCGGGTTCGATTCCCGGCGCCGGTGGCTCTCTTTTTCCGTCGCTTACAATTATTACAAAAACAAACAATACTCTTGTTGTGCATCAAAAGAACTATAATTTGACTCGAACAACCACTCGACTGCGTACAGTAGCTTATACGCTGCGTTATACATATTCAAAAATAAATTTTAGTTTGTAATGCGCACATAACCTATTTTGAATTGCATATTAAAAAAGGTGGTCGACTACTAGCTATCGGAACGGTGGACTTTTAGAGTTAAGCGGTCGATTATTAAAGCATTCGGACATTTTATTTTTAACGCTAATTATTTATTTTCCCTGAACATTCCTACTAACACAAAATATTTAGTGATGCATTAAATACATTTGAATTACATCAATACATTTTATATATTTTATAACATTGATTGTTTATTTTTTTTCTGTTTATTTCTGGTTATTTCTGTTTTTTTCTGGTTATTTCTGGTTATTTCTGGGTATTTCTGGTTATTTCTGGTTATTTCTGGTTATTTCTGGTTATTTCTGGTTATTTATGGTTATTTATGGTTACTTATGGTTATTTATGGTTATTTATGGTTATTTATGGTTATTTATGGTTATTTATGGTTATTTATGGGTTATATGTAAAAAGAAGAAGCAAGAAAAATTTAAAAAATTGTAACAGAGAGTTATAAAACAAGAAAGGATTTCATTATATTTAAGATAATTAAAATTGTATATTCGTTTCTTATGAGTTAATGTTCTACAAAGTTTATATAATTTATTTATAGAATACCTACTTTAAAAACTTAAAATTTGTTACTTCTTTCTATCTTCAAAACGAAAAATTTAATTTACATTGGAAAAAAAAATAATTTCTATTTTTTATTAAAATTTTGATAAAGTTTTTAAAAGAACTTATTTTAGTTACGCATTATTCTAGTCATTATTAATTATTTACTGATGTTGCACATTATATTCAAAAATAAATTTTAGTTTGTAATGCGCACATAACCTATTTTGAATTGCATATTAAAAAAGGTGGTCGACTACTAGCTATCGGACCGGTGGACTTTTAGAGTTAAGCGGTCGATTATTAATGCATTCGGACACTTTATTTTTAACGCTAATTATTTATTTTCCCTGAACTTTCCTACTAACACAAAATATTTAGTGATACATTAAATACATTTGAATTACTTCAATACATTTTATATATTTTATAACATTGATTGTTTATTTTTTTTCAGTACTTTTCATTCGAGTTTAGCTTTAAATGGTCAACTACTAGTGCTTTCACCCTATTCGACTCGCGTAATCAGATATTCGACTCGCGGAATCAGATATTCGACTCGCGGAATGAGATTTTCGACTCGCGAAATCAGATATTCGACTCGTATAGTGTTAATAGAGAAGGATAAGTGCATGTTGGAATATTTCAGCAAGATACTGGAACTGATGGGTTTTTCACAATTTTTAAAGTACTCTCTGCTTCAGCACCTTATTGAGATATACCAAGTTACAATTCCTTGCTGAGGTATTCCTACTTAGTTATAACGTACTGTATTTTTTAAACAAATTAAGTAAACATACTAAAACATACTAAGTTTGGACGTTTGCATTTTTCGTAGCAGTTTTCATCATATTTAGTTTCAATTCTAACCGCTTGTAGCATTGCGTTCGAATTCCACTCTGAATCGATAATGTTGGGTGTGACACGAAAATGGTAAGGGGGCTCGCGAGCCCCCCGAGCGTGTGACACAAAATTACATTGCGTGATAGGTCTATCCTATACCTGGTCTGTGGTTTCATGCGGTTCATGAGCAGAAGCCACTAAATTTTAATTCCTACCACGTGTAGCATTACAATCTGTTTTAAGATTACAGGTAACGTTGCATGCGACACTAAAATGGTAATAGGGTTGGGGTCCTAGGACCCCAGAAACCTGGGGCAGAAAAGTGCATTGGATGCGCGATCTATTCTATACCTCGTTTATGGTGGTACTACCTCGTACCACTGTACCAGCCACTCCAGCCAGTACTTGTGCTCCGTAGATTACCTATGAAGTCATTGAAATTCACGCGCGTTCCCACTTAACTGAAGAATTTTAAAATTGAGGAGTCTGAAGGGCATACGCGCTCCCACGACTACGAAATTTCACCGAAAGAGAACTGTATCCTAAGTCAGGCGCGTACACAGGTCATCCCTTTAATCGTAATATCAATTAAAGAAGCGATTTCAATTGTGCTCAATGCCATAGGAATTTAGAGCACCTACATACAGCTATTTTCTCACGGCCTCGTTTCGCGTTACTTCGATTACACGGAACCTTTTGTTCTCATCGCAGGAGATAGTATCTCAGATATATTCTTCCTCCGTGTGACGTTTGATTTTAAGCGCGACGATACCTCGTGTCTTTTCAACGAACGATGGTAATTTCGATGTTTAGTAACGATTTCGTTTAGTCTCTCCATGAATGGCACTCGATTACCGTTATAAGGCGTTTGCTGTACCGTCCCCTACTTTTCAGGTGTAACTATGATTTTTGGTTTATGTTGCCTTTGTGTCTGTGCAACCACCATGCTTGCGGGAACAAAGCAAGCTTGAATCTAGTCCATTGTTCCTAAAACAATTTACATTCGAATACAATGGATACAGAAAGTGAGTGCTGCTGTTGGTCTTTATTTGATAATTTCATATGTTCGCTTATTAACAATCCCTTGTTGCCCCTTCCCTTCGAACAGGTACTGAGCAAAATATGTATAGTAATAGTACGGTAGATATTGTTACTTGTTTCGAGTATTGTATGATAATTATGTATCGACAGGGTTAATTAAAAGGAAGAAACGAGCAAAGAGAGATGGCAACCTTCAGCAGT
The DNA here is from genome assembly GCA_963932275.1 of Andrena praecox. NCBI lineage: Eukaryota > Metazoa > Arthropoda > Insecta > Hymenoptera > Andrenidae > Andrena > Andrena praecox. The sequence continues at coordinate 1,112,754 of OZ010734.1, forward strand.
TGGCCGAAGTTCTCAAAGAGCTTGGGGATGTGTATTTTGAAAGCGGAAGCTTCGACGACGCCCTGCAGGAGTATACAGAGCAATTACAGATTTGCAATATCTTAGAAGACAAGTTGAACATTGCGGTGGCCCATAGAATGATTGGAGAGATATACGCAAATCTTGGTACTTACGAGGAAGCGTTGAAGCATCAGAATCACTACTTGGGTTTGTTTAGAAAAGTTTTGTAGCCTATGAGATTGTATAACACCATTATAGTAACGATATTCTTGTGTTAGGTAGAAGGAGCCCAGGAGATACAGAATTTAGTGGAGGAACAGCGCGCGTACGCCACATTAGGCAGAACGTACTTTTGCTGGGCAGAGAGCTTAGCTGAGAAGTCTGAGAAAAAGACCGAAGCGCTTACAAGCGCAAGGAAAGCATATATGAAGAGCATACGTCTTTGCAACGAGTATAATATCCTACTTTCGTGTAAATATGATATTATATTTGTGTTTATTTGTTTAAAAATCTGTTGAATTTTATGCAGATTAGGAGAGAAGGATATCGAACTGAAAGAGATGTTCACAATGCGGGCGCGATTGCTTCTGAACCTGGGCTTGGTGTTAGAAACTCAGAAAGAACACCAGCAGGCTATAGATTTAATGGAGAAAGCTGCAGGATTATGCGAGATGCACAATCTGCGAGAAGATTTTCATAGAACACAGATCGCTCTAGGGGGGATTCACGAAAGGCATGGGGACTACGAAATGGCGTTAAACCACTTCAAAAGGGCCGCGGAGATCGATAACGCGACCTTGAAAGCGGAGGCGAGATTCTTTCAGGCGGAGTTACTTTTGAAAGTAGAAAGATGGCACGAGTCGCGGAAAATATTAGTTTCCCTTTACGTTATGGATAAGTTACCACAAAATCTGAAACTGCAAGCAGAAGGGTCTCTGAGAATAGTGGCAACGCTACACGCGACCGAGCAAGCTTTGAGCACAGAGGAAAGCGCCAGCGGTAAGCTGAAATTTTACGAAGTACTAGGAGATGCAGCGATTGCAGCGCACTGTTTTGAGAAAGCCATCGATTATTACAGACAGATGTTGGCGTGTGCAGAGGAGATCAAAAGCGATCGTACAGGGGCAGCTCTGTCGAGCCTAGCTCAGACCCTGAAGGATGTGGGACGATATAACGAGGCGTTGGATTTCGCCCGCAGAGAATTGCAACTCTGCGCGGATCCGCGGGAAATATGTAGATCCGCTTTATTCTTGGCCGATTTGTTGATAGACACCAAAGCAATTGACGAGCAGATCGAAGAAGCTTACGAGTTAGCCTTGAGCAACGCAAAAGCTTGCGGCGATGTTTCTTTGGAGGTATCTGCCTTAAAGGAACGATTAAGCTATTTGAACAATTGCGGGAAAACAGATGAGATTAATCGGCTCCAAGAGAAATTGGACGTGCTGAAAACATTATCCAATTATACGGACAGCGAGGATGAGTCCGAGGGCGGCAACATTGGTGCAAACATTTGCTTGGAGGATCTGTCAGATGTAGAGAGTGAATTGAAAGCGAAAGGAAGTATAAGAATGAATAAGAAGCGAAGCAAAAAAAAGTCAGTTGCAGTGAAAAGAAACGAAAAGGGAGAGACCCAGCTTCACGTTGCTTGTATCAACGGGAACGTCGAAGCTGTAGAGACATTGCTGGAAGGCGGTCATCCCACGTATTCTAGAGATCATTTTGGTTGGACTCCGCTTCACGAAGCCGCCAATCATGGCTATTTGGAAGTTGCTGAGTTATTGCTAAAGCATGGTGCGGACGTGAATGATCCTGGTAGCTTAATGTGTATGGGAGTTACGCCCCTTCACGACGCAGCATCTTGTGGCAATATTTCAATGATGCGACTGTTAATCAAGCACGGAGCAAATGTGGAATTGAAGGCAAATGAAGATGACACTGTGCTGGACTGTTTAGAGGATTGGAAAGACCGTGCAAATTATTTATCCCCCGAAGACGAGGCAGATTACGAAGACATGCATAGAAAGTTGTCCGCTATGATTCCAGTGAGCAGCAGAAAGAATTGTAAAAGACTAAGCAAATCGCCGCGTGGTTCAAAGAACAATGTCGATAAAAAGCGTGATGGTGGTGGAAAGATCTCTGCGGGTGAGGATTACAAAAGAACGATAGCCAGTTTGAAACATAGGAATGACCCGATTGCAACATCTTCGATTAGTACCAAGCGTATTGGAAATCCCCTCTTGAACAGCGAGGAGGTCCTTTCGGACGATTGGCTGGAAGATGATATGAACGAAAGCGTCAGCGAGAAAAGGTACACTAACGATAACTCCATTTCGACAACGAAAAGGAAATCGAGTAACAGTGATATCGATCACGAGAAGAATTCGAAGCGACAGAAAAGGGTTGACGAAAGTCCTGCGATAAAGGACAAGGAGATCGATTTCACAGAAGAGGAAAGCAATGACAGCTGTGATACAGAAATAATGCACTCCTTTAATCAACGCAGATCGCACAAACGAAAGCAACAAATGTCTCTGTTATCGGCAGGATTCACTAAAGATTCTGATTCTCGAACACCGTCGCCAGCAAACCCATCTTCCGTGGAATACGAACCACGAGAAATCGCTATTGCAATAAAATCGATTATTTTAAACGTTTCTGTCGAGGATAAAGTATTTAAGACGCAGGTGGAACTCTCGAGCGTAACGAAGCCATCGGTGCAAGAGATTATAACAGACATTGAAAAGAAATTTTATGACGATTGCGGATGTAAAGCAAAGTTCGATTTAAAGACCATGGACGACATCGTGGTGAATTCTGCTAACGTTTTCACGATTCTTAACGAAGGAGATATTGTTAAACATTTAAGGTGCGAAGTAATTGAATTAGAAACACCGTCTATCGTCGAGCGTTATGGAACAATTTGTAAAGCTTATAAGATAGGTAATTATATATATATGTGATATATTTATCGATCTTCATGATGATTATTATTCTTAATATTTTCAGATGTTCGAGAATTCGTCACGAAGAGTTTGAAGTCTTGCGAGAACACGTTCATTTTGCGCTTAAAGCAGGAGGATATCAGCAGAGAAGAACTTGTGTCAGTATTCAAGACCTTAGAATACCAAAAGAACGTTCAAATATTAGATGTATCCAGTGGAGAATTGCACGAAATAGGAAACCTTCTGAATGACTGTGTTTTAAAATTATCCACCTTGCAAGATTTGTGCCTCCAAGGGTGCGATATAGATTCTACATGCTTAAGCAAATTAGAGAAGTTGCCCTCGCAACTTAAACTGTTAGATCTCAGTTACAATCCACTTGGATCGGCAAGCGAAGAAATACTTTATAAGCTTCTCACTCCTCTGACACAGCTAAGGACCTTAATTTTACGATATTGCAAGCTGCGTAACTTGCGGTTCCTTTGGAACAACAGTAGCTTGGTAAACTTGGACATTTCTTGGAACAGCCTCAACGAAGATGGCCTCTCCGCTTCCTTACAAAGACAGCTGCTTAATTTAAATTTATCGAACACTGCTCTCTCAAGCGAATTTAATTTAGTCAAAAGCATTTTCAATAAGACGAATTCTTCGTTTGTGAATTTGGAATGTCTGGAGCTTGCTGCCTGCGATTTATTGGATATCGATGTGAAGAATATACTGTTGCAAGCGTCGAATCTTTCGAAGCTGATGCTCAGAGGAAATCGAGCAGTGGGCGTAGGTTCTTTGAATTTGTTGTTAAAGTACACACCAACGCTGACGCACATTGATATCAGTGGTTGTACGAGTATTACCGAATATCCCGAAACTGATATATTTATCGAAAATCCAGAAGTATGTACATTAATTGTAAGCATGTCCCCCGAAGTATATGAATGTTGGCTTTGTTTATGGCGAAGCAAAGGCGTTGTAAAACAATTATCTCATAATCTTGTAGTGTTTAAGCCCGTTAAAGGGATTACAAGATGAAGTTTAATACTTTTGTATGTATAGTATCATGTGGGTGTAAAGCTATCATAAATTGCAGGTGATTTTCTTATTATTTTAAGTAAACAACTACCATCTGCAATTTATGATGGATTATCAGAACACCATATTTTTATATATGAAATGAACTGGAATATCGACAGAAATATAGCTTTTAAAAAAACTATTCGCATTAAATCACAAAGTTGTTTTTACTCCATGACTAAACACATCCTGCGACCATAAATTTAAATGAATTCAAATGTTGCCCCAAAAATGTGGCATACCTCGAAACACATGTTCCATTCAATACTTTTTTCAATACACTTGTAGGTACGTCAATGTGAATGGGACTGCATTTGACGTACTCCAACACAATATACATGCGCAATCAATCATGGTTGTTTACAATAACCTTTCATTGAATTTCGGTTACGATTGAACCACATAAATTCTTAGAAATGTTCGCTTCGACGTAAATAAATGAATCCCCTATCTTGGAAATATATATAAAACCTCACGATGTATTTGGAAAATATGTGCAACAGACAATGAAAAATTTTGTTCATTGATTGCTGTCATCCCTAATGACAAGTACTATCAACTTGACTACTGTGCAATAATGTGAGTAGTTTCATAAAGAAGTGTATGAATCATTCAGCATAATTGTAGGAATTGTAAAATGATTCGAAAACTCTGACATTAAAACAATTTCAAGGAATTTGTAATATTATATTCTGAGATGTATAGCATAGTCATTGAGAGATTGTATAATTACATTTTTCAGCAATTTCTGTAATAGAGAAGACGAGGTATTGAATATTTGTTACTGGACGCCGACAAGATGTTTGTGTATCTGAGTAAAAAGATAGCGATACCGAATAATTACCGGCTTAATTGTATAGCATGGAATCAGAAGGAAGGTTATATAGCGGTGGGAGGGGAGGACGGTTTGTTAAAAGTACTTCGAGTGGATTCTAGCGCGAATAGCTCCACTAACGATGGAAAGTCTAGGCACTTAGCCGCTGCCAGTAATTTGAGCATGAACCAGACTTTAGAAGGTCATAATGGACACGTGCAAGTTCTTGCTTGGAACGAGCAGCACCAGAAGTTGACCTCGAGCGATCAGAACGGCGTGATCATTGTTTGGATGTTGTATAAAGGTTCCTGGTACGACGAGATGATAAACAACTGTAACAAATCGCTAGTCAAAGGGATGGCATGGAGCTTGGACGGTTTAAAAGTCTGCATAGTTTACGAGGATGGCGCAGTTATTGTGGGCTCGGTGGATGGTAACAGAATTTGGGGGAAGGAACTGAAGAACGTGTTCCTAGCTGCTGTACAGTGGTCCCCTGATGGAAAATTACTGTTATTCGGGGTAAAGAACGGAGAAGTTCATCTTTACGATAATCTCGGTGTATTTTTAAGAAAGATAAACACGATATCACTGAACAGTGGGCAAACTCAAACGATAATGGCAATGCAATGGTACGACGGGAGAAACGGCTACGTTGCTTTGGAATGTCCCACTCTGGCTATTTGCTACAGAAATGGTAGAATACAGCTTATGAGAGATACGAACGACGACAATCCAATTGTAATAGAAACTGGGATGACAGCGGCATGGTGCTGTTGGAATAGTTATGGTTCCCTGCTGGCAGTAACGGGTATGATGCCGATGTTATTCAACGGGGAGACAAAGGATACAAATGTCATTCAGTTCTATACTCCATTCGGCAAGCACATGAGAACTCTGAGAATACCTGGCAGAGAGATCACATGCTGCGCGTGGGAAGGAGGATCTCTGAGGGTAGCTCTATCCGTCGATTCTCACATATATTTTGCAAATATTCGCTTGGATTACAAATGGGCTTACTTCAGTAACACAGTGGTCTACACGAATGAAAAGATCAGCAAAGATGGCATTTGCATTATGTTTTGGAACATAATCAACAACACGTGCTGCACTAAGTACGTAAAGGCATTGATATCGATCGATTCGCACGGAGATCATTGCGTGTTGGCAGCGAAGAATGATCTTATACAAAGGCCCGAACAGTTTGCTCTGTTAGTTTGTAATTCGATAGCTACGCCAATAGACACCAAGTTTATAGATTTGGAGCCACTATGGGTGACCATGACTAACAGTGTTATCATCACCGCGTCGAAAAACAATTTTATGGTATGGAGTTATCGCACTCCGCGTAACACCATGTTGCATGCAGGGCGGCTTAAGAGGGACAGGGTTTATCACATCGACGAGACTCCGACTGGAGTAACAGAGGTGATTCAGGATTTAGACAAAGACAGATCTTTCCAAGCACCCATCAACACGAAAGCCACTATGGATCCAATTTGCTGTTTATCCGCAAGTGAAACTGTTTTGCTGATAGGCAGAGAGTCGGGGATGATTCAGCGCTATTCTTTACCACAGATAACTCTCACTAACAGGTACAACACAGCCTGTAAGCTTTATAAGATCGCAATTAATTGCGACTCATCTCGTGCATCTATAATGGATGCAAACGGTATTTTGACCATGCTGGATCTAGAGATAGATCCTAAGAGGACCAATTCGAAGGATGGAGAATCAGGGGATGGTATAAACAAGTTTGAGAGGAAAGATGTGTGGGCCATGTGCTGGGCGCAAGATAATCCAACTCTGCTCGCAATTATGGAGAAGACCAGGATGTATGTGCTAAGAGAATTCGATCCCGAAGAACCGATATCGTGCTCCGGCTACATTTGCTCGTTTCGAGATTTAGAGATACGCTGCGTTTTGTTAGACGACCTGATGCAGAAGCCAGAAGACACGAGGAACGAATTGATAGTAGATTTGGAAGTGAAATCTCTGAGAGACACCAGAGAGTTGCTGGACAAAGTGGGCTTGAAGGAGGCCAACAATTTCATTCAAGACAATCCGCATCCACGGTTGTGGCGTTTATTGGCGGAATCGGCGCTGAAGAAGCTGGATCTGGAGACTGCGGAGAACGCGATGGTCCGTTGCACCGACTACTTGGGCATACAGTTTATAAAGCGTTTGCAGAACGTGCACAACGATCAGTTAAAGAAGGCCGAGGTGGCAGCGTTCCTTGGTAACTACGAGGAGGCAGAGAAGCTGTATCTGGACATGGACCGAAGGGACCTGGCGACTTCTTTGCGGCTAAAGCTGGGAGACTACTTTCGCGTGGTGCAGCTAATGAAGATGGGTCTTGGCGGGTCGGACAAGCAGATGGAGTATGCTTACAACAAAATTGGGGAGTACTACGCCGAAAGGCAGAACTGGGAGAGAGCGAAGGAGTACTACGAGAAGAGCAGAAACTTGGAGAAGCTGATCGAATGCTACTACAAACTGGAAGACTTTATTCAGCTGGCTGGGATTGTGCAACAACTGCCGGACAAGAGTCCTTTGTTGAGGACGGTCGCGAGGATGTTAGCGTCTGTTGGTATGTGCTCTCAGGCAGTTGTAGCTTATATAAAATATGGAGACGTGAAACTGGCCGTCGACACCTGCGTTCGTCTAAATCATTGGGATCAGGCGGTGGAACTGGCAAGGACTTACAAAATGGCACAAATTGGAGAATTGTTGAGTAAGTATGCCAATCATCTTCTGTCGAATGGCAAGAGGCTGCAGGCGATAGAGCTCTACAAGAAAGCAGGTTACAACTTAGAGGCGGCCAAGTTGCTTCTGCAGCTGGCTGAAGAACAGGCGAAGAGCAGGATGAATCCACTGCGCGTGAAGAAGATCTATGTTTTAGCAGCCCTTTTAATCGAGAATCACATCATCAGTGCGCCAGCAATTAAAGGAGGCCGGAGCAACATTGTGATGGGTTTAACCGAGAACAACGAGGACACTCGGGTGATAGAGAACGCCTGGAGGGGTGCAGAAGCGTATCACTTCCTCTTATTGGCGCACAGGCAGATATATTCAGGGAATTCTGACGCAGCCATGAAAACGGCTTTGAGGCTCAGGGAGTACGAGGACATTTTACAACCCGAAGACATTTACTGCCTGCTCGCTCTGTCCAGCGCCGTTAACCATGCCTTTAGTGTTTGTTCTAAGGCGTTCATTAAGCTAGAATCATTGGAGGCTGCCTCAGAACTGGTCAGGGAGGAATATGAAAACCTGGCGGTGGATATTTTTACCAACCACAGTCCGAAAGATGTGCGCGATTCCAAAGCGGAGTGTACAAATTGCGAGAGCCTTGTACCAGATTGGTGTGTCGCCTGTCCCAATTGTATGACCAGGTTTCCCCCTTGTATCGTTTCTGGGAAACCGCTGATGGATCTCAGTAACGCGTGGATTTGTACCGTTTGCAGACATCACGTCGCCGCGGAGCGCGACGTCGTTAATATTAATGCTTGCCCCTTGTGTCACAGCACAGTCACTTACATGTAGATCGAGTACGTAAGTATGACAGTGCAAGCAAGCATGACGATTCAAATATTTTCTACAGTTATGTCGTCATTATTATTATTACCTTTCAATCATTTACTTTCTATGCTTTCCAAAATAAAAAGCGTGTTATGCTTGCATGCATTCGTATGCTGCTGAAACTATGTAATTATAGATGCAAAGATTCAGTAAAGTGTTTTGCCTATGCAGATGATTTCATCGGCAGTTTGCATTCATGCCTTTCATTTTGGGAAGCAGTAGAGCATGATATATCGAAAGCAAATAAGTCTGCTATACATCGTATGATTTAAAAAGTTAACAACGTTTGATCTCAGGTATGAATTTAAAGTTATTTATATATTTTAATGCAGAAAATCATTGTGGAAGAGCTAGATCGGGCCTTGAGTACTTATGCTATGCTTTGTTCAGCTTTCTGAATCAGCTACTGATTATTTACTGTGCGATCAGAGTAGAATGAACAATGCAGTGTTGGTAGTTGATAGCACAGTTCTACTTGTACTTTACGATAATACCAATTCCGTCCAATAATGTATACATATCGTTTATAATGCGAACAATTTAAAAAAGTAGATATATAATACTAACGAAAGCAAAGGGTGGTCATAGATTTGAAGTTTTATCCATTTTGTGTTACACGTTTCTTCTACGATTCACCGTGTTAGTGCTAAAATATATTTTGAATTACTTCACGCATGATCACTCGATTTATTTCTCCTCCTAATTTCTCTCTCGAATTCAAAATGTCTAATATATGTGTCGTCAACTAAGTTTAAGGATTCTCCGTTTCAGGCCGTCAAGGTAGGGAGAGCCCTTAAGTACACTCGAAAGACAGACAATTGCTCAAACACTTTACAAATGTTCAAACTTCTCACGTTCGATATACCTAATACGATGCAAAGAAACTTAACGGTTCGCGCATGGCAACTATCGTGGCGCGCGATTAATGTGCTTACCCAAGAATTCAAACCGACTGACTTTTTAAAAGCATCAGTGGACTGCACATGCGCGCGATCGCCGGCACGCGTTCTCTCCCACGAGACGAATCAGTACGTCCCGAGCCGTAGCAGAGGTGGTATCGCGTCGCGTCGCTCCTTCCTTCACCGTTCCTTTTTGAATTTTACCTCGCCGTCGAGCGAAGTAGCGATTTCAAATCTTTCGCGGAGCTGCGAATGTACGGACAGAAGTGTCGCGTCTCGCGTACCTGTCGCGCAAATTGTTCGTGAGTGTGTCGCGTGTGCTCCCGACGAGAATAATAATTATGAGTGGCGTGCCGTCGATGTTGTGTGCCATCCTGATCCTTAGCGTCTCGACGACCACGGTACGCGCCGGATTAAAATGTGACGCTGTCAGGCCCTACTTCGAGTCCCAGGGCTTTCCTGCCAGTGACATTCCCAAGGAGGCGATATCATGTAAGCATCACACTGCATTGTAATCTTTGCACGCGGTATTACTTATCCCAATTTCAATTTCGACGCTGCCCCAATCGTACAAGTTGCATGTGACACCATGTTGGTTGCCACGCGAATAATTGCGCGCCTAAATTCAAACTTTCATTGAGTCGCGAGTACTTTGATCTGTAAAAGGGCACACGAAAATCACACTTGGATTTTCAGGGTTTACAGAGGACTGATTTTCTAAAATTTTATATCCCCTGCTGGGGTTCGTGTCCGGTCGGTTCGGGTCGGCTTGCGTCGTGGGTCAAAAAGTTTCTTGCAGAATAAGAATGTGTATCTATAACCTCACATTACTGGATCTGAACTCTTCCAACAGTTAAATGTTCCTAATATAATTTCTGCTGTATCTGATGATTTTCGACGAAATTATTCCCGAGGACGAGTTCTATTTTTCGTTCATACAAGCTCTTCTATGATATGTAGTGACACTTTATTGGGCGAGGGAATTTGCGGAAGGGTTTTAATAAAACTGGAATTCCTTGAGTGTTAAAAGCATACGGGGTCGGGAAGTGCGACCCTAGACCCTCGATCCTCTCCAAATCCCAAACGCTCCGTGACGAAAATCACGCTCACCCTAGTAGCATTTATTTGTTGGGAGTTTGTTGGGCCAATGACGTGTTATCCGTTGGCCAACTGTTGAAGTGTCGCGCTATTTTTAAATGGGCCAACGATTGTAACCAACGTAGGCCCAACGTCGCTTAACACGAAGGCCCAACCGAAGGTTTCTTTCCATAGGCCCAACTCGGCCCAACTGAAGGCTTCTTTCCAAAAGACGTCTTAAAAACGTCCAGAAGGCGTCTTAAAGAACTTCAAAAGACGTCGTAAATACGTCTTCTTCAGGTCTGGTTTAGAAAAAAAAAAAAATTCGCGGTGAGGAGAATCGAACCCAAGCTTTCCACTTACAAAGCAACCGCTGTTCGCAGCTGACCAACACACTTCCTTGTTAACACTTATAATTTCTAGTTACATAACTAGTATTAATTGTTTATGAAAACTGTGCAGTGACGCGAAATATTCTACAAAATATCATCATCCGACCTTTAGACTCATTCCTCAAAATTTCACATTTGTCTTAAGACACACGTCCTCATTACGTATTTATAAATAAGAAAAGAAAAATCATAACAGGTTTTTTGATGTAGCAAATTTTCTGACGTTTGTAAGACGACATTTAATCATCGTTGTAAATTTTTTGTTAATTAACCAACCATAGTAATTGTAGGCCCAACATTGGATATTCGTAGGCAAACTGTCGTAACTTTTTGTTAATTAACCAACCATAATAATTGTAGGCCCAACATTAAATATTCGTTGGCAAACTGTCGTAACTTTTTGTTAATTAACCAACCATAACAATTGTAGGCCCAACATTGAATATTCGTTGGCAAACTGTCGTAACTTTTTGTTAATTAACCAACCATAACAATTGTAGGCCCAACATTGAGTATTCGTTGGCAAACTGTCGTAACTTTTTTGCCGTAGGCCCTGTGTTGGGAATTTGTAGGCACAAACACTAACTATATCCCAACTAATTCCCAACTGTTGGCAACCGTTGGCCAACCAAAAATGCTACTAGGGCAATCTCCTGGCGACTCTGAGACAGTTTAACAAACATCCGAAGCGTCGCCAGAACCCTTTGCCAGTGAAACTAAGCATCTGTGCGGATACGAATATACACAATACCTATTAACATTGAAGATTGAAAGTGGAGAAGTCTTCGCGGACTCGCAAAGAGACGCGTACAGCGTGATATTTACGGGCGGTGTATTATCAAACTGTGGTTTCTCTACAACGGAGGGGAAAAACGAGGGAATGGAAACATTCTGGGAAGTTCTTGTGTCGCTGCTCGGAACACGAGCACGTTCGAACTCGCGTGCCCTATCAACAGTGGAAAACTTAGCACATAAAATAAACACTTAGAACTGCCCGCGTCCTTAAACTTTTCTTCACAGTTGTTTACATCGTTTGGTGATGATTTACCGGCGAGGTCGTTCATCTGATACAGCGTGCCCCGAGGAGAAGTTTGGAAAGGTTTCTCACTGGCTAGCACGGTAGTAGCAAATATTTTTACGCGCTCTTACTCGCACCGGTACAATAGGTAGTCTCTGTTTATCAGCCGGGTACATATTCGGCCGCGTCCAGATCTGAACCGAACGCCACTTGAGTAGTTAGACGGAGAAAGACAAGTATATCACTCGTCTTACTCCATCTAACTACTCAAGTGGCGTTCGGTTCAGATCTGGACGCGGCCTTCCGTAGAAACCGTGCCCGTCCGGACCTTATCGGCCACTGCAATCAAATACGTCCAGCCTCAAGACCGTATTTACTCGCGCCGAGTAGATAACAAAGAAATTGTATATGCCGTTAACGTGACGCACGATTAAACCTTTTTAATATCATAATCCCCGAGGCTTCTGCCTTTGACCTGAATTTTCAAACTGTGCTCGACTATATGCAGCGTCTTTGTACTCGGCCGAACGGAAACCACTGGGCCCTAAGTGGCAACGCAGATAAATGGTAAAGAGTTGTAATCACTGTCGGTAAAAAGTATTCAGCGGAGAGCTATACCATTTGTATAGATCTAAGGGGTCGCCCTTAAGTTACGTAAGGCCTTATTGGCGGGAGGGATGACGAATTTCTAACGTTTGCTTACAAGGGGGTAGAGGGAGTCAGGTAGCGTTTTACGTAATATTTTTTTAACCTAATATTCGATATAAGTAGCCTAAAAAGGGATCTTTCGTCGCACACACGAAACCGAGTTAAACGAATTATATAAACCTTTAAAAGAATTTTAATATCTGAAAAAATATTGCATAAGAAAGGGCGTTTAAATTACCCGTAGGTGTATAATAACGTGCCACGCTACCCTCAACCATGTTAATTTCTTCAATCCCGAAACTTAGTAAATGGTGTCCCCCAAAAGAGTTCTATCTGATTCCAAAGGGCCGTAGCTCCCGGATCGACCAACTCCTTTGTCTTACACCTTTCCTTATCGTTGGGTATAAAAAAAGAGGTCGATATTCGAGGTGATCGGGCTAAAGGGATCTGTCGGAGACTTCTTTCGAAATACTCCGATGGTCGGTTGCGACTGAAATTTCTCTGCGCGTATGAATGTATGAAAAGGGTACCCCTGAACGGTTTATACTCGTAATTGTTTTTTGAGCTGGCGGATCGGTGTTTATCGGGGAGTGATGAAAGGGAAGCCGTGTGGGTTTCGCGATAGATAAAGAGCTATAGCGCGAGGTAGCGAGCGGGGTGGCGAAGGGTGAGCGAGTAAAAAAGCGCCGAGGTGTTCGTTTCGCGTTTTATCGCACAACTGTATTTAGTGCGCGGAACGGATGCCGCGTCGACACGAGCCTCTCCGCGAATTCCCGCTCCAAGTAATCTGTATGTACATTATGCATTCGTTGATTCGATATTTCTCGGACAACCCCAGGGAACCACTGCAGGAAAGACGATAGTGTTTATTCTCGTCTGACTCTTATTTTCCTTTCAATTTTCTTATGAAATCGAACAACCCTGTCTTCCATCTCGCGTATAATTCTCTGGTGGGCGGGCAAACGAGTACAAGTCAAATTTTATTACCTCAAGCTTAAACAATTTCTTTTTTGTGAATCGAAGCTAAAAATAAAATATATGTTATCAATTTTCACGTCCACAATTTAACACCTGATCGTACATAGCACTTTAAATATTTTAAGTGTCTTCCTGCAAAACTAATAATTCCGACTCATACTCGTTTGCCCGCCCACCAGAGAATTATAATAATTATTATTATTATTATTATTAAACGTCTTTATTACTGGAGTAAAAGGCGAGGCGCAGCTAGTATGCTGTTACTATGCCTGACCAGAAGAGTTCCTTCCGATTCCTTTCCTCTCCGATCGAACAACCTCCGACCCCTGTATTAGGTAGGGTAAACGCACCAATAAATGAACACTTAAGGCTAATGAATGAACACTTTTATAAAATTATGTTTGCAGCGCGATTGATTCCACGTGCTGCAAAAATTGTTTGGATATGAAGCAAGAAATTGAAAGAAGTCTTTAATTAATTAGTTGCTTATTTTAATAACTTATTTCACTTGTTTTAATAAAAAATGTCCATTCACTGGTACGTGTTCATTTACTGGTACATCTACCCTATATGTTGCCTATCGTCGCCGATAAATTGAGATATTCTCGCGGTGGAGAACAAACGGCACGCCCTGCACACGCTCGAAACTTATTGCCAAACATCGTGCACGTTGCTCTATCGGGCCCGGCGGTTCTGTCGGAGACAGTGGAACAAGTTGCAGCCGGTTTCATTGAGCGACGGACGGTGTTAGAGCGTGGCCAGGACACAGAGCAGGCCAATCCGGCTGCTCCCGTCTTCTCTTTGCTCTGGTTCCCGTTAATGGTGACGAGACACGGTGACAGTTCCCAGACGCGATCAATTGGCCAACGGAGAGGACTTTGTGTCACGGAAACTGTTACAACTAATCTAAATCAATCAGCACTCCTCTTTAATCTGTCCCCATGCTCTCGGTGCCCGCCCCGTCCTATCTCCGCGTTCGAGCTGTACATTAGCGCGATCGTAAAAAAAGCCTCTCGTTTAACGAGTAGTTAATAAGCCAACCCACAACAGCATCCGGTGGCCCGGCCAGCAAAGCGGAACCTTGACCCTGAGCTTTTACTTTTACGATCTTTCGCTGCAACCTTTCTTTCCATTTCCTTCCCCGCGTTGCTCGCCCGGACCCTCGAGTGACCACCAGCTGCTGCGAGGTCTCCTCTACCTGACCTCACGGCTCATTATCTCGCAGAAGATGCCACTTTTCGGCCTCGTGATGCTTCAGCCCCCATGGTCGCGGTGGCCCGCCGCGTTTTCTCTGTTTAGGTAGCTGGGGGAGCTAATCTTCTGTCGCCTGGCAGCAGATGGATATCTGCTGAGCATCTGATCGACAAATCGTAGGACCTTCTTCGCTTTTGTAGGCATTCGGCGTCTGGGTATGGCCTACGATGCGATCGACACATAGGTGGCGCCCCGTTGCTTTCGGAAGTCCCACGGCCCGAAGCTCCTTTTTTCGCTTACACCATCGGTGCTAGTTAGAATTCGTTCGTTCACAGCCCGTAGAATTCCGGAGATAAAATTGATGGGAAGAGAATCTTCTTCAGGCTTCCCTTGCTCCTTTGTGGAGGAGCTTAGGATCGACGAAAACGAATGTCTTGGCGGGTCGGACAGGGTATGAAGGACCGTTCTACGACCATGAGTCGCTCATGAGCATTGCTACCTGGAACAGCAAGCAGCGTTGCTTAATCGCGAGAGAGAGAGAGATTAATGGCCCCGAAGGAGTCTCTGCTCCACATTTATCTATCGGTAGACCCAAATTCACTGCAACATCTGCGAAGCTGAGGATGCAGGCGACCTCCCAACGAGCATCGAAAGCGCTCATTACTCATTCATTTCCCTCGCACAGCATCCCCAAGGTTTCCCTGCCCTTTCTCCAGCTGGTTCCAGGGAAATTACTCAGCAATAGGGCGGAACGGGGCCGGGACTGGTCGTTTATGCCCAAACAGGTGCGCGAACGTGCATCCAGTTCTGCCCTAAAGGTCGGCCCATTCTCTTTCGAGGAGAGGATGACTCGCCGAGCAAGATCGTCGAGAAAGTAACCGCGTGTGTGCCGTGGAACTCCAGCTGGGAGCTGCTATCGGATAGACTCCACCGGTGAATCCTCGAGAATTTTCCAGCATCATCGTTCTGCCCCTTTACCCCGCGGTTCCTTGGAAAGCTCCGAGCTAGGGAACAGAAGGGGATGATCAGGCTGACTTTAGTCGTACTTTGCGCCCTTGTCGGGCATTGTTCTCGCTCGCGGAGCACCGGCGTCGTCTTCGTCCCTTAATCATCCTCGGTCCTTTCAGGCGGAAAGATAATTTCATATCGAGGCATTACGGTTGTTTATAGCGGGGACGGCTCTGATGAAAGTGCTGATTAACAGGGCTTGGTCAGCCTTTTCCCAGCTTCTCGCGAATAATCCTAAAGTTCAGATACAATTGGAGCCTCTTTTATAAAGATCTCTTTGACGGCGGGACTGATAAAGTAACAATCACTATAGAAGTTCACGTGGCTTGCGGTACTAACAGAAATTAGAGCACATTAATTTAACGTTAGATGTCGTGGAATATTGCATCGCGAATTGCAGAGCTGTTAATGGACTGGAGGTGTATCAAGCTTAAGAATGTCTGGCTCCATTAGAGTGTAAAGCGAGGCAAGTCAGTGGCAGGATAGCCAGGCCTCGCCTACATGTATAAATGAAACCAATACCGGTCACTATCACAGCGCCGCGAACAATTGATTTATGGATCGTGTCATATTGAATCGGGCCTGATAAACCATACGTTTCTTCATTAAAGGCCGCGGAACCGGTATACGAATTAATTGTCCCGTCTTATAGGGGCGGGGGAACGGGGATGGCGCGATTTCAAGCAGGCATTTTTCTCCCGATTGATTACGAATCACCTAGGAAAACTAAACGCCGTCGATACACGCAGTTCTTTCGCCTTAATCGCGCGACATTTCAATAAAGCAGATACCCGGCGCGATTAAGCTGCTCGCGCACCCCTAAATGGGCTTTCACTTTGCGGCCTGCGCCTCGTTCAGCGAGATACGGCCTTTGGGTCTCTCTTCATCCGAAACCACCGTTTCCCGCAGCGTGTGCCGGTTGAAAGAAGAGCGGGGAAGCCAGCGATTACCAGCGTGTACAGCGGAAGGGAAAAACGCTGTCTGCGAAGTCGAGCAACGGAATAAAGGGTAGCAGAGCGACACGCTCGTGGTAAGTTACGACAGGCGACCAGGTCTGACAGGCTGAAACTCGCTGGAACACGTCGCCACCAGAGGAAACGGGCCACGGGGAATGCAGAAAGGGAACTTTTCACGCAGAGGGACGCGCGGGTCCCGCGGCGGGCTCTATACATAGTCGGGGCCAGCACGGTTAAGTGGTCGATGTTATAAGTTATAACTTTTTTTAAATAACCAACCCCGGCGCGTCGCGGCGTGGCTCTCTCGCCGGGTATACCAGCTCGGCTTGTTTGCCCCATCGCGCGATGAGCCTCTGCTTGATATACTATACGGGGCGCGCTGACACAATGCCACGAAGGGATTGTAACGTGCATTATTTACGCGCCGCTCGTTCAGGATCCTCTCCAACTGATATCCATCGGGTACCGCGCTTAGGCTTCGCGTTCTCTTTTTTTTCCGTGCGAACGAGCGGCCCGCTGCCCCGGGGCGATAAATTAGGCCGAAAGAATGCGAGAAACGCTCGCGAGGGCTTCCCGAGATCGGGTCGCCCTTGCTCGATTATTAGGGTGAGTAGGATCCTTCGAGGATCGTGAATAATATCCCGTTGGTCGTTACGCGTGGATGTCGGGCATCCTTGAATTGGAAATTCTGATGCACGGGGACGACCGCAGGAATCGTGGCCGTCCACGGAATGCAAAGATCGGCGGAGATGCATATGCAAGGGCCCGGGGAAAAATGGGAAACACGTTTCCTGGAAGAAATATGGCAGCCGGGCTTGAACTTGGCTTGATTTCGTATGCAAGCTCGCCACGCTTCGAGCAGGATCCTGTTCCAAGGTGATCGTGGAACGTGGCGTCCACGTGTAATCCTTAAATCTGTCGTTCACTCCATGTTCCTCGATGCGAACAGTCCTCCTTGACCCACGATAATAGAATCTCCCGTTTCCTCCGAACTTCGTGGAATTGTAGTTACACGGAGACGGATCTTGAAGTTTCGTGTACCGACATACGCGCCGATATCCTTCTCTTCTCCCTAATGACTTTGCCACTGAAATCTGTTTCCTCCGCTGTTCTTGCGCACGTAATGTCCAAGTAGCGCTAAGCACCGCAGGGCTGGGTAAAAGCAGCGACCGTTTCGAGTGACGTTGAAAATCTTGCCCCTTACTTCCGACGATGATCACTCCGCACCCTGGACACGGCCCTCCACTCACCCAGAACCGGTACTTTCCCTCAAGGTCGTCCTCAGACCCTTAAAATCACGCTCGTGGGAGCGTCCTTTGTAGTCTCTCCGAAGAGGTAGCCAACCCGCTGGACAATCGGCAGCCTCTTCCAGGTGGATGATGTTTAACCCGCAATGTCGACACCTCAAGCATCTCTCAATTAAAACCACTTCCCACCAAATCTCCGCTTTCTCTGAACAAGAAGAAACTCCTGAGCTCCAAGGCTTCTAAATCCAACTGTGAACTTCTCCTCGCTGGTCGAAATCAGCCCCAGCGAGCAGCGCGTAGTTTTGCCTGGGTTTGTACCTCCCTTCCGTTACCTGACACTACACTGGCATGTAGCAGGGGTTTGGGGAAAGGAGGATACAGGCAGGGCGCTCGGTGGGTACTTTGCACACCGATATTAGGCCCCGGGTCTCCTGGCGATAGTCGTCCCCCAGACTACGCAACAGCTTCGTCGCCTAGGCCGTCGAGGACGGCGGTGGCCATAGTCATTACGCTCCCATTCGCTGGGGCTGCGCGAACTTGCGTCCCTCCTCCAAGCTGTTCGTGCTCTTGCACGTTCCCTAAAAGCCCGCCTAAGGACTCATTGTTAGCGAGGGAGGCGCAGGGATGTGTCGGGGGACACGCAGGCACAAAGGGGACACCGGGGCCGACGCGTTCGACGAAACAAAACTCTGCCGTTGAAATTTCATCGGCGGTGCCCGGTAGTATCCTTGCTCCTCCGATATTCCCCGGATCTTTAGCCAAAACATTCACCGGTGCGAAGTCCCCGCAGCTTTGCGTTAGCAGTACGGTCGCGCAGAAGAATTACGCAGGGTCTAATTGAGCTATGCGTATCGCGTGCCCGAGGACCCTAACCGAGGAAATCACGTCTCCGCGGAATTAAGTTAATTAAGTTTAATTAAAGCAGTATGCCCAGTATGCCGGTGACGTCAGGTAGCCGAGCTCCAGGCACGGTCTAAATATGATATTCCTCTGGCCTCCTTTAAACGTCCGGCTCTAATTAAATAGCGGGCGAGTCCGTGCTCGCTCGAGGATGAAACAGGTAGACGCGTTTAATTCGGAGGTGACGACTGACCGTCCGCGAGCCGACCAATTAATCGCTCCAGCTCCTTCGTCCCACCTTTCTCTTCGCCTCGACGCCTCTGATAGAATCATCCCTCTGGATGTCCGCGCGGCGAGTATCGACCACGCGCCACGTTTATTCTCAGCTTTTAGGACAAGCTTCTTCACCTCGCCCGTTAACTGGGTCGCCTCCCCAGCAAACACACCAGCCTAATCCCCTGTTGAAAAAAATCGTCTCGCTCCATTCGAAAACTATCTGTCTCGTAGAGGGGCTCGCTCAAACCTCCCCCTTGAACCCTCCAATTAAACGGCGAAAGCAGTCGAAGCCGGGAAGCGAATCGCGCCGTACAAGCCACGTACAGGCGTAAAAAAATACAGCCCGGGCATAATGCCGGCCGGGGGGGTGCACGGAACGCCGGCATAAAGAGAATTTTCCATGCTCGCTGATTAAAAGCCTCGCGCACAACCGCGCCGGTATTTACGCTCCGTCTTCTTTCGCGGTGGAAGAAGTCCTTTGCGCGGCGCGGCGGAGCCGGGGCGCGATTGTCGCCGACACGAAGCCCCGAACGGAAGGGCGAAAAGACCGGAAGGGAGAAAAGCCCGCCGCGGTTTTCTGCCCCTCTGCCGTCTCGTCGGCGACCGGGATAAGGGAGAAAGACGCGCGGTTGGATGATACTCTTTGGCACGGCGGCTTCGAGAGAGAGAGAGAGAGAGATATCGGTTCCTTGTTTTCATCCCGCGGAGAGCTGAAAGAAGCGCGACACCTTTTCGCCTCCGCAGTGGCTGGTCCCCGGCTTCTGGCGGGAAAAAGTCGTTTCTCTAATCTGTCGGGAACAGACGGAGAGATTTATCTCCCGGGTACAGGGGCTAAAGGTTCTAGTTACATCCGATACCCTCGTGCGTTGCTTTGATCTGCGTAAAAGTTGCCGGGCAAGAGGGCTGGCTGGCCTTGGAATTGATTGTCAAAGAGGAATCTGATTAGTGGAGCTGTTAGCTCCTTTGAGCGGGCCGAGTTGGGCGAAACGACGAAGAATCAGGCGCACTTGATCGTGCTAGATGCTGCTCGACCGAGACTGGTGTAATTCAGATACGATCAAGGTTATAGACTATAGAGCAACGTTTGATTCGTTGACCGAGGTGTTGGAAAGTTGGAATAATCGAGGCTCCGCTTTATCGCGGATTATTAGCACGCGAATGGCGATTGCGGTATTATGGTTGACCAGAACGGTCGTAAACTCTTTTAATTTTCTGCGCTGTAAACTTCTTAAATGATTCCTGAACGACCAGCAGAATTATCGTAGGTAATAATACTAATAAATATTCATGGGCCGCGGTGATAGTCGTTTCTCTACTTTTTCGATTACCCCACTACTCTTTTTTTCCTTCGAGGCCATTGGCAACGAATTTCAGCGGCAATTAATATTAGGAGGATCTACACGAGAGGTTTATTTCCTTTGATTATTCGTTTTCTGTTGATTGCAACACGGAGTGAGAATAGAAGCACGGTACTTTGGATAGGCTCACCGAGCCCATCCGTCGTGAAATATTCGTGGGGATTACGAGGGTGGTCTCGAACATTCTTCCAGCGTCATCACGAGTTTCTAGAAAATGAGTTCTCTGCCCACTATTCCCTTCACAGTTTCATGCGTTTGGAATGCAGGGGCTGCGACGAAGTCGATGGTCTCGGTGTTTACATATTCGGTATATCTTGTATTCTACTCAACGAAAATACTTCGTATTTCGTAAACGAACCATTTTATTTAGAATTAGAGAATATTATTAAAGTTTCAGTGAACTGGATGGTGGAGTTGCACACTTCGATCCTCTCCTTTATATTTGAAATTTGAAATTCACAAAATTACGATTTCTCCCGCCGCTCCTGACGAATAATTCGCTGTCACTCTTGTCCAAAGTTTCACTGCCCCAGCTTTTAATTACGCTGGCGTTGTTCGCGCTCGATCCTCGCCGTTCCGCAATTAAGTAATCGCGGGGTGTTGGTTTATGTACGTCTGATCGTTAAAACGATCCTGTTCCCGATCCCGGTTCTTAATTTACAACGGGGTTGTCGTGGCGGGTGCTTGTAAAACGATTAAATTTCACGGAGGCGGCCACCTCGAGTCTTTCGTTACGCGTCCTCCTGCGAAGGTACGGAACGGCTGCTGCCAGTAAATAATCATTAAGCAGCTGTTGGTGTAATTGACTCTTTAATATCGACGTTGTACTATGTCGACAATAATTTACGCGCACGTTGCTTCTCCACCACTAGACTCGAGAGCTGCAAAAGTTACATTCGCTGTTCGGTCTGGGTTACGTGTGTGAAAATGTATTTCTTTCACTTGTCCGCACCTTCGTCAGTACAGGGGCAACAGGACACAGATAGGCAAGGAACATACTTTGATTAAAAAGATACGTGATAGGTATATTTTCACTTTCAATAAAGACTTTGGTTCAATAAAATGAAGGAAATTTTCGACTGACCTAATGTGTGGATTAATTAGGTCAACGAAGCTTTGTATCACACTCGAGAGCAAAAACGGACTAACCCTCATTTTTTTTTGCAAAATTAAGTTAGTAGCAAATGATATACCTATTCCAATAGGCTGTACTAATTCTATAAAATGGGAAAAATTAATTTCTTTTCAATGTGGGTTAGTCCATTCTGCTCTCAATGCCTCGTATCAGACCCGCCTCGGTATTGCGTTGAAAGATATCGTAGCTGTTCGAATCGCGCGAATTACCGTCACAACCTTGCACTTTAAAGAATACCTTGCACCGCGATGCAATATGGCTTCCGAGGACCCTATCACGACGCATCCAATCTTCCCTCGTCGCGTACTCCTCCTCGCCATTGTGTCTAGCCCCTGCGTTGCCATCGAACGTTATTTTTTTCCCCTGCTATCTCGCCCCCCCATCCCTCTTCTATTTTAAACCCGCGAAGGGGCTCGCAGAGTAACTCCCTGTACTCGTATCAGCTGGCTGATAATTTCACTCGATACAGGTCGCTCGATACCATCGCGCGCCGTTTCCCCATAGCCACCGGGAGTTGCGAAAGTCATAATCATTCGCAACTTTTACGACCGCTTTATTTTTCACTTCTCGACTCGTTGCTCGCCGCGTCGCGAGTCGCCAGAGAGGCAGGGACAATTAACGAAATCACATCAGCCCGCGCTCACGGATGTTGATTATGATTCTTCCCTCGGTCAGGCCCCAGCCTCCGCGAGTCTGTTTAGTCCCCGGATATTTTACAACCTTATTTCCTGCTCGTAAAAGCGAGCGTACGCGGCTTTAACGACTTGTTTATTCGTGCCGCTGGGATTTGGGCGAACGTGACCGTGGTGATTTAACGCCAGCCCTTCCAAATTGAATCCTCGCTCTCGAACGACCTCGCGTGTTTTATCGCTCATGAGCACAGTTGGGGAAGCTTGTATTCGCTGTATTCGCGCTGCGAAAGAAGCGATTTCCTTAGCCGCTCGATGGTCCGGCGACCCGGGCGCGCTCGAGCCGAGCAAAAAGCTAGATGTTCGATTTATGGTGGCTCTCGCCATGGTCACGTATCTAGTGGCCACGTTGCAGGAGTTTCACGGGGAGCAGCCGTTAATTAATTTAGTTCCGGTCGATTTTGCGACGCGAGTTCCTCGACCGTGGCTGGAATAGCAAGCAGCGAGAACCCCCCCGGACGAAAAACACGGCGATACCACGCGATTCGATTGATGGAGCAATTTCCAAGCAGAAGTGGCCCCTCTCCGCGGTTGGAAGTTTTTGTTTGCCGGTGTCGCGCAGCTTTAAGCCCCCTCTCGCCCTTTCGAGCACGTTTTTTCTCCACTGGGTATGTTTCTGCCAGTGTGCGGGAAACTCGGGCGGAATATCGTTTGGCGAGTACATCGTGGCTCGTGTACACACGTGATACGATAGCTCAGGGATAACGATATGGATTGGCGATTGCCGAGGGAAGCCCTCGGGCAGACAGATTTCCAAGCGACGCGGCTTGTAAAAGCTACAAATTTTCGTCGGCTGTACGAAACAGGTGGTCGTTTCGATGATAAATGGAGACGCTGGATTCCACAGGTGGAAAAGTTTGTAAAAGCTAGTCGGGACGGGGATGAAATTTGTCGCGGTGCCAGGCCGCGAGCGTAAGGGCTTGCTCGCTGCTCCGCGGCATTAGGATCGATTCGGGCCGCGAGTTTTAATTGTTTAATCGGCTAACGCGATTCCAAGGGATGCGTGGCTAAAGTGAAACGGATACGCCGGATTCCACAGGTGGAAAAGCTTGTGGAAGCTAGTAGAATTTGTCGCAGCCTCCAGATGAGACATGTACCTATAGAGGCGCACCCAGAGGGGGGCTTTGTAAAAAATGTTAATTGAATGTTCAAGAATATTTATTCTTTAAATAAATTTTGGTAATCACCTACTGAATTTTATTGAATTGGCATTAAAAATATATTTATCCCTCGAACTCGGCTCCCCTCAACATTAAATCCTGAGTGCGCCACTGGAGTGGAGGATAAGATTTCTGAAGGCTTCTAGAGACGTACATACATCTTCACCAAGCCTCTAATCACGCGGGGCAGTCTAATTGCAGGGGAAGATTATAAATCGTTTCAGTCGTTGGAGGAAAAAAAAAAAAACTCGACTCGGTATTAAGGAGTAAAGAAGACAGCGGTGCAATTTCGCGGCGGGAATTTGTCGGGAGAAGAATGAAACGACCCAGACCCTTCTCACGCCGGGCAAACCTAATAATTCTTAATATCTCGAACAGAAGCGCGGAAAGCGTGCTTTCGGAACGCGACCCAAGAGGATCGCGCAAATAAAAAATAATGCGTTCCTGGGTTGAACAGAACCCTAGGGGAATTTGACGAGTTTGCTGTTGCTAAAAATGGCCGCCCGCGACAAATGCGAGCACAACGTTGCTTTTTTTTAACTGTTCCTGATCTCCTTTGAAACTCTCTGGCCACGAAGCTTGTCCCGATTCTGCCACATGCTTGTCCACAATTTCGAAATTTGGCGAAGCTCGGGTGGAGCAGTTTAAAGGTCCTAGATAAGTAGACGTGTTTATGGGGATTTGGAAAAAGGTGCATTTCGTCCTATCCGGTAAGAGGACGGGGGAAGCCCGAGGAAATACGGGCGGAGCGTAGTAAAAGTTAAAATTATGTCCGCCGTTGGAGATACATGCATGAAGAGAGATGATACCTTAGGCGCGTGTAAATATTCAAGTCGACTGCACTTTGTGCCGTGTTCGCTCCGGGGACTGGAAAACTCGCCGAAGAATCCACTTACCGGGGTAACAAGGAGCGAAATAAAATGCTGGAAAAGTGAGACGAACCGCTTGAGGGAAGTAAAAAGTCGCGGTGTAGTCGGCGACTAAATATTCTGCGTACGAGGTAGTTCTGGATGCGTCAGAACGAACCTGACAGCCTCTGCTTCTCCAGTTAGTCGAGAAGGAAGAAAAAGAAAAAAGAAAAGCGAAATTATTATTAATAGGTAGGTACGCCGCGTGTGTTAAATTTAAAGAAATGAAAAGTGAATAATATATATTACCGTTAAGGAACTAGTTTCTGATCAGTTTATAAGGTTTCCCGCTTTAATATTTATTTTTGACCTAATAAAACATTAAACCATAGACTTTTTTTATACTAAAAGTTGAATTAATGTTTAAACTTCAAGGAAAATTTTTAAAAAGTTGAAAATAAATATATAATTTAAATACTTATAAGGTATGGAATAATAAGGTGACTAGGAACTAGTTTTTAATCATCTAAAACTAACAATACTAACTGCTTTCACAGACAACACATATATTTTTGAATTATCAATTTTTATGTTAGTAATTATTTCAAACAATTATTTATTGAAATAAACTCAAAAGAACGATTTATTTCATGAACTGATCAAAAATTAGTGCCTGATCAAGAACTAGTTCCTTAACGGTATAATCCAAAATAAATATCTTAAATTTTTTTTAACCCTTGTATGTGCACAATCACAAATAGCATAATTCGGAAGTAAAAATAGAGGAAATGTAAGAAGGCGAGGCTCCGCAGCTGTTTTTCTCCTGGAGAAATCGTTTTCTCTCGCTTGTGACGTGTCGAGTCAGTTTGCCGGTGCAGAGTGGTTGGCGCAGGTCGACGCGTGTGCATGCGTGCACTTTTGTCGTGGCGGCACAAAAAACCGCACGACAGAAGGAAATTCTCAGGGGACAATGGTCGGAGGGCGTAGGGTGCCAACGTCGTCGCCGCGGAGCCTCAGGAATATCCGGTTTCCTTCGGGAGGATGTGCATTCTGCGGCCAGCATTCACGGGGCCTGCGAGCGTGTGCGCGCGTGAATTTCGCGAGCGGGATTGGACGGTGGTGCGCGTCGCGGAACTTTGATGGTTTCGGTTCCCATGGTTGGCCGGCCTAACGCCTACTGTCCGAGTTTTCGTCGGGCCGGCCAGCCGGCAGGAAATTGAGCGTCCTGTTTCGCGGAGTCCAGCTAGATCTGAAATAGATATCACCAAGTGGAAGGAATATACTGAGACCGTAAAGGCAGTGAAAGTTAGGGGGTTGAAAAGGATAGCGCGAACGGAGTAGCGAGAGTTAAGGGGGGACTCTACCTTGTTGGGCCGAAAAATCGATGAATTTGGTGAATTTTTCGTACAAAAACGGTTTGACAAATTAATTTGCGGTTTGACAGGCTGTTTTATTGTATCTTCAGCTCTTGTTATAAATTTTTATGTGACGGTAAAAAAAAGATGTGGCTGATACAGAGCGCTGACTTGAGGCGTTGACAAAAAATCGGGTGGTCCTGGCGTTAACGAAATATACTCGAAGGATAATCTGAAACACAAAAACGAAAGAGATTCTTAATCTGTATGAATGTGGCTATCGATGGTAGTAGATTCGTTAAGATAAACAAAGAAATGTTAAAATGGCAGGCTTCTGAATATGATGAATCGAATTTTTCTCAAAAATCGGCAAAACATCATTAAGTAAAATTAGGAACGGTTACAATACGGCAATAAATCTACTACCATCGATAGCCACATTCATACAGATTAAGAATCTCTTTCGTTTTTGTGTTTCAGATTATCCTTCGAGTATATTTCGTTAACGCCAGGACCACCCGATTTTTTGTCAACGCCTCAAGTCAGCGCTCTGTATCAGCCACATCTTTTTTTTACCGTCACATAAAAATTTATATACAAGAGCTGAAGATACAATAAAACAGCCTGTCAAACCGCAAATTAATTTGTCAAACCGTTTTTGTACAAAAAATTCACCAAATTCATCGATTTTTCGGCCCAACAAGGTAGAGTCCCCCGTTAAGAAGGAAGTTCGGGTGGCTAGCTGCTGGGGGATTTTCGCGTTACATTGCAGCGTTCCTGGCGGAGAGTTACGATTACTCTGACCGATCGTTACGACTCGCTCGTAAGTTGCATGCATCGGCAATTACTAGCGAGGCCGGATGCAACAACTGGTAGTTTACGCGCAACGGCTGATTTAGAGCGCGATGTTAATCAAGCAAATCTCGTTCCCCTGCTGCTGGACGTCCGCGCTCCCATTCGTGCTTTCTCGTCACGTTCGCGCGAGGGAGATAAAGGTGCCCACTGCCCGTGATATTTGCCTCGAGGGGCTTTAATTCAATTATTCTCCCTCTGCTCTGTATCCAAGTGGAAAGAGTGGCCGCTGGCACTTATCAACATCAAAACCTTTCGAAATCTCCAAGGAATCACCACCCCCGACCTGCACCATCGTCGACCGAAAATACCAGTCGTTCGACCCGTCGATTCGCGGCAGCGATTCAAACGATCGCGTACGAGAGGTAGGTAGGTATCACGCTCGCGGCCAGGGCAAACGGCAATCGCCACGGTGGAAACGTTGCGGGGGCTGAATATGATATTTGCAGCGGGCAGCTTCGGCGCGTATTCTAATTAGACGCGGAAACGAGGCGGGCGGCACGGCTGAGCATTAACGGGCGATCGCGCGGAACTAACGGCGACCGCTGGCAGAAAAATCGATGGCGGGGTGCAACGAACTTGACAGAAAGCTTGTCGATAGAGGGTTGCCAGGTGGAACGAGCCAGAATGAGTGTGACGTGGTGCGGTTTCGGCTGACATGTGCACGTGACACGCGTCAAACGCATTCCCCGAGACCGCTTCTCCTTCGTCCCCTCGGCGCGATCACTGTCACCGCCCCATCAGCCGTCGCTTCATTTGCAAATCAAACAGAACGTCATTAAGCGAAAACTTTGATACGTTTGCAAACACCGCCGGGGGCCGGGGGCCGGGGGCCGGGCGCAGCTGCGCGCTCCACTGACCAGTGTCGTTGGTTTTCTCGTTGTTGAAGGGTGCGCGGGGGGTTGCTCGCGTTATCGATCCCCGTCAGCCGTGATCCTTCGAAATATGTACGTGTGTACGGGCTCCCTTCCAGTGGAGCTTGTGGAAAGATGTCCGTCGCTGGCGTGAACTAATCTTCCGTGGCGGAGAGGATGCGTTTTTTCAACGCGAGCTACGAATCGGAGAGTAAAATTGTATCCGATTGAATCGTCGGGCGTGCACATCTGGCACAGTAACGCGAATACGATGTAAAACGACTCTGGCCCGCTCGAAACTAACAGGGCTCGGGGAACCGTGACATGTGCGCTTCTTTCGGGGGCTATGAACTTTTTCGAGTGGCCTGGCGCATCTGTCAGGACCGCGTGCTCATTGGAGTTAATCGTTCCACTGCGTCTAACGCCGGCCGCTTAATCGCGTCGGCGTTTATAGCTTCATTAACTTTGCGGGATAAAAGTCGTTACGTTCGTCAGGTTCGCTTGTACGCTTCAGCATCGCTCCATCATCAACACCTTTAAGGATTAATAATTTTGGGTGTTAATTTTATAAAATTATTTTCAAATTTAACCTGCAAGAATTTTGGCTGTAATTACCTACTTTCTAAGTCTCTTACTTAGGAGAACTTGCCAATCTACTTCCCCAAGTTCTCTGGATTCGTCCACACTTGCGAGCACAATATTCTCCCACAGTTCCACACACGGACTGGATTTTCGAGTGGCGCAGTGGTCGCGCGTGCATCCCCAGAGTAAACGGTGAGTCAGAAGCGTCGCTTTCCCTCCCCCAGCTGCCCGAAAACGTGGCCGCACGATAACTCCAACACTTGAACGTCGCTCAGCTCGTTCCTTATCGTTGCATCGGGGAGCAACGCTAACTAGGCACTCGAGTCGACACATGGTGGATGACTGCTGCCTCGAAGGTGCACAATGCCGCGGGTATGTGGCCTGCGTGGTGTCCAACGAATGTGTCATAGCGCGCATTCACTCGTTCCTATCGCGTCCAAGATAAATACAGGAGCGGGAGCAGAAATAACGTGGACGCGATAGGGGAAAACCGTGGGTCGTGGGAGGGAGAGAAACTTGGGTGGGCCTCCCGTGCATCTGTACACACACACATCACCCTCGCTACCTTCTTCCCGTACTTGCAGCGTTTCTCAGTCTGCCACGCAACGCTCTGGGATCATAGAATCATAGCAATACCGCGACGCATGCTGACGAGTGATTTTACTTGCTTCTGCTTATCGCGTCGCCTTTGGGGGCCCAGCTCGATAACCTACTTCATTCAACGGGTCGAGTCTGTGGCTGTAAACAAATGCACGAGATGACCATTAAGAGATAGGGAAATATGTACCAACAGAGTTCTTCTTTCAACACAAAATTTGGGTAGGGTAAATCCGGGACACGCGGTCGACCTAATATAAAATGGCTATTACAACTAATATAGATATTACTTATTTCATCAGAACAAACCTAATATGTTCAGAATTTTATGCCGATTCGGAAAAACTGGTCGATATTTGCTTTAAGACAATATTTACTGTAAATCGGGTTGAAAACTGAAGTCATGACATCTAACCACCTCCCCCGAGGTGCCGGGAGAAATGGTTTTCGTCGTTGGCAGAGACCACTCACATAATTATTCATGGAAAATTAACAAAGGATAAAGCAAAATTATTTATGAGTGAATACAACTACGGATTCATTGATATTTAATTTGTTTACGCTAAACAAGTAAAGAACACATCAAAGAAAAGGTGAATTACCTACTGGCGATCAGCAAGGCAAATGAATACAAAAGTGAATAAATAAACTAAATAAACAAAAGTAATAATAAAATAATAATAAAAAATAAAAAAATAAACAAAAATAATAAAAAAAATCATAACTCGACCATCTCACTTTTCTGCAGCGAGACATGGTCTTCTCGTTAGCTTCGAGAGGAGGAGTTAATATGGCCAAATACTTTGGCTGCATTGTCCCTCAATGTCTCTACTATCTTATTATTCCAAACATTAAAGGAAAATAAACTTAGAAGTATATTTTAAAAACGACTCTGTACAACCGCTGTTTGACAAAAGAGGTTAAATGTAACATCAATTTACCTATTATAGCCTATAAATCCAGAAAACCACAGAAGGAAGCGAAATAACGCTATTCGTTCAACTATTTGGCTTCTAGAGAAGTAATTGGTCTGCACTTTAATGCATTTTTACGTATAGACTCTGAAATATAGCGACACGACCAACTCTCCGGCCCGACGGCGTCTCCCGGATTTACCCTATACACAACGAGTCCGTGACAGTCGATATTTGTGAACTGCTGTATTACAAAGTTGTTCTTTATACGATTAACTATAAAGCTAAGTAGCCGACTCGTTGAATGAACGGTATAGCCAGATAGCTACTCGCTGTTCAACGCCTATGTAATGTCCAGAACGTATTCATTCGATAGAGGCGGAGCTGGAGAATCCATAATCCAGCAGACGCACGAGCTTGATGAAAAAAGGCTGCAGTCGAAATGAAGTTGATGAATCGTTCGGACAGGCAGCCCGAGCCGCGCCGGCTATCGATCGTCGTCCCCATTGCTTAATCGTCGTGTGGGATCGCCGTGCTCTCGTAAACATCGCGCGAAAACGTGGGCGTTTGGAATACCGATCGCCCGAGATCCGTATATCGATCAGGAGGCTGGTCCATCCATCAAAAGATGTGTGCCAGCGGATGAATCGTCGGGGGGAGGCCCCGGGGAAGGCGGAGGATCGGTGTGCGGTGCGTGTTCCGATCGGCCGGCTTTTTCCACGTCGAATCCCATTCATCCCGGCTCCCTTGGTCCTCGGGACACCTTTGGGCCTGATTACCATAAACGAAGGGGCACCGTGGTGCGGTGGCAGGCCGGCTCGCGGAACCAGCGTCACGCACGCTATCCCTCAACCAGTCGATGTAATTAGGATAATAGAGAATGATTCGGCGGTTGCGCGTAATTTGTAAGAATTACGAAAGTGACTCGGCGAGTTTTATTTCTCACGATCGGGACCTGGAGAACACGAAACGGAGCTACAGGCGAGCATCGAACGTCTAATTAGAAGGCGAAATCGCTTAATGAATTTCCCGCGTGGCCGTTAAAGGGACACGTGTCTAAGTGGTTGGGCAATCGGGCGCCACTTTCGTTGCTGGTACCTTAAGAGGCTGATAATAGAAAAGCTCGCGAAGACGTTTTAGCCTCTGAAAACGCCACGATACATACATATTACATGGAATGCTGGCCTTACGCAACCAATTTCCGCTGCTTCCTCCTTCTCAACCAAAAATCATCCCATTCCCTTCACATCCAGCAGACACAGCGCGCGGTATTGAAAGTGCGGCTCGAAGCGTCTCGAGCAACCACTTGCAGCGCGTTTGAAAGTGTCTGCATCGCGATCCTCGTTTTATCAGCAGCCCCTTTGCGTGCCTTTGCTGGTGCCCTTTGAACGCCGGAACACTTTTCCATCCTCGGTCGTCCCTTTCTTCCCAGCTGTTTGAAGCTGTCGTAGAAGAGAGCATGCGAAATTTCGTTCACGTTTCATTATCTATGGCACGACGGCGCGGCGTTCTGTTTAACGTCGGGGCCCTTTGGTAAACACTTTCCCGGGCTTTGCTTTCTCACAGCGCGCGCTTTCACCCTTCTTCGCCGGCCCGGCGACCGCCATCTTCCGTGACGAGGGCGGGCTCGGAGTTCGCACACAGAAGCACGCGGACCTCTCCAGCCCGGGAAATTCGATAAAATTGCTTCCTCCGTGATATTCCGTTCCGATTCGGAAACAACCATCGGGCAAATTGCCGCGAAGACTCCGGCTAGGGGAAAGTCTGCTGACGCACGGTATCGCTTGTCGGACGAAATTGAATCGGAGAACGTTCTTGCCCCCGGAATCGTCTCCCGTGAATTTTGATCGGCTCTCGAGTTCTCTGGCCACCGTAAGCGTGCCAACTGTGCTGGAACCTTTACGGAACTTGGTTTTCGCTACATTTAAGATTACTGGCAACAACGAGTGCCCGAAGGCTTTAGAAATTTACTTGGAGATTTACAGAAATATGTCGCAGAGAAGCTTTCACTTATTTTTAGTGGTTCCATGGAGGTTTCTGTTCCATACCATGGACTTTCCGTAAAAGTTCCGCGGTGTTGGCTAGAAAGAGTACCCGGAAAGGGACTTCGAAGATAGCGGATCAATCGTTTCGCGTGATCCTATCCCTCGAATGGAGTTGTACGCACACTTGTCGCGCTTGAACCGTGATCAGCATGGCAACTGGTTTTTACTCGTCTTCCTCTTTCGCCTCGTGTGGTACAGTCGCCGAACGGAACGCGCATTCCTCGGCATTCCCTCCGAACGCTTTTGCCATCGCGGGATCGTGCAAGAATCGAGGCTGGTTCTGGTGAATACCTCTGGGGCGTTCACGGATGCCATTCGGATGCTACTTGCGAGTCGACGGGGCAAATTAGCTTGTTAAATGATTCCCTTTAATTCCCGAAATTTCCAAGCGCTCGCCCTTGCCTGCGGATCAGCCGCAGAGGCACGCTCGCGATCCTTTGTCCCAGAATTCCAGCGGACCATTTCTCCGATAGGAAAATTGCCACGCTATTCTCTGTATCGAGGGTGCGTATCTAGCACGCGGAATCTATGTAAACGCGAAGCTGAAAGAGGGCACAGTCGCAAAATGTGGCGCGTTCAATTCTGCTGGTTTCGTTTCCCCTGGCATCCACGGATCGATCGCCGAGATGGAATCGAAGTTCGCGAATCGTTCGCTCGTGAAAGCAGGGAAATAGTGTCCACCCGTCCACCGCCTCTGTATTCGCGGCTGATTTATAGGTTCGCCTTCCGCGGCCATTTCTCTTCCCGTTTTTCCATTGGGAGTCTCTATGCTCTGATTATTTCGAAGCGCCCGCGCCGATCGGATTCTACTTTTCGTAGCTTGCCTCCGAAATTTCGAAATTCCCAAGTTTCGCGGAGCACGAAGTAGAGTGTACGCCGTACGGCGCAGAGCACTCGAGCGACAGATATTAGACGGGCGGATCGCGCACTCGAATTCTGCTCGAATTACGGCCAAGTTTCGATGATCGTTGAGCACGATTAAAACTTCGGAACGGTAAGCAACAGCCCCGCCGACGCAAAAACGTTCTAGCACCCTGCAGGGGGCATTTTTCTTTTAACATCCGAAGCCTTTGTTCTCTCGCGGAAGAACCGTTTAATCTCTCAATCCTTCAAACGTCTCGGCGCCTCGCTTATATAGGTCCGTGCAAAAGTATCGATTCCGAAACGGTGACCGTCTCCGCGAAGTGGCTTTGATCTCCTCGGTGATACGTTATTTTAGGAAATCCAGTCGTATGACGGAGAAAGTCTGTTACCTACTCGTAATAATAGATCTAGAGTGGCAGCTGAGTCACGATCAATACGCTGCAACAGGCTCCGGATTTAACCCGTCAAATGAAGCAGACGAGTTTCCACGTTTATCGTATGTAGTTAAATACAGGGACTCCTACCGGTACGTAAAATACCGGTATTATACCGGTATTTTTCGGTTGTATCTTCGTCTGAGACTCAATACCGGTATAACGCTCATACCGGTATTTCGCTATACCGAAACCGATATCATACCGAAATAGATAAATACCGAAAACAAAAGGTTACCGGTAACCGAAATAAATACCGGTATTTTTTCGGTATTCTTTTCAGTAACATGGTAGGTTTCGGTGTTCACCGAGAAGAATACCGAAAAAATACCGGTATTTATTTCGGTTACCGGTAATTCCGAAAACCGATTGTTTTCGGTATTTATCTTTTTCGGTATGATATCGGTTTCGGTATTTATCTGTTTCGGTATGATATCGGTTTCGGTATAGCTGTATTGGCGAAATACCGGTATGAGCATTATACCGGTATTAAGTCCCTGGTTAAATAATCACCAATACTGACTGATCGTTTCTAAATATACGCCAGTCATTCGTAGCCGAGGTACCTATGACCCAGTTCGAAGGTGAAGCAGTGTCTGGATGGTGAGAAATCGGTGGAAAATTCAGAACCAATCCCGACTCGATTACACCGATAAGATTTACCGAGGCTTCAACATTTGCGCAGCCCTGTAACGCGCGAGTCTGGGCGAGCGTTTACAGTAAAATTTAATTGCACTTTCGTGGCGCGCATGCCGCGGATTTCTGCAGCTTGAATGGGGGGGCCAATGAAAAATATTGCCTCGCGCGGAGTGGAGACGTTGGAAGGGTGGCGTTTCTTCGGGGTTCTCGGCGGAAAGTATGCAAATGCCCGCAGTAACGAGTGGCGGGGAAGAGAGGGGAAGAGTGAGATGAAATCGGTGGAGGACCAGGGCGGAAGTTGGCGAGGAGAAACCGTCTGGCTCGTCGGTGGGAAGAAGGAGGGCCGCTCCGCTGTTCTCTGTGGGGCAGGGGAGCTTCTCCGCGTACCTGCATGCTGACTCGTTGCTGTGGCATTCCTCAAGTCTGGTTCGCTCGGTAATTATGAGATATTAGCCGGTAATTTATAGCCGTCTCAGAGACCCTCTCGAAGGTAGAGGCTCTCCTCGCGATCCTTCCCCTTCGCGGGGCCCCTCTATCGAAGAATGGCGTCCGCGGGGAATGCTGTTCGCTGCCTCGAGGTCCAAAAGGTCCAGAAGGTCAGCCGCGCATTCGTTCCCTCGGTCATTTCCACCCTCCCGCCCACCCTTTGCTTCCTTCCCCGCCTCTTCTTTGGGGCCCGGGTCGGGCCTCCTACGACCGGAAGTAACGAGGCTATATAATCTCTGGCCTTCGATTTGGCGATGATTCTTTGGCGGGGATCGCGCTCGCGGCGGAACGTTCACGGCGAGAGATTTTCCGCCCCGCTCGTAGTGGAATACTGCCGTCTTTAGTTAAAATGTCCTATCTAGCATTTTGAAACAACCGAGAAAACTGAAGTTTTATCATTTACTTTGTACCGTCCGTATTTTCCTTTATTCAAATTAAAACATGTTGTCATTATTTCGTAACAGCCTAATATATTTTTTTGTAATAGGTGTACCGGTAGGTAATGTATTATTAACGTACCAATTAATTAATTGTTTTAGATAGGATATTATAACCATTTGGAAAGAAGTTAGGTTAAATACATTAGACTGTTTATAAATCTTTACGAAGCACTTAGAGTTTTCTAACATTACTTAAAAGGTAAAAGACGTGTGCTACTTCAAATATTTCAACATATCTCAAAAAATGAAAAAATGCTAGATACGACTGTTTAACTAAGGAGGGCAGAATAGTACTCGATATTCGTAAATCATGCGGCGATAAAATCGTAGATGGGGGATCTCAGATAAAATGAGTAATTGCATAAGAAAAGTTGTCCTCGGGCCTCGTGGCACGGCAAGTTTCTTGAGCGATAGCTTTATCAGCGATTACGAGACTGCCCAACACCATTCCGTCTCCTTAATCCCGAATCTTCCTCTTGTTTCAGGTAAGTACCAGCCGAACCACCCGGCGAGGCGATGGATCTCCTGGCTGAACGTTCGCACGGTAAAAGATTTACCCGCTGTTTGCTTTTCCGCGTTTATCGATGCTCCTCGAGTTGCATCGGAAGATAACGACTGTCGCGGCTGCGCTCAGCGATAAGGATCGCGGGAGTGCATCCGCAAATACTTCTTTCGCTGTTTAAATAGGTTGTCTTAGCTCTCGAATGGTCTGCGGGCTCGGGGGATTCTTAATTTTATCGCGTGGGCGTCCGTGTTTACACGCCATTTGGAGCATGCGATAAGTATCGATTTGGACGCGATAAGCCGCGAGGCGCTTCGTCGTGTCGCACGTACCGAATGAAGCCTTCGCTCTCGATAGAAGTCGTTTCCTCCATCGTAGACCAACGTCCCTATCGAAGTGATACTAAACGATTCCTCGCGCAACAATTTTGCAAGGAGTCCTCAAAGACTCCTCGGGCTATCGCTGTTCAGAAGCATCGTGTGATTGGCGCGAATAAACGATTGATAGCTGGTCGAATGGTTCAATGGCTCGAGGAAGGAAGCAGGGGGAGACGAAAGAAGAAGCGCGAGAGAAAGTCCCTCTGTCTGTTTCGTCGATTTTCTGCCGTGCATCGCTGCGCGCGTTGCTCCCCGGCAATAAATCTGATAAGGGGCATCTAACGGCCGCGAGTATTCGCCCTGGACGTTTATCGAGAGAGACGAGAGGAAGAGTTGTTTAAACTGCGCGAGCCGTTGTCCGATAGCGTGGCTAGCCAGCGGCCATTATCTAGCAAGAAAACGCGATTCCATGTTTCGTAAAATGTCTAGATTGGCGTCGCGCGATCGTGGGAATGAGAGTTCGCTAACTGGGTCTTCTAAACTCTTTCCTCAGGGTGGCAGGATTTATTTTAACGCTCCACCTGCAGCGCCCTCCACGTGCAAATTGATTACGAGGCGCCGTTACGCTCTCGTAGGGATTTTTCGCGAATACCGTGGCAGAATTTTTACCACTGCCCCCGCGGAATGTAATTATCGCGACAATAAATATCGCTTTCGTTTGGCGCGCAGCCGACTGTGCAAATTTGCAGCCGCCGCCCTGATGGTTGCACGGTGACACGCGGCTAAATATTTACGGGCCGACTGTTTAATTAATTGTTCCGCTGGCGCGAGAGTTTTGTTTGAATCGTTGTTTTAAATCTGTCGATGATCTCCCGTCTCGTTGGCTCGACGAATCCCCATTGTTTACGAGTGTCATAGCTTTGCTTCTCGATAACCCGTTTACCGCTTTCAATGCTAGAAGGAACGTTTGTGAAGCACCGCTGAGGAACACCTTTTACGCGCTACCTCGCGATAAACAGTGTAGTTGTTGGCCACCTGGCAGTGATTGGCCTTTTTTTAAAAAAAGCATGAATATTAAGAAACAGTGTACATTATGCCTTTTATAATGAACATATTCAGATACCTTCTTCTTTCATGCGTCGAATGCAATCACTATTTCGCTAATCATTGTTATACTACGTGTAAAAAATAGACAACTTGAAATCGATGCTTGAAAACTACAGTGATTCAATTGAATAGCCATACGGTTACATCAGGCAATTCTTAGATAATTTAATGCACTTATGATATGTATAGAACTTTCATATTCGTTATATAGACAAATAAAGGTTTAAACTTTATAAAAAAGGATTATTTATTCATTAAAATTATACATTATTGCAAAAATTATAGGTGGCCAATAACTATGTTTTTTCATAGAAAACGTATTTTGTGTAAAATTTTTGTGGAACCATCTACTCTTTCTTTAAACAAATTCTATTTCTAGACTATTAGAGTCGTTTAAAGCTATTAACACTAATTGTGTTCTTAAAGATAGCAAAATAAGACTTATAATTCAACGTTTATGTGAACCTCTGACTTAGGTGGCCAACAACTACACTGTTTACCCCTACATTCTGTTAATCGTACAATGGAAGAAGTTATTTATATAAAAAAAAAATTGTTCGCTTCTTCACATACATAATAATACCTATAGCCTGAAAGTTTTACCAAGATCGCGTGTATAGTTTCCTTACGAAAAATTCCCCAAAAGAACCTTGATTTCTGCCGACTATATCAGCTTCCCCCTTTAAGGGGAGTCACTCAAGTGAAAATGAACTACCAGTTATTTTACAGATAAAAATTTGAAAATATGTATTTCCATATTATTTTTTACGCTGAAATGAATTATGTAAGAATTAATACAGTGACATTTTTTTTTCAAAAATTTAAAAAAAAAAATTCGAAAAAATTATTCGATTTTAAAATCCATACCCTTATCTCTGTAGTATTGTATACAAAGACTGCAGAAAAAATTTCAGCTCGATAACTTCATTTTTGTCCGAGTTATAAAGTTTTTATGTTTTGGCGTAGTAACTAAAACGCTCCTGCTCCGTACGTTGGACCGACCAAAATGAACTACCAGTTATTTTACAGATAAAAATTCGAAAATATGCATATCCATATGATTTTTTACGCTGAAATGAATTATGTAAGAGTTAATATAGTGACAATTTTTTTTTCAAAATTTAAAAATAAAATTTCGAAAAAATTATTCGATTGTAAAATCCATACCCTTATTTCTGTAGAATTGTATACAAAGACTGTAAAAAAAAATTCAGCTCGAAAACTTCATTTTTGTCCGAATTATAAAGTTTTTATGTTTTGGGGTAGTAACTAAAACATAAAAACTTTATAATTCGGACAAAAATGAAGTTTTCGAGCTGAAATTTTTTTTGCAGTCTTTGTATACAATTCTACAGAAATAAGGGTATGGATTTTACAATCGAATAATTTTTTCGAAATTTTTTTTTTAAATTTTTGAAAAAAAATGTCACTGTATTAATTCTTACATAATTCATTTCAGCGTAAAAAATAATATGGAAATACATATTTTCAAATTTTTATCTGTAAAATAACTGGTAGTTCATTTTCACTTGAGTGACCCCCCTTAAAGGAATTAGAATTCGAATTTTCAGGTGCAACCTGATATGAATCCAATCGTGGTCCTCTGCGGATCAACCTCGAAACCTCGAATGGCGCACGGCCAGCCAATAATTAGAGGCTCTCCCCGTCGAATGTGACAACCGCGCGTCTTGTTACGCGTGGATCGCGCGGCCTAATTAAAACGTGTCGAATTCCGTGTGCAATTAAAGCTTAATCCGACGCCGCTCCGCGCCGGGCGCTGTCCCGCGAAGGTGCTCGCGAGCATTAACGAAGGAGCTTTCTCCGGCGTGAACGACGGTAATTAGTGAGTTTAGTGATCGACGGCGGAACGGTCTCCAAAGTAACGTCGCCGTGTATTGAAACTGGTTGTCGCCGATGCGTTGCGACGTTATCGCTTAATTGAAGGGTCTCCGGGACGCGCCGAGGGCTTATTAAATCAACAGAATCGCCGTAATAAACGTCGAGCTGGCCGCTTTTTCTTCTCGCCTGTAATTAACCAGCCCCTCGTTTCACGGTTTGCTCAAAAACCTCGCTGGATGCTCGCTCGGCTCTCGCTCGAGCCTCATTGTTCGCGGAGCTAATGAAATTGATATCGAAATGCGGCGCGTCGCAGTGGTAATTACTCGAATGATCGACGATGGGATCGCGTTGACCTTGCCAGGGGTGGAGTTACGATCGCGGATGGATTTGGAGGCTGTTACCCCTCGCCGAAGCGTCTTTCGAGGCAGTCTCGACGCTCGCGGGGGAACAATGGCCGCCAACGCTCGCGGGCTCTTATGTAAATCCAGCATCTCGCAGCTTTTTCCTCTCAGCGACTTCGCCCCGGCAATTTTCGGCCATTGTTCCGACCGCGAGGTATCCTCCTGCTCGTCTTCCGCTTCCCTTCCCCCGTCCCTTTGTCCTCGATTCTCCCGTGCTCCTTCGACTGTCGCATTCCTCTTCGTTTTTTAATAACCTTGGTCGTCTAGTAGGAACAGAGCCCCGGTTGGTTTATTTATTTGCACGGCGATCGACGGTCCCTCCGGGACTGCTTCCTGCTCGCCTTCATTCCGAATTTATACCCGCGCTTCCTGTACATGTCCCTCCTCGAATTAGACATTTATTCGAGCAACGTTTCCATTTTCTCCGCGCGCGCGCGCGCTTCTTTCCTATCCCTCGCGACCCCTCGACGTGGCGCTGCTCGCCTGGAAATTCACCTCCCGTAGCTTCTAACGCGATTAATTTTCCACATCGTTCTTTTAACTTAGAACATACAATTCCGCGTGTGTGGGTGTACGATGCGAGGGCTTTCGAAAACACCCCGAAAAATGGAGCGTTTCCTCGCATGGCCGAGCAGATTTTCCCCCCCCTTTTGGAACGCAGAAAATACAGCCGGAGAGGCGGAGGGATAGTGAACGGCGGAAGTGGCGGTCGTTGTTTTCCACGGGGGCGCCCGCCAGTTTTGTCGGCCTGGAATAACAATGAAATTAATGAATGGACTTCCTCCGGCAGCGCAATTAACGTAACTCGACCGTCCCGAATAGCCATTTAAATTGATCCCGGTGGTAGGCGCGAGTTTACACCGCTGTAAGCTCGTTTCGTTCGCGGAACAGAAAGAACGAGGTGTCCTCTTTGTTCCCTCCGGTTTTTGCTGGCGAACAAGGCGTTCCCGGTTCAGCCACTAATTGTAAGCTGCACTATTCCTCGACGTAAGAGCGCTGGCTTCCATAAACGTGCTATCAGGCGTACTCTGCTCTTTAGACCTCACATCTACACCTCCAGATTTGGTCTTACCGATCCCATAAGCCGTATTTGTAATCTGGCTAACACGTATCATACGGAGATTGATTTTTTTCATGGTTCTCCTTCTACCTTTAAGACTAGTGTCTATAGAGCCGTGGCGCGCACGGTTATGTTTTGATAGTTATAGGCGTAATTTCTGTGGATTTCACAGTCATTGTACTCTGTATATTTCGTTTATTTTTTTTTTTCATTTCTGCGTAATGTACGTCTCTACTAGGTATTGTGTATTATCAATTTTTCGTTTAAGAAATGGGTTTTACCCGTATAAGTTAAATAAATAAATAAATAATGGGACGTGGACGTACACTCGGATCAAGATCGTCGAAACATCATCGAGAGCTGGCGAATTATTCGTACATAAGTATTGGGGCCAGTGGCGCACTCAGGATTTAACTTTTTAATGCAAATTCAAAAAATTCAGTTCTTCTTTTGAGTAATAAAGGCGAGTAATAATGATAATAATAAGAAAATTCATTAGGTGATCACAGAAAAATTTATTTAAAGAATAAAACCCAGCTGTCTTTTCTCTGTACCTACAAAGCTCTTGAATCACTTCAGTCGTGGTTACATTAATGTCCGTTTCCTTTTTTTTTTTAGAGGTGTTCCTGCGCCCAGTCTGGGTGCGCCACCGATTAGAACACCCACTCTATGTGGAATAATTGTGAAAAACGTTGGAAATTTTCCGCGGAAGCAGCGAAAAGTATTGAATCTGTACCAAATATCGCATTTTTTCCTAATACATACTTGCAAACAGCAGTAAAAATGAAAGCTCCGAGAACCAGCGAATCGATTCTCCCCCCGCCTGATTGGCCGCGGCTGTAACATCCATCAGCTCCGAAACAAACAGAACGAGTCAAGGGACCGAGCCGCGGGTGAAAAACGCGACGCGATCAGCCGTGGCTGGTTTCGATCAGCGCGTGGAAAAAAAAGAGAGAAGAGTAGGTACATCTGGCCGGGACGCGTCTTCACAAACCGACGCGTCGCGTCAGAGGCGCGACTCGGAAAATCCGCCCGTCTGATTCGATTCGAAATTTCTTCCGGCCGTTGCACGCGACGAGCGGATTTTTGCCGACGCGCCCGTCGCCCGCGTTCATTTAGCGCTCGAATTGTTCTCAATTAGTCTGCCGCGCATCCCTGCTCGCGATACCCTCTCGCTCCCGCGCGCGTACACCGCCGGAGCGGGGCAAAATGTTTCGATATGATCACGGTAGCTCGCCGGCAATTACATACGCGTGTTTTTCCTGCTGTTTGCTGAAACGCGGCGATAAATAACAGCCGCCGGAGTGCAGGCCGTCGACGGGTTTAAGCTCGCTGTTCAGTCGCCGCCGGATAAACCGTGTTTGCCTCTCGGGGCGGGGAGGTAGAGGGCGTCATAGATACCGAAACAGTCGCCGCGGCGAACCTCTTCATCGCCGACCGCGTTTGATAACTCTTTTATCGTGTCCCCGCGGCTTTGGGCGCCGCGAAAGGGGAGACAAACTCGTAATTCAACGCGGCAGTTTGTTCGCGGCTTGGGTGGGGCTCGCGTGTCGTTTGAACGCCCGCTGACGGATAAACGGTAGTGACAGGGCGGGGGCGAGGGTGTAGAAACGGTAACAACAGGCTTCTTCCGTGGCGACGTACAAATATTTGAGGGAAAAGAATTTATGCCAACTCCCGAGCGCGTTTCGCTTTAAACTTTTAATTACAGTCGGTCGCTGTGACACTCTATAGTCTGCAGGTAGAAGCTTCTGACGGGGTCGACACGTTGGAGCGTCGCCTAATCGCGAAGGCACCCGGTGACTTTGGTTTCGGAGCGAGCGGTGCAGTTAGGGAAGTTTGACGAACGATTGAATCGTTGGAAGAGGCCCTCTGCCAAGTTGGCCGACGTGCCCTCTCTCAGTGCACTCGATACTCTGCCTGGGACTCGTTGAAATTCCCGAGAAGACGGGCTACGGGTCCCCCGGCGTCCCAGAATACATTATCCTCGTGATCCCCTAACGCCTCGGAGGTATTTCCTTCGATCTCGCGATAAGGCGCCTAGATCTTTCGCTTCGAATGCGCGGATCGCCGGGGTCGCTTTTCGTCTGACAGAGTTCCTCTGTCGAAATCGCAGCGCATATCCCTCTGGAAGGGTTGGCTCTCCGGGTTGCTTCGGTGCTGAGGGGACGGGGTGCAAAGGAAGCAGGCGCTCGGTGGTTCCTCGACGGTACTCCACTCGCGGCGCTTGTACCTGATAGGATCGTATCCTGGACGATGGTTTTTTTGCGTGGAACGGTGGTTAAAATGTAGGAGAAGAGTGGGCAAGCGAGTTTGTCGGACACGGCGTTAATCCGGGATCAGTGATCACTCGATCGAGCGGCTCGAGCAACGACGTCGGGAGATAATGAATCATTAATGTCCGGCTATCTGGCGGATCGATCGCGGAAAGCGCGCAAGTTCTTGGGTCCGGCATGTCGGCGGAATAAAAAGGAGAGGAGAGGACGGAGGAGAAGGGGGAGCGTGAGAAGGGGCGAGCGATGGGCCGTTGGGGGAATTAATCGGAATTCCAATGCAAATAACACACGGGGGCCAGGAAGAAAGTCGAGGCTGCCCGTCCACGAAAAGAGAAATGTACCCGCCACCTGAAATGACTAATGCCCCTGAAAATATCCTCCTGGCCGCCCCCCTCCTTCCGTTCGACCCTCGTCGAATGGCGTGGATCGAGCGGTCGCGTCGTCGGAAGCCTGGTGGCGTTTCAAAGTCGAAATCGAGGGGACACGGTGTCCAAGAGCAGTGGAAAGAAGAGAAATGCGACGAAAGGTGGGAGCCTTGGGTCTTGGCAAGATAAGAAAGGGGAAGAGGGGCGAAAGGGGGATCCATTATAGTGGTCGATGCGACGGTTCCACTGGCAGAGGGATGAGAGGGATGAAAGGAGGACACGGTAGTTGAGCGGATGGAAGAGACGGAGGACCGTGGTGGCCGGTGTGTTTCAGCGACGTGGAAAGGAAGAAGGGGCTGAAAGGGAAGAAGGAAGGAAGGACAGAGGGGCGAGGAGGCGACTGGATTCCTCCCGTTTAGCCCGTTTAGCCCGATTCCCTCTCTTTCCATCCAGCAGCATTCCTTTGCCCGTTTCAACCTGCTCGCTGCCCGCCAGTTTAACCTGCAGCCCAACACACTATTATGTCTGACCTAAGGCGCTCCCACATTTAACTACACGTCTCGTCTGACAGAGATAGGTGCCCGTGTGTGTGCGTGCAGGGGAGCACGGGATCCGAAACGATCGGGCCCCGCCGACAATCGCTACGAGTCAATGGCTGGGGCCAGCTTTTGAATTCGCGGCCGCCGCGCCGCGCCGCGCCACGCCGACTCGTTTATGTTTTAATCGCGCCCGTCTCATCGATGTGGAGCAAAGTTAGGGCTGTTGAACCGAAATACAGAGGCTGCCTGGTATAAGTATACTAGGTGTCCCTTGCAATTAGCCATTCATTCAGAGTCCCTCGAAATTACCAAGATACAAATGGCACTGCTTTCGTCATTCTTTCCACGCGACGATGGAGCCGAAGTTTTCGATCGCCGGGACAGGCGCCAACTGCGTGGGCCAGGCTACACGCGATCGAGATTAATTAACGCG
Organism: Andrena praecox; assembly: GCA_963932275.1. NCBI lineage: Eukaryota > Metazoa > Arthropoda > Insecta > Hymenoptera > Andrenidae > Andrena > Andrena praecox. The sequence continues at coordinate 1,155,778 of OZ010734.1, forward strand.
TTGGTTGGTATGCGCGAAACCTGCCGCGGTGGAGATTGATCGACGGATAAGTGGCGGCGCGGATATTGCGATCGAGGAACGCGGGCCTCGGCGCTCGATTATGCGTGAACGATCCGCCGCGGATATTGCTGGATCGTCGTCTGATAAATCTTGCTCGATTGCTCGATCCTCGCGATTTATAGGCGGCTTTCGAGCTCGCCGCCGCGCCGCGCCGCGGTCCAACGCAGCTCGCGACTTCTTTGTCCGCGATTTCATTTGAAATTCAACGAGCTGCGGCTTGATCGAGCGAGTGAAAGCTGGACGTTTGTAAATTCATCAAGCAGGATCGATGGACAGGGTTCTTCGTAACTTTCCTAGCCTCCCTCCTTGCTTTTTCCCTCAGATCTCTCTGTCTTCCCGCCTCTGATACGCCTTAGATCGCTCTACCCGTTCGAACACATAGACCAAGGAATGGAGATGACGGGAGGGGCGTTGGAAACCGCGCCAGCAGGCAGGCCGGCGCGGCGAGGTGCTCGCGCGATCTACGGCAGGCTCGTCCATTAAATGTACGCGGTTGCACGTTGTCATAGCCGCTGTCAGGGGCTCGCGACGGGTACCTGCAACGTGCAGCTGCAACTGCACCGATCGAACGCGACTGGGAACGGTCGACGGGGTTTATTTAGCCGCGCGCGCGACTCCAATCCATTAATTCCGCTGCTTGTTAGCGTACTTTGTCCCCGCCTGTGTCCAGCACTGGCGAAGATAGCCATCGATTTTCCAGTTCGTCGGCCGCGGCTATCTTTCAAGCCTCGGGACACGTCTTGGGGCCCCAGCCTCTGATCACGGGCGTCTGTCTTGCAACGATCCAAGGGAATCAATTCGACGCGTCTTATACTAGGGCTTATAAATTCCACAGGACAGAGAGAAACTCCGGAGATTGTCTTATGTTCCAATCACAAAGGAGTCTGTGTGAATTATTATGCGGTCGTAAAAGAATATTTTATTTCAACGAGGTCCGTAGGACGGAGGGAAACTCCGGAGATATTATCCTATGTTCCAATCACAAAGGATACCGTGGCTATACTAAATTGCGTGAATTACTACGAGGAGGCCGTAAAAGCCACCCCATCAGCGGTCACGCAGCTCCAGAACCGAAGGTCCGGTTGAATTAATGCGTAACTTGAAGGGGATAAAAAGAAAGGAAGAAACGGGGCGCATGCAAGGAGGGAGGGACCGCGGACTGTTGGAAAGGAAAAGAGCGAGGAGCAGGGGCCCCGGAGGAACGTAGGTGTGCGTTAAATGAAAGGGACGGAGGAAGAGGAGCGTTTCAAGGCATGGGAGAGGAATGTGGTCAACGCATAAACTATACCACCGTGCATTCCTCGGGCCCAAGGGTGGCTATAGTTCGCGAATCGTATAATATATACGTGTGTACGCGTGGCCACCTGACCTGAGAGCGTATCCTTGCCCATCCAGGTGGATTCCTTCGATGCCTCGCAGCCCTCCAACGCATTGTCCCGCCAACCTCTCCGCGCTCCTCCAACCATATTATCATTAAATATCTAACGTTTCCATTAAAAATCGAATGGTTGTATAGTGCAATAGGATTCGTCCGTTAAACCCTCTTTTCCTACCCTCGTTTAACGCTGCTTCAGGCTTCTAGGATCACCTTGCGCAACGCGTAAAAACTGCATGCCCGCTTTGACCGTGGGCGTAGCGAAACTTTGGACCGTCAGTGTGTTTAATAGCAGCTTGTTGCTCCGATGACTCGCGATGTACGTAGCCCGCTGCAACTTGCTTCTTAGGGCATCGGCCGTTCCTCGTGGAATCGCGAGCCAATTAATCCACGCGTTCTTCGTTCATCATCGAAGCAATCAACGTCAGTGTCGCGGCGCACCGTGCGGGGGATCCTTGCGCGTGGACCAAGAGTCCTTTCGAGACCAGACATCGGCTAATTTAATATGGAATATTTATGCATAAATCAGTATAATATTGGCGATCTTAATATATCGTTAGGAGCTTGTGCCTGTTCAGTGGTACCTAGTTGTTGTTATAATCAGTTCTATCCATATATTGTAATTTTCTTGGCAATTTTCGCGCGCTGTCGGTTCCTCTGTCTTTGTTCCTTTTCAACGGTTTATTCGTCCGCGGGTAGTTGCGAATGATCGTTGACAGTGTGGTCTAGTACGTAAGAGGAGCCCTCGAGAACTGTCTCGACGACCGAGCTCTCGATGAATCCTCGAACAAAACACCCCCACCGTCGTCGACAATTTTGCGGAATTCATTCTCCGCCGCCGGTGGTAGGTCTCAATGGCAGTTTATTGTAGAGGGGGCCGCGATAAAGGCGGTATTGCTCCTCGTATCAAGAGGATCAGCGTCGTGCCTGGAAATTCGGCGCGTTCCCCTCGTTTCTTTCCCGCCGACGTCCCATTTGCGATTCGACGATCCGCGGCACTTAACCTCTCGACAATTAACGATGAATTCGAAGTCTCGACGCGGAGGAGAGCGCCGCGTAGGTACCTATATACCTGCGGGGAAAAAGCAGCCGCAGCCGTAGACAAAATATTTGCGGGCGGATGAAAGGAAACTTCTCTCTTCCCTCTCTTGCTCCTCCGCGCCTCCCTTTGACCCCTCCTTCCGGCTTCGTTATCCTCTTTCGCTGCTTCGTCTGTCTGCTCTATTTCCATCCTCAGCTTTTCCAGCGGGTCTCTCTGTCCGCCCGGTATCAGACACTCGTCTGCGCTTTAATTACTCCTCGAACCTCTTTTCTCTTGCATTTCTCGAGATTAACGACGATCTCCTCGATTGCAGCCACGAGAAGAATGAGGCAGGGAAGGGTGGAATGGTAGCAGAGTCCTCTCGCGCACTCGTTTTCGATGCGGCGACAATGCCCGACCGGAGGAAAAATCTGAAGGTTCCCAATAACGTTAAAAACGTTCGGGGCCCTCGCGAGCCCACTCCTGCGCGACAATGCCCCTTCTGGGGAGAAAAGAAGGAACACTCGCGACGGTTCATTACGGAGCTTGTCGCGAAAGAAATGCCTCCGAGGCAACGTTTCAACTTGCTCCTCCAGGTTCCTCGATTTTCCACGGTGTCTCGCGCGTCCACGTCCACTGGCGGTCCAAGCTTTCTCGTCGGCTCTGGTAGGTTCTTTTATCGTGCATCGTTAATATTCTCGCTGGTTCCTGCTGTATTTCCACGAAACTTCATATTGCATAGTTTAATCTAAAATACCAAATAATCGTTGTTCAACAAATCTGCAACGTTTCCCCCAATTACTCCACGCAGAGTGCGTGTCCCAAAATGTTTCTTAAGGCAGGATACCACCTTCGCACTTAAAAAAAATTGAAAATTTTTTTGTTCTCAAAGTACTCTTTCAAGTGTATAGAATCGAAATTCATTCATTAGAAAGGTGACCGGAACCTTTTTCTTGTGTAAAAACCGGATTGGAACAGATATATAAATCTATATAAAACTTTAAACGCGTTTTTCTCGAAACGATGTTTTCCAAATCGGCGTGTCAGATTACTCCTATAATTTTCATCCGATTGACTTGAAACTTTGCACAATTCTTCCCCGTGGTGTAATCTAACGATGTACGTAGGACTTTTGCTGTAGCGTTGTTATTTTTCTTTTGGTGCGCAATTTTATAAACTTCTTTAAACTTTTTTACCCTAAAAAAATTGACCTTTTTGTTCAAATGGCCGCCATTTTCTTAAAAATCGAAATTTCGTAAAATCCCTACGTACAGCATTAAAAAATATTGTTGCCAATAGGAACATTCTTTGGTTTTTTTTCTAAGAGCCACGTACAAAGCGGAATTTGACACGCCGTCTAACGATGTTCCTCCGAAGGAGTGTATTTTGGCGCCACCTACAAGAGATTATTTTTCACTTTTTCAGTTTCAAAAAATGTGTAATTACAGATTAAAGTTACATTAATGAATGACTGAAATCGATTTTGTTTCTGCGCATTCTTTGTATGCAAAAAAAATTCATGAAAAACGCCTCCAAAATCGCAGTCAAAGGTGGTATCCTGCCTTAATCCGATTTCTTGGAGTGCCGTATCGTTGGAGGGTAATCGCTGCTATGGTCAAGACATGCTCGACACTGGACTTGGAAAGATCGACTGGAGAGTGCTCGACGGTTGCGCAAGCACGGCCGAGAGAACGTTAATGGTACAGGTTGAAATAATACGTTGCTTCTCGTTGCTTGGACGCGGGAAAAAACCACCTCGTACCCGCACGAACTGGTTGTACATTTCACATGTTAAGACAACACACGCCGGCCGTGCATTCTAGTACAATATATATTATCAAGTTATTAACGTGTACGCTGTAACACGTTCTCCTGGCGAACCTGTTTCTCGTAAACGAGCACAGTCGCGGCATCGGTCTTGTTTGCACGAGGAATTATCAGCCGTGCATCAGCGGAATAGTCAGCCTCGCTTTCCAGAACCTAGGCATGCATCCGACGACCCTTTTCGCCAACTACCCCCAGATTCGCGCGCTGAACTGAATCTCGTCCTCTAACCCCTCAATCTCCCCGCACCAGTCACGAATCATAAGCTAAACCTCCGAAAATTCGCATCACTAATTGCGCGATAGATCCTGCCAACTGGCTTCGCATTCGGTCCGCTGCAACGTTCCCTCCGTCTCTTACCTGCCAGCTAACGAGAGAAACGAAGCTTGGGGGATGCTCGTGGGGCCGAAGGCGAAAGTGGCGACTGTACACGGAAGTTTTAACAGTGGCCTGTTAGAAATTACGCGCACTTAACGAGGTGCTGGCAGCGGTAACCGAACGACGTCGGCTGGTCTCCGCTAACCGCGCTTCGCTCTACATCCTCTCTTTGTCCGTTGCTGTCGTTTCACTCGTTGACACGTGTTAGCTTGATAGCTGCGAACCGCAGCACGTGTCTTTCTTACTATCGTCGCCGTACAGCCACCCGACCGTAATTCGCCGTGGTAGTTCGCCACGTCCTGGACGATCCGCCGCGTTAAATTCATACGTGTCTCGGGCGACGGGCACTGGCTCCTTGCTGGACGATCCTTGCAAGCTTGGCGAGGGTACGTGACGTTTTTCGGTGCTCCTTCCCATCCCTGGAGGTAGGTATACCTTCGAATTCCTCTTTGGTTTATGCTTCGCGAGATAAGTGGCGAGTTGGATAGGTATGGATTTCTTGGCAGATTGGCGAGGTAATGCTAGAATTTGTTGTTCCAGGTGGTAATCCAAAGGAATTTATTCGACTGATCCGGGAGAAATCCGGGAAGTTTTAAAAAATTAGCTTCGATAGATCTGTATGTAACCGTTTCCACCAAAAGTTAAGCTAAGCTGTGCTCTTTTTTTTCTATGTTTTATAGCATAGCTTTGCTCAGCTTCCAGGTGGATCAGCGGCTTTAAGTTCTTTTTCTTAGAGCAGTAGAGAAGTAATTTCTTCGACATCTGAAGTTTTCCGCACCTCTATGTATTACACTCGATAACTTTATGCTTGGGTTCAGAAATCGCGCAAGCTTAAAATTCGCAGATGGAAACCGTTCCCCTTTGACGGGGGACTTTTATATTTAATTCTGCGAAATCTCTCGTCGACGGTGATTATTGCCGGCGTTTAATCCAGATGGATTCTCTGGCTGGCGTCGGGGGCGAGCAAGCCTCGAATTCAGGGCCTCCCCTTTCGTGAGAACGATTTGTTGTTTCAGGGTGTATCAACCCCCGTTTTACGATGGTCGTTAACGGAGAAAATTGCGTTGGCGGTAACAGTAAACCGTGGCCGCGCTATTTTCATCCAGCGTGCTCGCTTTTTTACAGCTCGCGCGCGTTTATACTTAGACCGTGTCGAGCAGAAACTGCTTCTGCCCGGTTGGTCTTAAAAATCGCTCTCGCCCGACCCATAAATAATATCGAGTGCCATTCGTCCAGAGCGAAACTTGTCCCTCCTAAGGAGAAATCAAGCACTCGAACGAACATATTCTACTTCGCGACCCTCCCCCTGTCTCCGTGCCGGCCATCGGCGAAATGAAAAGTGGAATGATAAGGTGGACTTGTCAACAGCCTCGCTGCTGCGGTAATGACAGAGTTATCGCAAAGAAACGGCCGGTCAAAGCAATCTCAAAGCGGGGGTTATCGATCCGAGGGGAGTTGCGATCGGCCACCGTGGAATGCCCCGATCCCTGTTAATTATACTCACGCATACACGCGCGTCGCGCTGTAACGCTGTAACGCTGTAACGCTACAACGCCAGCTCATAAACTGCGCGACGAGGTCCCGATGCTTTCTCAGGGCGGTTAATTCGCTTTAAACGGCCCAGTGCGTCCCGTTTCTATGGACCAGTAGCTGCATTATCCGTGGAAAACACGACGGCTACATTTCCCGCGGAAATGTAATTGAATGGGCGCGTTTGAAGTGGATGAAAGCCGCCGAGGCACGGGAATATCGATCCGCGTCGATCCACCGTTCGTACCGTTCTCTGCGCGAGTGCTCCGCTTGCATTCACATTTCACGGTAAGAAGCGAGGTCTGTCTCTAATTCAGTCTAAGAACCCCTCAGTTTCAAACACAGATATATCCTGCATCCCGCAATATCCATTCACGTTCCCGTTCCACGGTCAGCTCCCATCAACCATTATTCACCCCCCGTTCCGCGAGCGCGCCAAGAACTCGCGTAAAAGTCGCCCGAGAATAAATTACAGGTCCAAAAAGATTTGCTCGACTTCGCGTAGGCGCACCGCGATATTTATATCGAGGAGTCTGGGCGCACGTGTGCTCGGGGTTCCACGGTCGCCTGTTTCGCGCGTGCTTATTCCCGGATCCGATCGCGAATCGGAACGGATAACAGGATAACGGAGGAAATACGGATCCAGAATGGAGGATTCGACAGTCCCCTTTGTTTTGACTGAACGCCAGCAGACCGTAATCACTGCGCCCCTCCGTCTGCTATCCCGTCCCTCGATCTGCGGTTGTCCGTGGACACGTGAACGCGTGCACGTCCGTCGGCATTTGATTGCTCGGCTGCGATGTCCTCGAGCATGATCGAGCCGGAATAACGTATCGCGCGGCTCGATTTGTTAGACAAGATCACGTTCAACCGTTAACCCCAGCCCGACGGTTTATTGCTTCTCTCGTTCGCCTGCTTCCTGCCCCCGAGCTTTCTCCAGCTACCGCCGCTGTTTGTTCTTCTGCGGATTCGAGGCTGGCCGATAAGGCCGTTCAGAGGGCTGCGGGGGCGGACAGCTCGATCGTTTTGATGCCTCTTCTCGAGGCTTCTCTTGCCTGGTTAATTCGTATGATAATAGCCATGGTGCCTTCCACTGGCCCTCATTTCCTTCAACAAGCATTCCAAAGAGGTTGGACAGCGGATTAGCGTCTCTGCTAGAAGTGTTCTCTAAGCAGACGCTATCGAATACGTAACACTGAAGCGTCGAAGAAGAGGCGCGACTTACGCACGCAGATGTACCTACCCTGGGCGGCAGCGTTTTTCCTTTCTGCACGGTGTTATCCCCCGGCGGGGCCGAGGAGCCAGTATTAGCAGGATTAACGAGATCAACGACGGGCGAGAAAGCCGCGGGAACGAGCGCGGAGAAGGCACGGAGAGCAAAAGCTTGTTAAACGTAAGGGGCGGCCTGAAAGTGATACGGATGGCGCGGTTTTTTTTTCCCTCGGTCGATGAGAATTAATGGGCTCAGCGGCAACTGGCGAACCCACCGAATATCTTCCTGTCAACGGCGAAATTGTTCGCGCGCTCATTCGGGCCCGTTTCACCGCGAAATGGCTCGTCGTTCGGCTCGCGAGGTCCCGGTCCGAGTGAACGGATGGAGAGCTCTTCGAGGGTTGATCGAGTTTCTTTCGTGCAGCGACGTTCTCATTATTATTAAGTATGATTATCGACGGGTGAATAATTAAACGAAAGATCGTCTGCAGTTAGACGGAGGATCAGTTGCAGGTCTCGATTGATATTAATTAGATGGAAGGTCCGAAGAAATCTGTGGCCCCAGCGGACGTTGGCAGGAGTGGCGGTGCTCTGTTTCCTCCGCAAGGAATTTCAAGGTGTCCACAGAGCAGAACAGTGCTGCGCAGGCTGGAGTATCCAGTTTCGCGGTGGTGTTCGTGAGCGCTCGCGCCGAAACGTCGTCAAGTGGCGCTGGCAAAAACTCGGCCCGCTGGGGTTAAGAGATTCCTATCGGGAAGAGCTTCTGCTTCGTTGTTTTTTTTTTTCTCCAGCTCCCGAGCAGGGTAAATATAACGCCTGGCGTCACGGATTCACCACGCTACTCTTCGTGCGCGGTTAACACGATACGCAGACACAAAAAGACACACGCCCGCGACAGTGTCCCCGCGTGTAAAGAAGCAGGACTACGTGGGAGGACCGTCTTTTTTGTGGCCTGGGACCAAGATTCCTCGCGGAACCACTGTTACTGCCAGCCACAGCTCGCTGCTAAATCACTACGATTTCTTAGGACTCGAAACTTCAGAGCCTGGCACACAGATCTTTTCACGATGCTTCAGTCAGCAGATAGCAAAGCGACGATATTTAGTTCCATTCTCGAGGAAGAGATCTCCGCCGCGAACTACCTCCGTGGACTAATACGTCGGTTTACCGGAACCGTGGAAGCAGGAACGAGACTCGCGGCTGCCTGTTTTCTCAGCGCGGGAGAGCAGGATGGTGGCTGGCGGTCGGGCGAAGGAAAAGGGATTCGAAGGAAAATGAAAACCGATAAACCCCGATGTCTAGACGGAGAGTCGTGTTTATTTATGTAACAATGTTGGTAGCAGCCGCGGAACCGCCCCTTATCTGGGAACTTTCCACCGGTGGAACTCCGGCGACAGGGGCTGCTGCCGGAGACAGACACGGAGTTCGCCCACGCTTCTGCCCGAAAGTTTACTCGACGTCGTGCTCTGACACCGCTTTGCCGAGAAGAATCCCGACAATGGAAATACATTAGCAGCTCGGGCGCTGCCGCACCATCGTCGGGCACAATGGGGCCCGTTTCTGCTCGACGACGCGTGCACGATTTCCTCTCCGACGATCGCGTCTGATTGCAACGAATCGACTCTGTTGGCTCCCCAGTCGCCAAAGTGTTCGCTGCCGTGGCTCCTACAGATGGAATAAAAAGTGTCTTCGTTCTGTAGAGGATTAAGGGAGAGTTGCCGATTATCGTGCCATTTGGCACTAATTTGCATGCAAATTAATAGGGGAGAGGCTTGCAGGTTGCCACCCCTGAGCTTTTTTGATCATAACTCGTCATAAAATTAAGGCAGGATACCACCTTTGACTGCGATTTTGGTGGCTTTTTTCATGAATTTTTTTTGCATACAAAGAATGCGCAGAAACAAAATCGGTTTCAGTCATTTATTAATGCAACTTTAATCTGTAATTACACATTTTTTGAAACTGAAGAAGTAAAAAATAATCTCTTGTAGGTGGAGCCAAAATACATTCCTTTGGAGGAACACCGTTAGACGGCGTGTCAAATTCCGCTCTGTACGTGGCTCCTAGAAAAAAAACCAAAGAATGTTCCTATTAACAACAATATTTTTTAATGCTGTACGTAGGGATTTTACGAAATTTCGATTTTTAAGAAAATGGCGGTCATTTTAACAAAAAGGTCAATTTTTAGGGTAAAAAAGTTTATAAAATTGTGCACCAAAAAAAAAAATAACAACGCTACAGCAAAAGTCCTACGTACATCATTAGATTATACCACGGGGAAGAATTGTGCAAAGTTTCAAGTCAATCCGATGAAAATTGTAAGAGTAATCTGACACGCCGATTTGAAAAACATCGTTTCGAGAAAAACGCGTTTAAAGTTTTTTTTATAGATTTATATATCTGCTCCAAACCGGTTTTTACACAAGAAAAAGGTTTCGGCCACGATTCTAATGAATGAATTTCGATTCTATACACTTGAAAGAGTACTTTAAGAACAAAAAAAATATTTCAATTTTTTTTAAGTGCAAAGGTGGTATCCTGCCTTAACGTATCGTTGATTTATGGTATAAGTTGGAAAGAGGAAGTGTTGAGCTACAATCCTGAGCTACAAATCATGCAAACTCTCGAAAAAGAAAAATTATACTGCAAATTATCGAAAGTATCTAAAATTGTCTCCTTGAAATTTTGGCTTGCAGGTTGCCACCCCTAAGCTTTTTTTATCATAACTCGTCATAAAATTAACGTATCGTTGATTTATGGTATAAGTTGGAAAGAGGAAGTGTTGAGCTACAATCTTGAGCTACAAATCATGCAAACTCTCGAAAAAGAAAAATTATACTGCAAATTATCGAAAGTATCTAAAATTGTCTCCTTGAAATTTTGGCTCGCCACCCCCTAGAAAAATTGCTAAAAGTGTAAAAAAACTCGAGTAAAAACCTGATTCAGAAAACTTTTCAAAATTTATTAAGTTTTATTAATAAATTATATTATTCAGATTTTCTTGACCTGCGTGCTGCCATACTAAAAATCGATAAAAATGTAAAAAATAAACCAAAATATGACTAAAATGCAATAAAAACACTTCACTTCAAACTCAATGACATTTGAGTGTAAACAATCGGGAAAGAGAGAGGTGGCAACCTGCAAGCCAAAAAAGGAGGCAACTTGCATTCCGACGCATTTTTAGGAAAATATGAGAAAAAATTGTCAATTCATGATATGTTTGGAAATCTGTTTGGCATATGTAAATTAGATAAAAAAGACAACACAGTACGTATAGTTATCTTGAATTGTCGATGAAAATGTTCAATTTACGAGCACAAGGAAACCACACACAATTTCAATAATTCAGTTTCTGGACAAACACTATATTACCCTTCGCTCAGCAAACACAGCGTTATTGCGTCTGTCCGCTCCAGAGGTTATAAAATAGTGACACCTACTCTTTTAACGTCGATGTGAGTCAGAGTTGGGGTTATGACACTGCTAGAAAGTCGAAATACAGCAGGGGTGGCAACCTGCAAGCCTCTCCCCTATGAGATGTAAAATAGTATGTAACCTGGAAATTTTCTTTCTACTTCTCGTTGATGATTTATTTCATATATCGTTTATATTGATTAACCCTTTCAGTACGGCGTACATTTCTGCGAAAGTGCTTTTGACTAATTTTTTTTTTTTTTTTAAACTATCGGAGATGCCGACTAAAGTCGGCGCTAGGAACGACGGCTCGTTCCGTGACGTCGGATATATCCGGCACTGGTGCACACAGGTCATCAGATGGATGCCGGATATATCCGGCGCTGGTACCGAAAGGGTTAATTGCAAAGGAATTGATGAGTTACCAACTCTCCCCTATGTATCCTGGGGGTGACGCGTCAGATATTCGGGAACTGGAGATTCGAGGAGCAGAAAGTGGAGTTAGAGCACCGCCGGCTAGGAATGGGGACGAAGGAAGAAGAGGTGAGCAAGGTGGTTTCGAAGGAGCCGGCGTTCGTCAGGCCGATCGAGTCTCAGACAGCCCGCCTAATTTCGCAATCGGCGCGGCGGTCGAAACAATTCTCGGACACGCGATCCCGTGCGTGGCGCTTGAGAAATCTTCATTAGGCCTGGCCGCGGTCTCGCGAAGCCTTTTATTCCCCGCCGTCCAAGTTAATCTGGCTCACGATTGTATCTCGTTGCAGTTTCGCGCCTGGGTTGTCGCCGCGAGCGATCCCGTCTGGCAGCGGGCCTCCCTTTTCAGGCCGCGACGCGGCGTTACGTGTCGAATCGTGGAAACGTGCTCGAATCGCGATAATCGACTCGGTAATTAGTAGAGGAAGGGGGCTGGTTGAACGCGCACACCCGCTGTGGAAGGAAGCGTCGGGCTCGTTGTCGAATGCGGACTGGCTCCTATTCGAAAAATTCATTGCATGTTCAGCAATCAGGTGGCTGGCTGGCTGGCTGGCTATATGGAGATTACCCTTTCGCTGGCTGGCGGACGGGCGATCGGAAAGAATCGCGGTCCCTGTTCGCGGCGGGAATTTTTAACGCGACCCATGGCGTCGTTGAAAGGAATCACCGCTGACCAAGAGCAAACGAAAACGATTCTGCACGCCCCGCGCCGAACATTGAATGGACTTCATTGCGTTCCGCTCGGTTAAACGGGGAAAATACACGAGCGGGTCGGGATAGGTGTCTGAAAGTAAACGGCCGTGAATGAATGGCCATCGACGTGCAGTGGAATTCGTTGTTCATCCCGCGGAGGACTTCCGTTCCATTGACTTGTCGCCTATCCGCGTTCCCAGCCAGAAGAATAACCGAAACGTCCATCGTCGCGAGGACGTGCCTCCCTCATCGATCAAACACGCATCCAGATCTATAACGCGATCGATTAACCGACTCGTGAACACCGTATCGCAACGGTCGAACGGTCACCGCGGCGCAGCCTAGCTGGAGGCGTTAATCCCCCGTGTAACTCGAGCCTGACGACGGAAAACAGGAATAAATTAATCGCCGATCGAGCAAGAAACTACTCGATCCGCTAGATAGCCTGTGTCAAGCAGCTTGGCCGATCGGCGGGCAGGATCTCGTTTACCATCCAGGAAACGTTCATCCTCCGTTTACTTCCGTCACAATGGCGACTATCTCGCGTCCCTGGGTCGCGAATCAGCGAACGAAGTGGAAAAATAGGGGATTCGATTGGAATTATACCGGTGTAGGCAGACGTGGACAGGGACTCCTACCGGTACGTAAAATACCGGTATTATACCGGTATTTTTCGGTTGTATCTTCGTCTGAGACTCAGTACCGGTATAACGCTCATACCGGTATTTCGCTATACCGAAACCGATATCATACCGAAATAGATAAATACCGAAAACAAAAGGTTACCGGTAACCGAAATAAATACCGGTATTTTTTCGGTATTCTTTTCAGTAACATGGTAGGTTTCGGTGTTCACCGAGAAGAATACCGAAAAAATACCGGTATTTATTTCGGTTACCGGTAATTCCGAAAACCGATTGTTTTCGGTATTTATCTTTTTCGGTATGATATCGGTTTCGGTATTTATCTTTTTCGGTATGATATCGGTTTCGGTATAGCTGTATTGGCGAAATACCGGTATGAGCATTATACCGGTATTAAGTCCCTGGACGTGGATACCGGGGGCAGCTCTGTCCTTAATCTTGAGATCCACGCGACGATAGCAGAGTTGCACATCCTCGATGCGAGTGTAACCGTACGCAGTCGGCCTGCTCGCCCGGCTGGCCGTAGGTCAATTAGTCCATCCGCGTGGAGGATCTATCATCGATCATCGGTAGCTCTGATTCTGGGAACGAAGCTTGGGGAATGCTCGAGGAAGCTCTTGGTTTTAGGATGTTGGGGTAGAGAAAGAGGCAGAGGCAACGATGACCGTAGATGTTACCGCAGAGTGTATGGTGTCGGTGTCGAGATCACAGTTGGATAGAATAGTCGCCGTAGTAGCCAATTTGACGCGGGATTCTCGAGTTTCTTTGGCCCCGTGACTGTCACGGCCAAACACTCGGGGCGGGTTGCGCGCAGGAAATTGCAGCGGCGCCGTTGGATCGCGATTAAACTGTCTGGCACGTAACGATATAGGAAGTGGATGTTCGGCTAGGGGCAGGTCGATGATGGAATGAATCTATCGGCGGTTGCCGTTTCGCGGAGCAGAAAAGGGGAAACGAAGTGGAAAGGTGTCGGGGATTCGAATGCCGGTGATTGCGATCGGTTCCTCGGTGTTTCGCCGCTCACGATCGCGTCTCAAGCACTGTAATCTACGCTCAACGGCGCGCGAAACACCCGCCGTATGCATAAGTAAGCGATTTAATGCTCCGCGGCTCGATATGTACGTAGCGGAGGCACCGTGCCCGCGCGATTACCCATATATCGTTCATTCTTTTCCGCTGTATGATCAGTTACCCGCGAGCTCCGGCAAACTCAAGCAATCAGGGATAGAGGTCTTCATCCGTTCAATCTACCTCTGCCACGTGTCTTTCAAAATGTGGCAGTGAATCATCCCTGCAATTCCCGCGGCATCGTTTCCTTTCCTCCTGTTTATGATATGGCGCGGTTGGCGCATAGGTGGCCTCCCCTTGCTTTCGGCATTTGTACACTTCGGAAAACACACTTTTCAAAAGAGTAAGTTCGGACAGTCGGCATTGGGGGGGAATTGGTAAGGCGGCTGGCCAGTACGCGGAGGAACCGCCTACAATTTATAACGATTAATTCTTTAATTAGCTAGAGACTAACCAAGGTGGGTAATCTACTTGGGCAAACGATTTTCGAAGAAACAATTTCGCTGCTAGCTACTCCAAACAGCTTACAAGAAAACACTTGAAGAGACAGCCACAGCTTTTGATTCCCTCGCTCTCATCGAGGATCCTCGCGGACTGATTCGACCGGGGTCCTCCGGGAGCAGTTGTTTGCGAAGGAAAGGGTAGCAACGGGTGGAAGGCAAACCGTGAACCGTGCGAACGCTGGCGGGTGGCGAACGTGCGCGAAATTTCCACGGTGGTTTCCCTCTCGCGGGTCTATCTCGTTGAAGGCGGCAAGTACACAGATGTCCCGTAGCTGAAAAGTGCTGGGAAGGAAGGTACATAAGGTCAAGGAGTGCGTCGTCGAGTGGCTGTGAGTTTCTCGAGTGTAGGTCGATTCAAACCGCGGCCCTTCTCTCGCCTCTCCTTTCTTCCTTTCCTTCCTTCCTCTCCGCCTATTCTTGCCCGCCCTTTTTCGGCTGGCATTCTTGTCCTTTTCACACCGGCCGCCGGCTGGCCCGGCTCCTTGCTCCACCGTTCATTTTTATCTGTCCATCGGCTTTCTGGGTCAAGTGTGCGCGAGCCACGCTCCAGGGATTTTAGAAATATCGAATCACGCGAGGATACGTTCCGCGTGTACCGAGGCAGCGTCGTCGCGGTGTTCGCGGGCTTTCGTTCTGCTTCGTTGGCTTTCGAGCTACGGCGGGCCGATCGAACACAGTGGCAGCTCGTACGTAAACTTGGGAACCGGGGAGCATTCGGGGGATACTGCGATATTAATTATTAGAAAGGTGGTGGTGTCAGGGTTGAAGGGAGTGGCGGAGGCCATCAACGAGCCTCGGGAGATCCTTCCTGGATAGAAGGCTGCACGACTTACCAAAGA
Source organism: Andrena praecox (assembly GCA_963932275.1). NCBI lineage: Eukaryota > Metazoa > Arthropoda > Insecta > Hymenoptera > Andrenidae > Andrena > Andrena praecox. The sequence goes on from OZ010734.1 coordinate 1,170,816, forward strand.
CAGAGTCATCTTTATCGGAGGCTGCCATTAACATCGCCTTGCGTCGGCCCCCCCCATATGTTTATCAGTTTATTATGTCGACCGAGGAGAGCGCGTTAACAAATTACGCAGCTTTGACTCGGGCACGTGATCATTACTTTAACAAGTACCTACTTACCCATCGACAGGCCTACGATATTATCTCGCGTCGCATGAAGTCGATGTGTATCGGCTTCGAGCGATAACTAACAATTTCTCCCCTTTTCTTTTCAGGTAAGTAGACCGACGAAACGCGGAGAGCTAGCTACGCCTGGGGTGGTTCGTATCGGCGGTGAGTGGTTGATCGACTGCAACAGTTTAATCTCGATTGATCTTAGGTAGCAGAAACAATATTCTCGACATTCGTCTCAAACTTTCCCTCCTGCTCCTCATTAAATACGTGTATACCTCTGACCCATTTTGAACTGGATATAAACCACTTTCCTGGCAAGAATCTCGCGCAGGGTTTCTTAACGCCACCAGCCAATATTCCAGCGAAGTAATAACGAGGTGAATGGCGCCGGCGGGCTCGTTTCGGGCCATGGAAAAGGATCTGGACTCCAGCTGGCGTAATGCTTACAAATTAATGTAAATCTCGCGATCGTTTCCCTTTGAGCGTTATACGGGCACATTTTGTTGCGCGGGCTTACCCGCTAAGGACGGGTTTTACGTGCGCGTCCAGTAATTGATTCACCGTGGAGCATTTTGCGCGTGATCCCGTCAGCGCGGGATAATTCCCTTAAACGATTCCGTCGGGCGAACACGGGATGCCGTGAAAGTAGTACGTCCAGGGGAAAAAGTCGACGGGACGGTTTTCTTCTTGCTCTGCTGGCGAACTTTCGCGCCCATACATTTCACGCTCGATCCTTTTCGTTGTTACCCCTGAAGCTCGTGGAAAGGGCGATTCGTGGGCTAGTCATTCGTTAATCATTAGTTAAGGGGACTAGGCAGTCAGATCGCTCGGAAATCAAGTATTTTTTTGCGAATTAATTACAAGGAGATGAACACAAATTGTGACTAGTACGTTTGGGTAATGTTTATTAATACTATAACCAGTAAAAAAGAAATGATTTGAATATTATATACATATGTATGACAGCGCTACAGTCGTCTGATATGTAGGCGTTTTTTTTGGAGCCGCTGTAATTTTGCAGTGATTCTGGTCGTAAGAAATTTAATTGTGAAATATCCTCTGAAATTTATACTTTGCCCTGGCCCCTATTCTGCCCTGAACCTATTGAAAAAGAAAAAAAATCAAAATTATAAAAATGGTGGCTGCAAAACGGCAAATTTTAAAGAAACGTCACTTTTCGCCAGGGAAAAGAGCCATTCTATTTTTTTTTTTTGACAAACCAGCAGTTTTTACAGACTTATGCGTAGGTCCAGGTCGTAACTAGACATGTTTCATATATGCTGAATTTTTTTCAAATCGACTGATACCTCCGTTTTTTCCCAATCACTCAAAACGAAGAGGAAATATGATTCCGAGAAAAACGCGCTTAAAGTTTCGAAAGAGGAATCTAGTCTACCTGCGTGCGTGCAGAAACGGTTTATGGCGCGCTCGACCGTTTCGGCTGTAAAATCCTCAATTTTGCGAATTTTAACATAAACCAAACGGCATTTTAATCGGGAAGGGCAGTACTTTCGAAAAATGCAACAAAAAAAAAATATCGAGTTTCTGACTGCCTAGTCCCCTTAATGCGTCGAACGACGGGAGGTATTCTTTTCGACGACTGTTTTCGTACAGAATTACCACTCTATTTAATAATGCATGCACGAATAATCCTCTTCCATGTCCACTAAATACAGAGTAAAACCTTTAGCTGCAATAATTAATTTCTCGAACACAGTACGAAGGTTCTGGACAACCCAGTATATATGTAATCGCAGGGACTGATGCTTCGAACCGATCGATATCACGCTAGCAATATCGAGGGAGAAACTTTCTTTCCATATTTAACAGCTGTTTTTTAAAAATACTTCTGTGTGCTGAATTCGAAAACGCAATAAAAGTTTCATGCCACTTTCCGTTTTTTACTACTAATTTCATTCAACCGTATATTACAACATAAAAATTGTAGCACGTGACGGAGGAAATTTGAAATTATTCTCCCATTTATAACAGAAGTGAACATTCCTATGAAACCAGCTGATGCTTTTGAAGGTAGTCCTTTGATTTCTCGATAAAGTACGTTCATGTAGCATCCGGATGTCGGCGCATGCTATAGTCCAGGAGTCAAGGCAACGGAGGGCAGGAATCCAGGAACGTCGCTTCCACCAACTGATATCGATGCAGAACATAGCGTTGCATGTAACACGAGGCTCGGTCTCACAGTGGCCTTGCCTACAATCAGTTCGAACCGCTGAACGAGCCCCTTTGTACTCGACGCGTTGCTACAGACACTTGCGTGCATTTCGCCCCATCCATGGTGGTCGGCTGGTGAGGGTGGACATCGATCCTCGCGCAGAATAGACTGGGGCGCTGTCGATGAAAAGATGACGCGGGCCGTTGCGCGTCGTTCCAATTTCCATTGGCTAGTTGACCGATTCGACCCCATCGTTCGCCAATTCTTTCAAACACTTGGGTCGCGTGGTCGCGTGACTTTCGTGTAGCTGCTGGATGAAACCAGAGGGCGCGTTAAAATGTTCGCAAGAGGCTGCTGCCAGCGTTCGTTTCAGCGACAAGTAGCCACGTCTGGGGAATCGAACGAGTCTTATTATTCGAGGATGCCCAGCATTCCTCTGCTCCCTCGCCCGACGACTCGGACGCGGACCCGCGCATACCTTCAAAAACTAATTCCAATTACTCGGGGCCTCGCTTTACACCGTTTCATCTTCGATGGAGGATTCGTTCCTTTCCAGATTCCACGGACCTGCCGGCGTCGGCAGAGAATTCCACCTGGGAGTCAGTTTTAGCGAAGCCTCTCGCGACGAACGCTTGATCGAAAGTAGGGGTGTCTTAATTCGAGTTATCAATTGCCCCAAGGGTGCGCCATTGAATTACAAGTTCCACGCGACGCTGCAATATCAAGTTATGGTATCGAGAAAAAATACGACGGCGGAGTTTCTCGAGTTGCCGACGAAGGGATCCCCCTCTCTGTTTCACCTGTCCTCCCTCGCACAGTGGAGACGAAGAAACGAGGAGCACGCGAAGGGAAAGAAAATTGAAAAGCAGCTAGAAACACTGGGAAACGGAGCTGGCTGGCGAGAGGGGAGAAAGATAAGCGCGGAAAGGGGGCGAGATCCAGGGGGGTAAATGAAAAAGGGAGAGATAACGTTTGCTCGTGTAGTTCGTGACCTTTCACCCTCCTTTGTTTCGCGAAGAAGCTGCCTTGCGATTTGTTGGCGGGTTATCATTTTTACCTTTGACGCACGCAGATTGGTTCTCTGACGAGACCCGACACCTTTCAACCCCCGCGCGTCCCTTTTCACCCCGCGCCCTTTTTTTCTCGCTTCCCTTTCACGCTCGCGCGTATTCAGAGATCGCGCGAGGCGAGTTACACGTCGCGTTTCCTGGCGCAGGGGATCTGCTTTTTAGCGGCTGGAATTCATCGATGTTCAAACCGAAGAGCGTCTTTGAAACGATTAACCGTTTGTCGGGCTCGGCGGCATCGAATCGCTCGTCAGCTTTCTGGGCTGACCGATTTCTCGCCAGCGCACAGTGGGTTGAAATCCCAGAAACATGGTAAAAATATGAAGGTAATCTTTGATATTTACAAAAATGAGTATACTAAAATGACTACAAAATGACAAAAAACAAAATGGCGGATCCAATATGGCGGACGCGTATACCCAAAAAATATCAGATTTGGTCTAAACTTGGTATTTTAGAGTTTCCGAGGTCGCTGAGTACGAATCTCAAGTCAAAATGGCAAAAAAAAAATATATATCAGGGAATATCAAGATGGATCGATTTATCTATTAAAAAATATATGGTTCCATTTAAAAAAACCACCACTGCCGTCATGGAAACATGTGTTAATTAAATATCTCGTTACAACAATAGTATTAGTATTCACATCTGAAAATAACAACAGATATAAATATTTCAATTAACAGTGTTTGCAAAAAGAAATTATTTTCATGGACTGGGAACCGTTTTGAATAAACTGAAATTTTAGGGATTGGAGCAAAAACGAGCAAAATCTGAAAGTTAATCTTAGTTCTTTAATAATCAGAGATGATAACTGTGCAAACAAAAATGCTTGATCGGACTTGGAAGTTAACTAAATGTTTAATTGTTTTTGTAGATCAGCTATGGTAATTAAGGTTATACGAGGCAATTTTGAATTAAACATTATGAAGGTATTATTGCTTGCCGCAAACGTATAACAACAAAAAGTAATTAAATAAACACCTGAAATTGACGTCTTCATCGCGAAACAGAAGTTTAAAACACAGAAAACACAAAAAATAGCTACACAAAATCGTTTGATAAATCGCTTGGAATAAACATGTAACGCAGTTCCTACAGCTAACTGTTTTTGACCGACTCGGGTAAGGAAGGAAGAGTTGTAGAAGGCTGTGGATATACGTTTTATTGTGCGCACATATTTCAACTATACCAGGGATAAAAAATCAGATGTTTAAATATTCTTTTGTATTTCGATTTTTCGCCAACTTTTGGGGTCTCCTACCCCACTGTGCAGCGTCTCCGTATCCGCTTATCGAATTCCAAAATTTCACCGACGGTTCAGCCTCGAATCGGGAGTTGCAGCGATGTAGCATCGAGTTATAGGTTTTTCGCGGGGGATTTAACGCCCCCGCCGGTATGCAGCTATCGAATTATAAGTCCGCGGTTAGGAACACTCTGCTGGCACGAAAAGGCACTCGGGTTTCATTTTTCACGGCCTAACAAGGGACATGGGTCCACTAATATCGCGCGGATCTCGTAAATTTAATGGCCCCGTGTAAACTGAACTCGCGACCGAGAGAATAAGGGAGGATAAGGGGGAGCGAGTAAGAGCGTTCCTCTCTCGCCTCTGACAGCTTCTCTTTTTACTCGCCACCATTATTCTCCGCGCGTGCACGCCGGGGACTTTTAACGTATCAAAAGCCGCGAAGGAGTTTCGTGTGTCGCCTGGCTATAATTTTTCGGACAACCCCGATAACCCGCCGGGCATAAATATCGCGCTTTTAGACGCGGCCCGCGCGTAAATCCCGCGCCCCGGGGAATTCAATTACCGTTCTTATCCTGTTCGACACGCTCGGCTTATCGTCGCGACGCGATAGAGTTCCTTATCTGCGTGGGCGAAGCTGAAGCTTGTCGCTTAAGCTACGATTTACCCTTTCGATTATCTCGGCTTCCCCTTCCGCCCTCTGTGCCGTGCGTCGGCGACTAATTCCCTCAGCATCGAATCAAATTCGGCTGGTGAAAATGGCAGTTTTCTTTATAGTCGCGTCGGTGGTGACTTCGTACTAGCGGAAAAATGGTATAAAATCCTGTCTCGTTTTTTGCCGGCGGCCCTCCCGTGCAAAAAAAAAAAAGAGGGCATAAATGCAGCAACCCCCGTGATAACCGTTCCGGCTGCATCGGCGAAGATTTAAATGCAGTGCCTTCTGGTGCGCTTCGACATCGCTGCACGCATTGCATCGTTGGTACGGTGACCGATGCAACGATGGCCCTCTGCCTCTCTCCTCCCTCTCTCTTTACCCACGTTGCTTCTTTTCGATTCTGCCGGTTCACGGGCCTGTTCTTCGTGGCAGGGCACCGCTAGCGATGGCCTCAACACGCTCCGGATCCGCTCGAAATCCTTTCCGAATAAGCATATCCGCGGATGCATCGTTCGCTCATTAAATACCACTGGACCAATTAAACTTACCGGGCGGAAGAATGGATTCCAGGACCGCGGAGGTACGAAAGGTTGCCGCACGTTTTAGTGCAAGTTTACTTGACTGCGGAGCCGAGAGTGTTGGAGTGGCTGCGAACGACATCGGCCGCAAGGACAGCGGAGATAATTATTACACTGTCCATCAGGAGAGATGACGACAGCAGAAATAAATGGCCGGAGAGGCCGCGAGGAGGGTGCCCATCACTACCAGCACTGCACTCGTGGCGGTCAGGTATGCGAGGCTTGCAGACGAAAAAAATAAACCGAGATGAAATAAGAAAAGACAAAAAGAGTACAGGGACGCGGGATAGTGGGAAGGAGAGGGGCGGAGAGGGAGAGAGAGAGGGCCAGGGACCCGAGAGAAAGAGCGAAAGGGTGGGTGGACAGAAGGAAGGGTGGATCGGAACGAGTTGCATCGAATGCGAGGAGGAAAGGACAAGCGTGGAGAGGAGGCGAACGGCCTAACCTGAGCCATCGAGTCTAAACAATCGGACGATCGCCCTTCGAAATATCTGGCTGGCTCCTGGGAACACGTTTATGCGTGTCCGTTCCTCCTACCTGTTCCCGGACTAGTGTTTGCTCGACCGGCCACTTGTTTGCCGGACTTTCATAAAATTCCTGGCCGTGCCGCGATGACGACCGAATACACGGTAGCTGGACGCGGCTGTCTTGTAAATACGTCTCTCTCGAGACGTGTTCTCGCCTTTTTACGACGAACGCGACTGGTTTTCGGCCTCCTTTTTTGGTGCCAGTCGCCTCTCGGGCTCTGCGCCTTTCCACGAGCTTCACTCACGCCAGGGTCCATGAACCAGCTGATTACGTTCAACGCACTTCGCTTTGATGGGTTCATCTTTCGAGGAGGAAAATCGATGGTCCGAGTTCAAGAAACTGCACCGATCTCGTGCTACATCTCGTTGCCCACCGCTTTCCAGCTACCAGATGTCGCCTCCATAGGTTCCGAAATTATTTCAATTTTTATCCAAGCCCACGGTAATTCCACGACGCGAAATGAAATTATTTCGGAGCGCAGAGGGAACGAAACTGAAAATGTTGCTCCCTGCGGTGGAAGCGTTGCCGCCAGCTGGTCGCTGGCTCTGCCAAGGATTTCGAGTACCCAGCCGATGGATCCTGCGGTTTTCCAGGCGAGTTTGCCTCGGCCCCACCAGCAGCCGTTCAGCTTCAAATTAAACTGAACTGCAGCGGTGGCGTTTACACCGAAGCCACGTGTAAACTCGAGTGCAACTCGTCGTGGCAGCTTGACCCCGGCTCGTGGCCGCGAAAACCGCGACACCGTGGTTCTCCAGCGTCGATTACAAGCGGTTATATCGCTCTTATTCCGCGTCAGCGTCTGCCTCTCCCACGAGTGCTCGTCATCGTCCAATCGAATCGCGTCTCGTAGCTTTCGCGTATCTTTGAAAAGGGCTAAAGTCGAAAGTCACTGGTCCCCGTGGATTCTTAGCAGCGTCTTCCATCCTACGATGATACAATAACGATCCACGTTAATAGCTGAGGTTGGAGGGGGCTTGAGGCAGAAGTTGACTCGCGAGACGCGTACGGACTGGCACACGAACGACTTACGGAGGTGCACGCTAAAGGTCAGTTTGAACAAAAGGTCAGTTTAATTCCATTAGATCGTAGAAACCTCTAATGTTCCACTGCGTGGGCAGAAACGGAGAAATTTGCGGAGCAATCGCTTAAACGACGTCGCGGTATCGTTGCATCTCCGCCTCCTAAGAAAACTATCATACGTTCCAGCATTTCCTCTGTGTCGCAAGAAATTCTCATGGGCCGTTCAAGTTTCGGAGGTTCTTCGCTCGTTCTATGAAGATTCTTTGGAGATAGTCGACATTTTTACCTCTCGTTTCGGAGTCATTAGGCTAGAATTTCCTGACTCGCTTCGAGTGGAAGCCCGAGGTACCTGCGAAACGATTTCTTTGTCTCCAGCGGAACACCCCGGTATAAAAGGGATCAGGAAGTCCTTTCGTTCTACTCGATAAGATCGCCGGCCCCCGTTGGCCCGATGCATACGCGCAATGTGCCTCTCCGTGCTGGGGAAAGAAGCGATGCGATCGAACGATTAGCATAATGCGTCCGATACGCGACCAGTATCCTGCAACGTTGGCGCTCGACCACCTAAACCAGCGTCCGCTTTCACGTTTTATTTCAACGGACTCGGAACTAGATTGAGTTTGGGTGGTGAACTGTGATCTTGTTAACGCTGGGAATTGCTACCTACTTGTCGTTCGAACAAGTTTGGTACCTGATAAGAGCTTAGATCTTGTAATCTACGGCGCTTGATAGGTTTCATAGGACGTAACGTAGCACGGGGGTGTAACACAGAGGAGTTTTACGTACATGTCCGTTTTATCGGATCGATCATGATTACGTGATGCATGAGAGGGACTGTATAGGAAAGCATGGCGACATGGAAGGCTGCTTGCTGTCCAGAGATCGGCGAGCGTTCCTACTTATGGTGGTCTAATGTATTTTGTAACTTGTAGATCTCGGATAAGGAGCAGTTACGGCTTCTGGAAGTGACAGTGGAGGATATGGCGGTTCTCAACCATCGAGCAGGCCGATATCCTTCCCCTAAGGCTCCAAGCCTCTACATTTGTACCGAAACAGGACTCTAAGCTTTTTCTCCTATAAAGTTTCAATAAAATCAAAGGGGCGCGCAGTGTTACGCGTAATGGACAAAAGTCAAGAATCCGAAGTGTTTGATCCACAAATTCTTGTATCTTATAATTATAATGTTAATAAAGGAACGTAGGTTTCAATGTTACCCATAACTTCTGCTGAATTTACTAATTTGTTGTCAAAAGTGATACTAGAAATTCATTACAAATTTCGGTGCATTTTTTCAAACACGTGCCATTGGCAGAATGTTTATGCTTTTCATTTGCTTTTTATAAGTTGTGTTTAATACTGTCATACCTTCAAAACTGCCGAGTCAGTTTTTTACAATACTAACAATTTGTACTAATTCTTTATGTTAAATGTTTATCAACTTCGATGGGACTTTAAAAAAAAACACCAAAAAATACCTCCCTGATTTCTTGTATATTAAATTTAGGGATCATTAAACTTTATATTAACGTCAATTTCAACTGCACGAATTTGCACGAAACAGAAAAAATAGCCAAAATCATTATTAAGACGTTCACCGTTCCGGCCCTTAGCGTAGTCTCTAGGTCTCCTCGTGCATAAGACCCTTATGTGAATCTACACATCCGATATGCTTTTTCCAATTGTTTATACGATATCTACCATGACTTTTCCATCCTGGATACTGTCTTCAGTTTTAAAATAGCAGTCAAACGCGATACACGTGTTAAAAATAATTTGATAAAAAAATGTTTCGAACAAAAGTTAGTCAGTATTCAGTTGACAACAAATTGCAAAAATAAATATTAATAAAAAACTTTTTATTCAGTGAAAAATCAAGATCGGCTTAATTTTTTTAATGGAACTGTATATTTTTTATACACCAATCGATGCATTTTTATATTCTCTTTAAAAAAGTATTAGGGTACTTAGGACGAAAACTGATTAGTTCAGAAGTGATGAGTTTTGTCCCGAACGCCCATACACGCGTAACACTGTGGGGCGGGGCGAAAGTTCATAGCTGATTTTTTTAGAACTCGATAATAGTGGCCGTTCACATACACACGCGCGCGTACCCCGAAGAATTTTGAAAACCACGTTCCACCTGCTCCCTCGATGAGCACCGTGATTCATCCAGTAAACGGGGCAAATACAATTGTTATTAACGCTTGGCGTTAATGATGCTCGCGCAAATATCACAGCGGGGTGGCCGATAAATCCCAATTACTCGACAAATTTGCAATGCACCTCATTATTTGCCGCGTTAATGAAACTACGCTGGCCCCTGCACACTTGGAGCCGGGAGGAGGAGTCGCACGTAAAATATTAACAGTCGGTAAATTCGCTGGACGTTCCTCGCTAACTGAACTTAACTACTCGGCTGACCAGCTATTGGCTACACAATTACGCTACTTACGCGTCTTACTACCACAAGCGTGGCCCGAGCCCCGTGCCCCTTCATCAGCGGACGATAGCAGGAAGTTCCCTGTCGATAGTCGAAGAAATTCGAGGGAACATTAGCGAGCGCGGATACCAGGAAATTATTCCCCCCTTGTAGGCCTTATCGTCGCGGCGCAGGGGATATTAAGGGGAACGCGAGAGTTTCGGGGTAGCTGACCCCTTTCGCGAATCAGCTGTTGGAGCGGTGGTTACCGGGGGGATGGTGGCGGGAGGAAGCGAGGAAGCGAGGAACCGAGGAACCGAGGCACCTCGGGCGGCAGATTTCAAAGCATACCACAGGGTGAAAGAGAGACGGGGTCCAGCTGGAAAGGAGAGGAAAGGAGAAGGCTCCGCCGAGGAGCATATTAGCTAAGGGAAGGACGAGGACGGGGGGCGAGAGGAGAAGCGGTCCAAAGCGAGCGCGAGAGAGGATCGAACGGCAGAGAAAGAGGTAACGAAGCGGACGCGTGGGAGAGTTAGGCTCCATCAGGATGGTGCTCAACCTTGCACAGGTGAGCGGAAGTCGATACCAGCCTCTCCTCGCGTCTTTCGAACCTCCATTAGCTCGTGGGAAATTTCGTCTTCCCCGTTTTTCTCCCTGCTGTTTTCACACGGAATTTTCAGAAAGTTCCGGGGGAAGTGGAGGCATTGACGGAGAACGTAGGCTACTTTCGCAAAAGATTAGCCGTGAGAAACGGCGCTGAACATTGCAAAAGCGTCGCGAATGAAGTGGCGCAAATTGTAGCCAGGCGTGGCGTCGCGAACGGTGATTTACCGCGGCAGAAATATCAAAGCGTGATCATTGATGGCACTTCGTGTCCGCGGCACGGCAACCGTTTGACCCTGTCAATTGCTTCGAGCTCGACTCGCCAGGCCCTCCAGAATTAAATCAATTAAAGGGCTGGTCGTTCTGTCGCGTTACTCGCACCGTCCTGGGGCTCGTCGGGAATCGCGTGACGGATTACGTGTCCCTGCGATGATTATTCTCTTGAATCGCCGCGTCGTTTTCATCCCTCGCGGTCGCCGCGCTGGGGCACGAACGCTTCCACAGAAGAATCGTCGGTAATTACGCGCTTAACCCTTTGCAAGTTGCAGCGGAGCTACGCGACATTGTAGGCATCTAACTATAAAAGATTAAATATAGAATCGAGAATCTTGAAATTGGATCATTTTCACCCAAAATCCAGTTACAAATCCTCATTCCTCCTTTACTAAGTAGTGTATTATTTCGACTGAAACTCCTTCGTATCTTTAAATAATAATAACAATTATAACAATAATAACATTTGTTTAAATTTTTTTATCGTAGAAATTTAAAGAGTTCTTAAAATAATAAGCCATAATAATTAAATGGACTGAGTTTTATTGTTGTATGCTCGTTTCTAGCAAACATATGGTATTGGGCCAATTTGACCGAAATTTACTTAAGTATCCATGTAACTTTACAAATTCCGTATAAGAGTTAAAGTGGCAGTCGAATCAGTAGGCCGGCGTTAGAAATCCAGTGTTTACGACACAGGGAAAAAGAAGACTCGTTTGAAACACCTGTGCGAATTGGACGACGCGAAGCGAGGAAACTCGAGTGCCTAACCAGACATGTTTGTTACACGTGTCTATGTCTACAAGCCACGGTCAGCGTGCCATGCAGCATGGAGCACGCACTCGACACTAGTTAGCGTACGCTAACTAGTCCGAGCGATCGCGGTGGAAACTCGGATGGATGAATAATTAGCACACGCTCGAGGACTTTGTTGCTCGGGCGATAGTCGCGATCGCAGCAGCGCCGTTCGCCTCCAATTAAACGCGAACGATAGTCGCTGCCCCGCCAGCTAGTTTTCACTTAAATTCCCGATAACGAATTGGGAGCCCTTGCCGGTCACAAACGCGCTGTATGCTTTTCAATTTGAGCCTCTGTGAAAACGCGCGTTCGTTAGGGCGCTGTTACGAATGTTACGATACGTAGTCGCGCAAAAGAATTCTGGCGATCAGCGCGGCAATTAAGAGATTGCGCCCGACAGATAGATCGAAATGGCTGGACCGGACGCGCAGGGCTGAAAGGATTAAAGGGCGTCGTTCCCGGAATTGTTCCTCTGGGCAGGGGATCGAACCGCGACACGATGGAATGAAATTGAGGATAAAACGCGAAGCGGCTCCCTGGCGAGGCTGTTCTGGTCTCGCAGAGGAGAACGTGGTTGCTGGAGGACGAAGAGGGACGGATAAGGAGGATAGTAAGGTGGAAGAGGGAAGAAAGGTGGTGCGAAGCGGTGGTCGAGTGGCGCCAGCCAGCAGCAACCTTTTTTCCCCTGTGTCGTAACCGACTAACACCGGACTTGCTCTCGCCTTTTCTTCTAACTCCTTCTCCTATCTTCATCGCTCTCCCCTTCGTCGCCCTCCTCGCCAGCCGCCGTCCTCGTCCTCCTCTCTATTCTTCAACCGGTAATTGTTTACCGATACCATGTTGCGCGTCGCGCAGAAGCTCCTCCGTCCGACCTGGTGGTCTCCCCGATCATCCAGGCGAACGGTGTCGTCGCGATTAACGATATAATTGGCAGTTTGGGGCTCGGTTTCATTCGCCTCGATACGAGACGCGTCGAGTCAATTTGTCAGCAGGCAGAGCGAAGAAAGTCACTCGCCACGAGTAGACAATTATGATGGTTAGTCGGCCCGATAATTGGGGGAATTGAATCGCTGTCGATCATGGCCACAGTTACCAGAGACAGCCATTTAATTTGCGGCCGGGACAATAACCGCGGCTCCAATTGGCGACAGGCTAATCGCGCAGGCGCGCACACGCGTGGCTAATTACCGATCTGATTTATTAATGGGCGCCGAAATTGGAGAGTAACGATTGTTTAGCTCGCAACCGTAGCGGAACCGGCGTGGAACTGTCTGCTGGATTCCCTGCGAATTCGAACTCGAAATGGCCACGCTTCGAAGGCACGAGAGATCCATTTGGATCGAGCCTCGATTACTTGTTAGTGAAGATATTAAGGCGAGATGTTAATGCCTGGGAACGAAAGAAAGGGGGAACAGGTTCCCCGATCCTGGCGATCAACGCCAGGCATTTCTCCATTAGATTGGCCACTCGCGGGGTTATTTTAAGCAACTTTTATAAAATGGCATTCCAAGACTACTGAGCGGTTGTTAGCGATCCGTGAAATATGGACCGTGTAAAATCCAGGCCTGACCTTCGCGTTTGTCTTTCTACTTCAGCTGAGTACCCCGAACTCTCTGACGAGCACGTAAATAATTTTCGGTCAAGTGGAGGAAACGATCGGCGCGAAGCCTCGATGAAGACGCAGACGCAGGTCTTTGGCTGGTTGATCGATGATAATTGAATTCGATCAATGTTAGTAGCGGCTGATCGCGAAGCTTGTCGGTGAGCATTACTGTATTTTACAGACGCACTATAACACATTTTAATTGACCGACGTGGACGGTTATGCGTGGCAATTGAGCGGTCGGCTGGCAGTTTGCTTTATAATTAACGAGGTAGCGGACAATTTTCGTGAATGGCCAGCCAAGGAATGAAGTCGATCCCCGCGCAACCAGTTTCGCTCCTCCACTCGTAATTTGTCGTTTCCTTAATTTATCGACGACCCTCGGCAGGTTCCGCCGCTACGAAGCGCTTGAAAGAGTTGAAAGCCTTCGATTCGTGCCTCGTACCGCGAAGCTCTCTTTCTTGCTTCATCAGATCAGGATCACGATCGATAAAATAGACAAAATATTCGGGACGAGGAGGGTCGTTCTCTGATAGAAGTATCTTTAAGCTACTCACTCGCTATTGGAAGCCTTCTACGCTCTATGCACCGACGGAACCTTAATTGCTAACGGTCCTTGCCACCCGAACTCTCACCCCGCTTGTAATGTTCGCACCTCTTCGGCAAACTCTTTCTATGTAACCCGGTGTACAGTGGTGCGTTGATTGCCGATTGAAAGTGCATATTTGTACAGGTGCAAACATGAACGCACCCGTGCCTCCGCGTTTGTTCAACGCAACGCTCGTGCACATAGACAGCAGTCATTTGCTACGATACGTGGGTGCCAGCCGATTTTCACGCCCTTCTGGCGCAATATTAGTTATGCTGTTATGCTCCTCTGCTCGAATCGTTTTGCTCCGCGTCGCTCCACCTGTGCGTTACTCGCAAGGCCAAATTCAAAGTAATTTCGGTGCTCGCCAGGAATTTCGGTCGCTCGTTAGGTAGCTTGTCGATCGATCGACACCGGGGCCCGATAATTCCTTCATAATCGAGAATTTTCTCCGCGGAAGGTCGATACGTTTCAATCGCATTTCAGCCTGCAATAATTGGCCGGCGTTAATGCCCGCCGATACCGAGGAAAGATACGCGAGCGCATACCTGAAATTACAGCGTGGAAGCGCGGCTAGGCTCGCAATTACCGCGCGGTTCAAATGATATGGGGTAACTTTGACCAGGCACCTAAGTAGATTTTCAAACAAATCCCTCTAGCGTGTATTTTATAACATGTATTATTCTCAGAGGAAGTGAGTCTTGAAGTAGGCAATTAAAAGAATTACTAACACTTTGCGAATAGTGCCAGTTGTACGATAGGCTAACATATACAGTGATTGACAGTTTAAGAATGAGTGCTACATTATTCAAAGAAAGAAAGAGTTTATCGCTAAAATCGGAGAGTAAAATCTGTTGTTATCACATTAAAAGAGTTTCGAAAGAATAAAAAAAATTACTTCATACAACTGCACACAAAAATAACTTAAAAAAATCATTAAGTATTAAGATGATCCTAAAATTATAATGATTGACCGGGTTTTACATAGTAATTGGCAGGCTCTGTAACAGTGATTGACCCTTGTTTTAGGACAGGCATAAAAACACTGATGAATCATTTCAAACATACAAAATTGTATTTGTACTGTATTTTTTTAAATGTTAAACAATTCTAATACATACTTATAATTAATAATCCACTAAGAATATAAAATAGGTAGTCGTCTTAAATGGTTATAATATCTTATCGCTGCTAGATGTAATTAATTTGGCATCTTTGACTAGGATGATAATTGCAAGTAACCTAAAAATCATACATTTTGGGAAAATATTTTACAAAATCCAACTTATTTCAGAGTAAATATTATTTAATTTGCAATAATTCTATTTAAATTATTTATCGATTTATTTTATCATGACAGATTATGTAATTATAGTAATACTTACCAATAACACTAACTAATAACAAATTGCACGTCAATCACTATAAAAGTACTCCCATAACCTTCAATTAGTTATTGCCCCCCCCCCCCCTGGTCAATCACTATAAAGTAGGAAGACTTTGTGACAGTTCTTGACACCTCTTGTATATTTGAAAATATAGACATTTTTGAGTGAAATAACTTTTTCTCGCAAACTTTGGACCATATTTTATACATATGTAATGATTATATATACAGTTACTGTCATTATTAATTGAAAATATGACAAAATCATTGGCTACAACGTTACGATTTTTAGATCAAATTCCATCGATTTCATAAGAATGGTAGCCGCGTGATATTTCCGATTTATCTATACATTTACAAGATGTGGATCATAATAAAATATAATTGTATTCGGAACAAAAATATCTGGGCTACTGAAATATAGATATATTTTATTATATAAAAAAAGCATTATATTATATTTCCTACTTTTTGGGGAAGAGGGTCAATCATTGTATAGGGGTCAACAACTGTATGCGTTACCCTAGATGTTAGAGGAATTTTTCTTAAAATCTAGTTTTATGGCGAAAGTCAGCTCGTTTGTTCTACATATACATCTAAGATTTTCGAAATTGCTAATAGGCCGCGGGAGAAGGGGAGAAGGGCGCGGCGGAGGGAGTCAAAGGGAGCGCAGATGCCACCGTTGAGATATTCGAGGACTCTCGCTCGCAGGGTCTAGATTCTCTAGATGCACGCGACTGTTCGTGTCGAAGATGCACCGGGCCGGTGTGTCGGTGCACGCTCGTGAAACACCGGCCCCTTTGATATTGCCTCGTACGTGCGTGGGGGTTTTGTGCGTTCGCTGGCTGGAAGAGAAGTGGCGCTGCCGAAGAATGCACCTTGCTTGCCCAGGTAGCCCCTCCGTCCGCAACCGAAACCTTCTCGACCGGCTTCTGACCGTTCGTTGTCACGTTCTTGCGCGGCAAGTGCGCTTCTTTGCGCCCTCGACCCGTGTCGGACAGACTTTTTCACCTGGCCCGCGTGAATACTTTGCTGCTGCCAGTCTCGGAGCAATAAAACGCGCGATAACTCTCACGCTGCTTCATCCCGGAGCAACGTCTCTTGATACACTCGTCAGTGGAACAGGACTGCGCAGTTCTGCTCGGTAGAAACTCACCATTCAAGAGTACATAAAGCTTTTGCCGCTCTTTCGTACAGCTCGAAGCTTCCGGAGCTTTCGAAGCTTTCGAAGCTTCGCCTGGAATAACACGTGAGAAATTGAAAGGCCAGTAAAAATCTCTCGAGTTCGCAACATGTACCCCCAAGTTTGCTCGGTCGAGGAGATCCCCGCGAGATTAACCGCGCGCGGCCACGGCAAGGAAAGAAGGCGCACGATAATCTCGCTCGATTCTTTCGCTTCCTCCTCCGCCCCGCTCTCCCTGCTCCTCGCCTCCCCTTGCATTCCAGTTACGTACCGAAACCTCGGCCGGATTCCTGGCCGGTCTTTTTGTTCGTGTATCGTTGCACACGCGCCCGCGTGCAGCTGCAACTGGGCTGGCAACTGCTGGGGCAGGTGATACGAACACATGCTGCATGGACCGAGCCCTGTAACTCCCTCCTCGTGCCACCATGTTGCCACGGAGCGGGGAGCAAAAGGGACGTCTGCTCGTCCGAGAAGGTAGACACTGTCGAGGGGTGGTTCTGCGCTCAGCCGACGCGATCGAGTTGCCCCTTCGAAACCAGCGAGTGCGATTTTTTTCCTCGTCCCTTGCGTCTAGTATTTTCTGTGTCTGGCGGTTCCTGAAATATCGCTGTACGACCGCTAGCTTTGGGCTGTCCGCTGAGTCTACGTAGATTTTCGAATTTAGACAATTAGTCGAGTAAAGAGAAGAGTACTGGAACGTTAAGCGTTGGAATTAGCATCCCAGTTCTCGGACAATGGACGCTTAAAGCATGGCGCAATGTCGCGTTGGTGGGCCTCCAGCACGCGTGGGTTCGGAAATAAAAAGAGGTAATCTATGGTCAGATGGTGAAGCCTCATTAGCGAGATAAGCCTCGTGGAAGAGTTTCATGGAGTTTCGTGGCTCGTCTTTTCTGCTTTATCCTGGCTCACATGCGTGCCAGCCTCCTCCATCCCCGAGGATCCGCTGGCGTTATTAACGTTTGCCATTATCGTTATAGCTCGGCTTTCTCCCCTATTCTTCTTTTTATTTCAACATCCACTTGCCAGATACCGCGTTCAATAATCGCCCCCGCCCAACCCCCTGGAAAGTGCACGAGCCTCGATAGTGGTTCCCCTGTCGGTTTTTCCACGTCCAATTCTTCCATCCTCCTCGGCCCGCGGTGGCCTAGCTCGCTCCTAGCGGCCAACCGTTGGCGGAATTCGAAGGGATTTCGAATTATGCTAGTCGTTCCCCTTCTTTCTTGTTTTTCACCCCCCGCGGCAACTTCGTGACGCGAACCACGCGATCGATACGCTTCCTCGCGGACGCGTAACTCTGCTCCACGTCTCTTCGGCCCCTTCTACTCGATGGCGAAACTTTGAGCCGTAAGATTTCGAGCTGGCGTCCTCGCGACTGCTTGAAATCTCACGAGAGTTCATAGTTCCCGCAGTTTCCAAGGAGATTCCAAGTCCAGATGATCGACAGTTTCTGGTTTCTTTGAATATAATTGGTGAGGCAGGAGGCGGACCGCGGACCCTTAGAACGGTGAAGCGAGAATTCTGTTCCATATAAGAAGCTTCTGGGAGGATAATGACTGCCTGTGGGACAACACATTCAGGTTACCCGGCAAATATCCAGCCTCCGCGAATTAAACGTTCTTATCAGCGTCCATCGTTACATCCGCGAAGAGACGCAGTGCGTGCGAATAATGGACGCGCGAGTAACACTTGAGCGACTGAATGAAGACGCAGCTCGATGCAGGAGGACATGTCCCGGCTGATTGGAGCGAAATTGGAAGATTGCCCGGCGCCGTTCCTCTTCCTCCGCCCTATTCCCCTCGGCCCATTATGTCAATCGTCGAAAAACGCAAGCCCAAGTTTCCCAAGGTCTCCTTACGCTCGACCTGATCGAACGATCGAACGATCGCGCTCGCGTGCCACCTGGACATCCCCCGGAGTGGACGTCCACGATAAACACGCGATCGAGCCTCTCTGCCATCGAATCAGGGGAGGAAGCGAAGCGGTTAGCAAGTTTTCCACGGGTCGATGGGTTTAATCCCTAATCGACTGAAAACGTCTGTATCCCCGCGAGGGTAGAAGACGTGATTACGAAGCTGTTGGAAGCCTTACCACTTTCTCCACTGCACTTACGTCACGTGTTATATACGTCCCGACACCCTCTGTCACATCCCTTTCCTCATTGCGAGCTGCAGTTGTACCTAAGCAACGCGGGCGTTCCTCGCGATACACTCGAGATTTGCGGATACACAGTTGCTTCCAATCAGCCGAACCCGTGGATCTCGCGTGTTTTCCACCCCTGGTCCGCGGAATCGGCCACAGCGACGACAGACTCGTCGTGCTATGTTCGTCCCTGTGGCAGACGATGATTCACAAGAGCAAACGCGAGTGATCTCATCGTTTTCACCGCCTCGGGACGAGCTCCTCTGCTCGAAAACTGGACGACAATGAGCCGCGCCGGATGCCAGGCCACCGTCTGGCTTCCGGGCAACCGGTCCGCTCGCGAAACTGCTCGCACATGTAAATTGAACTTTGAATCGACCGCCGGGGGTAAGGGGGAACTGAAGTAGAGGGAGTGGCACGCGTCATGGAACTTGAATTCCTTCGTCTGGGAAGCTTCTGTGTCGTTGCTGGCCAGACCACCCGCTTTGTTTTCATTTTAGGCCCTCTGCAACCGTAGTATACCGATACTTTGGGATGGCTAAGTAAATGAGGGAAACATGGAGCAGGTCCTAATCTCCATCGCGGGTCGTTAGGATTATGTGCTTGCACTGCTTGCAGGGATTTCTTTCAGTTTGTCCTCTTCTACGATAGAAATTGGCTAACTTAAGGTGGAGTTTCCTAGCCACGATCCGGCGGCGGCGGCGGCCAAATCTAAGCACCGCTCTTATGGAGAAGCATGCAACCGTTTTCCTAGCCGCGTTTTCGAGCGGCCGCGGCCGCGCGTCTGCTACAGCAGCAACCTAGGCTACTCGAGACGCAACACAATGTGCCGGATCGTGGCTAGGAAACTCCACCTTTACGAGAAGACGTAGCACCGCGCGAAAGGTTTCCAACGGTGGCCCCGTGAGAAAGCGCAATATTCTGTCAGAAGCTTAGAAACTGGAGCGCCAAGTTGCGCGAAGACCCAGCGCTACGCCCAAGTCAGAAGAAGAGGTAGTAGGTTAATGATCTGCAGCTTCGAGAATGGCATCGATTCAGATGAAGGCAACTCCGAGCAAAATAGCGGGGCTATACTTTTCGAAAGCAATTCCGGAGACGATGGATGACAGGACGCGAGGAGCTGTTCCATCGAAGCACATTTCATAGAATGGGAAATGGTGATGGCGGAGACGAGGGGGAAGAGAGAATCCGCGAGTATCTCGGCTGCAGTTTTATGGCAGTTGCTCGGCTACGGTTCCGCGCCGAGATACTCGCGCCGAAAAAATCGCGAGCCGTAAATCTCCAGCCGGGCCCAGACCTATGAAACTGATTTATCGGGGGACGCTTTTGTAGCATATTGAACAATCGCCGTTTCAAGAGGACACGTGAACGGGAAAGGAGCACGGGGGGAGAAAGGAAATGGTGATTATCTCGCGGAGAAGTTGGTTAAACGTCGCTCGTTATCGAAGTTCGAGGAACGAGTAGTCTTCGATACTCCATCCAATCTGATATCTCTCTGGTCATTAATAGTGTCGCGAGATAGGGGGCCACGTAATTCAGCTTTTTCTAGCCTTTCTTCCAACATCTAGGTATACCTACAGAAAGATTATCGCTGATTTCTCACAAAGGAGGTTGGGCAAGCCGAAAATTCAGAAAAGTATGCAAATTTTACTATTCAATTACCTACACAGAGATGTAACTGAAATTGCAGTTCGTTTCAATCACGCAAATTGCCTACTAGAGGAACCATTGCACCAAGATCGATCAGGAATCGCTCGTTACGCGAACGAGCCACATTTCCCTCCCCTCTTCCCCAGTACGGGAGCTCCGAAGAAGAGTGGCTCTTGATTCCCTGGTAGATTAATTGGTTATTCGTGTACGACGCGTACAGTCGCGTTCGACGAGGATCCGCCGTGTCTCGAACGAGCGAGAAGTCACAGGACCCCCGTTTCGCTGCACTCGATCGCGTGAAACGCTTACACTCGTTGCGAACGATCCATTTGAAGTCATTGTAGCGTACAAGTATTTATAGGCAGACACATCTCTGCTTGCGCGACGCGTGGCAGATTTATACGCCAGTTTTTACCGCTCAATCTCTGTCGTCGCTGGAAAAAGCGCGTCGCGGCTCGCTGAAAACCGAATGGAAATCGTGGCGCGTGCAGCGGCGCGTTAATTTCCTCGATAATTCGTTGCACGGGGGTGGAAGCTTCGCGGGTGTTGATATAGGTTAGAAAAACGCGATGGAGGGATACTTTTGGGCGATGACCCGGCGCTCCAAGGTGACGCCTTAATCCGTGAAACGAGCTGCCGCGACGAGCGTGGGTGTAACTGACGCGCACATTTGCATAATCCTACTCGTTCAGCCATTAAGTGGTCCCCCGTTATTCCACGGAATTTCTGTTCGTTAATTTCAAGCTTGAGGGTTGATGTCTCAAGTCCAAAGCCAGGGGGATTTAAAGACCCAGAAGCGCGCCTTAATTTCATCGCAATGTTACAACTTATCCACAAGACTTGCTGCTGCTCTCAAATTCAGGATTATACCAACAGCTCTTACACTAGCGCCCGAAACGCACCTTGCAGTGCAAGGCTTGCACACGCTGCAGCGTCGTTCGAAACGGGCGAGGTTACAACGCCATTAACCCCTGCCATTGTCCGCCATCGCGTCGATTTCCTAGCTCGACGATAGTATCTGCGGCCAGGGAGATGATATCTGCGTGGAAAGACAGGGAAGTAATAGCGTCCGATGTCGCCGCGGCTGAGACACGGGATCTTCGCGGGGATGGTCGGTTGTGGAGACGTTCGAGGGATCGTCGAAGGATTGAGTCATATCCAGGGTAGACGATGCGCGATAACAGTGGCGATCAAGTTACCGCCACGATTTCATTCGAGGCTTCGAAGAATGTGATATGGGGTAAATCCGGGAGACGCGGTCGGGCCGGAGAGTTGGTCGTGTCGCTATATTTCAGAGTCTATACGTAAAAATGCATTAAAGTGCAGACCAATTACTTCTCTAGAAGCCAAATAGTTGAATGAATAGCGTTATTTCGCTTCCTTCTGTGGTTTTCTGGATTTATAGGCTATAAAAGGTAAATTGATGTTACATTTAACCTCTTTTGTCAAACAGCGGTTGTACAGAATCGTATTTAAAATAGACTTCTGAGTTTATTTACCTTTAATGTTTGGAATAATAAGATAGTAGAGGCATTGAGGGACAATGCAGCCAAAGTATTTGGCCATATTAACTCTTCCTCTCAAAGCTAACGAGAAGACCATGTCTCGCTGCAGAAAGGTGAGATGGTCGAGTTATGATTTTTTTTATTATTTTCATTTATTTATTTATTTTTTATTATTATTTTATTATTATTTTTGTTTATTTAGTTTATTTATTCACTTTTGTATTCATTTGCCTTGCTAATCGCCAGTAGGTAATTCACTTTTTCTTTTATGTGTTCTTTACTTGATTAGCGTAAACAAATTAAATATCAATGAATCCGTAGTTGTATTCACTCATAAATAATTTTGCTTTATCCTTTGTTAATTTTCCATGAATAATTATGTGAGTGGTCTCTGCCAACGACGAAAACCATTTCTCCCGGCACCTCGGGGGAGGTGGTCAGATGTCATGACTTCAGTTTTCAACCCGATTTACAGTAAATATTGTCTTAAAGCAAATATCGAAAAGTTTTTCTGAATCGGCATAAAATTCTGAACATATTAGGTTTGTTCTGATAAAATAAGTAATATCTATATTAGTTTTAATAGCCATTTTATATTAGGTCGACCGCGTGTCCCGGATTTACCCTACATAGTTACAGATTTGCTTCTCGGATATCAGACGGTTGGATTGGCGAAGCCAGCAAGGTGACGGAAAGAACGAACGATCATCGATAGCCCCTATCTGCTCCGTTTCCTGTATTAAGTATAATGCACGCCCAGCTTTTATCAGAGCAGCAATGCACTCCCGAGTGCGCGAATGAGCCACCGGGGTCGATGATCACCGATTCGAACAATCGAGGAGCAGTATCGGGGCGCGCTCGAATTTTAGTGTGGGGCTGTTTAATCGCGTCGTCACTTCCGCTAGTTATTCTTGTATTCGCTGTTCCTCGATAACCCAGTTCGACCGCGTGACACCCGCTGGCGGCTTGCTCCGTCTTCAATTTCCTGTCGATCTCGAATCAAGATGGCCTAATACTGTCACGTCATACTGGAAATCCGCGTGTCCCATCAGAATCCATTTCTAGAATTCGACAGATTCCAGATTCCAGACTCTACACCTATCCAGCTCCCGGAAGAGCCGTGAAAATAAGTTGCTTATCAGCCGACACGTTTACAGATCGTCAGATAATCCAGTCGAGTGAGGGACGCGCGATGCACTTTGCGCCGGATTCGGAGCCGTTTCGCCAGCATCGGGTCTATTTCTAGGCCGGAATATTTAAGGATAAGAAGGCTTCCTCCCGCGGGTTTCGTTCGACCGGCCACCGAAAGCAAATACACGTAACGTTCCCAGCAACACTTTCGGGCGACATGGTGCTCGTTACTGACATACGAGGGTCGGATAAAATAAATATACTCTGGCCACGTGCGTGCGCGTGTTTGCTCGGCGCAGGGGCGTTCAAGATACAGGATGAATTATTAACACCCCTGACCCCGGCGGTTCGCGGTGCAGCGCCGATCCGCCCGTATGTCGCGCGAATGTGCCCTGATTCACGCGTTACGGGGAAAATTAAAGCAATCAGATCGCTTGGAGCGGCGCGGCGGCCTGGGAAGTTTCGAAGGATCGACTGTTTTGGTAGAGATGATTGCCGGGGTGGAAGGGTTCGGTGCGTAGTTTCTGAGGGCGCAGAGGATTCAAGGGGATGATGAAGATTCTAGCCGTCAGTTACCGCCTTAAACGAGATGGGAATAGTTAGCATGTAGATGGAATTTCAGGATGCGAGGTTTGTAGAAAGGAATCGTCTCGAAGCGAGTAATTACAAGCACACGAAGGGTGGCCGCTCGCGGAGTGACTCGGCGACCTCCGGAACAATGGGGGCCTCCACCTACGTTCAAATAAAAGCCTCCCCAACTGGCTGGTCCCTCGTGCGGAGTTTACAAAGCGGAAAATATGCCTGTGTTTATCGTCGGGCTCCAAGTTTAGAGCGGCGGCTGTACCAACGTCGCGGGTGCACTGACCAACAGACAACAACGTCCGGCGCGCTTTTCTAAACACAACGACGGCGGTGGTCAGTGAACCCCTTCTTCCTCGACAGGATGTTGATCCTAAGTCGCGAGGCCCGCGTGACGTGATCCACGAATCACAATTCACGCGCTCCCCTTTCGTGAGAGGAGCTGACGTGAGGGAATTCCAGGTCGGTTGATACGAACCCCTGCCAGCGTTCGACGTTTATTATAGACAGATCGATCGTGCTGCGGGATCACCGTGGCGTCTGACAAACAATCGCGACGTGGCGGCCCCTGACGCTTCCTTTCGATTGATCGACAAACATATCGAGGATTGCAATTCAGTAGGCGAAAAAGATTGCCTCGGGCGACGGGACTGGAACCCAAGATCTGCGGGGCCTCTGCGTACTTACTGGCCAGTCGCGTTACCAATTCCGATCTTATCCGAACTGTACAAATACAAACGGGTCGCCACCTACGAAGTGTTCAATAACATAAACTGTAAATAAAGAATACAATACAATACAATTATTCCTTGTAATATATCTAATAGAAATCTCGTCCATGATCATTCACTCAAGATTCTCTTGTAAACAAGACGTGAACTGAGCAAAGACCGCAATATCAATTCCTCGCCGCACGTATTACATTTCCATCGCCGCAGTCACGGTGTATCCATCTAGCCATCCTTAAGGCCGAGTTTCCTAGCCGCGATCGACGGCGGCGGCTGGCGGCGGTCCCACTAGTGCAATGGAGAGGTACGCATCTGTGTCTCCGTTGCGCTAGTGGGACCGCCGCCGGCCGCAGCCGCCGATCGCGGCTAGGAAACTCGGCCTTTAAGTATCTCTACAACTACGTTTCACCTATCCAAGCTCGTCTCCCTCAGCCGCTTTAATATCGAGAAGTAGCGCCGATCCGGCCGATCACCGACGTGCCCCGAAATTGCAGTGTTTAACTGCAGCCAGCGTTTCCAGCGAGCAAGACCACCGATCTGAATATTCCCGCGGTGTACACCTATATAGCTACGTCCTCATTGAAATCGGCCATAAACTGCCGGGCATCGACGAGGCGTGTCGTTTCATTGAAGACGAAAATAAGTCCTCGCGAGTGCACGGGCGTCCGGCCCATGGGTACACGGCGTCTTGCGGATATCTTATGGGAACACAGGCGTACAGCGATTATGGGATATAATCGTCGGTTGCTTTTCATTTTTCCTGCCGTGTAATACGTGCGGGGAATCGCGCGACCGGTTCTCGCCGGCCATTTGTATGCGACGGCCAGGTGAAAAGACGGCACATTCTTTTTCGGCCGGGAACGTTATTCCCGGCCGAGATACGAGGCCACGCATGTGCGACTAACTAAATTATAATGATTCCCCCGGCGGTCGTTGGTTTACGAGGGCCGATTCCTCCACGAATACGAAAGCCCGTGGCTGACGTGAATACGAATGAATCGTGAACGAGCGCGGACGTTTAAACCGACTGTCGCGTTGTCTCGCTCTTCCCGCAACGGGGGTGAGAGTAATAAAAAGAATGGGGGAAAAGTGTCTGGCACGGTGGTCCGAGAACACCAGCTCTCTGTTCTTCGATCCGGGGCCCCGGGCTAGGAAATCGAGGGATTCCGAAAGTTCCGTGGACGTCTAGCCGACAGAAAATGAAATTACGATGGAAAAACAAGGGGAGAAAGGGAGGGGACCGATTAATTAGCGCAGGTGCCGTCGAATGTGCCCTGGTTCCGAGGGGTGCGGGCCACAAGAGGCTTATTGGAAGCTTAGCTATTTTATGGACCACCTGTTAGACCACCGACTGCCTCTCCATTTTCGCCACCTTTTGTCCTCCCATTCCCTGCCGCCCCTCCGACCTCTGAGCACGAATGTCGCGGCAATTAAGAATCTTCTTACCATCGTTGAACATTGTAGACGCGGTTTAACCTGCTCGGTAGAGTGAACGCCAGAGGTTGCCTAGCGTTCTTCTGTCTGCAGCGAGGAGGATCCCCGGGCGAGTGGTGTCCCCCAACGTTGTTCCACGCAGGAATATTTCAACTCCAAGATCCCAATTTCTCGCGCGTCCTCGAGCACGCTTTCACGCGTCGCTGCCCGCAGCCCCTAAAATCGCGCCCCGAAAGGCTAAACGTGCAGGTCGATCGTGACGCGAAGCGCTGCGGGGGTTGCTCGTGCAGGGTGAACGTTGACCAGCGCCCCTGGAAAGAAGGATCGCGTCGTTCCCGACGGTGTGCTGACGGTACAGCTTGAGTCTCGCGGGTGGGAAAGGCGAAGGAAAGGTGGCGGTGTGCAGCCAAGGATAGGTTTGTCATTTTCTACGCAGACACCCCCGTCCAACTGGCTGCCAGCTCTCGTGCAACCCAATCCACCGTCCCCTACGAGCTGCGAGGGGTAATGCAATATAACATGTGGAAGAGGGTGTCTCCTAGCAACCCTATGTCTTCTCACCCCATTCCCTAAGCCTCGCCCCCCTAAAACACCCTAAATCCGCTGCAACGCGCTGCGGCTGCCGCCGATGGAACAGAAACTTTCCTTGTTTTCCCAGCTACCTAAAAGTATATATATGTCCACGTGACTGGATGCAGTTGCGACTTGCGATGTTCACCCCTGCGAATGGGGTGTGCTCGAGGACCATAAATCCCAAAATCATCTCGCCGCATTCTTCGCCTTCGATTCTCGCGCATCGCGGTCAGGTCCTTCCGTGCCCAGTTTCCAGTTGGATTCGATTCGAAACCAGACCTCGGAATCCCCAGCCCGAGTCCACTCGATCCTCGCACAGGTGAGCGTCTCGGCGGCCTTACCCTCCACCCTCGCGCGACGGAGTCTCGGTTTTCAGGCGGCGGGTTCCTTTCTTCCGCGGTGCCGGCGAACACGGCCGGGCGAGGACACCCTGTATGTATCGGCGGTGCCAGCCGTACGCGTGGCGGACGCGAAAGGGGGATTGGATGGTGTTTGCGAGCGTTCGCAGGGGTTGAAGAACAAGAGCCGGTCTGGGCTAGGTCTCGCGAGCGTCGAGCGTGTCAGGATTCCCCCTATCTTCACGCTGGCACAATTATCATGATCGTTAATTTCACTGACGGGGGCCGGAGTTGCCGAGCCTGTAAACCATAACTTGCGCCCATCGCCGTGTTACGTTGTTACAATAGCCAGCCAGTCCCACTTTAGACGGTTCGAGCCCTTTGTCGCGGGCACACGCTTGCTCTGCGGGGTCGAACGATCGATAAAATCGCGCGTTTGGTTCCTCTGTGCCTGCACCCGTGGGCGTTACGCGGTCTGACCGCTTCGCTCGCAAAGGCAGGCTGTTGACCAGGCGGCGACAAACGCCGCGTAGCGTTTCTGCAGTTAGGTTTTGCTGCTCCGATCGCTCCTGGGCGAGGGCACGCGTGCGTGTCTACTCTCAAGCCATTTGTCACCCCTTGGTACATACTATTCGCGCTTCGAATCGGCGCGCAATTGGTAGCATCGCAGACTCCCGACGACATGGTGCAATTCTGCAGCGAGGAATCCGGATGACGGACACGCGTGCTCTTACCTAGAAGCGATTAGTGCAGCAATACCGAACCGCGGACGCGTCGAACGTCTTGATCCAACTGGATTCGCGTTTTATTCGGTCGCGGGTGAGCGAATGGAATTCTCGGTAAGCCCAGCTGCGAAAGCCAGGCGACGTTCGTCTAGACGCGACAAGGCTAGTTCCCATCGACGACGCGGCGGAATTGATCGGCGTGGTTCGCAAGAAGAAGCCCCGTCACCGTGTCCCGAGCCCGCCACTTGCCGACGATTCGGCTTGCTCGTAAATATTTAATGGGGATTCGCGGCGGGATCCCATAATGGCCGGTGCTTGGAAAGCACGCGTGCGTCGATTCTGCCTATTTACACACACAGACGCCGCCCGCCGTCATTCTAGATAATGGAAAACACAAAAGGATAGCCCGTGGAGAGGAGCTGTTTGGCAGATGGGGTGGTCGGGATCGTCCTCCCTGTCTCGCGCTCTCTCCGCAGTTATTATTTCTTTTTGTTGCTGCGTCCTTTCGCCCATTGCCTGGGAATATCCGGCACTGTGAATGCACGGAAAGCACTGGCGTGTCTCAGCCCCGATACAGCTCGGCAACGCGACCGGCGGCTCTATTCTTTCTCGTGGACCTAGGCACGCGCGTGGATGTTTGAGATCGAAAACAGCGAGATCCGAAGGCCACCTAACAGAGTCACGAGACTCCGCGGCGGTTGAACAATGAACGGATGTCACGACATCGAGATCCAGATCTACGCCACGAACAAAACGCTCACGCGAGCGGAAGCGTCGATTAAATGCACGCATCATAAGTGTCCGTCAGCGTTTATAGAAGCGGACTCCCAATTTACGGTTATCATCGCTGTAATTGCCTGCCACGCGATCGGGGCAACGGTTCCCGTTCGAGCCCCCGATTCGTTCTGTCTCATCTCATTTGGGCCACTTGCGCAACCCCACGAGACGCCGCGCCGTGAACACACTCCTCCCGTCTCCAGTTATTCGCCAAGAAAATTCCCTTTTCCAATCGAACGAAGTGGATCCAAGGAAAACAAGCCGCCGGTTACCGAGCCGGGGGGGAGATTCACCTTTATGGAAATGCTCCCTAGCCGGTTGCCACGCAAATATTTGGCAACCACGTCCGAACTCCCATTAATTTCCACCCTGTTTTCAATTTCGCCAAGGCGCTTCCGTCTTGGCCGTGGAACAGCCGCCGATCGACCGTCCCAGAACTCTTCCTCGCGATCGCAAACATCTCGTTGGCCCACCCCGAGGGAATTTCGATGCCGCTTGTTTCCAAAGGACGCTCCCCTGGATGTTGTTTGTATTCCGCTCGCGACGAGCTTGGGCGCCCGCCTTTCTGCCGGAAACATATACCATAATTTTCATCTATAATCCCAGAACGCGATGCAAACACTGGCGACAGCCTTCGGGAATAAAAGAATCCGTTTCATTGGAGATGGAGGAGTTCAGGGTTCCGAAAGCAACCGATGTCCACTGGTTAATCATGGAAATGGGAAATCGATGAGAGAGATCTCGCGCGAGAAGCCACCCCGGGGGCAACAACATTTCCCTGGCCTTTTTCATGACCGCGATAGCGCCCGCGCGCAATCTCTCTCACCCTTTCGCTGGCGATGCGCCGTGAGATTGGGCTTGCCGCTCTTCGCTCCGTGAAAATCCACTTACAATGGAAATTCCCCAATTTCCGCTCGCAACGCTCTTTTAAATGGCAGTCAAAAGGCGCCGCGACGCTGCCAGCTTTTGCGTCCAGCCACTGATAACGCGCGCGATAAACACACTCGGATCGTGGTAAAATTTTGCGTAGCAAGCTAAAGGCAGAGTTTCTACTGCTTCCACCGAAGCTGCCAGAGAGGAGGAGTAGCGAGGGCAGGGGCACGAATTTGATCGAATTCCCTCCTTTATCCTTTGAATTATTTTATCTCCAGAGAACTGTCCAGCGAGAATTGGCAATAATTCGCGATGATTTGTTTCGGTCGAGCCGCTACAAACATCGAGCTGCGCGGCAAATGAAATTCCAACGTGCCCGCGTCCCTTTATCTCATTATCTTCACAATCCTCGATAATTCCTCGATTATCCGTAGTTTGATCGGCCACGTCGAATGCCTGC